>BMAU01020564.1:0-1242991 GCA_019973935.1 Trichonephila clavipes
CGGCATATCATTTACGTACAGAGTGAATAACAGAGGCGAATTTAGACTTCCTTGCGGAAGGCCGCTTCTGATTGGTCGAGGCGAGGAGAGCGTTTTATCAACTCCGATGGACCGCACCCTGCAAATTTCTCAGGATGCCCCAAAAACCCCAAAAAACAACACAAACAACAATAAGAAAAATAACCAATGAAAAACGTCTGGCAGGAGAAACCAGGAGCGCGCGCTCAGAACTCCACACCTCCTCAACAACTGTACTCTGCTGCAGTTAAGAAAAACACGAATCACGACTTTGATGTTTCTCAAGTCATGTCACAAATGATGACACAGTGGGGACAAATGCTGTCCATCATTCAATCTAAAATTTAAAATTAACATTCAATAATAACGCGAACAGTAACTCTCAGGTTTTTTAGCTGGAATGCTAACGGCTTAAAACGATGTATAGATGAATTTAAAGACACTATCATTGACTACAACCCCGACGTAATCGGGATACAAGAAACACACCTTCGTCCTGCGGACCGAGTTAGCATTCCAAACTACACTTGTCACAGAAGTGATCGTACAACACACCGCGGGGGCGGCAGTGCCATCTTCGTTAAAAATTCCATTAGGCATCACACCATCGTCAATACTTCAAACACATTTGAAAATACATCGGTTATTCTTCAAGTAGGAAACAACACTAAAATCACGGTGGCGTGTATTTACAGACCTCCACACGGCTCCATTAATACTATTGAACTAGACGCAATTCTCAATCATAGCAACAAAGCCTTTCTTTTCGGTGATTTTAATGCGAAACACTCGAGCTGGAACCCAGGCAGGTCTAACACAAATGGTAATATTTTATGCAATTGGGCCGTCGGGTCCGCATTGGATATTATCGCCCCTGACATTCCAACTCATTTCAACGCCTGGCACACTAACAACATTCTTGACATCGGCTTTGCAGCTAACTTGGCCCACACTGATGTTTTCACTATAAATGCCCTTAGCAGTGATCACAATCCAGTGATTTTTGATTTCATAACAAATAACATCTTACCACCGATTCTTAGAACTCTTAAATCTACAAACTGGATTAAGTTTCAAGAGATTCTTTATCACAACATTCCGGGAAATCCCCAAATAGATAATTTGGATACGGCCGTTCAAAATTTCAACCGACGTAATTACGAATGCGATCTCTGCTTCCACGTCCACTAGGGTAATCAACACACCTCACCTCCGCCTTCCTGAAAACATACGAGAGCTTATCAGAGCAAAAAATAGATTCAGAAAACTCTGGAACAACACCAGATATCAACCATACAAACGCGAAGTTAACGCTCTCATTAGACAGATCAGGAAAGAAATCGAAGCACATAAAAACAGGACCTGGAAAGATCTTCTCTTAACTTTAAACCCTCAGGATAATTCCTTGTACAATTTACATAGGAAAATCACTAAAAGAGCTACGGTCATTCTCCTCTCCATGGTCCAGGAGGGATGGCTTATTCTGATTTCGAAAAAGCGGAGGCTTTCAAAGACACTTGAAGCCACTTTTCAGGAAAATGTTGAACCCTACTGTGACGACAAGATCGAAGAAGTCGAAAATGTAGTCTGTAACTACTTCGACAACTTCACAACACTCACACCTCCCCTCACTTCCCCTATTGAAGTCCGAGGCATTATTAAAAGATTGCAGAGCCGTAAAGCTGCGGGTCCCGACCATATACCAAATATTGCACTTAAATATTTAACTTTAAATGCTATTACACATTTAACAAAAATCTACAATCAATGTCTCATTAAAAATCACTTTCCGACACAGTGGAAGCAAGCAAACGTAGTTATGTTGCCAAATCAGGACCATAAATTTAGTCAAAATTATAGGCCGATTTCTTTATTAAGTACCACTGCTAAGGTTTTCGAAAGAATAATCTTAAAAAGAATTCAAACGCACTGCAAAGCCATTCCCCCTGAACAATGCGGGTTCCGGGAGGGCCATTCAACGCTACACCAACTTATACGAGTTACTAATATTATAAATGAAGGATTCGCTAACAAATTCTGCACTGTCGGTGTTTTCTTAGATGTTAAAAGAGCATTCGACAAGATGTGGCATGATGGCCTCACATACAAACTCATCAAACTCAAAAATTCCCTGGATATTTAATTAAAATTGTTCACAATTATTTACACAGCAGGACCTTCAGGGTCCGTGTAAATAACACATTTTCTACTAATGGACTTATTCAAAGTGGAACCCCCAGGGTAGTTCCCTGTCCCCCAGTTTATACAACATTTACACACACGACTTCCCAGAACACCCCACCGTCAGTACTTGCCTGTTTGCGGATGATTCCGCCATGCTTACGCAAGGTACCCAGCTCAAATACACACTTAAAACCATGCAAAACTTCCTTGACAAGTTACAAGATTGGCTCACACAATGGAGAATTGCAATTAATGTTGACAAGTCTCAAGCAATTATATTCAGAAAATGGGGAGTTATTGACCCCCCTTTTCAACTCACTCTTTTTGAAGACAACATACAGTGGGTCTCGGTAGTTCGTTACTTGGGTCTACACATTGATAGCCGCTTAACTTACAAAAAGCATATCGACTATCTCTCAGAAAAATTCTGGGGGAGAATTCATTTAGCTATCTCCCTAGTAGGGAAGAATTCTCCACTTTCCCTTGAAAACAAAGTCATTTTATACAAGCAAGTTCTGCGCCCAATTATAACATACGCTTCTCCTGTCTGGGGAGCAGCGGCTGCCACCCACATGAAAAAAATCCAAGTTATCCAAAACAAAATACTCCGACTCATTACTAACGCACCTTGGTACGTTAGGAATGATGTTATTCACTACGACCTACACATGGAGCCGAGATTTCTAGTTACATCACTAAGTTAGCTAGGAATGTTTTCAGATCTATTGAAAATCACGACAATCCAATTATTCGAGCACAAACAATGTTCACTTATCCACATCCCAAATTGAAATACGCCTATGCCACAGCAAAATGGCAGCTACCGCTCAAACCGCCGTAACTCAACAAATAAACATTAAATTCAAACATCTACAACACCAAATGTTCTACTGCAAATCGAAACAGGGTCAGTTCTGACTGTCACCTCCCCCCTCCATGTACATCTTTCGGCGATGGATTTCCTTCCTGGTCCTTCCCTTCATTCAAGCCACTACGTCACCAACCTGTTTCTGGGTTGTTCACCTAGCTCGTTAGGTGGACGTAGTAGGCCTCTCGTTCATTCCCCCTCCTTTTGAGGGGTTGTTGATTTTTTTTATTATTTCATCATGAATTTCCTTTTCTTCTCATACTAGGTATAAACGCCTTCGGCGTTGGCACCTGAAAATTCTAATTTCCGTTCCGTTCCTCGGAATGAACGATCGGAGAGAAAACTATGAATGGACTTGATCAGGGGGGGAGGGAAGTCAAGTCGTATGAGCTTGATTAATAAGCCATCATGCCAAATTTTATCGAAGACTTTGGCTATGTCCAGAAAAAGTATACCCGTGGCCTCGTGCTTGGCGAAGCCACTATGAATCAACTCCGTTACTCTGAGCAGTTGATGAACTGTCGAGCACTTGGGTCGAAAACCGCACTGCTGAGGAATAATAAAATTAGCAGCAGCGCAGTGTTGATTCAGACGTTGCAAAAGCACAAATTCGTATACTTTGCTCAAACAAGAAAGTAATGAGATTGGACGGTAATTAGAGGGTAAAGCCGAATCTTTATCGGGCTTTAGGATAGGAATGACCACGGCAGTTTTCCATGATTTTGGGAAATAGTTATTTTTAAAAAGTTGATTTATCAACAGAGTGATAAATAGAAGGAATTTAAGGGGGAGGTTTTTAATCATACGATTAGAGGTTAAAATGAGCTTTTTTCCTTCAGCCGGTCCTTGGCCACGCCTTCCCTGATTGGTCAGCTTCCTTTGCTGCCCGCCCTTCCCTATGGTACGGGATTTTTCTCATTGGTTTCTGATAGACTTGCTTTCATTCACATTGAGTAAAAGCGATTTCGCTCGCTGAAGCTCGCAAATGTATCTTATTGTCATAGTCATAATCAGGGTAACTCAGTTAAAAGTAATTTCGAACTAAGGAATTCTCCTAAATTCTTTCCTTTGGTTGTATGGTGTTGCGAACTTTGCTTATTTTGAAAAGTTTGTATTATTTTTGTATTGTTCTGTTATTTGAAAATAAAAACTTCAAGTTCCATGAAAAATCTAACCATACATCTTAAAAAACCTACACAGGAAGCTATTTTTTTCTTGGTCATTTTACTTTTAATAATATTTCACATTTTCATTTTCAGTATTTCGCAGTCTACTCGTATCTGCAATAAACTTATGTAATTTGGTCCCCCCCTCCTCTGTTCTTTTGCAGAGGGGGTTTTTCCCCCTTCAAAACACTTTTAATAATATTGTATTATTTTCTTGTTCATGCATATTAATTCATACACTTACAAGTAGCACGCAACTTTGTTTTCCATTGTTTTGAAGAGCTCGATAAAGAGATGACTTTGTATATTTAAAATACCATTATATTTATACTTTTTTACTTGATAAAGCCCAACCAAGATAGTGTAAGATCGTCTTGTAGTGGAATTAATCAGCTCTAATTAACCGGATTTACCGTTTTTATTATTTCCTTCAAAACACATCACTATATTAATAATTTCGTTTACAATTAAAAGTCACATCGGGAACTACAGGCAACTTCGTTCATTTTACGTTCGAGACTACTTCTCTCCTTCCCGCTCAAAAGCCAAAACAGTTCACAGCAGCGCCCTCTTTCTAGTCTATCGTGTGCTATGTGTCAAGTCTCCTAGTGTACTATGTGCCACGCCGTTACAATAGGGCCCTCCTTTTTTCTGCATCTGGGCCTTTGGATACCTAGCTACGCCACTAGCCTCAACCCGGATCTTACAAAGGATTGCAAAGCCGTCAAGCTCTGGACCTCCTAGAATCCTGCGTCCCCTTCCGATGTGGGTGTTGTGGGAGTGTACGTTACGCCACTGTCGTTGTCAAAGAGCATAAAAAGGCGCCTCTCCCAGGAAACTTCTCAGTCCGAGTGCAGACGGCGCCAAACCGTGACTGGCATACATCCACTACATATACCTTCTATAATAGATGTGCATTTTTAAATAATGTCCATCTATTTATTTTATATTAAATTAAGGTGACTGCCTACCTTTGGACCCAATTTTTTTATAAAAACAAATTTTTGAAACAAATCGAGTGTTTTTAGGAAGAAAAATAAATAATAATAATAAAAAATGTAAATACATAAAATTTTTAAATAAATACTGTACTTTTAGAAAAATTGGTTGTTTTCAAGGACATTTTACCAAATTTTTACTAAAACGGGTTATACTGTATAAAAAAAATTTCTAATACAATTATCATAATTTTATTTATTCACAACATACATATTATGGTGCTCTTCAAAATGAACCAAAATCTAAGAGAAATATTAAAATACAAAAAAAAAAAAAAATACAGACAATTATACATGATAATATGAAAATTTTGATATTTATATGAAAGTTTTTTCTTTATAAAAACTACCCTCAATGAAAAAATATTTAACCTACAACAAAACTTATGGTCCACTTTATGAAAAATAATATAATAAACATTCCCGCAAAATTTCAAAACGTAATCTGGTTTGGTTCTTAAGATATCGTGTATCTGGTAAAGAGTTCCTTTCGAAAATATAATTTTGAGAAAAACTCATTTAAAGTTTTATCTTACAGCCCTTTTGCATAGAGTGATGTTTTTTAAAATCACTAAAGCTTTATTTCTATTTCGCGTAAAGGAAAAAAAAACCTGTTTTGGAAAGAAAAATGTTCAAACTACAAGATTTTGAATAATAAAAAAAAATGCCTTATGTATATAGACGAAAAACGACATTTTCAAGGTAGGCAGTCACCTTAATCACACATAACTTATCCTCTATTTATTTAAAGAAATTTCTTTATTTTTTTCTCATACACACAAGTTCTTTAATTTTTTATTTTATCAATATCTTTAAATGCAGCAAAGGTTCTAAGGTAGTGATTCTCAAAGTGGTCTATATCGACTCCAGGGATCTACGTCAGCGGAAAAATAATTTGAGGTTCAATGAGGTATAAATGGGGTCCATGATAATAGCTCTCATTAAACCAGATCTCATGACTTTAATTTTAAAAGAAAAAATCAAGTTGAAAAACCAGATTTACTTATTTAATACATATGTCTGCGTATATTTATTTTGACACTTTCAAGTAAGTTTTATAAAGGCGATCTCTTTTATTTATTTTCCAAAAAAGGCCTTCTTAAGGGAATTTGATACGGGGCCCACTCGGGACAAGCTACGCGAGTGTGTTGAACAGTTTTTGTAAGAAAGTAAGCAATAGCATGGGGTAGCAAGGATGGGTGGTGAGGAAGGGAAGCAATTGCAAGGGCTCTTAGTAATATGTTCGAGGACGGCAAAATTAATAATATCCCCAGTTAAAACGACTTTTGCAGATTTCAGTAAATTAAAATAAATAAATCATTCCTTTTTCAATTTATTATGTGTAATTATCAAAGCGTTTCTGGTTTCTTTAAAACACGCTTATACGTCCTTTTCTTGCGAATCATTAGCGTTTTTTTTTCCGAAGGTGATTCATTTCCTTCACTTTCTGCAGAAAGCTACAGATATGGACTTCAGTTCTTTTGCTGAATGGTAGGAAATACGGGGAAATCTTTTGTATTGGGGGTTGGGATTTTTCACCGTCAAATCCTTTTTTCTAGCCAAAGGTCGATCACCAAGGCGTATAATTAAGAGGAACCGCTTTGTAATAATCATTTTCCTTCACTTTCTGTTACAGATACAGACTGCAGTTCTTTTGCCGAATGGTAAGAAATACGGGGAATCTTTTGCATCGGAGGCTGGGATTTTCCACCGTCAAATCCTCTTTTCTAGCCAAAGGTCGATCACCAAGGCGTATCTTAAAAGGAACCGCTTTGTAATGATCATATGCGATATTATTCTCCTCACGGAAAAACTCCACGTAGTAATGCTTTGTATCCCTGAAATTCAGCTTTTTTTTTTTTTTTGCAACGATGATGTGTTTTGGAAACATTACCGGAGCAGTTTGAGTAGTATAGTTTCAATAATTTCTCAAATTCAAATTCTAAAATTTTTCTTATTTAAAAAAAAAAAGAAAAAAAACACCTTTGTGTGTAAAAAAGAGGGTAATTTACATTATTTTTACAAATATAAGAAATAAATATCAAACTACACATAGTTTTAATTTTTTGCCAGTACTAAGGAAAGTAATTATTTATAATTATGAAAAAATTCACATATTAGTGTAATCAATATGGAATATCTTGTCAATATTAAGGTAGAATCTAATCTAGAAATTTCATACATCTTATTATCCTAAATATGTCTTTTGTTTTATTACTCTAATTTCTAAAGGAGATAATCCTTAATATTTTTCGAAATAATCTAATACTTTACTGCAGTGCTTCTCAAACTTTCAGTACTGGCGTCCCAATTTTCAATCATAATTTTTATCGCGCCCCCCTTATACAATAATAATGTATAGAATGCAATACTAATGCACTTATGGACTCTAAAACTACAATATGATCTTAATTATAAACCGTGCATCTTCACAAGATAAGTGTTAAATTTTGTATATATATGTTACTTTTAAGTAATATATATTTTAAGTAAATTACTTTTAAGTAATACGATAATTATTATGCTATTTTTCTTTCTATAATTTTTAAATTAGAACAGATTGCAAAATGATATTTAATTAAAAATTTATTCCCTTCGTCATCCATTTTTATAGGTACAAACATCATTAGAAAAATAGTCTAGTCTATGTTGCTCTCAATCATATTCATCACATCTGGCAAAAATTCTGGCGAACGTTTGCGTGAGTCTGGCCAACCTGTCGGACGTCTACGCAAAACATGTAAAAAAGCTGTACCTGGTACAATTCCATTCAGTTTTGGTCGAATCGATACTTCTATAGCTACCGAATCTGTCTTGAATGTACATTTTATAATTTGCGCGTTAGTTGTAAATCACGGTATTAAGTATTTACGGCAGTAGATTGAAACAAAATCATACATATATTTTTAAGTCGTAGAGAACATTCGATGATAATAAAGTATCAACAAGTACACAGAAGAGCATGGTTCTGAAAATTAAATCAAGGATAAATTCTAAAGAATACTTAAATTTTGGATTTACTATTACTATTACTGAAAAACCCTAGGTAAAACTTACATGTGTACTTACTATGTGTTAAAACTTATAAATCTGAAGAACAACATGCGGAAGTTGTTTTTAAAACCATAGAAAATCATTTAGTCATGTTGGAATGGAATTTTAAAAAGTATTTTTTCTTGCTGAGGACAACTTGATAGCAAGTTACGAGTGATTTAAGTATTCATTTCACAATACTTCAGAAGGGCTCTCAACTGCCAAAGAAGAAATTTTCATAGATATCACATCCAGTGGCATAGTTAAAATGCAATTTTGAAATAAATAGTCCTTTGAATTTTGGGCAGAGATGGATGATGAATTTTCTGCACTGAAAACAAAAGCATTTCATATACTACTACCATTTTCAACATCTACCTTTGTGAAACCGGATTTTCTGCAGTGGCTATTTTGAAGACAAAATATAAATCTCAGCTAAATATAGAAAAGAACTCAGAGTGTCAATTTCTAATATTAAACCATCCTTTGAAAAACTTCGCTCTGCAAGACAAACCCATGGAAGTAACTAATAATTATTAAACTTGTTTTTATACTGGCTGAAGTACCCACTCTTCATACGAGTTTATTTTTTAAAAAAAATAATACATTATTCTAGATATAATAGCTTAATTGTAAGGAGAGTAAAACCAAGTCATGACAATGTACACAAAAAGGTAAAATGATTTTTTTGAAATGAATGCTCATATTATAAATAGTTTTGAACGAACTGTAATTTTAAGCCTCGCAGAATTAGCATTTAGAATTAATGTTAAATAATGAAAAAAAAAAATGTAAAATTCCAAAAAAGAATAATTGTGTTATTTTTAATATTTAAAGCCAGAAAGCTTCAAAATGTTTTAGCCCGGGATCAAGAGTGCACTCGATACTAACCTTAATGTTCCCGCGGAGTGACTCACCCCAATCCTTTTCTTTTATAATTATTTCCACGATATACAATAAAAATAACAGTTTCAAGGAATAATTTAACTAAGAGAAAATATACTTACCTATTTCAAGAAATTTTCAATTTGTCTTCGAAAATTTGAGAAGAAATCCAGTAAAACTGAACTAAATTGTTTCAAATGTGCGTGACTTTAATAAAGGACACAAATCACAGATACTTTTTGCTAACATTCAATTCCGTGTATTCATTATAAAAATATGGATATTAGTTCTAAAAGAGAATTGTGTTCAATGTTTTTCATTATGCATTATATGTTTCAGAATACTCATAAAAATAAATCTTGGCCAAATAATTCTTCAAAGTGCTCTCTCTCTCTCTCTCTCTCAATATGTTTATCCATATATCATAAAATTCTTTCACATGGAAAAAGGTGAAACAGAAATATATTATTTACAACTTCTCTAAAAAAAAGAGACGGAGATAGCCATACCTTAATTCCAGTAAATTAATTTTTTTAACCTTTTATTTTCGATATGCTCGCGTCCCCCTTATTGGGTTATTGAATATTTTCCTCTATTATAATACTTATTCATAGCTGATTTATTATACATAACATAGATTATTTCTTACTGAGTTTTTAATATAATAGTTAAAAGATATAATTTGGAGTGAATATATACTTGCAGTACAGTATTTTATACACTTTCCTCCGAAAGTCTGACTACAGATGATCGATCATCTTTCATATTCATGCAAAGATCGCTAATTAAATGAAATCTTTCTGAATTAATACTATTTTTATGGATTCCTCTAACGTCGTAAATTCAAATAGTATAAGCAAGGAAAAAAATCACCTGATTATTACATAAAACACACACACACACACAAGTAATAGAAAAAAAAATTAAGTCAATTCCTACTTAGATGAACAAAGAAAACTTTTATTTTAGCTACTTTTTATTACATAGTTACAATTAATATAAATATGTATAAACATAGGACAGAATCACAACATTAAGTGGCAATTAATTTTTATTAATTATCATTAGAGTATCATATTGTCATCCAAAACAATCCTGAATATAAAATTTCTGTTCAACTGAATGCTTTAAAACGTGAGAAAAAAAATTCTTTTCAAGTTTTGACCCAGGTCACTAAAAATGAAACTAATGTGGATGTATCTGTAATTCTTTAAATAATTAGTTTCTGTCAATTAATTTTAATTAATTATGATTAAATTATCGTATTTTTACCCATAACAATATATATAGTGTGTAGAACATTTCAGTTCAAATGAACGCTTTAAAATATGAGGAAAAATACCTTTTCAAGTTTTGACACAAGTCGCCAAAATGGTCACTAAATCGCTCAAAATGATGCCAGCGTGGGTGTATTTTTAATTCTTTAAATAATTAATTTTTATTAATTATAATTAAATTGCTGTATTGTCATCCAAAATCATCATGCATATAAAATTTCAGCTCAATTGAGAGCTTTAAAGTGTATTTTATTAGCGGTTGAAAATTCAACGAAGATCAATAAATAAATAAATAGAGATTGTGAGCTAATAGTAAGAATTGAATAATACAAATATTTTCAACTTGAGAACGACACAAATCGTGTGCGTCAAAAGTCTGCGTACACTTGAAAAATACTTTATAATGATGAATTTTAACTAATGTTTACTACCTTGTAGGGTATCCCATTCTTTTTATAATATCTTTCAACATATTTGGGATGGATTCAACTAGTCTAGTTGTCTCATCTGTGGTTATTTTGTTCCATTCTTCTACTATGAGAGATTTAAGCAATTCCTTGGATGTTATTACGTTCTCCCTGATTATTCATTCGAGTAAATCTCACAAATGCTATATTATGATCAAGTCTGGGGACCGAGATGGCTTACGAAATTGGTATGTGATTTGGTAGCACAGCCATGGCTTAACATTGGAAGCCATTTACTTGGTACCTTTGTTCTGCTGAAAGTAAAAGTCATCACTCACCGCAAGTTTCTCGGCACTTATCCTGATATTTTACTTCATTAAGTTCACGTAATCAATTTTGCACATTGCTGATTCAATAAATTCCAGATTACCAACCCAAAACTCTTCTCTTCTTCCTATGAAACCCAAACATTATATCTCCTCCTTCCTGTTTGATAATCGAAAAAAGATTCTCTTTATATTAAGATCTGTGCAAGAAGTTTTGCAAGTATATCTCTGCCCTTTTTGATGCCAAAATACAAAAATTACTTTCAATTGAATATATTACATTTTTCCAATAATTATGTGTCCTATTTAGGTTTTTTTTGGTAGAGGTCATTCTCTTAGCCCTGTTCATTCGAGAGGTGAATAGTAACTCTGTCATGATAGTCATACTTTTTCAGAGTTCTCTTAGAATTATATTTAAAGTCATACTTTTTTGCAATACCTCAGCAACACTTTTTGGTGAATCTTATAGTCGTGGATTTATTTTTATAGAGTAAATTACAAAGCAAGGTTCTCGAAGTTTTTACTGTTTGTTACTGTTTGAATAAGGAAATTTTGAATAATCCCTGATAGAGGAATGTTGATTTTATGAAGCGAGATTTTAATGGTAATTATAGCATAAACATGTTAGAGGATTGTCTGTACGCAGACTTTTGAAGGCAAATGTATATATATACCACGTTTTTCATTACTTTTTTTTTCATTTATAGTTTTTCAAAAATATAGAGATTTACAAAAAATTGTTGATATTCAGGGTCGATCCTAGCAGGCGTGTACCGCACGCAAGCGGCCAAAACAGGGTAGACTACAGACTGCATATACAGTTCTATCAATCAAGCAATTTTTTTTACAAAATTCTCAAAACAAAACTTGTAATAAGTCGAATAAATATACTGAATTTTAAATAGTTATTAAAAACCAAAATAAGTCCCGATTTCCCGATAATATAGCATTGCTTAAGAAAAATAGAATGTTAGTGCACAATATGTTGGTCTATTGTACACTTTACTCACATCCTTCATTTGATAGCAAAATTCGCAGCAGAGGCGGCAATACAGCATTGGAAGTTTTTTTTTTTTTCCTTATTTGTAGCACTGGTGGTTCACTGTGGATCAAGGTTAGGGATGCCGATTCTTTCCAAAAAAGATCGATTTTTAAATCGATTCGAATCGTAACCTGATGAATCGATTCACAAAAAATCGAGATCTAAAAGATCGATTTCTAAAAAATCGATTTCTAAAAAATCGATTTTTTCCATGTCTGCATTTACAATGTAAATATAAATCCATTTTATAAAAAATAAGAAATATTTCATAATAAACGATCTCTTATCAGTAAAATGAGGGAAATTTTTTAGCTCCCCGTGGTCTAGTGGTCAGAGTTAATCGCTGACAATGCTTTGCATCGGGTTCTATCCCCAGATTCTTGAATTTTTACTTTTTACTCATTATTTTTTCTCGGAAAATTATTCTGACTGATCTCTTTTTTTAAATGTTCCCCTGCTATTTTTTTATTCTTGATAGTATATTTTTAATAGCTTTTAAAAAAGCTGTCTCCTGTTTTATTTTCAACTACTTTTTTATGATCCTAGCCCCGTTGGTGTGGTGTGGTAGTTAGGAGAGGAGGGTGCCAGCTCAGTTGTCGTCCACGTCACTTGACCATGGTTCAAAATTACGTGGTCCGTCGCCAAAAGCCCTCGTGTAGCTGAACAGTGCGACGTTAATATTAACTTAACTCAACTTTATGATCCTAGCTGTATTCCCATTGGTCGATTTAGCTCCGCTACCCAAGATCGAAATTTTAACTTTATTTTCGGTGCTTTGTGCCGACTTTGAAGCTTCTTTTCTCAATTTTAATGCAATTTAATATTTGAAATTTTTATTTTCCTAAAATTCCCAGTATTTTTAAAGCATTTAAACTTAACAAAGGGCAAAAGTCAATCATATACAGTCACTTAAATACCTACTGATATGAGGTTGTAGCTCGAAAGAGCTGGGTACTCAGGTCATCCACCCAAGAATGAAATACTTTGAAATCACAAGTATATGTGTCATATTTTAGTTATCATAAGTCTATTGTCTCCGCTCTTCCCCAACTTGAACAAGAATAATTATTTTTGATAAAATATTGCATTCTTTTACTCCTTTTGTTATAATTAAATACAATTTTCATTAAAGATACAATTATTCGATAGAAAATTATTTCCAATCATACCCGATTCCTATTTTTTTCAGGAAAAAAACTAATATTGCGTTCTTATAAAGGGTGTTTATATTAGAGGTACAGAACTTTAAATTGCAATAAAACAACGATTCGATTGACATGAATTTTTTTTCATTCGAAAGATAATCTTGTGACATTACATTTTAAATATGATTTCTGGCATATGACTGCCACGGATGGCTCGGATGTAGTCCAATCTGGACGTCCAATTGGCGATGACTTTTTCAAACATTTGTGGCCGTATATCGGCAATAACACGGCGAATGTTGTCTTCCAAATGGTCAAGCGTTTGTGGCTTATCCGCATAGACCAATGACTTTACATAGCCTCCCAGAAAATAGTCTAGCGGTGTTAAATCACAAGATCTTGGAGGCCAATTCACAGGTCCAAAACGTGAAATTAGGCGGTCACCAAACGTGTCTTTCAATAAATCGATTGTGGCACGAGCTGTGTGACATATTGCGCCGTCTTGTTGGAACCACAGCTTCTGGACATCATGATTGTTCAATTCAGGAATGAAAAAGTTAGTAATCATGGCTCTATACCGACCACCATTGACTATAACGTTGTGGCCTTCATCGTTTTTGAAGAAGGATTCCACCAGCCCATAAAGCGCACCAAACAGTCAGTTTTTCTGGATGTAACGGTGTTTCGACATACACTTGTGGATTAGCTTCACTCCAAATGCGGCAGTTTTGTTTGTTGACGTAGCCATTGAACCAGAAGTGCGCTTCATCGCTAAACAAAATTCGCTTATGAAAATCGGGAACAACGGCAATCTCGTTTTGGGCCCATTCAACGAATCTACGCCTTGCTTGATGATCGTTTTGATGAATTGCCAAACCAAACTGAGAATAAATTACTCGACAGTTGTTAAATCGGTCGCCATCTTGGAAAGTAATGCCAACTTAAACTTCTATACCTGGAAAAAAAACACTTTTTATATACTATGATGACTTGTCAGATGTTACACATCATATGCGACTACTGTAAGACTCGTTTCTTTTTTTATTACCATATCAAAGTATCAGGTATAAAGGTAGGCATTTATTTTCTAAATGTATTTGTTACAATATAAAGTTTAGAAAATAGATATTATAGCTTATAGTTCCCAATGCTTAATATCTAAGCTTTTAAAAAACAACAGTCTGTCAAGTCATTTGGGATCCAAGCGGTTCCGCTCATCCCTTGCGATGTTGCCGGCAATCGAAAAAAAGCGCTCACAAGGAACACATGATCCCACGATACTCATGTACATCATGGCTATTGAGAGAACGTGATGATAAATCAGTTTTTTGTTCTTTCCAGTAAATTAATCCTTTAACCGCCAACATCGTAACAGTACGGGTTTTAAAACTAGTACATTCAACTAACTGTAAATAATTTTATGGTTTTTACCAAAACAGAAAAAAATCGAATATCGATTTCCTAGGGTGAAATATCGATTCACTGAATCGATCCAGTGCTACATAACGATTTAAAAAATAAATTTTTTTAGACCGAGAAATTGATTCTTCTATTAATCGATCTCAGAACTCCATCCATAATCAAGGTTTAACAAAGGAGTTCCAAGAATGATTTTTACGAAAGTTAACTTACGAAAATATCTAATGATTAATATTACCTAAGACATAGGACTGTTTAAATTCAATATGCATTGCGGGAAACTAAAAATTTTCAATTGAATTTTTAATTTCCTTACAATTTAGAAAAAAAAATAGAGGAAAGAAATTGTTTTTGTGTCTATTAGCATTTTTATTTATGTTTTACTCTTTACTCTCATTCAGGTAGATGAATTTAGACCGTCAATGTTAAGTATTAGTCAAAAGATGGAAAATTCTCTAAGAGGGTAGCGCATTAGATCTTTGCACGCGAGCGGTCGACTCCTTAGGATCGGTCCTGATGATATTGCATAAATTAGTGAATAGTATAAGAAAATTCATTTCTGTTTCAGATAATAAAATCCCTTAAATAAATGTGTTGAAAATAAATTCTGAATTATCCATGTATAATATAAACCTAGAACTTTTAACAGCCGAAACATCACGATTCTTAGAAGACAAGAATCCTGTGGAAAGAGGTGACAGTAAATTGATATGTTATCTGCACCATTTGATTGAATAGGAAATATATCAATTTATTAGGGATATTCATACATTTACCTTTAACCCTCTAATCGGATAGCACGGAAAATTCCATCAGTGTAAAGATGCTTCGAAAATGGACTGCACGGATTTTTCTGCCTTCAAGTAACGTTTTCAAAAGCGGATTAGCCGCACTTTTCTGAAATCCTTTCCCCCTTTTAAAGGTTTAACCGTACTAGGTCATAAAATTGTCCCCGTTCGACCTCCCAAGTTCTAAAAGGGGGAAAGAATTGAAGTCTGTTGAATTTTTGAAGGCAATAGCAAAATAAGAGTAAAACGCTTTCGGAATAACTTTTCAGGAGGAAGGTATCCACTTAGAGGGTTAATTAACATGTGAAAATAGCATGTTTTATAAAACAAATTATAGCACAATTTAAAACAAAAACTCCAGAATTTGCTCATGCCATTTTGAAATTTCTTTATTCCTTAAAATCCTACATAATATTTTGTTATTATTATTATTATTGTATCCAACTAAAGAAAAATTATTAAGACTCGTGTTCTATTTAGTAAAACTTATACACATCTGTGTAAAATAACTAAATGCTTATTTTCTAAACAAGGTATAACAGCGTTTCTCAAACTGTGGGGTGAGCCCCCTTAGGGGGGGGGTGTAATAACTCTACGAGAGGGGCACGAGCATATTAAAAAGTCGGAAACAAAAGATTATTTTAAAAAAACTATTAATTTATTGTAAGTAACAAACAAAATGTAATTCTGACGTAATGAAAAATAAAATACACAATTACACTGATACAATACACTTATAAATGTATTAGTCTGTACAATGTATTTTATAACTAATTTAACAATACTAAGTTTGACAATTACCAGCGATCTTATGAGTTTGTATTAAAACTCGTCTTGATAATTTGTACGGTTTATAATTAATCCCTTCATTGCCGAATAAAAGGTACTCAATTCACTCCCGAATGCCACTGTTTTCCACGTAGATGCTCATATGTGATGGGTTTTTTTGGGGGTGGATAAAAGGGATAAATCAGCAAATCCTCTGAAATAGGTAAATACTTCGCAAACACTGTCAAGGTCCTGTCATCCAACACTGTCGAAACGATCCAAAGCCATCGGAATAATTTTATGGACAATAGTGCACAGAAAAGATTGTACTTCGGAAAGACGTATATATACGTCCACAAAATTAATGCTTTGGCTGAGCTAGAAGTTTATATACACCGGTGGCACTTAAGAGACTAAAGTCGCATATTGTAGCTTTAATGTAAAACTATAGTATTATTGAATTCAATACATTGTTATTGTATGAAGGGAGAGGGGGCAATGAAACCTATGATTGAATATTGGGTCGTGAGTATTCAAAGTTTGAGAAACACTGAGGTATAAGATGTAAATATTATTTTCAATGAAAATGAGTAATTTCAATTTTATACAATTTACACTTCAGTATTTGAACCATATTAAACTACAGTTACAGCAAAAATTATTATTGACAAAAGTCATAATATCATAGTCATAAGTCATAAAGTCATAAAAAATTAAATGTCCAAGTAAAAATTAAAGTAGAATTTGCATTCAGACAATGATGAGGTATCAAAATTTTTGGGCTCCTTAATCCATTGTTTTCCAATAAAAAAAATAAACATTTAAAAACATACAAATCTCAAAAACTCGAAAAATTAATTTAAAAATATATTTTACTAAAGATTGAATATTATATCTACTGCAAAATTTGAGACTGCGAAAATGTTGAGAAAGGAAATGTGTTTCAGAAATCCCTTTTCTCCCTACAAAACAAGAATGAATGCTTTAATCAGCACGATTTAGATTTTTTTAAAGCCGCCAATCTGGTATTGTGGTTATTGACGCTGACTGCGGTGGCGTAGGGCCGGGTTTCGAATCCCGGAGAAGGCATGGATGTTTGTAAATGTATAGTGCCTTCGCGGCTTATGCCCATATTCACCGCTAACCTGACCGCCGGTTAGAGGAAGGAAACCGGGGTTTCGCCGCAAACGTTACTCACCATCGCAAGTTACGCCCATATTCACCGCTAACCTGACCGCCGGTCAGAGGAAGGAAATCTGGGTTTCTCCGAAAACGTTATTCACCATCGCAAGTTAATAGCTTAACTCCGGTTCAAGTTAAAAAATCCTGACCCAGTGCCACAGCCGGGTCAGTTGTAACCGCACATGCGCAATAAGCGATTTTTCGAGTGTTTACGTTTTTGTGCAAGTTTAGAGTTTGGATAGATTTTTATTTTACGATGAATACGATTCAGAAAGTTTCCACTGTTACTGAATTAGTTTTTAGAATATCAGAGAAGTCAGAAAATTAATTAATTGAAAGGAGTAATGTGTTCGAGGAATTGGACGATTACGAGTTTCAGAGAAGATTCCGACTGACAAAACAAAGTGTCGCAGAATTGACTCTGCTAATTGAAGAAAAATTAGAGAGCAAAATCCCGTGCAAGTTCTGATTGCTCTGCGATTTTACGCTGTTTCATGTATGCAATTAGCAATTGCTGACTTGTTCGATGTCAGCCAGCCGACTGTATGTCGAGTAGTGCACCCATAGCATCCCTCTTGCCTGATTTCATTCACCTACCAGTCAACAGAGAAGAGTGCAAAACGGTATGTAAATCTCATAATTATTTATTTTTCCTATCATTAATTGTTTCAAATTTGTAGAATTTTTTTTTTGAAGTTATGAATTGTTATTCATAAAAGAATACATACTTATCTTTATTTTGGCTCTTCAATAAAATAAGCTTGTTACAAAATGAGATTTTGAATTTGTTAGTAGCTGACATTCCAATAGCAAGAATACATTGACTGAACGAGATTTAAATGTGTAGGATGTTTTTTCCTAATTTTAATTAAGTGTCCCAGACATGTGTGCTTGTATACTTTTTTTTTGTAGCTCTATCTAGAGACATTTCCTTGGTGTACATATGATGCTAAGTTTGGTTTCTAAATTTCTCATAATTAATAATTATAAGGCAGCATTATCTGAAGTAATATATATGATTACTTATATACAAATAATGATTTGATGATACATGTTCCACATTTGGTATTTATTTAATGCTTATATTCTATCTTGGATGTTCTGATCTTTATTTGTTAAAAGCATAAACAGTTATTTCATTCTATGTATTATATATTCTGTAATTTTACTCGTTTAAAATCATAAAAATCAAAACTAGTTGGCCATTCAAATTGCCAAAAATTTTTTGTCAAGGAAATTCTTCAGTATCGCTGGATTTCTAAAAGTTATTGGAGCTTTGGATGGCACCTTTGTACGTATCGTGTCTCCAGGTGGTGAAGATGCAGAAAGGTTTCGCTGTCGAAAGAACTACTTTGCACTGAATGTCCAAACAATTGTGGATTCTGATCTTGTGATCAGGAACGTTGTTGCAAGATGGCCAGTAAGTGCTCATTACAGCACTGTTTTCAACAACAGTGCAGCCTGTCTTTCATTAAAAACAAATGCATTATATAAAGATTTTCATTTGCTAGGAGATACGGCTATGCATGTGAAAAATATTTATTAACTCCTTTTGGGAATCCAAGATCTCTATCTGAAGCTAGATATGTAAAAGGTATTTTGGTTAATTAATAAATGTTTCTAAAGCCTTATTCGATAAATAGAATTACCGAACACATTGTACCAAGCAACCAGAAAATATTTTAAAAGCAAAATTTACCTTAATTGTCATATACTAAAAAAAGTAATCTTTTCCTTGGATTGTGTGAATAATAAATATATGTAAAAAGATATTTAGATAAAGACAGAAATAATTGAAGGAAATTGAAGCCGTTTTCACCATGAATTATATGAATGGTCACAGAAAAATTAATTTGTTTTCACTGAGAAATTAGTTTATAATCTGAAGAACTAGCTAAATGACACAATTCACATCTCTCTTTTGAAATAAAATAAAGTGGAGTGATTCACATCTCTTTCAATGACAGTACAAAACCTTAGCAGAGCTAATATTTTTTAAAAAATAACTTTAAATGCTTAGGCTTTGATGATAATATCTGCATAAAATGTAGACAACATATGTTCTCATTTTTGTTTTCACCTCAGCATATTACTTGCTAATATAGTTTGACAAAAACACAAACTACATGTTACTGACATTTCTTGACAGTTCAAGTTTTTTTTTTGTTTCAGGTACAATAAATCACATGTATTAACAAGGAACATGATTGAGCGCAAGCATGGAATCTTAAAAGAAGATTTCCATGCTTATCAATCGGCTTGAACTGCCACATTGATAGAGTACCAGCTATAGTTGTTGCTTGTTGTGTTCACAACTTATGTATACGCCTGGGTAAGAATATTTTGTAATTTATTTGTCTAGCCTTAAGCTTTCAGTGTATGTAAATTTACATAATCACAACTTTTAACATGTTTAATGCTTACATTTACAAATTGTGTACATATTTTTTAATGTATTTTGCATGAAATATCTACTTAATTTAAAATCTTAAAAAATACTCATAAATTATAAACATAATATTCTGCATACTGAACATAATTTAAAAAAAAAAAAAAAAAAAAACAGAAGGTTACATTAACTGATTAAAAACTTTTACAAAAATGTTGAATACTCAAAATTCTTGAGAATATACTGCAGAAAAATTTTATTCCTTTTAAAAGAATTTGTATTTTACAAAAGAACATGCATGAAACAGATTGAGAAGAAAATACATCTGTATTCTTGTTATACTGTTGTCTAGACGAAAATTTTGTTTGCTTCACAAAACATGAAATTTCGGAGGGAAATACTTTGAATTGATTTGTAAAAATGCGTTTAAAAATGGGCAGTGGCACTTTGTTTATGACTGTTAAATTATCATAGCTAATACATCAATGATAACTGCAAAGTGTCCTATTTTTAGGACCAAAATCAAAACATTTTAAGGTCCAAGTTCTTTTAAAATTGTATTACATTTTTTTATGTATATGTATATATGCTGTATTTTCCTGTATATAATCCGCGGATTATGTGTTAAAAAAGTTTCAAATTTCGTTGTGCGTATTATGCGCCGCCGCGGATTATCTGAGAAAAAACATTCTCCATCAGAAAAGCGAACAATAAAGTTTTGAAAGAAATGCCGTTTATGTTTTATAAAATAAACAATAGATGGCGCATTCATGACTCGGATGATGCATATCAGCCATAACTAGTTTTTGTCCAATTACATTCAAAAACGAATTCGATTCCTCGGAAGGAAAAAACAGTTATGAGTCGCTGGCGCCATTTCCAATTTTCTCTTGACTAGAGCTATTACGACCTTCGAAAGTTTTCATCATGTTGAAACAAAAGTGTTAAGTTACACTGCAAACTTCAAGGTAAAAGTTATAGAGAAGGCTACCGAAATCTGGAAGCTGCAAGGTTTTTCAATGTTGACGAATTGAATATTCGTTTGTGGAGAAAAAATAGACAAAAACTTCGAAAATTGTGATCGACGTTAAAGTGCCGATCATCGTGGTAAACCTCACTGGCCAGAATTAGAGGAAGAAATAAATAAAAGAATTTTAAAAGAAAGAGTTACAGTGGGAAAGCAGTCTCGATCATAATTTTTTTGCTGTTAACTTGCTAAATTAAAAAAGATTTTTTCTGCATGGAATGTTTTGTTTGACAACTCAAAACATAGATGGCAGTAGCAAAGAATTTTTTTTGTGTTATTGAGATTATCGTAAAAAATATTATCATACATATTTAAAAAGACGTTTCATAATAAATTTTTTTTCCTGTACAAATTCTTACTTCTATTTTCAATTATATTGTGTATTTTTTATCTTATATGACACTCATTATCGGTAGTTTATATTTTGTATTATTCAGCCTAAAAACTGCCGCGGATTATACAATGTTTTCTTTACTCGAAAAAAAAAGGCTTTGTGGATAATACGCCGCTGCGGATTATATACAGGAAAATACAGTACATATATCAAATTATAATAAATTTATATAAATAAAATTCAAAATTGTGAGATTCATAAAAAATGTTAGATATACATTTAGGAAAAAATTCATTAGCTCATACACCGAAAAGCGAAATTTTAAAATGCATATTCATAGTTACGTGCAGAAAAGTCATGATTTGATAATTATTTGTTTTGGTAAAATAGTAAGAACCATGTTGATGTTTATAAGAATACATAGTTTCAAATTATTCTCAATTATAATGATTATATTGTTTAATGTACTATTGTAGAGGATCCTGAACCACCTGCAGATCCCCAGATAGAAGCTCTAGTACGCCAATTAGAGCTGGAAAATGAAGATGCAACACTGAGCTTTGAAACAAGATCACGTTGCCCAGCCAGTTTTGCTAAAAGAAATGTCATTGTGACAAATTTTTTCTCAAATTAATTGTAAACATTTTTATAAAAATCAGTTTTAATAAACAAAAAATCACAAGTTTTTGTATTAGTATTGATTTATTCAGTATTTTGTAAATAGATTTTAGGGCTACCTTTCAAGGTAGTTACTAAAATTTTCTGTGCTTC
Source organism: Trichonephila clavipes (assembly GCA_019973935.1). NCBI lineage: Eukaryota > Metazoa > Arthropoda > Arachnida > Araneae > Nephilidae > Trichonephila > Trichonephila clavipes. The sequence continues at coordinate 22,028 of BMAU01020564.1, forward strand.
GATTTTCTCCTTTGCATGTGCAATTTTAATTCTCAACTGCTCCATCCGCAGCTGGTGCTCCTCATTTTTCCTTTCCTCGTCCATCTCCATGTATTTGATTTTCATTCTATGTTCTTCGATGCATGCTGCAGCTCTGGCAGCCGCGGAGGGAGCTGTTGGTGTTTTGGCACATTTTCGGAACATAGCTAATGTCTCCTTCAGTGGCCTCGCTATTTTTGGCGGCGTTGGTTTCAAATAGTTCATGTCCATTACTGCATTCTGTAAAATAAATAATTCTATGTTTAATAGAAACAAACTAGTTCTTAAATCTAATAAAACTATGCATATCTACTTAGTGAAATAAAAAATTCCTTTTACTTCCAGATTGGTAATATCCTGTTTTGTGTCTTGATTCAAGGAATTAAAAGTTTATTAGTGAAACTATTTAGTAGCAGTGTTATTGACATTTCAAAAAATTTTTTTTTTAATTTTATAACTATTCATTTAAATTTTTCTTAATTTTTGAACATATAATACTGAAAAAATACATTCCTCGTGCAGTAAAAATTAGTATTTTATGATACATATTAATACAAAACAGATTTTGGAGAAAATGTACCTAAATCATAGTTGCATCGAATTTGCTTACATTTTATAAATAGAATTTTCTTAAGTTTTATTTATCGAATTATCGTAAATTGTACAACAAAACACCCTCTATTTTTTAAAAGTAAGGTAAACAAAAAAAAGCAAAGTTTGAAGCATTTTAACATTCCAGTTACCCTAAGCAGCTGGATGGATTTAAAAGTAAACGATTACTTTCATCCAAATTACTATGGCAAAAGCAAAACTGATTCAAATTCCAAATATGGCATCAATTGAAATATAACTTTTTTTTTTTTTGATATTATATTCATAAACTTATTTCTCAAATGATAAATTGACCATGTTTGGAAGGAAAAAATTTGCAATGTTATCACCAAAAACCAGAAAAGGATATAACATTTATTACTTTATTTTTTGTTACCAATACAGTTCATGAACTCAAGTATTTTTATCCAATGTATTTGTCGTGATAGTTGTAATAAATTTTATATTTATGAGTTAAAATAGTAAAATATACTTACTGAAGGATCTGACGAGGAATCATTCTGTGATTTTGTCAGTGTTCTGCGAAGGAGTCACAGGGGGAATCAACAAAGCAGAAGTTGATGTACTGGGGTATTGAGGTTCTGTTTCAAAGAAAAATATACGTTTTAAATAAAGCAATTAGTACAAGTAGTGAAACGATCTCTACTTGACAAATTAACTATCTACACCAACTTTTTTTTTAATGTTACCTTAATACTAACTTAACTCTGGTTCAAGTTAAAAAATCCTTACCCAGGGTCACAGCCGGGTTAGTTTGGACCGCACATGCGCAGTAAGCGATTTTTCGAGTGTTTGCGTTTTCGTGCAAGTTTAGAAGTAGTTTGAGTTTGGATAGATTTTTAGTTTACCATGAATACCATTCAGAAAGTTTCCACTGTTACTCAATTAGATTTTTTAGAAAAACTGGGAACCAGAAAATTCTATTATATGTAAGTGCGGCTTCATCAAAACCAGCACCAACTCTCTCTCTTTTTCGTACTGCGTAAAATAAATTATGTTGGCATTCACACATTTTAAACAGTTAGCGATACTCGAGGTTAGAAACAAGCTGGCACGAGGCGAATGTAGAAATTGTAGCTCCAGCCGGAAGTCACGGGGTTTATTTCGACCAATGGGAATCGACCAGTAAACCCAGGTTAAGAAACCCAGAGTCAAGTAACTGGAGGTCGAAAAAGAGCTGTGAATTGAAGTTTTAACCTGGGGTTGACTGCCGGTTACTTAACTCCAGGTTTCATCGCTGGGTCAGGTAAGCGGTGAATACGAGCGTTAGAGGTACTCTTAATAGCCGTCGAGTCGTAAGTCCTCTCGTGAGGTTGGTGGAAGGGGAAGTGATGTGGGAGGCCCCCGACAACTTTCAGGGTGTTCTCCCTCAAAATTGGGATGGAACCGAGCAAAATCGTATTGTCACTTGCTTGGTGCTCAAAGCTAAGGCTAACGACAGGCGTAAAATTCTAGCCCTTAGCCGCGATGAATTTCGTAGACCTTGATCTGATATTACCGTCGATCAGGTGACATAAACAACAACACGTATTTTTCAGAGATGATAGCCAATTTTTAAAAAAATGATAGCATTAAATTTAGATTTGCTTATAGACCACAGCTAATAAAACTATGATTAATAGTATTCGATTAATTTCCGAACATAAAACAAGAATGGGTACTTTTTTGTAGTAAAATATCATATATGTATACAGTATAAATGACATATAGCATACTACATTCAATTTTGTCTTATGTAATAAGTGGCCTAGTAGTCAAGATCACGGACTCGTTGCTGACATGTTATGAATTCGAGCCTAGTACCACTGTAGACCGGCATGCAGAGGGGGTAGATGCACGTTAAACGTTGAGTTTAAACGTCCTCCAGTTGATGTGGAAGTTAGAAAAGAGGTGCCAGCTTAGGTGTCGTCCTCGTTCCTTCCCCACGTTTCAAAATTACGAGGTCCGTCCCTAACAGCCCTCGTGCAGCTTTATAGCGCGATGGTAATTTTTCTCTCAAGACTCTGAACGCCCTACGGATATGTTGCACATTTTAGCAGGGATCCTCTCTCGTGGTTTCTCAAACACGTGGTTTGGTTTTTCAACCACAACTTCTATTATTCATATATATATTTCACCTATCATATTTATTTAATTACCTATTGCTTTGCTTGTGTTGGTTGTTTAGAGCAGGGAAGTCTCTCTCTCTATATATAATTTTATTTAAAACTTATTATGTTTAGTTTATTTTAATGTATTGATGCGACGCTATTTTAAACTTATTTAATTTCTAAAATTTGAACCCAGTTTCTTAATTTCGCATCGCATCATGACTACAAGTTAAGTTAACTAATTCTAAAATTAAAACACTCATCTCACACTAAATCAAACACTGATCGTATAGTTTTTATATATATATATATATATATATATATATATATATATAAAACATTAAATTTCTTTTAAGCACAAGTATATGGAAGTTTACTTTATTACAAGAAGATCAAAAATTAACTTAGCTTGAGATAGGGAGGGAGCTGGGGAATGGACATGATTGATGCCCGGAAATCTCTGTTTTTTTTTTTATTATTATCTGCAGCTCTGGGATCGGCTCTCTGTCTCTAAAATCGGGGTGCGTCCCGTTTTTATTCGGTGACTTTTCACACCGAAATCCTAGGGCGGACTCTTTGTCTTGTCCAGTATAATTTCTCTGATTGGTCCCGAGGCCAGCGCAGTGTTACACCACCTCACAATGTATGGGTTTAGTGAACTTTTTTAACGCGGGAACTTTCTTGACGCACCCCACCAAAAGGAATTTCACCACATCCGGTCCGGAGGACTCGCATACCAATTCCAGGCCGTCTCAGAGGCGAATTCTAAAATAAGAAATTCTGGCCTCCCATCAATATCTTAGTGGTTAGTTTAATTGCAAAATAACTATCCAGGTGGCGCCACGGTTTTTCCTTCTTGTATTGGCGTTTCAATCCCTTATGTCATTTCGCGTGGGATCTTAGTGTAGAAGGTTGTTTTCTCGATTTCCAGATTTTACTTTACAAGTAAGAGTTTTTCCTAATTTTTTCTATATAAATTTTTTTATTACTCCTCTCCTTGAGAGATTCATTATTGCTCTCTTTTCTCAATTTCTTTTTACTATATTATCAGGTTCATCATCCACGTGTTGTATTAGGCTTAACTTTTCAACTTGGTTTTTTTTCTATAACGTTGAAAATTTCTGCTGTGCGGGGAAGGTTGGATCCATAAAGCATTGCTAACTCTAATTCGCTGGCCTAATTCAGCGACAGCTTTAGAAATCATAATAGGTCTCTAGTTGAGTCCAACGACTTTTTTGTATCTACATTTGTTGTTTTTGGTGAATTCCAATTTCTTACTTCTTTAGCACTGTAGGTTCTAGCACTTCTTCACTTTTATTTTATTATAATATATATATATATATATATATTTTATTTTATTATAATATATATATATATATATATATATATATATATATATATATATATATATACAATGTATTTGCCTGTTACCCGTTCTTGTTTTAAAAATAAATCCTTTTTGATAATATAAATGTTCTTTAGATTAAAATAGATTTATATTTTATCAAATAGTTACATTTGACTTTACTATAGTAAATTACTTTTTTTAAACAAATTTCGAATTGCATTATGCATAGCCTTTACTATGGATGGTACATGATTCTCTGTGTGTGCGAATTTCGTTTCGCCTCCTCCTTTTTTGTTTGGAATGCCCAAAAAGCAAGGGGCAGTCAGAGATTTTTTCAAAAAGTTTTTTAAAAAAATATTTAGGACGGTTAAGATAAAGGAGACAATGTATACTTAATCGTTTGCAAATGACAGCACTATCAAATTTCAACAATGAGTAACGAAAGATCAATTCAATAGGAACAAATTTTAAAGAAAATGGCAACACTGTAATATTTTAAACATTATTTGATCATTGCATTATTATATTATCTAAACATTATTATATTGTCTATGTCTGCATACATGAAAAATAATGAAAGCAATTATAATAATTTACTAGTTGCAAGTACCCGGCTTTGCCCGGGTTTAAAATAAGATTTTCTGTAAAAGCTTACAAAACTGTTTATTTGCATGCAATAAAAGGGTACATTTATCTTAAAGCAATGTGATAGACAACATTTTTGGCAGTTCCATTTGGAGTGTGTACAAAAAGATTTTCCTCTCTGCCCAATCTAGAGCAGGCCACATACAACTGCCCATGAGAAAAGCCTGGTATCTGCAAGTCTATACTCTCCCCTTTTTCTCATAGGCATGACTGTAGCCAAAAATGACAATGCATTCCTATGAATGAAGGAATGGAATGGAATGGAATGTAGTAAGTAATGTGATATTTGTTGCAGTATTTGCTTGCAGTAAAGTAAATATAACAAAGCAGTATTGCAAATTACTTTTACCGATTTGTTTAGTAAAGCTTTCTCTAAAATAAACACATGGCTCAGAACATGCACATGGAGCACTCTTTTTGGCTGGAGGAGGCCAGAGTGAGGTTGGGATGGAACGAAATCTGTTTAAGAACCTTTCCCATGTAATTTTGTGAATGTGTACCAAATTTCCCGTTATTTGGTTGTCAGGATCTTGAGTTATAAGGAAACAGACAAACAGACAGACAACTAATGTGTCTTATATGTATATATAGATATAGATTTGTTTAAATTCTTGTGTATTATTATTTTTGTAAGCTTCATGGCATATTTTATGGTGTACCAGTCTTTTAAAGCTGACTGAGCCACAGCAACATTTAGCTAGGTATAGCTAGTTATAACAAAATTAAATCTTAAAAAGATATCAAAAATAAAAGAAAGCTCAATATCTTGATTAAATCAGTATAAACATTTTCGTACAAACACAATATATATACTGTAAAATATTTATTTTGCTATTTGCCTTTCAGACAGACAACAAACAAAATTTTAAAAATTGTTAAAAACAGATAAAAAACATATTTAAGGAAAATACCACTGATTAATTTTGCCAAAGACATCGCAATGTGTAAAAAAATATTTGCAGTACATAATCGCCAAAAAAAATGTAAGTACTAAAATACAAAAAAACAAAAATTATATATTGAATTAATTAAGGATTAGTGGAGGGAAAGATAAAACAGGCTAAGATAATACTCATAATATTAATTTCATATTGGTAGGCTACTCATTTTTGGCATGTTTTGAAATCACGCCAAATTTGTGTTGTGGCCCGTCTAATGTTACAGCAATGTACAGAATTAAGAGTACTTATGTATTATCGCAACCTATTGGTGACATTATACAAAATGAAGCACATGATTACTAATTCAACGCATACAAAGTTGGGATTGCCAAAGTGGCGAGTTGTCTTGAACGTTGGCTATTGTACAATAATACGTAAGTACTAAATAAAAAAATTATCCAAAGTATATATATCCCGAGCATAAAAATAAATTGAAAAATGAAGTACAATATTAACATTAACTAACTTAAAAAGAACTGAACTAACTTTATCAATGCAAAAGCATAATTTTAAAAAAATAAGGTACTTACATATAACCGCAACCAATTGGCGACATTATATGAAACAAAGCACATGACTCACAATTCAGCATATATATGACATGCGAAATCGGAGTTGCCAACTTGGCAAGTTATTTTGAACGTTGACGATTGTTAGGATAGTACATAAGTACCAAAAATAATTTATCTTACGATTACCTGTGCTTCCTCAACAGGTATTTAAGCCATTTGTCTGTTTTGCTTATTCTCTGATGCCTATTCCAGTTTGATATGTAATTACTACCAACACTGCTTTTACTTGGGCAGTATAATTACCCAAGTTTAATTTTCTGAAAGGCAATTTTATGCACTGAAGCCAATAGTATACCCTTAAAGGTTAAAATAAAGACACATAAAATTGCAAAATATTATTAATGTCATACTATGTAAAACAGATAACGAAAACGGAAATACTATACTTATGTTCATCGCAGTAATAAGAACTGAAATACCATAATCAATAAGAAGTTTTAGTTTGTTAAAATTATAACCTTCGCATTCTAAAGAAATAAATAAATTCTCCGGAAAAATACTGAAATTGTAAGTTGTAATTTGTAAGCAAAATCACACACATGAACATCCCGCGATAATACCTAAGTGTTGCCAAACCACAAAACAAAATTTTAGTTGTTAAAGCATAATCCTTAAAAAAAATGATTTATTCGAAAAATAATCCTAATTAAATATCAAAGAATAGAAAAATTGAATAAATATTCCAACCGATAAACATAGCTACTGTAAAAATATGTAATAATCTTGAAAAACTGCATGTAAAGTACAAATTGTCCACTTAGTGAGAAACGTGACATCATATGACGTCATAACACTGGAAAATCACTTAAAAATTAAATTTTAAAAAATTTGGATAGAATTATGAACGCCAATCCTATTTAAGAACCTTCCTCATGTAATTTTGTGTACGTGTACCAAATTTCACGTTATTTGGTTGTCTGGATCTTGAGTTATAAGGGAACAGACAAACAGACAACAAATGCGTCTTATATATATATATATATAGATTCTGTTTTAAATTTTCATTCCAATAAATGTTTTTTCGTTTCCGAATCTGATATAAAGGTACACATTTTTATGTGCAGCCCGCGAGATTATAATGTTTTTCCGAAGAGTTCCGCAAGGTCATTTGGGTTGAACACCCCTGGTTTAGAGAAAATTAAAAACTCTTAAATCATCGTGGTCCGTCCTTGTTGTTTGCTGGTTTAATCTATATGTCGCAACCCGTCAATCGCGGGTGTGAGAAGGTCCGAGGAAGAAACAAACATGATCATAGAATCACTACTTTTATTCAACTTTTAACACTTTAGAATACACGCTAATAACTAAACCCAAGGAGCAATCAGAATTATTAATTCGAAGTAAATCAAATATATGGAAGCACTTATCTGGATTATTCTCTTGTACGATCCTGCTTCTGATTTGCCAACTCATTTAGCCGTAAAGAAGGACGGATTCCACTTTTCTTTGGATCCTTCTTTTAGCTTTAATTCTATAAAGTGTGACCACCAGGTGCTCATACTAGGATTTTACGCTTACGATCAATTTTTAACCATTACCTTGCCTACTCAACGACTGGTACTTAGATAGAAGATTGTATTTGCATAAAACTTAGTCCTCTCTACGGGAAACGGTTTTCAAACTAATACCACAGTTAAAAAGAGTACTTTCCCCAAGAGGATTAGTAGAATTCCGAATAGAACTCGTTATATATACGCTTACATTGCCTGGACCTTCGAGCTCCGGAGATCCTGAAGACTGCAGTCACGATGGATACAAACGCTTAGAAAACCTTCAGTTACAATCAAATCACTCAGAAACCAGCAGCAGCAATTCTTCTAGTCAATTGGAAAAACTCAATCTCTCTAAAGGAGCTACTATTAAAGGATATATATTACTAAGATCGAGAAACTAATCCAAGATGAAACGAATCTTTAATCGTCTATTGAAGTGGAGGCTAAAAGAAAACGAATTCAGTGTCACCAAAAGAAGCTTGATGAGCTACAGGAATGTTATAACACCGGTGAAACTAAAGAGGACTTCTCGACATTGAATCAGACTTCGATGACACGGAAGATCGATTTGAAAATCTTGAAGTCAATCTGAACAACTTTCTAAAATCTATAGAACTTCGCAATGCCTTAAAATCGAATAATGAAAACTCTGCTGTGACTAAACCAAATATGCACTTACCTGAAGTACCTTTACCTTCTCTCTCGAAGAGTGGCATAATTTTAAAACCCAATTCAATTACCGAAAATTAAATTTTAAATAATCCCCAAAAGTTATTTTATTTACGCGCAGCCCTTAAAGGCAAAGCTTAACACTTGGAATCTGTTAATGATACATTTAGTTCTTTATTGAATGCTCAGAATGGTCCTCTTTCTGTATTCGAAAGAAAAAAATACTGTAGAAACTCTCATGGTTAAGGTGATACAAAATGAAATTTTTTTCTCTGTTATTCAACATCTAAAAAAGATGGTATGGTGTCACCCTTAAGTAAAATTAAATCTTTATTACCATTTTTTGACTCTAAAGGAATTTTAAGAGTAAGAAATCAATTGACTAATGCAAATTTTTCTCACAAACGTAAGAAAAATTCTGGAGAAAATAAAATTTTCATATCCTTTGGTTAAGTGATGAATGGCATGCCTTTTTGAAAATGAGGAAAATTGATATCCTCGGTCACATCTAGCGATTGCAATATCGGACCAAAAGTTCAATACCGGCATTCTGTATTTTTTTAGATTTTAATACCGGTAATAAAAACTTAAAGAATAAAAGGAAAATACAGGTGTTTCATTGTTTTATATTTTCCAGTTTTATTAGAGAGTGTAAATATCACAAAAAATTAATTTGTAACTTTTAAATTATAACTGTATATAAATAATCACAAAAAAAGTAAAAGAACATCTTATTTCTTTAAATCACAAGAAAAGTGTAAATATTACTATTCAGTCTATTGTACTATTACAAATTTTTGAAATGTGATTTTAAAAAAAGCATAATGCATTAATTGTACTGTCATTAAGCCTGGAACGTAAATATATGCACAAATTGCCAACTGTCGAAAAAGCTCTTTCGGCAACGAAACTAGGTGGTAGTATTGTTAGCAATACGCGATATACTTTATTCAGTGTTGAACAAATAATCCTTGTGACGCTTACAGCAACAAGCGAATATTTGTCGCGAGAGGGCGCTAGTGTGTGTAAAACAGTGTATGTGTTGACAGAGAAAGAACAAGAGCGTATGCAGAACGCTCTAATAAAATTCCTTTTCTCTTAGTCTCGCCATTTAATGTGTGGTGTAATCTTTTAGAGATTTTAAAAACATGTGTGATGAATCGGTGCAAACTAAACATACTTTTTCCAAGTATTTATCTCTAAACCTTTCAACTTCAAATGAATCGATTTCTCATCGGATGGTTTCGGATATGACTGATTTCTGTATTGTATTTTGGTATGCTGAAATTTTTTTTACTTATCGTTAATTCTTATTTTTGTTCAAGAGACAATTCCTTTTCACTGTCGGCATTACTGTCATCATCTTCGATAACTGTACCGAATTCTTTTGAATGTGGAGGAGATTTGTAGGAAAAAATTTTTAAGAGAAAATTTACAATAAACTTGATAAAATTTAAATTTGTTAGTCTGTTTTCTTCTTTTTCATTTTTTTAAAAATCAGGATGATATGTAAACACAAGTATGATATGCAAATACAATGTGCATACCGAACTCTCTAATTTAAAAAATATCGAAATATTACGCTCTTTCTTCGCAATTACATCTTAGTTTTCACAGATACAAATATCAGACTACAAAACCTGTGCGTGTGCAGTATCGCTCTGAGCTGTAATATAATAGTTTTGGTCCGCCTCCTTGTGTGTGTGGATAATTCACATATTTTATCCCTTTCCTTAATTGTACGATGAAACTTTATTTCCACAGTCTAATTCATTTCCCCCCTTAGGGCGACATAAAAACAAAAACGTGTACTATTTTGATAGGTTTGCGATTCCTGAACATAAGAGTGGAGACAATTTTAAAAATTTCTAGTAAATACCGAAAAACCGGTAATTAAACTTGTGAATACCGGTATTACAAAATTGCACAAAGGGCCCAAAATACCGGTATTGCAATCCCTAGTCACATCATTAGGTATTGTGACCACAAATTTCCTAATTTTGCAGTGATTTTTGCTAACGAGATTTTACATAGCAGTACTTTTAACTACAGTTATAAATGGAGCAAAACCTTTGCTGGTTTAATTAAAATTAACGTAATATGAGTCGCTTTGAGAAAATGATGTCACCTATCTTTGACTCTCCATCAAAAGAAAAAAATTATTCTGTTGAATCTGTTTTTGTGCGGTAGATAGGGACCACATAAAAATAAACACACCAAAAAAAATATTCAAAAATTTCATAAATTCTAACATAAAACAAACTAATTCGTGGAAATGCTAAAGAATTTTTTTTATGCGGTGGATAGGGACCGCACAAGAAAGTCGCATTTATAAAATATGCCAATTATTTACGAAATTTATGCAAGAGTACTTCCACAACAAAATAAATAATTAAATATTACACAATGAAACATTTTAAAAACAGTTTCTCATTGTATACACGGATAAGTTTTCAAAATGTATAAACATAATTCATTGTTACTCATCCTAATCTAAAGCCCTGTAATGAATAAGTTCAAAATCGATGAAATTCACTTGAAGATGCTATTTCAATTGATTTATTTTTTGGCAACACGAAGTAAGAGATAAGTTTTTATGACGAAAGTCGGGTGCTCAGTTGCTTGTAAATGTCACGACAACCAGATATACATGATTGAAGCCCTTTTTGGAATTTTATACTCCTTTCTCAATTGGTATCTATTTTAAGAAAATGCCTTTCCAATTTGATGGAAAGCTTGATTCCTGCATATTTTTATCCACTCTCAAAGAATCCAGTTCTTTTTGTCCGTCTTCATAATCTCTCAAGTTATTGATAATGTCACTGTCATTGAAAGTTTCGTCTTCAATCAAGCGCGGGCTGCTGGAGCGTTGAGAGAAATCACCTGAATGCGCATTGTCGGGAGACTGTTTATAACAAATGAACAGAATGTCTTGAAGTGTCTACATTTCAATGGCGTAACGTTCACCCCCACATCACGAGGAGGGCAGGACTCTAGGGGCCCAAGGCCTGACTTACGCTAAATACGTATTTACCCAATTTATAAAATATTAAAGGCAAAACCTGACTTTCGGGATGGGGGGAGTTCTAACATTCTCCGTTACGCCACTGTTAAAAAGATATAAAACACTGCATTGGCGCCAAAGCTATTGAAATTCATATACCGCATAAAAAAAAGATGGCACAAAACAAATCGCTTAAAAAGACCGCACAAAAACAGGTTCTACTGTACTTACTAAGCAAGTTTTTTGAAAAAAAATGACCCCTCCCCCACACACATACACATTTAATAAAGATTCCAAAATGGGGCAACATTTTCTTCTTTTCTAGTGTTTAATTTCCAAATTACCAGTATTGGTAAAGCTATTTGTTATTTTGATGACTTTCGAGTTACCGGTATAGCACACAAGGATTTGAATGGTATTTCTTCCGGTATGAAAACGTGCTTTTGACAGCTGGACATAAAAAAATCTGTTTTGTTGACTTATTACACTGTTTTACTCCTGACGTTACTGCGGGAGAAGGGGTCCCCCCTATAAACTTTAAAGTGAAAAATTGAATCATACATTTACTAAATATTCATATAAATTTTAAAAACACTCACTCAAAAACTTGTAAATGGATTATAAAAGCGTAAATTTATTAATTTTTGTGGTATTTTTTCTGTTTGGAAAATTAGCTTTTCTTGGGTTTTTCCTGGGACATTTGTCTGTTTTATACGATTTTTATTAACGTCTCAGTATAAAGTAATAGGAGGGTTATTGTTGCCGACCACGTAATTTTGAACCTCGGTCAAGTGACGAGGACGATGCATAGCTAGCACCCTATTCTTCAAACTTAAACCAAACTAACATGAGACTGGACTAAAGGCTCATTCACACCAAGGCGTACAAACGTCGAGTGTCTAGCGTCTAGCCAATCAGAAACTTCATTTCGCCCGGGATGAAGTCTCTGATTGGCTAGATGCTAGACACTCGACGTTTGTACGCCTTGGTGTGAATTCAGCTTAAGACATTCTTAAACATTTGTTAATAATTGATTGCTTTTTTGTACACTAAAGCAGGGGTCGCCATCTTTGTTGCTGTAGTGTGCCAAACCAAATAATCTATATGATTCAGAGTGCTGCACAGTAGGAAATATTTGAAGTAATTCGATTCTCGCTTCAGTGCATGCAGAGTAAGAGGATAGAGGTCAAGATAACGGATTCAGAGTTTTATTATATATTAATTATGTACTCTTTAAAGATATTTTTATTAACATAAAAACAAACAAAAAAATAAATAATCCTTCAACATAAATAAAAAATTAAAATTGTTTAATATAGTTTGTATTATGTATATTTTAAACTTAATCATTAAAATAAGAAATAAACAACATAAGATAAGCATTCCTTCAATGTTGTTCAACATTTTAATGTGAATCTTTTGTGTGTCCCTGCACTTCTCTATTTTACACAGTGCGATAAACGAATTTTAAGACTCGTCCCAGAGCACAGGTTCTAATGGCACCATGAGTGTAAATGCTCATGTGTCATAACGTCCATGCTCTGCTGATACACTGCCGACAAGTTGTGTGCATTTAGTTAAATAGCTAAAAGAAGAAGAATGCTCGTTGTAAAAGTGAATTTTTTTCATGTTGATTTTTTGAGATGGGGAAAAGAGCTGTGATTAAATTTAACGCAAAACTTTTTTTCCCTGTACGAACACAGTAAACATCTAATTATATATGTAATAATTCCTTTTAATTTTTCTAAACAATTTTTTAATTTGCAATGGTCCTGATTTTCAGGAAATAATTACTAGCTATATATACCCGCCTAACGGGGATCATTGTAACCGTGTCTCCCGGAAAATTAACTGTTTGCATTTTTAAAAGTAAGACACAGTGGTCGAGTGGTAGCGTATCGCGCTTCCCCACAATAGGTTCGGATTATATTCCCGGGCTGAGTAAGATCGACTCAGCCTTTCATCCCTACTGCAGTGGGTGAATAAATGAGCACCAAGATTTCTTGGGGACTTAAACACTGGTGGTCTCGCTTCAGACTGTCCAACTAATCGGGAAATCTGCTCTAGTACCGAAGCGCCCAATGGTCAAATATACTGGGATGGGCACAGTAGACCTTGGCCCTCTTGGACTGTTGTGCCATTGAGTTTGAGTTATTTTTAAAAGAAAGATTATATCAGAATCTATGGAACAATATCTTTCCACTAATCATAGCCTCCATCCCCGGAAGTCCTGTGGATCCAAGACTTCCTGTTGCCGCTTCTTCATATAAATAGCCAGGACTCTGAAACTCTCTCTCTCTTTGTCTTCAATATGTGAAATGTCACTGCTACTTATTATAACTGTCATGTGACTGTGTTAATCGCCATTAGAAATGTGTGTGTGTGTGTTTGTTGTTAATCGTATGAATGTCTAAAAGTAAATTAAAATGGATTACCTAACAACAAAACTGGCTCGTCAATACCAACTGCAACATCAACAAATTAAATAATGATTCAGATAAAGAAATTTCTACCATTAGCCACGTTCTGTCATATGTACGAGGGTTGGGGTAAAAGTCATGGTAACTATTTTTTTTCTTGAAGATGCCAGTCCGGTTGGAAAATGTGACATATACAGATGAAAGTTCAAGGTGTTAACTACATGTGTGGACAATGGATAGCACTGAAATATCGAACACACTAATTTATTACAATAGTATACAGGGCAATATGGCCTTCACGGTGCAAAAGAATGACAGCATAGTACACAGGAAGTTGTGTACCTGAAGACTCTTAATGTAGTCCATGACACTTAATGTAATCCATGAGCTGCTTGAAGACGGCACGTGCCAAGTCGGTTCGCACACTGATCGGTCGTACCGAACGTTGATTATCACTGGTTGACCCACGTCCTTGCTGAAACTTTCCTATCCACCCTGCTACTATACGGTATGGTAGGGCATTATTCCCAAGAGTTTCTACTAATTCACAGGGACATTCCATCGCATTTCTCTCTCGGAGAACAGCTATTTTGTTATAAGCGCGCTGCTCAACACGGGTTACTTCCATTTTGCACGGCACTCACCAGCTGACTGATTTCACAGCCCTCACTGAACTACTACCAGCTATCACAGAGCCATCTGAGGTTCTGCATAAACACTGTGCCTGTAGAACTTTCACACGACACATATACGATTGCGATCCGTTCGCATATCTACAAGAAAAAAAATAGTAGCTATGACTTATGCCCCACCCTCTTATATGCATATATAGTTGTTACATTGGTAGGTTTGTGTTCATGCAGTTGATACGCATTAGCTTTATAATTATACTATAATAGCTGGAAAGTATTTTAGTATATATATAAGTTATAATACTTATGTTAGATTAATGTTTGTTTTAAAACATGTAACTTTGAACAATTTTATAATAGTCATTCACATTAGTTTATCTGTTTAAATAAGCGCTGAAAGTTTTAATATGCTATTGTATTAGGTTTAATTCCACTTTTTAATCTAACAAGGAGAGGGCATGACTAAGGAAATTCATTTGGGGTCGAGACTTGGTGTAAAAGTAGTACTCTCCTTTAGGGTTTTCAACCCTCAATGTAATTCCGCCGAATGGCCAGTCAATTCGGAGAAAAAAGCCTTCGAAATTCATGCTTAGCTTTTATACAATTAAATTTCAATTCCCTCCAACGATTTCATAGCTTGGTTGATATATCGTCTGCATACTATGCGTTAGGTCTGGGTTCGATTCATCGGTCAGTTTTTTTTTCATTTCATTTAATTATTTTTAAAATTAAATAAACTTATTTATGAAAGGTTTATTAAATATTAAATGATATTTTATATAATTATTTTGTATTTTATAAAGTAAAAAAAAATACTGTAAGTATATAAATATTTTTATTAAATTTTATATAAATATATTTTTATACTAGCCGTTACCCACTCTCTTCACTGGGTATTTCACGATGTAATATAAATGTATACTGTTTACATATAGATGAATTATTGATATCTAGCATTAAGGATTCGATTGTATTGAAAAATATATTTATAGCTGTAACTGTCACCTCTTGTTATAAAAAGAACATAAATTATAATATCTAATTTCTATTTATATCTAAAACAGAAGTAGAAAGATTTTTTACGCTCACTTAACCTAATAATCAAGTGGATTTCCACCAAAGCAACTTTCAGTGCATCTCTACTCCATAAAATAAACATGCGTGCTAAATTTCAAGTCTAAATCTAACACAGCAAAAACGGAATTTTTATCATCAATACCTCGTTGAGAGCATTCTTAGCGGATTCCAATTCAACAAAAAAAAGAAGCATGCAAACCAAATTTTATTATTGTAGTCTTAGCAGTTCGGAAACGGAAATTTTGTCTATCAATACGCCCCCATAACTCTCCCCGCTTCCCCCTGGAGTTGATTTCCGTAAAATCCATTCTTAGTGGAACTCTATTCAACGAAAGAAAAATGCTCAACAAATTTCAAGTAAATGAGTTAAATTCAAAAATAGCAATTATTCTGTAACACGCCTTAATAACTCACAACCCCACTGCTTTGAGAGTCCGTTTTGGGAAAAATCTCTGTAAAAGGAACTTTATTCCATGAACGGAACATACCTTCTAATTTTCAAGCAGTTGGTTCTATTAGTTGAAAAGCGGAAATATTTATCTATTACGCCCCTTAATCCACCTCAGTGACCCTTGGGGATCAATTTTCCCCCAAACTATTTTGTAGCGGATCTCTACACCATGAAAGGAATTCGCTTACAAAATTTTAAGACTGTACGTCTAATAGTTTAAAAATTGAAATAATTTTGTATAACGCCCCTTAAGCCCCCGCAACACCACTTAGGAAACGATTTTCACAAAACCCATCTTATAGCGGATCTCTACTTAATGAATGGAATCTGCTTACTCAATTTCAAGATTTAACGTCTTATAGTTTAACAAAGGAGATTATTGCCTATAACGCTCTTAATTCTCTACAACGCCACTTGGTGGTCGAGTTTCACAAAACCCATTTTGTAGCGGATCTCTACTTTATGAAAGGAATCTGCTTATCAAATTTCTCAAGACTGCTCGTCTAATCTTTTAAAAATGGATCTATAACGCCCCTTAAGTCCCCGCAACGCCACCTAGGAAACGATTTTTACAAAACCCATCTTATAGCGGATCTCTACTCATTGAATGGAAAGTGCTTACTCAATTTCAAAATTTTACGTCTAATAGTTTAAAAAAGGAGTTAATTGCCTATAACGCCCATTAATTATCTACAACGCCACTTGGGAGTCGATTTTGACAAAACCCATTCTGTAGCGGATCTCTACTCTATGAAAGGAATCCGCTTACCAAATTTCAAGACTGTACGTCTAATAGTTTAAAAATGGAAATAATTATGCATAACGCCCCTTGGAGGTCAATTTTCGTAAAAATCATTATGTAGAGAATCTCTCCTTTATGAAATAAATCTGAGTACCAAGTTTCAAAACTGTACATCTAATAGTTTAATAATGGAAATTATTATCTGTAACGCCCCTTGGGGTTCGATCTTTGCAAAATCCGTTCTTAGCTGATATCTACTCCATGAAGAGAACCTACCTACCAAATTTCAAGTCTGTAGGTTTAATAGTTCCGGAGATATCGTGATTACTCAGTGAGTGAGTGAGCCAGTCGCTTTTCTCCTTTATATATATAGATTAATAAAAAATATTCATAATGATAATAGATTAATAAATAATATTCATATAATAAATATTAAATAAAATATACTATAAATAAAATATTTTATATAATATGAAATAAGTTATAAATTATGTTATTATTAAATTAATTCTTTTATAATTAATACAATAAAAAAGTCTTTCTTATATATTATTAATTTAATTAGTTTAGAATTTTATGAAACATTTAATAAGTCCTTCTTAAATAAATTTAAATAATTTTAAAAAAAATTATTATTCCCATAAAAAAATAATAAATTTCATAATAATTTAATAATAATTTTAATAATAAATTAATAGTCCTTTTAAAAATAAATTAATAATTCTTTCAATAATAAATTAATAATTTTAATAATAAATTGATAATTTTAATAATAAATTAATAATTTTAATAATAAATTAATAATTTTAATAATAGTTCTTATTAATAATAATTCTATTAATTAATTATTAATTGCTTAGTTACAAATTATTTTAAATAATTTTAAATAATAATTATTTTAAATAATTTTCATCACAATAATTATTTTAAATAATTTTAATCAATAATTTTTTTAAATAATTTATTAATAAATATTTTAAATAATTTTAATAATAAATTTATTTAATTGTTTTTACTTTATAAAATACAAAATAGTTACATAAAATATCACTTAATATTTAATAAACCTTTTATAAATAAGTTTATTTAATTTTAAAAATAATTAAATGAAATAAAAAAACAACTGACCGCGGTGAATCGAATCCAGACCTAGCGCATAGTATGCAGACGATATATCAACCAAGCTACGAAATCGTTGGAGGGAATTGAAATTTAATTGTATAAAAGCTAAGCATGAATTTCGAAGGCTTTTTTCTCCGAATTGACTGGCCATTCGGCGGAATTACATTGAGGGTCAAACACCCTAAAGGAGTACTACTATTACACCAAGTCTTGACCCCAAATGAATTTCCTTAGTCGTGCCCTCTCCTTGTAAGTTTTTTTTCTACACTTTTTCTTCCACTATTGAAGGGAAAGGTTAAGGCCCTGTAAAGCAAGCTTAGTCCTATTTCACTGTCCTAAATCAGGGACAGATGTAGAAAACATAATAGTTTTCCGGTTTGGTCAATTGACTTTTTACATGTCTACTTATATTTTGGCTGGTTTTTATATTATCAAATCCATTTTTTATCCATTCTCTGTTTTGTACAATTTACAACATGTACCTGTATTTAAATTTTCTACTAAATATATATTACAAAGTGCTCATATTAAATAAATAAGACCTTAGCTGTATTAATTAAAAAAATTAATGAGAAAAGGATGGCAATGAATTTATTTTACAGGCACTGTGTTATATCAAGTATAATATTTAAAATCTCCAATGTTAAATCTACTTCTATGCTTTCCACATACAAACCGCTTCAATTCTTATTCAATTCCTAAACTAAAATTAGATGAACGCGGGCGCCTATTCCCAGAAGGATGGGAGAAAAAGGTAAACCATGATGTGAGGATGGATTTAATCAAGAAGATCCCCATAAAAAATGGGAAGGGAGGACGTACCCCAAAGCACGAAACGCTATATCGAAGCAGAGCGCCGGCGGGGCGAGGGGAAGAACGCAGGAAGGAACGCGAGATGGCCGAAGGCAGTAAATCAAGGCGGTGATATATCACCCAAGAACTCAGAGTAAAAGACGCAGTGCAGTGCAGCTAAATCGTATTGTTAAGAGTGTGAAAAGAGTGTTTTTTTGTTGACTTATGGGGGGCGCAGCGGGTTTCTCCACTTCGTCGAAGAGTATGAATATTTAATTTTAGGATGTGGATACGTAGACAGTGTTTGCGCTTTGATAATTGGATTGTCATGAGATTCGATAGATTTAAAGACATTTCTAGAGAGTTTAGTGATGTAATTAGAAATCGGCTCCATTTGTAGATCGTTGTGCATCACGTTATTTCGGACGTACCAAGGTGCGTTCGTCATGACGCGGAGAATTTTGTTTTGCATTACTTGAATCTTTTTCATGTGGGTGGCGGCTGCGGCTCCCCATACGGGTGAACCATAAGTGATAATTATTCAATTCCTATTATTAGCTCACACTCTTATATATTTAGTTATTTATCTTGGTGTAATTTTCAATCGTTAATAAAATACATTTTAAAGAGCTCAATTGAGCTGAAATTTTATATACATGGTTATTTGGGATGACAATACAATAATTTAATTATAATTAATAAAAATTAATTGATTAAAAATAATTATTTTAAGAAGCCCCGTTGGCATCATTTTTGGCGACTTAGCGACCCTTTTGGCGAGGTTTTTTTCTAACGTTTTAAAGCATTCAGTTGAACTTAAATTTTATATACACGATTGTTTTGGATGACAATACGATACTTTAATGATAATTAATAGAAATTAACTACCACTTGTCGCCCAGCCAGTATGGTGGCTATGACCCTCGGCTTGTAACCGAGTGGGTTCGGGTTCGAATCCCGAGTAAGACTTGGTTGCATCTTCTTCGGGAAAGAAGTCGGTCTTTCGCCTGAAATGGATTCCCGTCTCGAAAGGAACAGCAGCGTACCCCTTTTCTTGTTATATGCTGGGATCATCGTTTGTAATAAAAAAATCTGTATTCTTCTGGGGTTGTGTTACATGTGTCTGCTCATCTATCTCACGTCTTTCGTATGTATCCACACGACAACAACGATTACCACTTAATGTTGTGATTCTGTCCTATACATATTTTTGTAACTATTTAATAAAAAATAGCTAAAATAAAATTTTTCTTTGTTGATCTAAGTAGGAATTGACTTAATTTTTTTTTATATATTAATTTTGTTTTTAAAATAACGGATTGGTGCGCTATGAATTCAGTTCCTAATCTTAGCTATTGGGTTTCAACTATTTTTTGAAAATATGACGTTGTAATAATCGCTATATATAAAAAAAATAAATAAAAATAAAAACTGAATTCATATTCTTGATCGAAATACATGTTCTAGACGATTTTTTCTTTGGGGAAAATTTAATGACCCACAGCCTAGGATGGCACATCTTTCAGTTTTTCTACAAGAAATTTCAGAGTCTGAAAAAGAGGGGAACCTTATCATTAAACGAGGGACCTTCGCAGATCCCCTAGAAAGACACCATACCAACATTTTCTCACAATCTACCATGATTTAATTAGTTTTGGTTTTAATCAGATGTTTTTGTGTTGCTCAAATACGGACCCTTTTCATTTCTTCAAAGGTTAATGTGTTCTTGTTTCATTTCTAGCATAAATCCCTGAAAAACGCATTTTCTATAAGTAATATCTTATTCCACTTCAATTAACAAAATTTTTAATGTAGAAACTTTAGTATAAATGAAGCGAAAAGTGAAATAAAAAAATATTATTTTAATTTTTTCAAATATATACCATAATCTGAATCTGTAAGTTGTGTTACAAATATTACAAAAGAAGAAATTAATATATAACTAAGAGAAATCTGTTTCCTTTTATAAATTTCAAAATGCTCATAAAAGTGGAATATTCTAAAGAAACTTATTACCGATATGTAGAATAGTATTGTATAGCAAACAAATTTGTCTGGCCATTAAAAATTAACAATAGATTGATTTTTTATGTTGTTTTTTGAAATACAAAAAATTAAGCTCGCATTTTTGCAAAATTGAATGAATAATTGACTATTGAAATTAATTAAACCAAACTCTAAAAAAATTTCCAAATTTGAACAACAAATCTTTAATTCTATTTTTAGTAATTTTTTTAATGTATAGTAGATGTATGATGCTTGTAACCTCATGATTTTGGCATAAGTAACTTAAAATTTTTGTGTTCACACTAAAAAATAAGACTCCAAAACGATTTTAACTCAACAACATTTTTATATAAAATTCTACACTTTTGTGTATATTAAAAACAGTATGATATTAGCTGCCGACATTAAGAGCCCGTTTCCTGTTTTACTTTTTCTTTTTTTTCTCAACCGATGATCACGATTAAGTTCTTGACACGACATCATTAACTTCTCATTTTATACACAATCTAGGTGAGATGTTTCCTTTATAAAAAAAATGATTATATTACAAAATTTAAACATTCAACCTTTGGTGTTCTGGGCCTCTCCTATTTTTAACTACAAAAACAATGGCTGCTGTAACAATAGCAACTATCAGAAGACATCCAATAACGATACCAGCTACGGCTCCCTTTGAAAGCTTGGGTTTGTCTGTTGGAGGAACAGAACCTGTTGGTGAAGGAGAAGGTCCTGTAATAGGTGATGAGTTGGTAGGAGTGGTTTCTGATCCAGTAGGTCCTCCTGTAGTAGGTGCTGGGCTGGTAGGAGGGGTTTCTGATCCAGTTGGGACACTGCCAGTAGGAGTGGTTTCTGATCCAGTTGGGACACTGCCAGTAGGAGTGGTTTCTGATCCAGTTGGGACACTAGCAGTAGGAGAGGTTTCTGATCCAGTTGGGACACTGCCAGTAGGAGTGGTTTCTGATCCAGTTGGGACACTAGCAGTAGGAGAGGTTTCTGATCCAGTTGGGACACTGCCAGTAGGAGTGGTTTCTGATCCGGTTGGGACACTACCAGTAGGAGAAGTTTCTGTGCCAGTTGGGACCCCTCCAGTAGGAGAAGTATTCGATCCAGTTGGGACACCTCCAGTAGGAGAAGTGTTCGATCCAGTTGGGACACCTCCAGTAGGAGAAGTGTTCGATCCAGTTGGGACACCTCCAGTAGGAGAAGTGTTCGATCCAGTTGGGACACCTCCAGTAGGAGAAGTGTTCGATCCAGTTGGAACACTATCTGTAGGTCCAGTTTGATCAGAATTTCCAGTAGCTTTAGGTGTTTCTGTGCTAAAAGTTGAGGAATAATCAGAAGCAGTTTTATCCTTCAAAGTGGTTTCATAAGGAGATCCGGTAGCTAGAGACGTAAAGAATTTAGGAGATATGGAGTGAGGGTTTTCTGAAGTTGCGTATTGTGTAAGAGTAGATGTATCGATTATCATTGGAGTAGATGAACTCATAAAATCACCAGGACTAGTAAGTGCAGTTGTTGTAGTATTGCCTAAAAAGAGAGAAGGTAGTGAAAATTTAGGTACTGAAATAGATGAAATCCGATAAAAATGTCTTAAAAAAGTGAAGAAACTGTATGCATTTTAAAAAAATATTTTTCTGTTTGGTCAACAAAAAATCATTCAGAAATAAAATAAATTACAGTAATACCTCGACTTACGCAACCTCGACAAACGTGAACTCGGAGTTACGTGATTTTCAAATCTTGTTGGTTCGTCTTTTGTTTGAGCACTACACAACTCTACTACTCAATGCTTGTTTTTTATTCAGTGATCGAAGAAGTTGTCGATCTTGCTTGGGAAATAAATTTAGAAGTGGACAGTGATGACGTTCAAGAACTGCTGGATTCTCTCAATCATAAGCTGATCCTTGATATATAATCTCATAGAAATGCTTGTGTAAGAGCAAGACATTAAAGAACTTGAATCTTCAGAGCGAGTTCTATCAGAAGATCAAATGACGGGTGGGAATTTGAGAGAAAGACTCAGTTTAATTGAAAAAAGGTTAGAAATTTTTGCAAACTATAGACTCCAACGATGAGCGTATTTTCTCAACAAAATAAGGCATGTAAAAAAGTTATTACTATACTACGAGGAAATTTTGAGGGAGAAAAGAAAAGTCTTTGTTAAATTTTTTTTATGAAACCTCTTACATCAAAATAACTTCGGCTTGCACTTTTGTATGTGTGTGTTATCTTAGATTTTATTGGACATTTTCATGGAAAAAGGATGTCATTGACTTAAAGAGGTTGGTCTCCACTTATATTACAGATTTGATGCAATCCCTGCAAAGCATCAAATCTGTAATATAAGTGGAAACCGCCTTATAACAAAATCTATTGCTAGGCTAAAAACAGGTCATTACAGAGGAATGAAGTTCAATAGGGATGGTAGAAGATCTTATAAAAGTTGTGATAACTGTTTAGATAGAAATGACACCTGCTCATGTTTTTGATTGCCCAGCTATTCTTGCTGTTCTACAAAAAATAGGGGTCCTTTTTTCGTCAACAAATCTCTACGTGGATAATATCGAACAGATTGCCAGAACAGTCATCTGGGCCCATGGTACTATTTGATATGGTCCCTTCATGGAAACGACATCATCATTATCATGATTGAACATTTTTTTTTTCTAAATTATTATTTTCTTTCTTCTCCGGCCCCAACTAAAAATAATTTATGTGTATTTATATGCGAAATTATACCCACACACTTACGCGAATTCGACTTACGCGCAGTGGTGTAACGTGCATCCCCGCATCACGGAGGGGGGACAGGAGTCCAGGGGCCTAAGACCTGACTGATGCCAAATGCATACCCTTTGTAATATTTGGCTTGGAGCTCAAAATTTGATTATGCAGGGGGGGGCCTAATATTCTCCATTACTATACTGCTTGCACGGTTATCCCAGTCCAACGTATCACGTAAGTTCGGGGTATTATTGCATTAAGGAAACAGTTTTTAAGGCTTTTTAGCATAAAAATCAATCATTCGTTGCATCAAAATCATCGCACAAAGATATACCTCTTTAAATACAGATAAGAGTTTTCGAGTAACTACTTCTCATTTAATAATGATAAATTACAACCTCTGACAATAAAGTTCGGTGGATGAAGTCAGAACCACCGATCTGGCAACACTGGCGAAACAAAACGCTGCACATGTGTAGTGGAAGGTGTTGACCATCTGCCATTGTTCAGTTGAGCGTCGTTTGTGTTCCATATAAGATTTTTTTTTACAAAGTGCTTGTTTAGTGTGTTGGTTCTTAACTGAGAACAGGAATATGAACGAACAAAAGGTCAGTCAAACAGTTCGGCAAAAAAAAAGAGGTGCTGCAAATTAAACATCTCCCACATACTCGCCAGATCTCAATCCTCTAGCCTTCTTCCTATTCCCACGACTCAAACTCGCTTTGGAAGGAAAGATATTTGATGATATTCCTAACATCCAACGAAACGTGACGAGGCTTTTGAACTCCATCCTAAACGAAGACCTTTAGCAAAGTTTCCAAGACACGTATAGCAGATCTCAGCATTGCATAATAATGGGAGATGACTATTTCGAAGGACAGTATGGTAACTTTCGTTAATATTTCATCTACGTTAATGCTACAGGGCTATTCACCGGACTTTATTGTCAGAGGTTGTAAGTGAATTAATTTTTTAAAAATTTATTACGGTGGAAAGTAAATTTTTCTTTAATGAATGATTTTTTTCTTTATGGTCATTTATAGTATTTGAAATCTGAATAGAGTGAAATTCACCTCTGGTGGTGTTAAAGAAAAGTAAAATCCCTCGCAGAAAAATTTATTAGTAACTTGTCTACATGGTCACTTTCATCTCATATTCCAGAAGATTTGATTAAATTTTTCAAAAAATTACCTGAGACAAAATTCGAAAGAAATACTCGTACAATATGAAACAATACAGAGTGTGGCAAAAAAACTCGGACAAATTTCTTGCCTCCTAAAATAGTAAGCGAATTTCCTTTTAATTGGTGTTTTCATGTTTCTTTATTTAATAATTTAATAATGAAATATATTTTATTTTAATTATTAGTTTGTACTTTGATTTATGTGTTTTTGATAATGTCGAGCAAAAGGTCTGCTATTTTAGAGTTGTTTCAGCAAGGGAAACGACAGTTCGTTTGCTGAATGTCCCTCGGCAAACAGTGTCAGATGCAATCTATCCTCGTTTTAAAGAGCTTGCAATGATGGTCAACGTCCAGGAAGTGGGTGAAAACGCACTGTAAACACTTCGAGGAACCGTAAGGCCATCGAAAAGCGAGTCCAGAGAAATCCGAGGGTTTCCATGAGACAGATCGCTCTTGATATGGGAATAAGGGACAGATTGGTGAGGCAAATAGCAAAAATGGAGCTTGAACTGAAGTCTTACAAGTTGCGAAAAGTTCAGCTTCTCACTGAAAAAACAAACAAACTTGCACGGCTCTGGAGATGCTGAAAACTTTTGAGACGGGCCACAAGTCAGCGCTGGAAGAGATTCCTTTTCACTGATGAGAAGCTCTTTACGGTTCAACAAGTTCATAGCTCCCAAAACGATAGATTATGGTCCAAGCACCTCAGCAATTGTTGAACATCGCCAATTTCCAAAGTCGGTCATGGTCTGGGTCGGAATTTGCGCAAGTGACAAAACATCTTTGGTTTTTGTGGAAGAGTGCGTTAAAATCAATCAAAAAGTGTACCAGATGTACAATATTGAAGTTGTTATACTTCCGTGGCCTCAAAAGCATTTCGTAAATGCAAATTGAACGTTTCACCAAGACTCTACACCAGCTTACAAAGCCCAATAGCCCCAAGAATGGTGCAAGGCGAATTTTCCAGATATGATATCATCTGCAGAATGGCCACCCTGCACGCCGGATTTCAATCCCATGGATTACAGTGTATAATCCATTTTGTAGTCCAGGGCCTGCACTAAGTTGCACAAAACTTTGGACTCTCTAAAGCAAACGTTTCTACGGGAATGGGATAGATTAAAGGTAAAAGACTTGAGGCTCATTGTTGAAAATTTCTTCAAGCGCTTGCGTCTCTGCATTGCTACAAACAGCAGTCACTTTGAAAACAATTAGATTTATTTGTTAGTACGAGTGTACTCTTATTATTATTTGTTATATTTTGTTAATTTCTTAATTTTTTGTAAAGTTATAATTTTTTGTAAAGTCCATCTTTGTCCGGGTTTTTTTGCCGCACCCTGTTCAAAGGATTTCAATTCAACAAATATATCATTTTTTTAATCTTCTTATGTCAATGCTTTTAAAACATGTTTGAGATTAAATTTAAGCATATTTATTCATTATATAGATAAGATTATATGTAAGATTATATGTCAAAGTATTACATTCAAAAGTCTTCCGAAGAATTGTATTAACATTTTAAATCTATTTAATTTGGATTTTTATAGTATGTGTATTTTAAGTATATCATCCAGTTATGTTGCGAATTAACAGGCCGTTGTTTCTACTGAATCCTGATAAAATTTTCAATATATTCAACTCTAATTTTCGAAAAATATGATTTCTATATTTGATAAAAATTTACGAATAAAAGATTGAGATACTTGAAAGAATGGAATGATGATACAAATAGGTTCCACATTTTTTTAAGTAATCATTATATTCATATATTTGCTGATTAAAATATAATTTTATGCATAATATAGCGTGAACAAGATATGTATATAGAGTAATTTCTCTGTGATTTTGATTTCAAGTTTTCAAAATATTTACATTATGAACACTTATATTCTGAAATTCATGGTAAGAGAAAATTTTCATTTGCAAATTATTTCTTATTCGTATTATTTATTTCTGCTTATAATTTACCTCCATTCGATTTGTGCTGGAATAAAACGAATTAAATATGTCTCTGAACTCGTATATTGATATACATGTATGTATGTACATCATGATCATAATATAAATTTTTTGCACAATTTAAGATTAAATTATTTTAAATATTAAGTAAAACATCTTTTTATGATTTTAATTGAAATTGATTATAAAAAGAAACTTAGAGGGCAAATAAATATATTAAACTGGTTGGTTTTTAAATTTATTTATTTATTATTTAATTTAATTCCATATTATTTTCTAATTGTTTTTCTGTTTTCTAGTCCATCTTATTTTTTACCTGAAGTGATATATCAATACACGAGCCATTATGCACCCGAGTCGCTGGGTATTTTCTGATAATGTAAGACTATATATGTGTTTATTTTAAAGGTATGATATTTAAGTCTTATAGCATTAAGTCTTCGATTCCATTCAAAAACATTTTTATAGCTTTCTCCTCTTGATTGAAAAGGAACAGAATTTTAACTCCTAAGGCGAAATATTTTTTTTATAACATCTCCGTGACTCCACCCTCTTGTTAGTCGGTTTCCGTAAAACTCATTTTTAGGGAATTTCTACCCACCAACAGAAGTATGATCTCCAAATTTCAAGTCTGTAGTTATAATAATACAGACTTGAAATTCGATAAGCATACTTTTACTTATAGCACCCCTGCAACGTCTCTTGGTAGTCGATTTTCGTAAAACCCGTTCTTATCGTGTCTCTACTCGACAAAAGATGCATACTTGCCAAATTTCAAGTCTGTATGCCTAATTAATCAAAAACGGGAAGCTTTCATTTTTAACGCTCTTACAATTAGCAACCGATATCAACAAAACTTGTTTTTTTATGTTGCCTAATCACAAACGAAGTCGTCAAATCCAGTAACCACTTTTTAAACATGAGCGGGCATGGTTCTCCACAATCGGCTGTGTATCTCGTTATTTGGTGACTTCACACAAGCACACACAAAAACTCTTCAAGTTTTTTTTAAAAAAATCACTTAAAATAAATTTCATGTTTTTTGGATGGATATATGAGTTTGGTTTCTTTTAAATATCAGCGTAGCTTAAGCAAAGTGGTTGAAATGATACGATCCCAACGGCTTAGATTTGTATAAGTCCCGAGAAAATATACACATTCAAATCATATACAGATAGACAGAATGCTTTTCTTTATTTGTTAAGACAGTTTTTGTGTAGTTATTACTTGTATTCTTAATACGAAAAAAATTCAACTCGTTAAAATTACTTTTTTATATTCTTCAGTTCTGGCATTGAATTCCCTATCTTCTGAAAGCAAATCAAGTAAACTTAGCAAATAACATCGAAATTTAAAAACAAATTTTCTAACATATTCCTGAAAATAACAAAAAAGATACAACATATTTAAAAAATGATGTAAGGTGACATTTTTATAGTCCACTAGCGATGGTTTTGTATCAGATAATAAAAAAGTTTTACAAGTTTTCCGAAATTTGGCTTATTGAAAGTAAAAGTTCTAAATAACCAATAATTTAATGATGTATTCGAAAAACTAATAGCAAAAATAACGTCTCAATAACAACACCTCGATTCACCTTTTTACAATGTTTAATGAAATGCTATGACAGTTAACTTCGTAATCTGTATTTTTTTCCATTTTAAAATAAAATTACTTATTATCTTCAAAGAGATAAGACGACTAAAGCTAAATACCGCCCTCCATTGTTTACTACACACACAAGATGCTTTTAGTTTATATCGACAACTTAACGCATATTTTTGAAACAATAGAATGATAAAATGGGTGATAAGTTGAATTTTGATAAGAACTGGCTTGAAAGAAAGTTTTTTTTTATAGTTTTTTCCAAGAAAAATATTTATAAATATTCGAGGAAAATAAGACTGTGTGCCCCTTTTTATAAATTTACACTAATTATAAATTTTTGAGTTGGTGATGAGGGATTGGAGAAAAACTTTTTAGATTTCTATTAATGCGTGTTCAGAATCTTTTTGCTTTTGGTTAAAACGATGTTCTACAAATCATAAAAGAGCAAATGGATTTTAATGTTGCTTGTTACTAAACAAAACATATGAGACACACTGTGACACGATGCTCAGCAGAAAAGGTAAACAATATGAAATGACAACATAGTGCTGCCAAATGAGAATAAAGAAATTAACAGTTATATCAGTTCGCTTTAGTTCATGCAGCCACGGTACATTGTTAAAAAAGAGTGTTCTAATTTTTTTTATTTTGAAAGAATGTGTAAGAATTAAGTGTAATTTTCCTGTAATGCATTTTTTATTATGTTCAGTTTATAGGACTGTAGAATGTTTATGACGCTACGCGAAAGTTTTACATTATATAGTATGTACAATAACTAGTGGCTCACAGAAGGGGGAGGGGGTTCACGGGTCCGCCCCCCCCAATGTCCTTGATTTTTTTTCGATTTATTATAATCCTATGAATAAAGTACGTAAAATTTAATGTGGTAATTTTTATTAATAATTAATGTTATTAATTAATGCTAATTATTTATTCAATAATTAATTGTTTACTGTTTTTTGTTCCCGAAAATCGACAAAATCAAAAGAATATGTTGGGCGGCGTATTGGAGCATGATACGAGAATGGTGGACTTTCGACCCTGAACCCCCCAACCTGAAAAATTCCTGTGTGCGCTATGATAATAACTATAACCATAACTCAATTAAAATATAAAAGAATAAGAAGGAAACTGAATGATACATATATTCGTAAGAGAAAAACTTTGTTCATAAATATGGCTAAGCATTCTCGTAAAGAAAAGTGTATTAGTGTTTTATTAACGTCGCCCTAAAATGCAACACGAAGGATATTGACGACGGACCTCTTAATTTTAACCATGGTCATATAACAAGGACGACACCTGAACCGGCACAACCTCTTTTCGAACTATCGCACCTTATCATTGAGAGGACATTTGAGCCTCGACAGATTTAACGTGCATCAGCCCATCTACACGGCAGGTCTTCTCACACAGTGACACTAGATTTGACCTCATGACATATCTAGCATGGTACCGAGACCACAATTTTTAGGATACCTCGAACACAAGCAAAGGAACGAATTATAAAACACCACTGAAAAAACTGAATTCGGTATGAATGTTTACAATGTTCTTATTGGTCAAAGAGAGATAGATGTAACACCTAATCAGAATTATAAGATGCGCATCAAATATTTTTCGATGCATTTCAAACTCATCATCAAAATTTAAAATCGCCCTATTTGTTCTCAACGAATCCCCAAATATGTCTCGAAATAAGAAAAACTGAGTGATGGAAAACAAAAATAGCATAAAACTGTGCCTCAAAACTGGTAGACTCAGATATTTATATGAATCATTTGAAATTCCTATGTAGATATAAGACGCAGTTTTGAAATAATTTTATTGATATTTTAAATATATATATATATTCCTGAGGGATACTCTACTACAAATTTTTTATAAGAATCGTAAATTAATTATTTCTAAAAACAGAGATCAATTAAAAATATATGTTATTGCTAAACATTAGAAACAATGCATGAACTAATATATATATAAACCGTATTTATTCGAATCTAAGCCGCTCTCTAAATTCTCAACGAGTTTTTGTGAAAAATGAAAAATAGTGTTAAATGTTTTGACGACACATCTAATTTTACGAAATTAAAATAAATTTAAAATGAGAATTAATTAGAAGTGAATAATTAGTTATTTTACCTGTATTATAAACTATTAAGTACATATGTGAACCTGAAATTTCTCTAATAGCTCCATCCAACGAATATTTTTTTTTCTTCGATTCTAAGCCATGCCCGATTTTCTGTAGGGTTAAAACATCGGAAAACATGTGCGGCATAGGTTCGAGTAAATATGATATTTGTATATTTGTTTTGTGTTTAATCAAACTCGTAGTCAGTTTTATATAACGAACAACTCTCTTTAATTTCAAAATACGTTTTTTTAACATTTGCAAAATTTAAGGAATCCGACTACGTTCGGAACCGTGATTTTAAAAAAGCGCATAAATGGATAATTTTCATGATATTTAGTGTCACTCAGATTAGAATACAAGTATCAAAATGTTTTAAGGACATTATGACAAAAAATTATTTAAGTACATTATTTTGGCAAAAAATTAACTTACAATAACCTTTTTCCAAAACGTTCTCCTTTTATAATAAATGATTCTATAATAATAATATTTTGCTTATATAAAGTAAAGACTTCTCCAGAGAGTCTGAACTATTTTTTTTTGTTGAAAAAATCACATTATTTTCAGAGTTACTACCAATTGAAATAATTATCAGCGTTTTTTTTTCTTAAAATTTCTCCCCTCTGTTGTAGTAAAATATGGATAAATCCACTTCTAAGTTATATACTTCAAAAATTCTAGTTCAGGCCTCTGTACAGAGGCCTGAACTATATACAGAAAAAATATTATTATAATAGAAGCATTTTTCATAAAAGGAGAATGTTTTGAAAATGGGTTATTCTACATTCACTTTTTGTCAAAATATTATACTTAAATAATTTTTTTATTGTAATACTATTCTTAAAACAATTTTATGTATGTTTTCCAATCTAAGTACACTAAATATCATAAATATTATCCATTTATACGCTTTTGAAAAATCACGGTTCCGAACATAGTCGCATACCTTAAAAGTACTGTTTCATTTTGTAATACAAAAAGCAAATAAAATGTTCAAAATTCCTCTTTATATCCAATTAGGCACAATCAGAATAGTTATTACAAAATTTCGGGAGTGAAGTTTTAAATTGCGAAATATGTTGTATACTTGTTTGAATAAAATGTTATGAAGGAAATATTGAATGTAGTACATTTAAATTTATCTATATATTTTGAATATTTATATCTTAAAAAAATTTTGTGGGGCAGAAATAAAATGTTTTAACTCAAGTATTCTTTCAATCTTTAGTCTTTCTTAAGAAATAATGGATTTGCTGAGATGATGTATTCCGTGCCATTGGAAAAAATATTTTGCAGAGTTGTTCCAGTATGATAAGCAGAGTAATGCCAATGTTGTTTACATATCGTCATTAATTCTGTATTATTATTATTTTTCTACTACAATATTATTTGTTGATTGATTATAAATTGCACAACATTCATGCACTTATAAAATAGAAAGTATTATGATGAAGTCCAACTAATACGAATTTATACGCACAAAATATTTAGTTAAATAAAAGAGGATGAATACTATATTACATACAGACACAAATAAAGCTGTAAAAAAAAGAACATCATTCAAAATATTATTAAATCTTACTGCTAATTATTAAATTTGTGAGACCATTAATATCTCAGAGAGAGCAATATTATGATATTAATGATTAAATTAATCTACTTTATCAAAATAGTTTCAGTATCCTTAAAAAGAAATTCTGTAAATTTAATTTTGATTTCAATCTTTCATGCATATATTTTTATACATGATTCGGTAGAGTAAATATAAGCAACAATTTTCCATGAATTCGAACATTAGTTTTAGTAATCTATTCAAGCACTTGAAGGAAGATTATGTTTCCTAAGACCATCAATGAGTAAAATAAAAAATAGTCTAATTTCATAAAACAATATTTGATAAATTCCTATGAACTATAACTACAATTTTTTAATAAAGTAAAATTTAAATGGAAAATTAAGTTTTTTAAATAGAAATTTTTAAATTCATTTTGATAAATTATATATATATATATTTCGTTTTTTTTTAATTCTGTTTCTTCGAATATAAAAACTGGGTATTCACAACTTTTTTTCGAATTCAAAGATGACAAAATAATCCTTATGCTATTGCGGATATTTCTAATATTTGGATTTAGTGGATTCAGGAAGTACAGAATTCAATCTAAAAACTTAATGTATAAAACATTTAACGTCCCCCATGTTTTAAGATTTTTATCTTTTTTTTTTTTTTTGCACAATATTCTTTTTCTATATATGAGATTTTATCAAAATTATAAATACTTAATTATAAGAATACAGATTTCTGAAAAATATTAAATCGTAAGATCTTAAGGTTTATTATTTTCAAATCTACTTTTTTCTCAGCATAGCTCGTAATTTTTTCATCAAATCTTAATGTACTTGAAATTTAGTCTCATTTCGTGATGAGAAAATAAAGCGGTATCTACAAGAGTAAATTATCCAGTAATTGATTCTGTTAATCAACGAAACAATGAATAACATAATTTGTTCTCTTTAAGATGCCTTAACATAGATATCCCTTAATAATTGCATTTTTGTTTGTGTTTGTATTTATTTTTTTCTACGTTATACATATTGTACATATGACCAAAGAACATTACGTTCTAATTAAATCTTTAAGGTATCCGACTACGTTTGGAACCATGATTTTGAAAAAGTGCATAAATGGATAATTTTTATGATATTTAGTGTCACTTAGATTAGAATACATTTTTAAAATTGTTTTAAGGATATTTTGACAAAAAAAATTATTTAAATACAATAAATATTTTCTCAAAAAATTAACTTAGAATAACCTTTTTCAAAATGTTCTCCTTTTGCGAAAAATGCTTCTATTATAATAATATTTTGCCTGCATATAGCTAAGACATCTGTACAGAGGCTCAACTATAATTTTTGAAAAATTCAAATTATTTTCAGAGTTACAACCAATTGAAATAATTATCGGCGTTTTTTTCTTAAAATTTTTCCCCTCTGTTGTCGTTAAACATGGATAAACCCTTTTCTAAGATGTATATTTCAAAAATTCTAGTTGAGCCTCTGTGCAGAGGTCTGAGCTATATACAGGCAAAATATTATTATAATAGAAACATTTTTCACAAAAGGAGAATATTTTGAAAACGGGTCATTCTATGTTCATTTTTTGTCAAAATATTGTACTTAAATAATTTTTTATTGTAATACTATTCTTAAAACAATTTTATATTCATTTTCTAATCTAAGTGACACTAAATATCATAAATATTATCCATTTATACGCTTTTGCAAAATCGCGGTTCCGAACGTAGTCGGATACCTTAAACATAGAAAAAATAATTTAAAAAGACATATACTACTGAGAAAATACTTTTTTTAAATAAACAACCTTAGATACAAAAACAGAAACGTTATTACTAGATGTAAAAAAAACGTATTTACAATTCAATTATAAAACATACTTAAGAATAATTTTATTTACCATTTCCCAGAATACCCAAGATGTGGGCCAAACGATTTAATAACTCCCCGAAATTCATTATTCCAAGCTTGAAGTCTCAGTGCAAGACAACAATAACAATAATGAAGCGAATTGACTAAAAAGGATGATGTACGGGAATTCCCACTATTTTAAGCCCTTCCTTATCTAAAATATCGGAACCCCTTAAACTGATATTGTTCGCCGATCCTAATGTTGCACCCTAGATAGAATGATAAGTTTGTAAGTGAAAGAGATAAGTTATGTATTGTATTCCTGTTATTCTTCTTTCGCACGGTTACCCTCAAAGAGGCGTTTCGCGTGTCATTTTTAATAATCACATGTCTCCTATAGATATTAGTATCGATTCCTTAAGGAATTTCTTTTTTGATTATTGATTGATATAAATAGTGAAAGGCAATTTTATTGTTTTTTTCCCGAATCGACAATGCGCGTACATTAGTTGCTCAGAAGAAAATGGATGGAATGGATATAGAATTGCACCAAGTTAGAGATAATGTTTAAATCCTGAAACAAAACTTATGTCGTTTTTGTATTGGATCAATATTATCAGATTTAAACAGTTTACGCAATTGATAGTAAAATATTTCGAATGTAAGAGTTAAAGTGAAAAAACTGACGTCTGCCCTTAAAAAAGAAAGTTGAAAAGAATTTGAATATTATGTAGAATAGAGTTTAGTACTCGAATCAAAGAACTTAGTAAGAATTTTACTAATTTAAGTTGTACAAATACGAATTTTCTTTTATGGGTGGGTTACTGTTGTTGAGCGGTTCATGAATATACACCAAATTCGATAAAAGGATTACAGGTGGGGTGCATTTTTTGTGTAGGAGCCCATGGATTCAAAGAGGGCTTAAGATACCAATGCTTCTGACTATTTTATACGGAGTGAAAAGGGACGATTATCTTGAATCATTTTCTCGTTCTACGGTATATTTTGTCAAGCATTCCTCAATTTTTAATTTGTTTCCAAACCACACTATATAGTACAATAATCTGGCAGCTTACCGGATCCTATATACGCTTAATTATCGAAGTATCTGAATATATTTTTTAATCCACTGTTTATTCTTCTTATTGTTGAAAGAGCCCTGTACAGTCGAGTCGTGCCAAATATTTACTGTTAATATACTAATAATCAGGGGCTCAGCTACGCCGCATCAGCCGTATCACTGATACGGGGCCCCAAGCTACAGGGGCCCCAACATGTTTAACCACAGTCCCGCTAACATGGCTCCCAAATCTAAGGAACGGCCCAGAAGAAATTTTGATACAGGGCCCCCCTGAGAGCTAGCTACGCCAGTGCTAATAATTAAGTGTTTCAAATGAATAATTGTTATAAACACATATTCGTTATCTGGATGTAAGGCGAAGAAAAGACGTAATGGCTCACAAAATAGGGGGTTAATAATTGGGAAAATCCTCTAAATCATTCTAGAGCGTATTTTCCATGCTTACCGAAAACGATAAGACCCTTGGAGGAAAGCCCTACAGGTAACCCCCAGGTAAAAAATTCAGTACTTTCCTACGTATGATAAGCCACTGAATGAGTCAGCGAATTGTAACTTCCCTCTCAAAGTAAAAGCTTTTGTTTATCTGATGCACTTTTTGCAGCAATCATTGCTGCCAGCACCTTTACGTAACTTACGCTAAAGTTGTAACCGGTTACTTGACATGACTGGTTTGTTACATGCTTCTTGATAACATTTGAAAAACGGAGAATATTAGCCCCCCTGCAAACTGAGATTTCGGGCCCCAAGCCTATTT
Organism: Trichonephila clavipes; assembly: GCA_019973935.1. Classification (NCBI taxonomy): domain Eukaryota; kingdom Metazoa; phylum Arthropoda; class Arachnida; order Araneae; family Nephilidae; genus Trichonephila; species Trichonephila clavipes. The sequence continues at coordinate 57,538 of BMAU01020564.1, forward strand.
TACAAAGGATTACGTACTTTGTATCAATCAGGCTTTGTGTCCCCTGGAGTTCCTACCGCCCCCTTGGCGATGTAGAGGTATACGTCACGCCATTGCTTGACAACTTGACTCCATTTCAAAGCATCCAATTCTCTGAAAGATATTAGTGGGCTCTGTAACGACATACATGGTACTTTCCTTAGGAAATTGTAACAAAAACTAATTATAATAACTTAAATAATTTGAACTTTTTGCTGGGATATTTGTCACGAAATAATAATGAGTGGTATGACCAAAATGTTGAAATTCCTTGTCTGCAAAACTTTAGCCTTTTTCTATCATAGAATACAAAAACTTAATGAAAGAAATTTCAAACTAATCAAATTGTTATTAATAATTTCATACTTTTTCATTTTTTTATGTAAATTAACGGGGATGGTGACGGAAAACACATTTGTATAATGAACAATTCTATTAATAAAGAGTTGATTGTACCGAAATTATTAAAATAAGAAAAATATAAATATTTCTTAATTTTTAAGTCTTATTATAATGGAATGTTGATAACACTACTATTTTGATTAAATTAAAATTCTTTTGCACCGAAAAAAATGAGAGATTACTTGCTTAGTTTTCATAAGATAGGCAGACAATTGTTATTGTATTTGATAACTACCTGCCTTTTTAATTTGTTCTTCTTTTTAACTTTTGTAGTCTATTATCTGTTTGATAATAATTTCATGTGCTAAGGTCATGTAACCGAGCATACTTTTCTAGAACAAATACTTAATATAACGATAATTAAAAAAGTTATTGGTTATTTCTTAATAAAAAAACGTAATTTCATTTCTAAAATATGAATGGCAACTCTTTTTTAATGCATTCTTCATTCTTTGAAAATATCAATTCAATAAATTTTGTAATTTTTGTTTGTGTTTTGTTTGTTAGTTTTGTTATTTTGTTATGTTTGTTTGTGATTAAGCAAAAGGGAAAAGCTTGTTTTGTTGATATAACACAGTTGAATTATGTTTCAAATCATAAGAGCTATATAAGTGTTTCAAATTTTATATTATAATGTAAAATAAATATAAAAATATTTAAAGAACGTAATAAACATGCATTTTTATATATCTGTTAAGTGAAGCACACACAAAACACTTACTATCTTAGAATTTTAAACATTTTTTAAATAAATGGAAAAATAGCATTTTTTATTGCATACAATCGAACCTCCATATTACGAACCTCTATACTGCGAATTTTTTTATATAGCGAACTTTTTTCTGCATCCAAGAACATTTCGAGATTTTCTTCGTAAAATTACCTCCCAATAGCGAAGTCTATTTTCTATATAACGAACTTTTCTCTTGTGATTCAAATTTTTTCAGTTTATTTTTAAAGTATTTCTGGACATTCCAAGTTTTTCTCTCTTGTAACTCATTTTATGGTGGTCATAAATCTTGAACTGTTTTATTAGGTGCAACCCACCGAGAGCAATACAATTCTGGACATTTTATCTTAAAAGTGCAACCTTTAACCCCCATTAAATTCAATGGAAACATTTTTGATATCCTCTTTCATCCTCAGTGGCGTTATGTCCTCGAACTAGTCTCCGTTTATTTGTAGTGTTGATCAGCGGTATTGGTAACTTCATTTCTTGTGGCTCGAAAATGTCAAAAGTAAGTGCTTGTTGCAAACCTAGTACAAACTCTGAGAGTTGATATCTCTGTTTAGTGCGGCACCATATAGGTGGATACCAATTGCCACAATGTAATTGTGACGCTCAGTTTCCTCTCCATAGGAAGGCACCTGAGGTCTGACGGTGCGAAATAGTACTAGGAATTTCCTTTTCCCGGGAGCACCCAAACCAAACAGGCACTCTGGAGATCTTTAACATGACGCATAATCATACGACATGAAGCTGTTGATTTCTTGTATCATGAAAATCTACCGACATGGGCCGGGTTTGAACCCACAAACTAGGGCTTGCAAGATCAGCGCCTAAATAACTACTCCTCCCAGGCGGCTAGCTGACTAATATTAAGCTCTTTAAAATCAAGGAAGATTCAATAAACAACTTCATATTTCTGGTGTTGGCACTTAAAAGTATTACAAGAAATCTCATTTTACTTAAGACAAACTGAAGTCAAAGTCCAGGCAGTGTAAAATTAAATTCATTTTATGTACGGAAGGTACAAGTATATGTAATTCAGTATAGAAATTCAACCTTTCGTATCAGTTTTGCAGTTCACTTCATTTCACACTGATAATTTAAAAAAATGCTAGCATTGATTGTAAACTATAAACAATACAGAAAGTCTTTAAGAACATATTAGTAGTTTGTGTCAGGTATATTATTTTAAGTATTCTTTATTAATATTTTTAAACTATAAAACCTAATTCGTTTTGGGAATCTATTTTTGCATTCTTAATTAAGTATTTTAATGAATTAATTAAGAATATGAATCAATAAATCATCTTTTAAATGCATAATTTTTAATATTGAATCAAGTAATTGGTAAATTAGGTAATTAGGTAAAAATTTCTAATCCCTATAGTGATATGAATGGTATGCAAAAAAGGTGGATTTCTTCATGGGTTTGATTTTTTAAATTCTTTCACACACAGGTCAGGATTTATCATAAATTCAAAACTAAACTGGAATAAAAAAGAATTTAAAAACTAGCTGAATGGGCCATTCTTCGCACGGATTAAATTTTAAAAAACATAAAATACAGCCATTATAGCAATCACAATATTTTTTTAGCGAGGATAAGACCCTGTGTAAAGTAGTTTAATCCAAAACTGAAAATATTTTTTTAAAAGGAGTGTTCACATAAATAATTTCAAACGAATTGCAGTTAATGATTCAACAGAAAAATTTATTTCGATATAAAAGAGAAAATTAACATGCTAGAAATAAAAATTACAATAGAAAAGTATTTGTAGTAGTAAGCTTTTGTAGACCTCAAATTAGAATTTAAAAGAAACTCCGCTCACTAAAATCTTTTCATTTTTAATGTTACAGAGTTCCTTCTAAATTCTATAATGTATTATTATTTGAAGTTCCTTCTAAACTCCACTTTATTTTTATCTGGAGTTCATTCTAAGCTGTTAATACGAGTCCAGCTCTGACCCTGATAAAGGTTTGTTGTTCTTCAGGTTCGATCGCACCTGATAAAGATGATTCATCAATGTTGTTGTAAAAGGATTGCAGAGTCCTACGGAAATAGTTTTTGAGAACTAAGTGATATGATAACAATGTTCTAGTATTTACTCAGTTTTGTACTAAAACAATGACTAACAGTGGCTTAACGTACACCTCCGTAACCCCGGCATCGTGAGGGGGGGGCAGGATTCTATGCGGCCCAAAGCCTGACTGACGTCAAGAAAGTATTTAATCAGTTTATAAAAAATAAAAGGCAAAGCCTGACTTTGCAGGGGAGGGGGCTTAATATTCTTCGTTACGCTACTAAGGACTAAGTAGTTCATCTTTGAAAAATATCCGTGGAAATATTTATATACCTATATATTTTAGAGAAAATTAATCATGCGTTTCATTTTGTGAAAGTCAAGTAATTTTAGACGTATCGGATTATTGGCAAGTTAATAATGTTAAGGCTGTTTTCGGCTTAATGTTAAAGAATTGGACCCAAATCCGGAATATTTTTTTCAGATATAAAAGTACTCAAACATTAATATATATATATATATATATATATATATATATATATATATATACACTGGTGTGCAAAAATTAAGGACGAGACAGTTTTTTCAATATAACTTTGTACAAAAGCTTTCCAAATCAACACATTTAATACCGTAAGATCCCCAATACGTAAGGACATGTGTAATGTAAGCAACACTTACTAAAAGAGAAATCAGAGGGATAAAATAAGCTTTATTGAAAAAGTAGCATGGAGCGCAATGCGACTGAAGGCCGAAAAATCCCAGTGATGGGTGTCCAGCAAGAAACATCTGGTCTTTAATAGGGGATATGATCTCCCCTGACTGCTAGGCAGGTTTCACAGCGTCTGCCCATGCTGAGAATGAGGGTTTCAATGAGTTGTTGAGGCATTGCTGCTCATTCGTCTTGCAGCGCCAATCGAAGCTCCTGAATCGTTACTGGTGGTAAGGTACGAGCTGCCAAGCGTCTGCCTAGAAATTCCCATACATGCTCGATGGAATTGAGATCCGGAGATCGTGCCGGCCAATCCATACGTTCAATATCCACACTCTCAAAGAGCTGTTCAGCAGCTACTGTGCGATGACATGGTACATTGTCGTCCATGAAAAGGAACTGCAGACCCATAGCGCCTCTAAAAAGACGCACATATGGAAGAAGAATCTCGTTACAATAACGGGTCCCGTTGATTGAACTGCGTCGAAGATGTGAAGGTCTGTACAACTACCAAGCATGATGCCTCCCCAAACGAGAACACCGCGACCTCCATACCTGTACCTTTCAATGATGTTCGAGGGATGCTTGCGGCTTCCCCGCTCTCCAGATTAGTTTGCGATGAGAATCGCTACTCAAACTGAATCTGCTCTCATCTGTAAAGAATACTCGTCCCCATTCATGGCCTCTCCAATTCCGGTGTTCCCGGCACCACAGAGAACGCCTTCTCCGATGGGCAGGCGTTAAAGGTACACACCGTACAGGGCGTCGTGCAAACAGACCACCACCATGCAGTCTTCTGGCCACGGTAAAACGCGATATCGGTCGTCCAGTAGCCTGTGTCGTGTGTCTAGCGATTTATCCCGCTGTCTGCCGCCTGTTTCTTCTGGCCTGTAAGACAATGTACCGGTCATGTGAGGGTGTGGTTCCTCGTGGACAACCACTACTGAACCCCCGCATAGCTGTTCCTGTAGTTTGAAATTGTCTCCAAAGTCGTGAAACGATGCTGTGAGCAATTCCGAACTCTGCAGCCACACTTGTCACACTGCGGCCTTCCTCCAACTTCCCAATGATTCGACCTCTGGTAAAAGCAACCAGATGTCGTCTAACAGATTGATTATTCGCCATTTCTCGCTGAAGCAACAACTCGGTGTGATTTTAACTGCTATACGACGTGCAATCTCTTTGCCAGAAATACTCATCTTACACCGACATCATGCTTTATACTACTCAGACACTCCCCCATTACGCCTACCTGCATATCTGCGCATGTGCTACCGTACATCACCTTACTTAATCTCCTGTCTGGTCTTTCTGTCCGCTCTGCCTCTTCGTTCAGCTGATATGCTAATTTTTCGACTTCGTCCTTAATTTTTGCACACCAGTGTATATATATATATATATATATATATATATATATATATATATATATATATATATATTCTGGCTTCACTATCCTGTAGAGCAGTGATCCGCAACCCCCGGTCCGTGGACCTGTACCGGTCCATTGATCAAATGGTGCCGGGCCGCCTAAAGAAAATTAAACTATTGCCATTTTATTTAAAGTAGTGCATTTCTCTCGGATTTGCGCAACTTTCCACAGAAATCACTTTATATTTCACGTTAAATCACTTTTATTCATTTTTGGCGTAACTATATTTTATTCTGAAGGTATATATTTAAATGTAACTAAATTAAAATTGCTAAATCAAAACAATCTAAAACATTTACAATAAACGTGTCCCACCATCAGTGGGCCGCTGTAAAATTATCAAACGTTGACCGGTCCGCAGCGACAAAAAGGTTGCGGACACTGCTGTAGAGAATCACTTATTTTATCACACTACTCATTTTTATCCGAGTTGACCCATATTTTCTTTTATAAAATGTGTTTCGCATTTTTTCTCGTATACCATAATGTTAAATGAGCTATTCCTTTACATATTAAAAGAAAAAAAACTAATTATTTATGAAATATTTTGAAATTTTAAAAACACTATATTATAAACAAATGCATGAGTTACAATGTCACAAATTTTTAGAAAAATGGAGGCATTTTTTCAGTCTGAAAATGTGCTCCGCGTTAAGTTCACGTCCTTGCGCATATGGCAAAAATTGCCTTAACTGTATTTGAATGTTTAACACGCGCGTATACGGTAAATGTTCAGACATTTTCAAGAATCAAGAGTTTTCCCGTCTTTTATGTCTAAAACTGGAAAAAATCTTTTTAATGACTGTATTCTTATTAATGACGAATTCATACGATTTTATTTTCGATTCCATTTCAATTTACTGTAAACCTTTCATCCTTACAAAGTGCCTTCTTGATGACCCTTTTCTTTTTCTTCTCAATTATGTTTAATTTAAATTCCTCTTTTCGGGTGCTATATTTTTGTCTTGAGAATAAAAAATCGACTGTAAAATAGAAAAGAATAAAATAATGTAACACTAATTGTTAAATAAATATAATTACTATAATCGTAAACATTTCCCCTTCACTCCAGATATTCTTTAGTTAAGAAATAGGAATAATTAATTTTGATAGCCTTGGAGAAAATATCTGTTAGCAAAACAACTTTTGCTTCAAAGTAATCGTTTAAGGCTACGTTCGGAACCGTGGTTTTAAAAAAGCGCTTAAATGGATAATTTTCATGATATTTAGTGTCACTTAGATTAGAATACATGTATAAAATTGTTTTAAGGACATTTTGACAAAAAAATTTATTTAAATACAATATTTCGGCAAAAAAAATTAGCTTAGAATAACTTTTTTTCAAAATGTTCTCCTTTTGTGAAAAAATGCTCCTATTATAATAATATTTTGCCTGTATATGAGGCGGAAGTCTATGTGAAATCATGAAATTCGATATCTTTAAGCATCTTTCACTAGTAACTTTCTCTCCATCCAAGAGTGGCATCACAATGAACATTCATTTCCCCCATACGATGTGCTGTCTCAGCTCTCTAAAAGGGGATAGGGGGTAATAAGAGTTTTTAGTAGATGGAGAGCCACAGGAGATGTTTTATTTAGTCTTGAATACAGTTACTATAAGTTAAAATAAACGCTTGTGATCCGCACCATCAGTAGACTCTTTTTCGAAGACATTGGTCTGCTCAGAGAAAGGGGCGATTTCTTCTCTTATACTTTACTCGTTGGAAATAATAGCATGTAAGTATGCCTTTTTGTTCACAAGAATTATTCAAGTTTTATTGGTGAGTATCTATGTGAACAATTTATCTCTTTTTTAATTATAATTCTTTGTTTTGGAGAGAGGGTCGGCATTTTCCATTTTTGTCCGGGGCGGCAAAACTACTTGAGCTGGCCCTGCTGGGATATATATATATATATATATATATATATATATATATATATATATATATATATATCATGTATTAGAGAAATTCTTGGATTGACAGGAGAAATGCAACGGGCAGCCGTTTATCCTATTATATTTTATTTCAATATTCAGCAAAGAAGTCTGCACTCCAAGCCATGACAAAAACGAGAGCTCTTTCAGCGTTGATCAGCAGTGAGTAAGTCCTTAGTACACGTGTCTTCTATACGTCCGGTGAAAGTAGAAGTTAAAGTTCTTATGCGGGAGGTGGGTTGAGTTGTCCTGGTAGGAAGTTTACCCCAACTGGCACTTAAGGGGCTGGGGATTCATCACACACACACACACACACACACACACACACACATATATATATATATATATATATATATATATATATATATATTCGAGTATTTTTTACACAAACTGTCGAAGTCTAGGTCTTTTGAAATTAAATGTAATCGTATTACACATTCTGGATTTAATTTGTTTTTACACCTAGTTTTTGTAGCGACTTACGTTGAGAAATATATTTCACTTTAACACATTGTTCTGAATGGCATTAAAATGTTTATAGCTTTGTGAGAAATCCCGTGTATTTTGCATGAATTTAAAACCTAAAATTTAGAAGCAGTTCTTGCTTAAATTAAGATTTTAACAGCAACTATGTTGATATGATGTTCCCTTTCTTTCATTATAGTACACAAATGTAAAAAGGTGCATTTTCCATTAGAAAAATATTTAATTTTGCAAGATATTGTGCTAACTAACGAGTATAAAATTACCTCGTGGAACCCAAGATAGTAAACAGTAGAATATTCCCACTCTATAACGAAGTATATATATAAAGATAAAACGCGCGTGCGTTTTAATATTCCTTTATTATATTATAATAAAAGTTTACAAAGTGTTGCAAAATAGAGTTATTATAAAAAATAAAATTTTCAGTTTTGATGAATAGGGATGAGCTTTAGGTACTTGTAACTATTCAAACTTCATAGAGAACGTGAATCCATTTTGCATACATATTTATTTCTTCTCGATTTTTTTATTATGACTCGTGGATTCCCTTAGTATGCCGTGTGGAACCCCAGGATCCCATGGAACACAGTTTGAATACTACCACTGTTCTTCTTGCACTTGTTCTAGAGTAAAAAGTATTAGGCTTGTTTTGTCAACTACAGCCTTTGTGAACCAATGAAATTAACCAACTAATGAACTTCAGAAATTTGAAAGTTTCCTCTCTTGAATGTTTGGAATCCTAATGAAAGATTCAAGGAATTTTGCCTTGGAATTCAAGCACTGCTTTGAAATCTGAAGACTTAATAGAGAGCTGCAAACAGATTCCAAATATTGTTAAGACCCCCTTCCCTTGAGCATATTAGGCGAAGAATATTCTAAGAACAAGATGAATGTTGATTCTAGGCTACCCCACAGAAAGGGCATTGGTTAAAGCAATGGCGTGGAGTGAGATTTGCTGACAGGAAATTAGAAGGAAATTATCCTTAAAAATTAGAAGGAAATTACAAAAATTGCAAAAATTAACAGCTTATTTATTTTGATTCTAAACAAGATACAATGACGCGCAACGAAGCTATGTGAATTCTATTAAAATCAGTTCAAGAGATGACAAATTTTCCTTCAACAAAGCGTTCCTTACGAGTATATGAAGTATCAGTGTTGCAAAACTGCTCTCAACAGATGCATTCCGACGAAACCGTAAATATTAGTTATAACATTTTTATGACTGAGAAGGACTTACTTATGTGACTGAATACGAATATATATATTTCGATTTATTACGCAATTTACTTAAGGTAACCGACTACGTTCGGAACCATGATTTTAAAAAAGCGCATAAATGGATAGTTTTCATGATATTTAGTGTCACTTAGAATAGAATCCATATATAAAATTGTTTTAAGGACATTTTGACAAAAAAAATATTTAAATACAATATTTTGGCAAAAAATTAACTTAGAATAACCTTTTTTCAAAATGTTCTCCTTTTATAAAAAATGCTTCTAAAATAGTAATATTTTGCTTATATAAAGTAAGGACTTCTCCAGAGAGTCTGAACTATTTTTTTGAAAAATTCACATTATTTTCAGAGTTACAACCAATTGAAATAATTATCGGCATTTTTTTCCCTTAAAATTTCTCCCCTCTGTTGTCGTAAAACACATGGATAAACCCACTTCTAAATTATATATTTCAAAAATCCGTTAAAAATACTTTATTTACACTGCAAGGTAGTAGAGCAATGACATCCCTCTCTGCCTGCTAAGTTCGGAGTGCCCGAAAAAGGACATTACATCATAGGGGTGGGGGCGTGACGTCACTCCACCCAAGAGCCATTCAAAGGAGGGCTATTTTTCACAACAACTATTCTTAAAACAATTTTATATACATTTTCTAATCTAAGGGACGCTAAATATTGTAGTGAATCCGCCAAATGGCGATAGATTAATTATGATAGTTTGTCACCTGCGTGTGGCAACCCAAAAAATGAGCCAAGAAGAATGTATGAAGAGCAGAAAATGGTCTCATTAGTGAATAAAAAGTTCCGATTCTAACGATGCGTGTGAACTGTTATTTAAATAGTATTTTATAACCAAAAATATACTATAAATGGTGACCAAGGACTTTGGATTTAAAAAGCGCAACCAATTTTCATTTATAATCCTGTATATTTAAAACCAAAAGAAAAAGAAAACTGTTTCGAATGAAGTCAAAACGAAACTTTTCGTTCTACAAGAAGTGGCTTGCAGTGAAATTCGCCGGTATTGCACAACTATTATGAGTAATCATTCTCGAATAGATGAGTGAACTCATAATTATCTCCTTTTTTTTTCATTAGAAGCTGGCAGATAAGTGTCATTTTATTCTTTTCCATCAATTTCTGTGCTTCCAATTTGTGTTTGTTATGATTTCCAAATGTTTTAACTTTTGAGAACTATTTTTTTTTCTCAGCGCGCGATGTTATTTTATTTAGTTATTTATATAGAGAATATTGTTAATGTTAAATAAAGTAAATGAATAATGTGCGCAAACAAAAAAAAATGTACATAAGCATAAATCATATTTAATAAATGTGCACATAATATTCTTATATTACATTTAATTTCGTATATAGACAAAAAAAAATGTCTTACGAAATGTAATACGTCTTTAGTATTTATTTCGAAGCAATTATATATTTTTTTTTAAAGCAAGTGTATGTTACATTTATATTGGTGTATTTTCTATGTATAGTAATATTATTTAACAATCCTTGCATTATGACCGAAGTAAATGCTGTGCAAATTCCTGCTTATAATAAATCGGACCCCGTCTTATGGTTTATCATGTGTGAAAGCACATTCGCTCTCGCTACACCGAAACCAATAACTGAATCAATAACTAAATATAATTATATAGTTTCTCATATACCACCGGATATTGCATCATTAGTTAGAGATATTCTCATTAAACCGGATGCTACTGATCCTTATGGAAATTTGAAAACAGAACTTATAAACCGCTCGGGTGAATCTTCAACGCAAGAAATCCGACAGCTTTTATCGGGAGAAGAGTTAGGTTCTCGCCGACCTTCAGAACTATTGAGAAATATGACGCGACGCGCAGAAACTTTTAACGTTCCAGAAAAATTAATGTTGGAACTGTTTTTGCAGCGATTGCCATCTAGAGTACAGTCCATTTTAGCTGCTGTTTCGGATCTTACTTTAGCCAAGGCTGCTGAGATTTCGGATCGAATTTTCGAGGTTACCCCAACTCCGGTTGAGACTTATGCAATATCGGGAGCGTCTGCTACTACAACAGAGGATAGGTTGTTTCGAGAAATTGAAAAATTAAATAAGCGAATAGATTCTCTTTCATTCTCTCGTAGCCGCTCACCGTATAGGTATAATAAACATTATCACCGCAATAATAGATCAAAATCTAGGGATTCCTCCATATGCTGGTATCATCGCCGTTTTGGTAAAAGGTGTAAAGAGGACAAATGTGTTAAACCCTGTTCTTGGCAGGGAAACGATACCAGCAAAGAGTAGAGGCGACTTATTCTTTGCCTCAGGAGTCACGTCGCCTGTTCATTAGAGACCGAATATCAAATGTTTCTTTTTGGTCGACACTGGTTCCGACGTGTCCTTGCTCCCAGCACTTGAGTATCATAAGCGACATCCTCCCCAACTTACCCTTTTTGCAGCAAATTCCAGCACTATCAATGTATATGGTCAGAAAACACTTTCTTTAGATCTTAATGTTAGGCGAGAATTCATTTGGACATTTTTACTTGCAAGTGTTAAAACACCTATTCTTGGAGCCGATTTCCTCCACTATTTTGAATTAGTCCCAGATCTTCGCCACAAATGTTTACGAGATTTGAAAACCAAACTTCAAACAACAGGTCATATAAAACAAGCTGCACTTCATTCAGTTAAAACCATTTCGAGTCATGAGACACTTTATCATGACCTTTTGAAATCTTACCCATCCATAACGAGATTACCTGATCCAACTCAACCAATCAAACATAATACTGTCCATTTCATCAAAACTAACGGACCCCCTGTAGTAGCTAAACCGAGACGGCTTGCCCCAGATCGCCTTGCGATTGCAAAATCTGAGTTTCAACAGATGATGCAGCTGGGACATTTAAGGCCATCTTCAAGCAACTACGCATCTCCGCTGCACATGGTTCCCAAAAGGGCACTTTCGATTGGCGACCTGTGGGGATTACCGTGCGCTAAATGCACAAACAATCAAGGATAAATATCCAATTCCTTGTTTAGCTGACTTTACGGCTAATTTGCACGGATCAAAAATTTTTAGTCAGGTCGATCTCGTTAAGGCATATCACCAAATACCAATGAACCCGGATGACATCCATAAAACCGCGATTTGCACTCCTTTCGGGCTTTTGAAAGCACTCGCATGCAATTCGGATTATGTGGCGCATCAGCTACCTTTCAGAGATTCATCGACGAAGTCACCCGTAATTTAGAAGGTGTATATGCGTTCGTCGACAATATCTTAATCGCTTCCAGAGATCCGGAGGAACATCATAAAAATTTAAAAGCCTTATTTTCGAGATTACACGAATATGGCCTAAGTATAAATGTTTCTAAATGCGTATTCGGTGTTTCAAAAATCGATTTTCTTGGTTTTCACCTTTCAGAAGAAGGTATTCAACCACTCCCCGACAAAGTCAAATGCATTACAGAGTTTCCCAAACCATCAACTCTAACTCAATTGCGTCGCTTCTTAGGTCTCTTCAATTTCTACCGTTGTTTTATACCTAAAGCTGCCCATTTACTTGCTCCTTTAATACAATTTTTAGAAGGGCATAAAAATAAAAAGAAAACCCGTTCTACTGTTCCCCAACCAACCGAACAACTACAATGGAATGACGCAGCCGATGCAGCCTTTCGTTTAGCTAAAAATGCTATAGCTGAAGCCGCACTTTTAAGACATCCGATACCTGGAGCTTCGTTGAGCATTTGGGTAGATGCGTCGGATGTCGCTATTGGCGGCACATTAATGCAACTTTCTAAAAACCAATGGGAGCCAATAGCTTTCTTTTCAATGAAATTAAATAAATCCCAACAAAAATGGTCCACTTATGACCGAGAGCTATTTTCAATTTATTCCACAATCAGAAAATTCCGATACATGTTAGAGGGTAGAACATTTCAAATTTATACTGATCAAAAACCACTAATTTATGCTTTTAAACAAAAAGTAGATAAATGCTCACCCCGGCAAATGCGTCATCTTGATTTTATTGCACAGTATTCTACTGATATTCGGCATGTGCAAGGAAACAAAAATATAGTTGCCGATGCACTTTCAAGAATCAAAATTGATTCTATTACACAATCTCATATGTTAAATTTTAGGGCTTTCGCGGAAGCACAGACAATTGATTCGGAGTTACAACAATTTCTTCACGATAGTACATCATCTCTTCATTTAGAACTAAAACCATGCCAGATTTCAGATCACAATCTAATATGTGACACTTCAACTGGTACTCCACGTCCGTTCGTCCCTACTACATTTCGTAAACTCATTTTTGAACATTTACATAATCTATCTCATCCAGGAATAGCTGCCACTACGAAACTCATTTGCTCAAGATATGTCTGGCCATGTATGAAAAAACAAATAAAAACATGGGTTCGAGGCTGCGACAAATGTCAACGATCCAAAGTACAGAGGCACACCAAATCACCTCTCGGTACTTTTTTCTACACCAGATGCACGTTTTTCCCACATTCACATCGATATAGTGGGACCATTGCCTCCATCTGATGGTTTTCAATATTTATTAACGATGATAGATAGATTTTCCAGATGGCCAGAAGCTGTACCCATTCCTGACACCACAGCAAAAACGATCAGTCGTGCAATATTTCATCATTGGATCGCACGTTTTGGATGTCCTTCGCTTATCACAACAGATCAAGGCTCCCAGATGCGATCATCGTTATTTGCTGAATTTACACGGATTCTTGGAACAGATAGGGTTAAAACAACCGCATACCATCCTATCTCCAACGGTTTGGTCGAACGTTTCCATCGTCATTTGAAGGCATCCATCAAAGCCCACGAAAGTTCCAGATGGACAGATGTACTTCCGATAGTTTTGTTAGGAATAAGATCAGCTGTCAAGGAAGACTTGAAAGCCTCGTGTGCTGAATTAGTATATGGCACAACATTACGTCTGCCTAGTGACATGTTGAATGTATCGATAATTCCGCCATGCGATGAAGAGTTCATTACTTCCCTGCGTAATATCATGCGCCATTTGAATCCAGTTGCAACTTCAACACATGGCCATTCTGCTCATTTTGTGCATCCAGCACTATCCTCATGCACACATGTTTTCTTCGTATAGACAAAGTTAGTCCACCTCTCACTCAACCATATACTGGACCACATGAAGTTATTGCAAGAACTGATAAAACTTTACAAATTATTATTAATAGTAAACCATCCTGGGTGTCTATAGACAGAGTTAAACCTGCTTTTGTCTCACAAGATTTTGATTTTCCTAGGGCACCCAAAATAAACACTGCTCTTAAAGATATTACAACCTCTCCTAAGACTGTTTCGGAGGGTCAAAAACAATTTTCTAGTTCCAGCAAATGCTTACCATCTACTACTTCAACCAGAACTCGATCTGGCAGACAGGTGCATTTTCCAAAAAAAAAAAACTGGCAACATATATTACTTACTAATGGACATTTAAATATTTTTTTTTTGTACATTGTTTCTTGTAATTCTGTGTATTCTTATTGTCATTATTTTTTTACTTTTCATTGTATCGTTCCTTTCAGTCACTGGGGGGATACTCCTGTAGTGAATCCGCCAAATGGCGATAGATTAATTATGATAGTTTGTCACCTGCGTGTGGCAACCCAAAAAATGAGCCAAGAAGAATGTATGAAGAGCAGAAAATGGTCTCATTAGTGAATAAAAAGTTCCGATTCTAACGATGCGTGTGAACTGTTATTTAAATAGTATTTTATAACCAAAAATATACTATAATATCATAAATATTATCCATTTATACGCTTTCACAAAATCACGTTTCCGAACGTAGTCGGATACATTAAACCAAAGAATTCTCCACACAAATTATTTAAAGAAAACAAAACTCACTTCGGGAAATATATTGTTTCTCACACTTTTAAAACAATTTATTATATATTTCAGAACAGACAAATATTTTAGATTTCACATCTAAAAATATATAAGTACAATTCGTTTCCTTTATTTCATTAAATAACATTTATATGATTCTTTTTTAAGTACAAAATTGTCACAGAATGTTGGCTTTCGTTCTAAGACTCAAACATGTTCAGGAAAGCATGATGGACCCTGTTATCGTTCCGACCTTGTCAGATGAGGATGCGAAAACCGACTTCGTCTTCGAGTACTGAAAACTTTAGTTATGTTACATCTCTGTGTCTAGAAATGAATTAATTATGCAGCACTTATCAAACTGAGCGGCGTGTGATAATCCTCGGAGGAGGGCGCGAGCATATTGAAAAGTCGAAAACAAAAAATTATTTTAAAAAATTATTAATTTATTGAAATTAAACAAACAAAATACATTCTGATGTAATAAATTTTTTTAAAAAAAACATTTAAGCTAATATAATACCCTTATAAATGTTTCAGTACTGCACCATGTATTTTATAATTACTTTAACAAAACTAAGTTAAGAACAAGTTTTTTTTTAATAATTACCAGTGGCCCCATGGGCTTGTCATATGTATCGTAAAATGATATGCAAAAATTAACAGTTATCTGGATAATTTTTACAGTTTATAATTAATCCCTTATCTATCGATTAAAATTTACGTGATTCGCTACCCAATGCCACGGTTTCGCACTTATGCAAGCGTATGGAGTGTATTGGCAGGGAGGGAGAAAGGGCATAAATAAGAAAGTTCTCTGAAATATCTAAATCAGTGTTTCTCAAATTTTCAATACTGGCACCCCCTTTTCGATCACAATTTTTATCCCCCCCCTTATACATTAATAATGTACCGAATGCAATAATAATGCACTTTGACACTAAAGCTACAATAGGCGAACTTAATTATAAACCATACAAATTAGTAACATAAGTATTAAATTTTGTATACTACTTTTAAGCAAATAAATAAATAAATAAATAAAATAATAGAGAGGATAATTATTACGTTATTTTTCCTTTCTCTAATTTTTAAATTGAACATATTGCAAAATGCGATGGCTGCTTACGCCCATATTCACCGCTAACGTGACCGCCGGTTAGAGGAAGGAAACCGGGGTTTCGCCGAAAACGTTATTCACCATAGCTTAACTCCGGTTTAAGTTAAAAAATCCTTACCCAGGGTCACAGCCGGGTTAGTTTTAACCGCACATGCGCAGTAAGCGATTTTTCGAGTGTTTACGTTTTTGTGCAAGTTTTGGAAGTAGTTTTTGAGTTTGGATAGATTTTTAGTTTACGATGAATACCATTCAGAAAGTTTCCACTGTTACTCAATTAGATTTTTTAGAAAAACTGTAAACCAGAAAAGTCAGAAAATTCTATTATATGTACGTGCGGCTTCATCAAAGCCGACACCAACTCTTTTTCGTACTGCGTAAAATAAATTCGGTTGGCATTCGTTTTAAACAGATAGCGATACACGAGGTTAAAAACAAGCTGGCTCGAGGCAAAGATAGAAATTGTAGCTCCAGCCGAAAGTCACGGGGTTTATTTCGACCAATGGGAATCGACCAGTAAATCCAAGTTAAGAAACTCAGAGTCAAGTAACTGGAGGTCGAAAAAGAGCTGTGAATTGGAGTTCTAACCTGGGGTTGACTTCCGGTTACTTAACTTCAGGTTTCATCGCTGGGTCAGGTTAGCGGTAAATACGAGCGTTAGAAAAAAAATATAGATATCTGCTAAATATAGAAAAATAACCCAGAGGGTCAATTTCTAATCATAAGCATTCCTTATAAAAACTTTGCTCTTCAAGACAAGCCCATGGAAGTCTTTAATATTTATTAAACTTGTTCTTAATTTAGTATTAATTAATTAGTTATAAAATACTCTGTGCAGCACTGATATATTTAAAGTATACTGGCTGAAGTGCCCGCTCTTTGCACGAGTTCATTTATAAGAAAATAAAACATTATTGATATAATAGCTGAATTGTAAGGAGAGCAAAGCCAAGTGCTCGACAATGTTTACAAAAATGTAAAATGATTTTTTTTAAATGGTTGCTCAAATTATAATTAGTTTTAAGCGAATTGTAATTTTAAGACTCACAGAATTACCATTTATAATTGATGTTAAATAATGAACAATAATATAAAATCCGATGAAGAATAATTGTATTATTTTTAATATTTAAAGCGAAAAGACTTCAACATGTTTGAACCTGGGAGCAGGCGCGCACTCGATACGGTCGAGCGGGATTATTGAGTCTCTCCAATACTTTTTTTTATAATCATTTTATTGTACAAGATGCAAATCGTGATTCCAGTGAATAATTTAATTAAGAGAAAGTTTACTTACCTACTTTCAAGAACTTTTCAATTTTTCTTTGATAACAAATAAACAGTTTTGCCAGAATTAACGATTTCGTAATCTGTGTGTCCCACGCGACCACTTCCGGGTAAAAAGTACATTCATTATGATAATATGTATGTTACTGCTAAAAAACATTGTGTAAAACGTTTTTCGTTATGCTTTATATGTTTGAGAATACTCATAAAAATAAGTCTTGGCCAAGTAATCCTTCAAAGTGTGTGTGCTCTCCGTGGTTTTTCAAATATCATAAAACTCTTTTGCATGGAAAAAAGCGCAACAGAGAAATACATTACTTTCAACTTCCCTAAATGAGAAACAAACACTTAAGAGATGGGTCATAACTAACTGTACCAATAACTTAGAAGGTCAAACTGATTACAGCTATAATGTGCAGTATTTCAAAAATAATGACAGTGATGAATATTTTATGTTCCTAAATTTTTTCGATTCTGGGTCTGTGATCAGTTGTTCTCTGAAAGAGGTTTGTTAGGTTAGGAGAAATGTTAGGTTTAAAAAGAAAGCGTAGTAAGAAAATCTCTCATCATGGGATTACAGCAAATCAAATAAAAGTTTTTTTATTTGGTTATAGGATCAAAGATAGCTTATTAGGTATTGAAGAAGTTTTTATTTTTGATGAGTTAATATCGCACGTGCGCCTATAAATTATATCAGAGTAAAAGTGCATTTTTTATTATGTCTGAAAGTATTTTGTTTTAATTCATTCCAGTAAATTAATTATTTTTTAAATCTTTTATTTTCGATAGGCTCGCGCCCCCTCGTAAGGTTATCGCGCCCCCAGGGGGCACGCTCCACAGTTTGAGAAACACTGAAGTAAATCCTTCGCAAACACTGTCAAGGTCATTTTATTGTATTCCAAAACCTTCGGAATAATGTTATAGGTAGCATAGCAATGAACAGGAAAGATGGTATTTAGGAAAGACGTCCGGAGCAACTTACGCACAGGCTGTGAGCGAGACGTTTATACCCCTTTAAGACCCAACCCGCACGATCATGCGGGTCAGACATTCTTATACGTTTTTGCTTCTGGAATAATCGTATGTAAGAAAATAGCGAATCTAACGAATGAGCCGGTTTTCAGAAAGTGTAAAGGGTTACTTTTTATCAACAGATGGTGGTTGGAAGGCATGGTTTACTTTCAGCTGGCAAATCTAGCTTTGTTTTCAAATACAAAGAAAACGCGTCTTCTTTTTAGTCGTAAAAAGGTAATTATCAAAATATTTATAATTGCTTGAATACAAATTTTTGTAGTAATGTTTAAGTAATTGTAAAATAGGAAAATATATTCTATACTCTATATTAATGGTGCTTGTAGGACTCGGGATTTCGTTACCCACACGATCGCGCGGGTTGGGCGTTATTTGAGTCACTGCAGCTGTAAAACTCAGTACTTGTCATGCGAATTTTCTTTTCTGTTCCAATAATTTTGATGGAAGCCAACATAAAAAGGAAATATATAATTGTATAATTAATACCAAATTTTCTTGGGGGTTGCCATAGATGAGTCCCTTTTTTTCTTTCTCTTGCTTTTTTTGCACTTATTATTCTTTTTCATACATTTGTTGAGGAGTACGGCATTTTTGTCCTCTCCACGGATATCTGCATCCATCTCTTCCCCCAAGAAAGTACAGGTTTTACGGTGGGAGTTAGTATGGTGTGGTTTAAATATATATATATTTTTTAAATAATGAATTTTCTGATACATTTTACTACTAGCTGGTATACCCGTTCTTCGCACGGGTGAACTGAAAAATTAAACAACACAGATTGAAGGAAAAAGAAGTTTTTAATGAGTTAATTTTATGTGAATTACAAATTAAACAAAAAAGCTTTTTCATATCTCAGCTAAACATAAAAAAGAAAAAAAAAAACACCTTTGTTAAATTTTAAGTATGTAGATCTAATAGCTGATGAAAAGGATTTTTTTTATTTATAATTCCTCGTAACACTTTTGAGGGTCAATTTTTCAAAATACCTCCCTAAGCTGATATCTGCTCAGCAAAAGTAAAACATTGTTAAAAGTTTTGCGTAATGAACGCTTAAAGTAGTGTAAATAATTTATATCTGAAAGCGTAATACATTAATATTACTTTCTGTTGTATTTATTTTATTTTAAAATTGTAATATTCGCAAGCAACGCCATTTCTTAAATTATAATGGCGATTCAATGAAAAACATAGCGAAATGTTAACTATAGAGTCAAGTTGGCTTTCGTAGTTTGAGCTTTATTAGAGCTTTTTAAGACCCGCTGTGTAGGGGAGCGATGCACGTTAATACGTTATCCAACCGCATTATGATTTACTGCAGTTTTTTTTCATACAATATTTTTCTTGGACCACTACATTTACAAATTAAGGGATATAAATAAACAAAACACTCCACTTTGGAAAATTTAATCCGTTAGAGCTAATAAATTAATTAAAGATATTCCACTGTAAAATTAATTATATACACCGTTCACTTAAAATAAATAGTCAAATCATTTTCCAAGGTCTTCACTAACATACAAAAACATAAGACACTTAAATTTTGACAAACTATTTTTTCCGGACAAAAATAATAATCTTTGCAATCCGCTGAAAACACCGTCAGCTGAAAACGCACTATCTGCTACAAAACTATTTGGCTTTCCCGCTAAAATACTCGTCATAGAACCCATGCTGCCATATATTTTGGAAGAGTGGATTTCAAAGAATATTCCTGCTAAGTATTGGTAGAATATTCCTTCTAAGTTGGTGTGGCAGTTAGGAGAAGGGGGTGCCAGCTCAGGTGTCGTCCACGTCACTTGACCATGGTTCAAAATTACGTGATACGTTGCCAAGAACCCTCGTGTAGCTGAACAGTGCGATGTTAATATTCACTCACTCACACACTCCAAAAAATACAGTACAGTAGTTATAATTATTTTTATACTTAAAAACGCAATATCTGCCTATTCAATTAAAATTATAGCGTTATAATTAACTACTAACCACAAAGAAATTTTGAAAATTTGGCCAAATGATGCAGTGTGAAAGGGAAAGTTTATTTACTTTAAGTACCAGAACCAATAAAAGCATTTATTTTGAAAAAAGATCAATTTCTTACTACCAAATATGCATAATAAAATCATAAAAAAACCATTAAAATAAAGAGAGAATTATAACAACCTCTCCCTTCAAAGCTTAGTATTATTCTGAAATAAAAAGAATAGGCATTATGCTGATCAGAGGATTTAATTAGAAGCGAGCCCCTTGCGTAGCCAAAACAAAAAGAGTTTTTCACAAACAAAAGATAGATATATGCTGTGGTGGGCTTTTTTGCAGCGCAAGCCAGAATTGCTTGCAGATGCCAGAATGTTTTCCTACTTACTTGACAAATATCGTTATATTTTGGACACTTTTTACAAATTTTTTTAATTATAGTCTATGCTATACATTATAGCCTATGTGTTATTCTGATGTATAAGCTATATTACTGTAAAGTTTCATTAAAATCTATTCAGTTGTTTTTGCGTGAAAGACCCACAAACATCCTCACAAACTTTCACTGTGCTAACTTTTAACCAAAAATTTTTCCAGGTGTCTAAAAGAAGAATTCTCAAACAAGAAGAAATTTTGCAATTGATGTATAAACCAGACTGAACTAGATCAGAACTTAGTGATCTTTCGGATGGTGACAATGCTGCGAACAAAACATGAATCGCGTATAATGGAAGGAGAATCAAGTTCAGATGAGAGCGATGAAGAAAAATATGGAAATATTTGAAATAGAAAGACAATTTTGGATCATTCTTTACCATAAAAGTCTCTTGAATACATTCATTTCATTGATAACTGATTGATTCATTGAAAAGCTTATTAGGTGCTTGTTTAGTAGCACTCTAATAAATACTCAGTGTGTTGAGTTTTCAAAAAATTCACAATTCAAAATTTAGCAATAACTACTGAAGATTTTATTATGTGTATCCATTCGACACCGTCAGCAAAGCAAGTCTAAAACGTTGTACAAAAATGCCACGTTTCACAAAAAATACAGTTTCGTTACAGTTAAACATATTGATAATTGATAGAGGTACACAAGTAAAAATATAAAACTGAAATGTAAATTATGAGGATCATTTTAAACCTTAACAGTAATTAAGTGCATTTATATAAAATAAGTTTAACAATTATTAGAATAGAATTAATTTGGACTATCTTGCATCATACCCTGTTTCGCTGATTCGGAAACAGCTGACAGGTGCAGCCATCTAGTGAGGGAAAATCTCCACAAAAACTGTCCTTTACAAGCTGTTGCAAATTCTTTGTTTCTGTGCAAACAAGATGCGCATTATCAAATAAAATTCCTACAAAAATCAAAATAAATCGCTTAAAATTTAAGTTAGAGATAGTTAAAGCGTTAGTAGTCTCTTCACCTACTAACAAAAGTATTTTAACTGATGATGAAGATAACAGTGTTGTAATTCCACTCGCAAAAAGATCGAAGTGTTATAATCCACCTGCTATACATGTTTGGCTTTGATCCTGGCCATTCCAGGATAAAAGACTTCCCATGCATAGCCCTTTTCGATGTGCTGATGATATTTCAAGGCCTCGGAAGTGTAGATTTAAGAACTACAAAAGCAGTTTGAAAACATGTTGTAAAAAATGCAATGGTTATTTATACTTGTCAAAAACAAAATAAAAGATTTTCATAGTATATAAAAATGGATTAATAAAAGTCAATTATACATCAACAATTTCCTTATTTGTAACAATTTTAGTTGAATTAAAATTGTTTCCTCTATAAACTTGAAGCTGAAATTTCATAGGTGATCTGTTTCAGAGATAAAATCCAATACCAGGATAGCCCACACGATCGTGCGGGTACCGTCTACGTTTCAGGAGGGCAGCGGGAATTTTTTTAATTATTTCTTCCCGTGTCATTGGGGTCCAGATAGTATTAATAACCAGAAAATATAATATTTAAGGGAACCAGGACATGCTTGAAAGAGTAAAATGCCAAAATTAAGACCCTTTGTTTATGAGACATATATCATTTAAAATTTCCAATAGAGCTTAGATTTTTTATGTCTATAATAAAGATAATTTAGTTATTCTGTAGAACTACAAAAATAACTTTTTACTCCAAAAGTTTTTTTTTACTACTTAATTTAAGTAATACATAATTTTTGAGAGCTCGTAATATATACTTATGTTTAGGTACCATTTTTTAAAAAAGTATCCTTTTTTTTATGCAAAATATTTTTACACATATATAAAAACAATACATAAAATACAGTGAAACCCTTTTTTTTAGTAAAATTTTAGTATAGTTTCTTTAAAAATTATGAAACTTTGAAATTTGAAATTTTTTATTTTTCTGCTTTTTTCATGCATAAAACAATTTTTAAAAAATTAGGCACTATTTTAATAGAAAAAAAATTAGGTTCACTATATGCATAGGCATCTTGTATAGAGGTATAAAAAATCAGGAATCATTCAGTGCAATAGTTTTTTTAAAAATGTACCTAAATGCAAAAAAATATGCTTTTGAGAAAAAGTGAAAAAACTAAAAAAACAATATTTTCACATATTATACACTTAATTAGTATTTCCTTGCCTATTTTTATATGACTAATAATAATCCTTAACCATTTTCTAGAGTTACAAAAGTAATTTTAAATTCATATGTTTTTTTTCTCTTTGTTTTAGTTAACATGAACATAATTTTCGAGATCTTGTAATATATATTTTCAAGTTTAGGTACCATTTCTTACAAAACTATTATTTGAATATACAAAAAAATTTACACATATATATATAAAGTAACATATTAAACATAATGAATCTGTTTTTTAACTAATTATATAATTGCATAATTTCTTAAAAATAATCATAAAACCTTAAAATTATGAAAATCTTAATTTTCTTTTTTTACATATAAAATCAATTTTCAAAAAATTAGACACATACTAAAAGATATTTTGTTCACTGTATGCAAATGTATCCTGTTTAAATATATAAAAGGTTTCAAAAAATATGCTACAATAGTTTTTTAAAGTGTTCCTAAATTTAAAAATATTAAACATTCGAGAAAAAATATAATAAAACTTAACAAAAAAATTTCTCCTTACATTATAGATTTGATTAATATTTCCCTGCTTGGTATTCATTTTCTTCATCTAAATTCTGTTTGTCCATTTTCCTTTTTAAAGACCTTCTTTTATTGCTGGCTTCCAATGACACTTTATTTACTATACGTTCAGCCTCAAAAATTCGTTTGTTATCAATTATAAGTAAGGCACGTTCCGTGTTGTATCCTGGTTTAATGCCCAGAGCTTCAAAGACTTTTATCCCACTTACATATCCATCGTTAAAACAAATTACAGCATCCATAACTCCAAATTTCAAAGTTTCAATGCCAACAAAAACTGTTTTAGGAATTCGCTCCCAAATACATTTGTTAAAACTTTCATTGGGATTTTGTATTCTTCCATGAAGGCACTTTTTCAATAAGTCTTTCTCTGTGAGATCCCGAAACACTTTTTTCACTTTCAATAAAATTGACTCAGGTAAAGAATGCTTGTGAATATAAAATTCCCCCGTAACAATGCTACGGTTATAACCGCACCAGCTATCCTCACTAAGAGGACACAAAGCATGTTGAGGATTATCCTCAGTACTTAGTTTATGAAAATAAATAGCCCATATGGCTCTTTTCATGTCCTCCACAGATGACAAATTTTTACGGATTGCTAGCCTATAATAATGTTGGATTGAGTCCACTTCTTTAAGCGTTAGCCGTCCACGTCCCGAAATATTTTTCCCATCTGATAGCTTAATGCCTTTGCTCATTTTTAGAATGTTTCTCAGCCTTGTGCCCATACGCTTTTGCACATGGCCAACACATTCTAATTTTTCAACTTCTGTGTCGCCATATACTTTTGCTTCTTTTATAGTAAGAAATCCTTTTGAGTCCCCATCACCAAGATACTGCGTATAACATGCTTTTCGTGATGTTTCAGATCACTGAAATATATACCCCCGACATTCCATTCCCCCACTGAATCCTTCGTAATTTTTAGCACAATTTTCACATGGTTTTTTTACCCTTACATGAAGAACAATATTTTGTGAGAGCTTCAAAGTCGATAACCTTTCCGTTCTCAACAGACGTAGCACATACAACTCCATTCAATGAAGAATAGCCTCTTTTATGCCATGTGCCATCCACAGCCACAGCTATATTTGAATTATTATCATTCGCTATGACTGCTTCGTGAACAGCTGCATTCATGGAGTCTTCACTAATTGTTTTTAAAACATTTAAAAACAAAGAATTATGTCGTTCAAACTTTGCAGGTGGTGGAGGTAAATTCATCAGCCCACAGAATATTCGAGCAGCGGCTCCACCTTTTCCAATAGCTCTCATTCCATATGTCAATCTTAGGTTAACATCATAACATTTATTTGATATTTTTGATGACATTGTGCTCGTCGATTCTCCACAGTTGTGACAAATTATTTCCAAACTCACAGCTAAACCTCTACGACTTTTTAAATCTTCTCTCAGCTCAATTTTCTCTGAAGAACAGCAATATTTACAACATAAGAGATTTTTCATAAGGGAAGATAATAAACCCAGTTCAACGATTATGTTTATATTTTGAGAATCTTGTTCTTTTAGTAAATCCGGTATTTTAATTTTTCTCCTAGAAGCACTTTCCACGGAATTCAAAAGTAATTCTTCAGTCGATTTAGACTTTTTATGTTGATTGCTAGTGTACTTCCTTCTGCCAAATTTTTTTATTCTTGGCATAATTATTCGTTTAAAAAAAGTTAAGATACTTTTAAAATCTTATGAATATTATTAATTATAAGTAAAAAATAAATATTTCTTACGAAAATTAATGTAAAATTAAGTAGTTGTATGCCACAAGAAACTTCGGTTGATTGATTGATTGGATATTAACGTCGCACTGCTTAGCTACACGAGGGCTTTTGGCGACGGACCACGTAATTTTGAACCATGGTCAAGTGACGTGGACGACACCTGAGCTGGCACCCCCTCTCCTAACTACCACATCACACCAACGGGAGGACGTTTCAGCTCTCGACAGATTTAACGTGCATCTCTGCCCTACACGGCGGGTCTTTAGTGGTACTGGGCTCGAACCCGTGACAAAGCAAGCCACGGACCAATACCTATACCACTCGGCTACCGCGGCCACACAAGAAACTTCGGAATAGACGAACTCGGTTCAAAACATTGACATAAACCGAAATTTAAAGTAAGAAATTTTGTCACAGCTTGGAACAATAGCTCACGCATAAGCGCGGCTAAAAAGTAGCGGGGTTAACATTCAAACGAAAAAAACAATCAAAAGTTAATATAGATAAAACACAGGGGAAACTACATATTTAAAGTTCAAAGGGGCGTGGGCATTTATTTACATTTTTATTTTTCATATTTTAGGGCTATTTTATCAACAAACATATAAGTATTATACATTTTTAGATTCAGAAAAATAAGCATTATTTTTTAGAACTAAAATTGAAAAATCGATTATTTGAAAGTATATGATGTCCCTGTTCTCTTAAAGATAAAAATAATTCGGGTCTTAAAGGGATATATGCCCGTGGAACTTAAGCAGTAAAAGTCGTATTGTAGCTTTAGCGTCAGAGTATCATAATATCGAATTAAATTTATTGTTATTGTATAAAAGAGGTGCGACGAAAATTATGATTGAATATTGGGTTGCAAGTAGTGAAAATTTGAGAAGCACTGCAGTATTGTTAAAGGAAGAAAATTTCTTGGAATTTAATGGATTTTTATATATATATATAACTCGGAAGGGATTCTAGAATACATAAGTTTATACTCTAAGATATCTATGTATTTATTTCATTCCAACTGAAAGATAAACTAAGTGGTTCCCATTTTTGGTATCCTTTCGTTACCTAAGCTCAGTAAGAAATATTTCTTTCTTTTGTGGAAAAGCGTATCCGGTGGATAGAACCCGCGACGCTTGGTTCCATAAGCACGCAACATACCACTATACAATAGCTATCACTCCTGTCTGCAGGCTGATACTGGCTTACTTAGATATCGCTTCACTTTATATAATATGAAAGTAAAAATCTCTTTTAGTTAAAATTCGGCATTTAACACTTTTATCGTGAGACACGAGCTAACTCGTCTTCCACGATCCACTAATAAATCAGTACAGTGAGAATTGTTATCGATCGCAACTGATTATTATTTTTCAGCGTAAAATAAACAAGGTTTAAATGAATTTGTGTTTTGCTTCAATTTTAGCGCTGCGTATAGCGGCATAGAATCTTAGCGCAATGCAGTGGCGTAAGGGCGGACATTAGGGCTTCCCTACAAACTCACGTTTTGCCCCCAAGCCTAAATACGTACTTAGCGTCAGTCAAGCTTTGTCCCCCGCCCCCGCAATGTGGGAATGTACGTTACGCCACTGGCGTAGAGGGTGGCATAAAGGCATGCCATTGGCGCAATTAAAGTGTTAAAGGAAATATTCAATCCTATTTCTCAAAATGATAGAGTCTAAAAAATATTAATGAGAAGTACTAGTTAGAAGGTATACAAAAATCTTACAATGACAGTTAATACTTCAAATTTTTGCATCAAAATGACTCGGGAGCTATAAACCTGTAGTGCTTTTGTCTGTATCCCTTTCATAAGTTTCATATGGGACTTTAATTTCTCCTTATGACGGATTTTATTGTTTCATTTGAGGGCTAGCATTGTATCACAAGTGTTTCAAACTCTCTGTGACCTTTTTTTTTTATAATTCTGAGCAAATGTTGTGTAGATGCAGTGGTCTGAGCTACAGATTAACTTAATAATTTTGTTCTGCTGGAACGTTCTGATTTTAACGAGGTTACATAAGAAAGTGCCGAAAAAAAGGTGGATTGACTATAAGTAATAATTTTGGAACAAATTTTGAAAAGAAGGCTTATATTTTAATTGAAAGTAATATTATTAGTTAATACAGACTAAACAAAATCCCTCACCACCTGTTTCTGACTATGATAGACCAATAAATTTCTAAAGGACTTTCTTTGACTATAGATTTGAAATGCTTTAAAAGGTATTAATCATTTTCGATGTTTATCTAAACCCTTTAACGATATCTAATCTTTATATATTTTTAGAAAAGCTATTTTTTTACATGATTTTGTACTTCTTTGTGATATCAATTTAAAAATAATCAAAGAAAATACATTTTAGTTTACCTGGTGAAGAATACTGAAACTAGTAAAAACTTGTAGGAACCTCTGCATTGTTAACATCCCTGAAATTAGCCGATTGAAAATGGAAACTGTCACACTTCCGGAAGATGTGATCAAGTAGTTTTGTTTTTCTTAAAAAATTATTTAACTATCTAATTTCATAGGAAATAGTAAAAGAAACATTATACACGATGTCTGTGAAAATGCAGCCCCCTCCCCGAAAGGTGTGGGAAGAACTTTTTGCTTTTATAATTTATCCTTAAATATTATTCTTGTATCAATAGTGAAAAATGTAATTTTCAAAAGTGAGAAGATAATCGTTAAAATTTTAAAATGTTTAATTAATAGTTTAAAATCGACGAAAGTTTAATTATTAGATTCTTTAAAAATATTTAACTGGAAAAATTGCAGATAGTATAGGAGTATTTATTCTATAGCTTTCGATTATAATTTAATTGAGCAATATATATATATATATACACGTTTATATACATTTTTTATTAGTGTTAGATAATTTCAGTTCACATTTGTTGATAATTAAGTTGAATATTTAATTTTGTGATAATTATTTAAAATGTAGTTTTAAGTTTAGAGTAAAATGGAATGAATCTTGCTAGTGCACAATTCTTTTTGTAAATTTATTTTTCCATTTCGATTATTTGTTGCACACATTTTTTTTCATTATTGAACTTTATAAGCTTAAAATTAATACTGTAGAGTTTTTCACGTTTCAAGTACCCCTCTCACACTCACCTAACTAAGTGTTGTTCCTTTTTATTGTTAAATCTATCTTTTAATGAATTATGCTTTTATTAGATCCTGATTTATTAATTACATCTATTTTTATTAGAAATTACATCAGCCAGTAGAATATATAGTGAGAGTAGTCCATGTGATATCTAGCTCTCTTAATAATTATTTAATTCTTTCATTAAAAAATTACTTATAATGTAGATATTCAACAAATAAGTCTTAAGTTTTTTTTAAATGAAAATTCTGTGTATGTTATTGATCTTATGTTTTTCATTCATTGTATCATCGAGTAACGAACTACTTTCTTGGGAGGGGTAATATTTAAAAAAAAAAACTTTGATGAAAGGAAGCACTGAGACGTAATCTTTATGCTAAATTTAAAAATCTGTTAGTCTGTGGGAGGGGCTTGAGCCTCCTTCCCCTTGTGTACACCACAAATATCATGTAGGAATCTAAAGTAATTGAATATTACTTAAATTGTATACCGTAAAATCTGATGTATAACGCGCACCTATACTTTCAAGCTGCTTTTTTAATTTGATGTACATTTGTCATATAATGTGTGCCCTCTTTTTTACAAAGGAACCTGAAATGTATGTTTGCAATGCTCACAAGTTATTAAGTGGTTTATTCGAGGTATTATTCCATGTTTTAGAATATATAGTATACTTCTAGAACTACAACCCTTTAATTTTATATCGTCTCTTTTTTTAATTTTCAAAGCTCTCATTTTTATACCCGACGTTTAATGCACACCCGTAAATTTCAGTCTTATTTTTTCTTGTTAAAAGTGTGTGTTATATGCCAGATTTTATGGTAATGTATAAAAATTTCATTTCTCGATTTTTAATTATTATTTTAACTATTCCTGGGGATGAAACAATTTACTTGTAAGATTAAAAACAAATTCTTATTCAAATAATTATTTTAAATTTGGTTTTGATGCATTTAATATAAGCAATAATCAAAGCAGACATGGTTTTAATAAAAGTCATGAGTTTGAACAATATTCCATGTGAATAAATCTGGATAAATTTAAAAAATAAATATTTCTGACCTTCATCACAATAAATATGTATATATACATTATATATTCTGCTTAAATTTTTTAACTGTATTTTATTTTATTAAAACAGGCTATAAAAAGGAAATATTTAAAAGAGAGAAAAATAAGTAGTTTTCATTTGATAAATATCTAATTATTTGGTACTTACATATTGTTGCAACTGTATTGGCAACATTATATGAAATGAAACTCATGGTTGCCAATGCAGTGCTTATGATACATGTGAAATCGGGGTTGCCAAGTTATCTTGATGGCATTGTTTTGATAGTACATATGTATAAATTATTTCTCAATTTTTCATGAAAAATGGAAATGACAGTTGAATGAAAAGATATTTGAAATCGGTTCTTCTACTAGAGTTTAGATAGCTTCTCCGTACTTATGTATTATCACAACAATTACTAACTCTATTTTTACTTGCCAAGTTGGCAACCCCATTTTCTATGTGTTGTGTGAACTGAATTGGTAACCATATGCTTCATTTCATATAATGTTGCCAATAGGTTGCAATATAATACTTAAATACCATTTTATCTTTAGAAAAAATTTAGAAACCATTTTTGTTTGTGAATGCTTGGAGTATTTTTTCTGGTTCTTGATCTGCTTTGTAATATTGAACCAAATTCAGATGACGAGATTGACACCTGAGCTCACACATTTTGCTCATAAGTTATTGTCTTATGTTGATGAATTAATTGCATTAACTTAATTTATGAAAACCTTTTTTTTTTTAGAGTAACAAAAATGAATGTGTATTCTGGTTAAATTTTCTGATCTATAGAGGTATCCTGTACTTTTGAGCATTGAAATTTTCTTTGCAATGTTTATGAAATTAATGTAATTATTTTGTCTTTCTTTATTTCTGCTGATTTTTTCCATCTAAAATGCATGATTTGTAGTCCCCCCTTCAATTGGTTTTTGAATGGATCCAAATATCTATTTAAATTTCAGGGGAAAGTCACCACAGCTTTGAAAAACATTCATAATGAACAATTAGTGAAACTGCAGATGAAACACCAGCAAGATTCAGACTTCTTAGATGATATTAGGTTTGGAAATTTTAATATTTTTATTTGATGCTCCATCATCTGTTACACAATTGGCTTGTTAATTAAAAATCAATTACATTTTAAGAATTTTATTTATACTTTGCTTAAAAATTATAAAATTAACATACATTTTTATTAAAAAATTTATGGAAATCAGAGTTAGATTACTGTTCAATCTGTGGATATTTTTTTAATTTTTATAATTGCTAGGGACTCTCTTATTTTATGTTCTGGCATAAACTCTCTCATTCCTTGAATATAATAATTAATTGTAAGATTTTCTGATAATTAGGGATTGGTTTTTGCTGATAAGTGTTCTCTCAAACTATTAAAAAAAAGAATTAGTAATTTTTTTCAGATGTCATTGATTAAGAAAGTGCATACTATGTAATCTTCTTTTGTCTTTTTTGCTTTTCTTTGAAACTGGTTTTAATATTTTTAGAGCATTTTTTTAAGTAGTTTTTAAGCTTCAAAAGGCTTATTTTCTTTATTTTTAAACAAAGTTTACGATTTTAAAATTTATTTAGTGGATTGTAAATTCCAAAGTTACTTATAATTTAATTTTTTTTCACTTGCATTTATCTGCATTCTTGAGTATTTTTTTCTGTTCACACTCTGATTTGTTTTTTTTTTTCAAAATATGATAGTTTTATATATAGAACTCTTAAAATTACTTGTATTTATTCGAATCTAAGCCACAATCAATTCTAACCCACACCCCAAGTTCTTGACATGTTTTTGTGAAAAAATGAAAAAAAAATAGTGTAAAAAGGTTTTTTGACATCTGATAGTGGTGAAATTAAAAATAAAAAATTAAAATGAGAACTAATAAGAAGTGAATAATTAATTTATTTTACCATTCTCAAAAACTTTTAAACACATGCATAAACTTGCGATAACTCAGTAACTGTCAGTATGATGTTCAGTTTCCCTCATCCAATAATTTTTTGCACCTTTGATTCTAAGCCACAGCAGATTTTCAATAGTATTAACACTGGAAAAAAATAATTTGATTTAAATAAATACAGTAAATCAAAAGTTATAAAAATAAATAAATAATAGTCTTGAAGGAAGGAAGATTCGATCTGTGTACCTTCCGTTTCGAACACAAGTACTTTATCGACCACGCCAAAACAATCACCTTTGTGTGATGTTTGGTACTAGGTTATTTAGATATCACACTGTCACAGTTTGATGTAATTGAATTTTTTAAATTTCTAATGGGGCAGCTGCAGAGTGGTGTTTTACCATTGCAGACCTAGTACATTCTCCAGGAGTTGGTATCTCCTTTCAGTGAGGCACCAAATAGGTAAAATACCATTAGCCACAAGTAATTTTGACACTCAATTTCCTCCTCAGAGGGAGGCACCTGAGCTCTGACAATGTGAAACCATGCTTAGGAATTTTTTTTTGGCCGAGAGCTTATAAGCCAAACAGATGCTCAAGGGATCTTTTACATGCTGCATAATCATATGACTCAATCGCTTTGATTTTCTGCATCATGAAAATCCACCGACTTGGGCCAGGATCAAACCTGCAACCTTAGGTATACAAGGCCAGTGATAAACCAATTACCTGCTCAGTTGGTTAAATTGAACCCAGCCTGTGTAGTAAAAAAAAATCTTATTGATTTCATAATAAATGTTGAGAAGAAGTGGGCATGAATTAAAAATGCAATAATAGGAAGTTTCTTAGCATTATTTGAATTATTATTATTTGCTTTTTAAATATAGAAATAAAACAAACTGTTTTGAAATGTAAATGTCTGACTTCAATTTGCTGAAATGAAAACTAATTAGAAAACTTAAATTAAAGTTATTAGACAATTTAGAGAGAGATTTCTGAAATTTTGTCTGCATTAATTAGAAACTGTTGAATTTATCTGGACCACACTTTCAAAAAAAAATTTGTTTTTTTATTATTTGATGAAGTCTATCGAGCAGTTTCTTATATAAGTGAGAAGAATGTAAGATATTGGTTTATAGAATTCTTTAACCTAGAGTCATATAAAGTACATAATTTTGAAATTCATTTTAAATAGTACAATTGTGAACATAATTAAAGAAATTCTAAATATTCAACATTCTGTTCATTTAGAAGTGTAGTGAATATTTTTGTGATATATTTTTAGTTGTGGTATAGCATTTTTTAAAACTATTTTTCTAGGAATTTTTCAAAAATGCGAGCTATTATTGAAAAAGACTATGCTCAGGTAATTTACTTGACATGTACTTCTTTTATTAACTTAACTCTGAATCTTTAAAAAAAATTTAGTAATTAAATATGCATGTTATCTTGAAAATATACAGTCGGACCTCTATATAATGAAGTCGCTACATCCAGGAAATGGAAAATTCATTATAAAAAGGTTAATCTTTTAATATACTTTATAAACCACATAAAACAAATTTTAAATTCATATGCACTATATATCAAAAGAAATAATTATTTAAACCTTTTTTTTAAATTAATATCTTTATTTTATATATCTTACCCATCAAAAAAGAAAAAGAAAAACTGCAAGGAAGACAAGAAAAAAGAATGTTGAAGAATTCACTGTATTTTCAATATTAAGAAAATAATTTTACACTGAAATTAATACATTTTAAGGACATTTTATAATTTAAAGCATGCAATTAATATTAAATATGCATTGTTTTATAATTGAAACACAGGGACTCAGGACAACTCCACTGAGGGTGAAAGAGGATATCGAAGGTGTTTCTAGTGAACTGGGCATTGGGGGGTTAAGGGTTGCACTTCTTGGCTGAAACATCCAGAACTCTATTGCACTTGACAAGTTAGGATCTAATAAAACCAGTTCAAGATTTATGACCACCATAAAATGTGTTAAATGAAGAATAACTTGAAATTTTTTCAGAAATACTTTAAAAAAAGGGAGAAAAAAAATTGAAGCACAAAAGAAAAAGCTTATTATTTACAAAATGCACTTCGCTATTGGGAGGTTATTTTACGAAGAAAATCATGAAAGGTTCCTGGTTCCAGGAAAAAGTTCACTATATAGAAAAATTCGCAATATAGAGGTTTGTTACATAGAGGTTCAACTGTATATTAAAAATATATTTGAATATCCACTAACATTGATTTTCAAGTTTTTCTTAAAGATGTGTATACTAGTTCTTTTTCTTCTAATATGTTATTCTAAATAAAATATGCAAAGTAGTATATGAATTAATTGAAATTCAATTATCAATTATTTGTTTTATATTGAAATTTGGTTCATTTAAATGAATAAAAAAAATTTAGGTTTTATTTATTTTCATTACTTTTTCAAATATTTGTATACCAATATTTACATATCTGTATATGTGTTGCATTTAAATATCATCAACATTATTTTGTTCAATTGAATTGTAATAATATATTTAATCAATTTAGGCATTAAGAAAAATAATGCAACTAGTTAAATTTATTTAAAATAATAAATATAGTCTGTTTTGAAAATTGATTAACTCAGAATTTCTTTTGTCTGTTTATGGTTCATTATTATTACTCGTAGGGTGTTCAGAACACATCAAACTTATGACACATTTATTTTATTATGTAAATGTTTTTAAGTTTATTGCCATATATATATATATATTTAAAGTACAAGATGTTTATTAAATCAAGCAAACAAGATTATGAAATTTATTGCAACAAATGAGGCTGATACTCATATATAGTTTTCTTTCAACATTTTCATTTTCAAATATATAATTTTATATTTTTTCATAAAACACTCATAAAACATATTTAATAGTAATAAATTTATTTTGTGATTAATTTAAAGGTCAGTGAAAAGTAGAGAAAAATGATTTGTTTCCAAAACATTTAGAGCTGATTGTATTCATATGTTTTAAGCACATCTTTTTTCCCCTAGGATTACAAAAACAGTTGTTATATCTTCCCTGAGGATGAATAGGACACCATCCTTTTCTTAATAAATCAATGTTCTTTTTAGTACTTTCTGAGTCAGATAGGATTTCTTTCAACTTTTTGTTAGGCTTTAGAAGTTCTGATCTTATATCGCACAGCAACTGCATAAGATCTATTTCAATCTTATCTAATAACTCTGAATGTGTCATTTTGGATTTAAGGAAAACAGATTGGGGAAAACTGAAGCAATAATTACTGTTAGATTTAAAAAAAATGGTAAAATATTGGCTTTATCAAAGGGTTACATATTCATTTTAAGAAAATTTATTTTTCTTTCAGAAGTTTCTTCAATTCCTTGCTCTGAATCTGAAATGATTAGATTGTTCAGTATAATGCTATTTTTCTTTTGAAATTACACAATCCTTAAAATCACAATTCATCTTCATAATTAATGGTTGCAGTATGTAGTAGATGATAAAGTTGCTGTTGCTTTCTCTCCCATGTAGATTTTGCCATAATTTCTGAAAAATGTTTAAAAAATTGCTAAATTTTTGTTTTTGTCCAGTTTAATGTCCATGATTTTGATTACCCTTAAACGTCCACCGGTGTTGTTTTGATACCATGATATAAAATATATAAAATAATTGTAATAACTAAATAATTGCAGGACTACTGTTCAGTAGGGTTTAATTTTAAGACTTTTTAGCATTGTTTCATGTAATTATCATATATTACACATCATATATTACCCCTTATATCATAAAAAACTGATGTTGACATTATGTTTCTCGAAGCTTGTTGGACGGACCACTTGCTTTGTCGCAAAACATTTCGAGTCACAAATCAGCTAGGAACATTACTAATATGCAGTATCCATTCTATGCCCCTAGCGACATATATATCAGGATTTAGTGGAATATTACCAATTTCATCTGCACTCTCTTCAGATTCTTTGCAGTCACTTTCACTCAATCTTATGCCTTCATTGGAATCTAAATTAGAGCAAGACAGCTCACTTCCATTTAATTCATTCTCAGAAAGATCTGTCAACAAATTAGCAATTTTATCGGGGTTTAGATCTTCTCTGTTAGTCATTGTTTCAGGGTGTCTGTTCTGCACAAGGTTCAAAAATCGAATGAAATTTTTTTTATGAGCAGATAAGCTTATGCTATGTAACGAAGCACTTAGACAAGGATTATAGCATAACTGAACTCATTTCTTCTCAGAACCCTATAACATTGCATTCAAGATCAAATAAATGTGTGATATTACTTCTGGAAGCTTGTTTTACTAATAGTATCTACTTAGTGAACTATCTTTTGCTGAATGGCAGTGATAAATTGCCGTGGTGTTAAAATGTCATCAACGGATGTTCTAGGTATACTAAAATGTAAAATATCTGCTAATTAACCCAGAACCACAAAACTTTTTCTGTGTAATTACTATGGAAAATGATTAAAAAGTCATGAAAAATTTTCGAATTCCCTCCAAAAATGTGTAAAAAAAAAGAAACTAAACAGGCTCTGGTGTCTTGTCGACACCAAAGGACATTCTAGTTTTAATAAATATTGGTTATGTATATTAATATGTACGATTAACTTGTAAATGGAATGATTGGAAAAACTTAACCTGTTTTTGATGTTTTAAGAACAAAAATATAACTTATTACTCATGAGTGTTCTCAACATCTAGATGAAGTCTGGAAAATCCTTATGATCCAATCAGTTGAGTAAGACTGAGTGTCACAAAGTTGAAAATTTTATGATTTATAACATGCAGCTACAGAAAAAATAACTATTCTACACATCCTGTTTGAAAACACAGGTTATTTCGAAAGGCAAAGTACAGTGTGTGAGTGAACTTGGGTTAAGGGGAAGAAAAGTTTTTATTATATTGTAGAACAAAATAATATTTCTTCATAATGAATAGTAAATAGTGAATTCTAGTTAGTGGGGGAAAAAATCAACAGTTATTGATTTATTTACTGTTACCCTAAAAGTTTTTAAAACATGTGATTTATAATTGCAATAATCTGATTTTCTTAAGTAATTGTAAACTTATGTTTGTACATACTGTTGTATGCTGTGTAAAATTTGTCTCTTTCCTCCCCAAATATTCTGTCAGTTATTTAACATGTAAAATTAATAATATTATTTTTAGCAACAAGAAAAAATAGTTTTTATTATTTTTCAGCAAATAATTTTAGCAGTATTATTGTATTAATGATTCAGTTATAAATAAGCTGCATTTATTACAAACAAGAGAGTTCTTGGTAAACTCCTAGGAGAGCCCCCACCCTTGGCGCCAAACCGGAAAAAGCGCCAAGCGAAAACGAAATGGCGCCAAGCAAATCCGACAAGGGTGACAAGTAAATATAGCAGTATAAGATGGATGCACAATGAAAATACATGTAAACAATACAGAAATTTAACATTTAAGATAAAAAATATAACAACAGCACTTACTTTCTTATTGTTGATCCTTCCCAAGTGGAGGGTAAAGTGTAACAACTGCTTTAAAAAAATTCTGGAAAGTCTCATCGTTGAGTGAGTGATCGCGAGAGCGCCGCCATAAATACTCAGCGAGGTAATGGTCGAACATGCCTTCTGCGTGGCTGGTGTGATTACGGAGAAAACGTTTTATTGCCGATTAACTTACTATTGGAAAACCACGAATTCTTTCTTATACTTCTGCAAGCATCATGCGTATTCACACCTTTTTTTCGACATCTACATTCAAATCCATCCAAAACAACACTCTTTCGTTCATTTAATCCCATTTGCTCATTACATTTAGGACATTCATAACTTGAAGCCATTAATCCTTCTTTCATACACCATTCAATCAATTCTTTCTTGCCTCTAGCATTCAATAACATAAAAAATTCTAATGTGTATTCACTTACAAGCGCAGCCATACTTTCAACCCGGTGCCCAACAACAAAATGAAATTTGAAATGCGCGCCCACAAATGACGAAAATTCTAGAAAAAGTTAGGGTTGCCATATGTTGTATTTAAAAGCAAGGTTACCATGACGGCGCAATTATCGCCAACCAAAGTAATTCACGCCAAGGGTGGGGGCTCTCCTAGGAGTGAACCGAGTTCTTTTTTATATTTTCTGTTGTATTTAATTCTCTATTTGCTTTTAGATAATATTTAATGTTTATATAAAATTAATTAAAGAAAATTAGTATAAAATTATTGCTTTTGCATTATTTCAAAAGAAAGAGAAAAAGTTTCAGTATACACTGGCCTCAAAAAGTTAAGGTACAACCGGGTTTTTGTGTCTAATTTGCAAATGAATGAATGTAGAAACAAAAAATTTGGAGGATATGTGCCTTAAATAGTTTTTTATTGAATGCGTCATAGAAATTTGTATAAGTGTATTGCAAAAACGATTTATAACAAAAAAAGCAATCTCTGCGGAAAAGTCCATTCTTGGAGAAAACAGCACATCACAGTGTTATGTGGTAAAATGGCATAAAAACAATACAAAAATGGGTTCTAATAAGCAATGTGTCCACCCCTAACTTGAATGCATTGGCGGTATCGATTTCACATGCTGTTTATTAAGTTGTCGGACACCGGAATAGGAAGCGAAGACCAGACACAGAGTAAGCCTTGTTTCAGCTCATGTAACGACCTTGGAGGAGGATTTAAAGCAGCAACCTCTCTGCCAAGATAGTCCCAAAGATGTTCTATCTGATTCAGGTCTGGAGATCGAGCTGGCCATTCCATTCGTTCCAAATCGTGATCCTCCAGATACTCCTCAACAATCCGAGCTCGGTGAGTTCGTGCATTATCATCCATCAGAATGAAGTCGTTACCAATAGCAGCAGCATATGGGCGGACATATGGATCAAGGATCTCATCCCGATATCTAAGACCAGTTACGGTTCCTCCATGGAACACATGCAGGTCAGTGTGGCCACCGAGCGAGATCCCTGCCCAAACCAGGATTCCACCACCTCTATAACTGTGTCTTTCAACAGTGTTGGATTGATGGTATCTAGTGCGCTGTTCCCTCCAGATCAGTAGACGCCCTGAATCACTCTCCATTGTAAATCTGGACTCGTCTGTGAACAGCACAGAAGCCCATTGTTGCTGCGTCCAAGAAACATGTTCTCTTGCCCAGCATAAGCGGTTCCTTCGCTGTCGTCCGTTGAGGGGAACGCACACAACTGGTCTTCTTGCATACAGACCTGCATTGTGAAGACGATTTCGCACCGTAGTAGCGGAGATTCTTTTTCCTGATGCTTGAAAGTGGTCTGCAACGAGCTGCGGCACAGTAGTGGTTCTTCTCCTTCGTGCCGAAAGAGCTAGAAAACGGTCTTCTGCAGGTGTTGTAGCTCGTGATCGGCCTGGAACAGGTCTTCTGGACACAGAATCTTCGGATTGGTATTGATCCCAAAGTCGCTGAACACATTGAGGCGTCTAGCAGCATCAGTCTACGACAATCCCATTTCCATCCATCCAACTGCCCGCCACCTTAACGAATTGGGTAAACGCCGTCTCTGAGACATTTTCTAAACTCTATTGACTATTGTCACCAAAACTGCCAACAACTGTTGAAAATCAACACAACTTACACACAAAAGAACGAAAGCTTGATATTTGCATATTTTTCTCTCACTCATAAATATACGTTCTTTTCTATAAAATAAAAGTTGTAGCAATCGTTTTTGCATTAATGTTTTTAAAGTTCGTTAGTATCATTCATGTAAACTATGCATTTTATTGTTACTGCCATTTTTTATGGTGAGCTTGAAAAACATGTTGTACCTTAACTTTTTGAGGCCAGTGTATATAAAAATTCAGTAATGTAAAATTTCACAAAATACTGTTTTAATGTAAGAATAATGAAACATATGATGTAGTAATATTTTTCGTTAACTTGATTGATTTCTTTTGTAAAGCATGTTTTTAAAGTAAATTTATTGGAATTATATATAAAGTATTCTAGCTCTAGCTCTAACCCCCCCATCTATTTTTTTCAAAAACATCCCCTCAACCACTTTTACATTCATGCCAAAATAAAAAAATATAATACATTTTATGTAATCAGGATTTAGAGTTGTATTTTCTTAATTTAGGCTCTTTTGAAACTTGCTACTTCTCATTTACAAAAAAAAGGAGGGCCTGAGAGCAAGCCTAAAGATGGCGAATCACACAAGTCAGTTCCAATTAATATTTTCTTAAGAGCTTTTATAATTATTTTTTTGTATTTTCATAGAAGTACTAATTGTAGTATCTTAATTTCAGTACCGTCTATGGAGTTTGGAAAACATTGTTGGATGAAACAGAAAAAATAGCCAAAGCTAGACTAGCTGCTACAGAAGTATATCAACAACAAGTTTCGGAAGGGGCAAAATCTCTTAGATTATATAAATTGCAAGTTGCGAAAAAGGTATTGAAATATTTTTGAAGTGTTTCTATGTCTTGCCTTAAAATTACTGATGAAATTTAACTTTAATGCTTTACGGTGAATGTTATAGATTCCACAATTATTCAAGCAAAACTATTTATCAGTTTTTGTTAAAGTGTGAGAAAAGGCATGAAAGTTTGGTTATAAAAGTTATTTGTAGTAAAAGTTTGAGAAACAAATATTTTGCTAAGTGAAAGGACATTGAATGCAATTTTATAAAACACAAATTTTTTGCTTATAAAACTGTAATTCTGTTATATATAAAATATGAAAAAAAAATATTTCATTAAGTATTATAATTGACTGCTTCACGGAAAAATAAGAAGCTCCTTAAAATGTTAACAGTTGGCAACCTTAAAAATAGTGGTTTAAAAATGGCAACCATTTTGTAGAGCATGTCTGGAGTAAATATAGATTTATTGCAAAATTTTATTACTGTTTATTGACTCTTGCTACTTTTAAAAGTTTTCATTAATTTTTTTGCGAATATTTACTGTTCTAATTCATTATTGCATTAAAAAAACTTTAAATTTTGTTTTGTATTTTAATTTTATTTATAATTTATTGACTGTTTTAAATGTAAGGTTCAACAATGTTTATTCATGTACTGTTCTTGAAAAATATGACTTATGATGTTTGCAGTTTTTTAAAAAGTGATTAAAAATATAAAATTGAGGGGATTTTCCCCCATACTCTTCATTTTAGTGTTTCGAGAGTTTGAAGAAAATGCACGAAGAGATCCAAACTTGTGTTACTGAGATTGATAAGAGTAAGAAATTATATTTTGAAGAGGAACACATGGCGCACGATGCTAGAGATAAAGCTCACGATGCTGATGAAAAGTGAGAACTTTTAAAATATAGTTTGATGAAAAATTTGAAATTAGTTAAATTTTTTGAAAGAGAAAAAATTTAAATTATTCCAGTATTTTTCCATTAATTATTTGAATAATTTAATAATATAAAAGATATATATATTAAATATATCTCGCTAGTATGGTACTTTTTACCTTGTATATTTTTTGTATGATAATTAGACTATTCAATTACTATAATGTAATATAAGATGCTGTCTTCATTTTTATTAGTTAGAAAACACTATTTTGAAATATTCCTTTTTCTAGTGTTAAGATAGTTGATTTAATGCATATTTTGTCGAATCAAAATATAGCGTAAATTAAATTGCATGTAAGTAGTACACATTTATATTCCTGGATTCAATCACATGCACAATTTTATCCCAAAAATATGTTTTGTATGTATTTATATTAATTCATGAGTTATTTTGTACTCATGTCTTGCCATGGAAACAGACTTAAAAGGAAAAAAGGAAGGATTTTTCAATCAATTTCTTCTTTACAAAAAAATAGTGCTAAGGTAAGTTTACCTTGGAAAAATATTAGCACTTTTTAAATCTAGAGAAGTAGTTTGTATTTTATTTTACATATATGTATGAACTTTTGATTTTGATTGTTGTTTTATTGTAATTTTATGCTTAAAAGTCTGACTCCGTTAATGCATATGTGGGGTCCATGGTTATTAAAATGTAGATTAAGTAAACTGGGAGTGCTATAATATTAATGTAAATTAAGCAATAATATAAATTCTAGCATGGAATGTAAATTTTCTATGATTTCCGTTTGTCTTAAAAGAAAAAATAATCAACTTACTTTGAAAATTGTTCTATTAAAGTATACATTTCCACCTTACTAATGTACTTCTTACTATGAAGGAACTGCATTTAATGATTTATCAGTTGTATTTATAAAATATAATGTAAGTACATCTTATTATTGCATCAGTAGCTAATTCATTCAAGACAATAAATTTATGTGGTTAAGTTTACTATTTTTACAAAATGTAAATCAATTATATTTTACAAAAAAATATTAAGAATATATTTAAAATATTTAGAGAAAATTGAGTTTATTGTTTCATCTATAGCAGGGGTGGCGAACCTTTTTTGATCAACATGCCATTTTTTCTGTAAGAAATGTTTAATGAGGTATAGACGTGCCGCCCACAATAATTTTGACTTGTGACTATTGAGAGAATAATAAAACTAAATACTAACAACTCAATACTCTGTATTTACAACGAAAAAATACATTTTGCACTGTATAGTAGTAAATGTTTTCTTTGTACGTGTAATTCAAATTAAAGTAACATTAGTGTGACTTCTGTTGTGGCAGATTAGATGACAAATAATTTGGATTGGGACTGTAAAATGTTACTTTTAGCAGAATGCAAGCTGAATTAAAGTCATCTTCCAAAGGGTTTCTAAGTGAGTCTTTAATGTTATTCATCTCTGAAAATAATGACTCGCAGGCATAGGTAGATGAAAATATGGTTAAAATAATGTGAGCCAGTTTCTTCAAACAGCTGAATGATCTGGAATCGAATTCCCTGTTTCCAAAATTTAATTACTAGCATTTTTACTTATATTGCTTTTTAATTCAGTTTCAATCAATTTCAGTTTTCTCCTTTTTTTTCAGCAAATTTTTGAATCCATATTGAACTAGACTGGAGTCAATCAGTTGCATTTCAAATTTTTCAATTTACAATCAATCAAATTGGGGCAAATTCAGTTTATTAAATGAAGTAACATCAGGGTGCATAAAAAACTTCAGCGTTTCCGATAATTCTTTGAACTGAGAAAATCTCGCTGAAAACTATGACCAATCACTCACGTTTGTTCATAATACTTCATATTGAACTTTGTTATTTTGAATTAAAATGCAAATCGTTTTGATGGGTGGCATGCCCAAAATATTGTGTTGCATGCCATTGGTTCACCATCCCTGATCTATAGAAGTACAAAAGAAATATTAATATCTACTCTTAACAGGAAGTCATGTCATCTGAACGAAGGATTAATCTGAATTTCATGAAATGAAAATTAAGAATTATTAGTATAATAAGTGATTGGTTGATAAGTAAGTCACTGGGTAAAACTGCATATTAAGTAGATAGTTGTGTTACACTGAATCATGTGTTAAAACAGTCTGACAGTATTAAATATTTTTTATGGTGTATTCTATTAATAATCCATTGATATTTACTTATTTCAGTTTTCTTTCCGTCGTGAAGCTTGCGATATTCAAGCTACTAAAGCTAGAAATGATTATGTCCTGGCCTTAATTGCAGCTAATGCTCATCAGACTAAGTTTTATGAAAATGATCTTCCTGAATTAGTGCAGGTAATATATTCTATTGTAGGTACATCTTGTTTTTGAGGGCTATTTTTTCTCTAAATGTATTCAGCTAACTCTTGTGTATTTGTTGCTATTATGTTTGTTAATATCATATTTTCATTTGTTGTTAGTGTTTTAATAGTTCTGTTGCAATAGTTTATTGAAAGTAATACTGACATTTAAAACATTTGAACAAACTATGCTAATTCTAAGTAATTATTTGTATAATTTTTGACTATTTTATTTTAATTGAAAATTTTTATATATCACTAATGATTTTCTATAAATTTGATGAATGCCATTGAATTGTAATTATTCTTCATATTGATAGTAACTAAAAGAAAATATATTTTGGTGACATGATCAAAACAATTTTAAGTTTACTGTTGCCTATAATTAAATATATGAGTATTTTTAATTTATTTGAGGCTATTTTCGCCATATGCACAAGGGTGTAAACTTAACACACAGCACATTTTCAGATTGAAAAAAATGCCTCAATTTTTCTAAAAATTTGTGAAATTATAACTCATGCATTTGTTTATAATATAGTGTTTAAAATTTCAAAATATTTGATAAATAATTAGTTTTTCCTTTTAACATGTAAAAGAATAGCTCATTTAGTATTATGGTATAAGAGAAAAAATGCGGAACACATTTTATAAAAGAAAATATGCATCAACTGGGATAAAAATGAATAGTATGATAAAATGAGTGATTCTCTACAGGATAGTGAAGCCATAATATTATATTAATGTTTGAGTACTTTTATATGTGATAAAATACTCCGGATTTGGGTCCTATTCTTTAACATTAGCGAAAACAGCCTTAACTTTTATGTTAAGCATGTTTAAAAAATTAATTTACTTCATACAAATAATTCTTTCCATACTTTAAAAACTTTTCAGGAAAAAATTAAAACTGTTTAATATTTTTCAGAGGATTGTTTTTCAAAATGAATGCTGTATATGTTCAAATATGTTGATTACAGTTTTTAACATTATATTTCTAAAATGATTATTTTCTGAAATATAATTTTATAGCAAGCAGATAGGAACACTTGTGTTTTGAAGTAATTTTGTTTAATTTTTTTGTTGGTATATCCCATGATCCAATTTTTAGAAATTTAGATTTACAGATTAAAGTAGGTAAAAGGGGGAAAAATATTGAAACAATGAAAATGACTTAAAAATAAATTAATTAATTAAAACACAGAAACCAAACAAAAATGAAAATTGCTTCATAATTTTCTGAAGTACATTTGGAAATCACATGCATAGTTACCCTGAAGCAATGACTTCAGAATTTGGCTTATTTCTAAAGTTTGACAATTTTTATCTACATGATTGGTTGCAAGGTAGTCATGATAATATTTAAATCATGATATGCATACATTCCAACATTGATGCTTTTGAGCCTTTTATTGTGCTTTTTATGCCTAGATTGTTCATTTTTACACATTTTCAAAAAATGTATCTTCATCCTCTATCTGTATTCTCTCCTACAGATTTTATTGTTTTCTATTCACAA
Source organism: Trichonephila clavipes (assembly GCA_019973935.1). Classification (NCBI taxonomy): domain Eukaryota; kingdom Metazoa; phylum Arthropoda; class Arachnida; order Araneae; family Nephilidae; genus Trichonephila; species Trichonephila clavipes. Next base: position 101,965 of record BMAU01020564.1, read on the forward strand.
AGACTGGAGACAAAACTGTGCAGCTTGTATCCAGTATGTCTAAAAAAATTCATGAAGTTTTGCTTATTCCCAGATATTCTATTTTGTTAGCCATCAGTTCCTTGGGGATTTGTAAGCTGAAGTAAAGCATTTTCTTTTACTCCTCTGTGTGGCCGTGGTAGCCGAGTAGTATAGGTATTGGATCGTGGCTGGCTTTGTCACGAGTTCAAGCGCAGTATCACTGAAGACTCGCAGTGTAGGGCAGTGATGCACGCTAAATCTGTCGAGAGCTGAAACTTCCTCCCGTCGGTGTGGTGTGGTAGTTAGGAGAGGGGGTGCCAGCTCAGGTGTCGTCCATGTCACTTGACCTTGGTTCAGAATTACGTGGCCCATTGCCAAAAGCCCTCGTGTAGCTGAACAGTTGCGACGTTAATATTCACTCACTCACTTTACTCCTCTGTAGCATCTTTCTAGAATGCAGCTTATGTTATGCTTTGTACATGTTTGTACCTGTTATGCTTCATATTGCCCAACTATTCACTTTCATTGATTGTTGTGTTTGCCATGATGTGTAATAAAGGCAAAATATACTTTCAGACATATAAAGAATATTATAAAAAGGAAATTGACTATTAACCCATCCTAGAATATTGGTATATATTTTGGTATGTATGTTGTATTGATATATGCATTTATCTCTGTGAGGGTATCATATTTCCTATCACTTAAAAACTTCCAAGCGGGTTGTAAATGATTAATCAAATAGTAGTTGCTCAAAATTGGATCATTTTATCAAAAGGACAATTGTCCAGGCAAAAGTAATCAAGGTTGAAGTACTGTTAATTTTTTTTTTACAAACATTTTTTCTGACAGAAATCAGCCAACATACAAACTCTTTTCGGAAAATGTTTCTAATACCTTGCATTGCCAAGCAATAGGGATGTGGAAGGTTTAAAACATTTGCTGTGTGTGATTAATGAACCTACTTCTAGTCAGAAAATGCTTATGATTAAATGCACAAAACAAGGTTCTTTTGCAACAGCATACTAGAAATTCTATCCTTGCAAAATGTTTAATTCAAAGTGGCCTTTCTGGAATTCCAAATTTGATTGGGAATTCCACTGAAAAGAATAAATTGTGAATAAATTAGAAAAATGTGGGTTATCTTTTGAACATATGGTTTCATTTTTAGTTTGTAATATTGCTGTAATGCAAGGGAAAAAGTGGAATTGTTTTAAAGAAGGGAGAAAAATAACTCAATAAATAATGGTTGCTCATGTCACTAAATTTGGCATGTGAAAAAGAAATGCTGCTTCTTTACCTTTAAAATTTGATACAGATGTATTCTTCTTTCTATAAAAATGTACTACAAGAAAACAGACATTACAAAGCATTCAAAGTTTACAGTATGAAGAAAGCCATTTGTTAATATGAACAAAACTTTGCAATCTGGGACTCCTTACACAGATTTTTTTTAAAAAATGATGCCTGCCAATGTCTGTTTGGACACAAGGCATCTTACAGTACAATATAAAGCAGATGTCGCACTATCAGGAGGAAAAACTCCAAAGTTGTCTTGTGAGAGAACATGAAGTAGAGCAAGGGGTTTTGATAGATGCTCACCTGTCATTGGCAAGGATTTACGGAGAGGGTGGAGCAATGAATCAGCCATTCCAATCTTAAACAGATGGGCTTTCAGGTAATCATGTCTGGTGATGACTCTGAAACATGCCACTCCTCCACCCCTGGTAGGACAGAAAGTTGAGCACATCTTTGGCCATTGAGTAGATGAGACCAAATTTACCAACTGCCAGCATTGTAAGAATGGATATTCTTTTCTGTCAAGATTTGTCCCTGAGATGTTGCTTGGCATTTCGAAGAGGCATCAAAAGGCAAAATGGATGCAGCGTCGAAGCCTCTTTAGCTAACTTGCTGGCTTGTTCATTTCTATGAATGCTGCAATGGGATGGGATCCATTGAAGGACAATCTCTCTTGCTGTGCTAAGAAATGAGTTAATAAGTTTTTTGCTCTCCTTACATAGATAAACTGTGGCAAATGTATTAAAACTATTAAAGGATCTGTTTTGCATAATTTTAAAGCCCCCTGTACTAAATAAAAACTAATTAGTATAAATTACAGAGTAAAGAAAATCTGAATGAAATAAATGATCTTGTTGGGTACACAAAATTAATGAAAATAATATATCACTTAAATAAAGTTAAGGAGAGATTATTTTTTGATATATGCTTAGTTTTTATACTTTTTCATGGGATTGTATTATAAAAAAAAAAAAAAAATCCCCAATTAGTAAAGAAGTTTTAAAGAATACTGAGGTAGCAGGCCTAACAAAAGTTGATTCTGAGAAATTTAAAAATATTTAAGAATATTTTAAATTATATATATTTCCTGAAATGTTTATAGTAAATGAAAATGAAGAGTGGGAAGATTGGTGTCATATTTTGTAATAGTTTTTTGATACTTTTATCTTTTTAAATTTAACTTCTGTATGTATAAGGCTTTTTTATCAATATAATATAAAAGTAGAATAATTTTTCTGTAATTTTTATAAGAAAGCATTTTTTTTAAAAGTCACTACTTTTTTTTGTGATGTTATTATATGCATCCTTTTAAATTTATCTTAGAATATCAATTTTTATAAACCAAGTCGATGCATACAAAAGAAGAGTTTTCTAGGAGTAATTTTTTTTTATGAAAACATCTTTATTGTGAAATTTTCTTTGCATTATTTTTCAAGTATTTGTATATTGTGTTGTTTTAAAAATGCTCATGCATTATTCTAAAAATTTGCTTGCAATGTCTTTCATTATTTTATGCTTTGTCATTTTCATATGTTGGCAGATATGAATATTTCATTATTTTGCAACTAAACTGTTAAATTTGAGAAATGTTTTAACATTCTAATGATTATAGATATAAATATTTAAACATAAAACCATAAAATAAAGTTTTAATGTACTGGAGTTGGTTTTCATCAAAATGTATGCTTGAGCGTGCATTAATTGAAAAATGTACATTTGTTATTTGTCTTGGAAGTTTATATATATAACTATTTGTTGTTGTTTTTGTAGTATCTGGATTGTGATATGTATGATAAAGTAAAGGAATATATATTGCTGATTGCTCATACTGAGCTACTGACATGTGCTGCTTGTCAATCATCATTTAGTATAGTTCAAGAACAAGCTAATACAGTATGAATCTTTTGTTCTCTTAAGATTTTCTATTGAACAGTTTTATTTCATTGTCGTTTGTAATTTTAATATTTTTAAAATGAAAACATTTATTCTTTAAATTTATTTAAGTTATTTAGAACTGGGAGAGATTTAAAAGATATTTTTTTAAAATATATATTTAGTGCACTGACAAAGTTCTACTAGTTGTCAGAGTAATTTTTTATGTTTTTTACCCAATTTAGGTATATTTAAAATTATTGATATAACTTTTTAATTTATTAACAATTGAAGGAAATCTCAAAGATAAGTTTTAGTACTTATATAAATTGAAAATATTTGAGCTATATTGTTAAAAGTTCATCACTTTAAAATGTATTGTCATGCTTTTAATCAAACTAAAACTTAGTGATTTAATGTAACTAATTTATCTACTGAATTTAAATTATTTTACTGCTGGAAGTACAAGATTATCTTAATATTTTATTTGATCAAAATGCATATGTTTTGTTTGAGCTGAAACTTATTAATGTACTTAAAATGTATATAATAAATGATTAATACATCATGTATTAATAAAAATAATTTATTTTATTAATAAAGTTTTGTGCATGTTGTAGGCTTCTAAACAGCACACAATGGAATGCTTTTTTCGTGACAACTCAGTTTTATCTCAGACTATTCTTTATGAATTTGAGCCTTGTGATAATGATCAGGTTAGTAAATTTAGTAGTGTATATTTATAATTTAAGCATTTTTTTTAACTATTTTAATCCCTTAAATAATGTTTGTCATTTGTTTTAAAACATGTAATGTATGGTTTATTTGATTTATATTTTTTTCAGATTAATAAGTTATCTATTGAACATAATGCTGCTCTATGCTTAAGCAAAGAAGCTAGAAGATGGATTAGTTGTGTTGCAAAAGAAGTTAGAGTTATCCGAGATAGTCAGGATGAACTGAAAAAGCTTCTTGCTCAAATTGGAGACAAGGTATGATTTTAGATGAATATTCAATGTGAAGTTTAGTTTTCTTTTAAGTTAATAATTTCCCCTTTGTATTAATGAGTGTAATTTAATTTTTTAAAATCTTTACTTGATACTGAAAAGTATAACACAAAAAATAATCTGATGTGAAATACATATTTTTGTCTTAATTAATGTTTTTAGCACCCGTATACTTTGCAAAGTGATCAAATCGGACCACAAGCAGAACTTGAAGCTAGGATTGATGAACTTAGACAAATTATTAGAAAATCCCAGGTAAAAAAACAACATGTGTAACTTTTTACAAATATTCTTTGATGATTGTATATAATTGATTTTTGAAAATTATATATTGATTTATATATATATATATATTAGTGATTGCTTTATAAATAATTTTTTAAAATAACTTCTAGTCAATTGTGAATTCAGTTAGAACATATGCTGTTTTCATTTACAGATTTTGAAAGAAAAAGAGTAACTCTTTGTTGAACATATAAAGTACTTTGATCATCGTAGTAAAATACTAATGAAATTTATAAAACCTTTTATTAATCTATATGACTACAATTACATAATGTCAGTAATTGTTAATTTGTTGTAAATATATCAGTATTCTTGTGGGCCAAGCATAAATTGTGTTTCATATAGGGTTTGAATATGGTCATTGTGTGATTAGAATATTTTGTGTAAATATTGTGTATGATAAAAAGAAAAGGAAACTAATAATTTGTTATTCTTAAGGTAAAGAGTGGTAATACTCATGTTTTTATACATCACTACTAACTGCTTGTTCTGGCATTTAGATTATCTCAATTCCATTCAGGCGTTAAGATGTTTGGGTTGTATGTTTCAAAATTTGTTAACTATTAAAGCTAGCAGTGTTATAGTTAATGATAAGTAGATATTTACATTGTAATTAAAATTTTCTAACAAATATTCATCAATGAAATAAGGTAAATTATGCAATTAAATCTAAAATTCAATTAATAAATATAAATTAAACTGAAAGTTTTATTTTTTCCTACTTTAATTATTCAAGCTTCATTTTTTACATATGGTTTTGTAGAAATTAAGTTTTTCATTCTTTTTGCAGAAAAATGTTATGTGTATTCATTCTTTTTTTATTTATTTAGACTAGCAAGAAGAAAGCAGAAGCTCGTTTAGAAGCTATGAAAGAAGCTGGAGGTAAGCTTAGTTTTGTATATTTATTCAAAATTTAACAACTTCTGTTTCTTAAATAATTATGATTAATCATTTATATATAAAATTTGATATATTTTTTCAAAAGTATATGTTAAGTGGGCTTTTAACCTGGCTTATAATGTTTTAATATATTTTAGTTAATGTTGAAGATTGGGTGAAAACTTCAGACACAGACTCTGTAAGTGCTTCTGATTCTCCTGCTGAAATTTTCAGCAGATCTGGCACTGTAACATCAAGAAGTAGTCGACAAAGCTATCAATCGAATGAGGTATTTTATTTTATTTTGGTATATCATTTTAAAGTTTTCATGGATATATGCACTTTTGCCTTTATTAGAATTAAATTACATTTGTTTCTAAGGAGAGCTTAATTTTAAATAAACATTTATTTAAAATTAAGCTCTCTAATTCTAAGATAATAATCTTAAGAATGAATAGCAAAATTTGAGATTAGGAGGTAAAATTTGTGATATGAAATGGTAATAACTAATGATGATTATTTTTTCCTATATCTAATGTTAGTTTTATTTTAGTGAATTCAACAGTGATATCTGCTTTTTTTTTATAATATAAGAGATTTTATTAGTTTTTCAAATTGTTGATAATTTCAGAAACTGAAATGAAAAAGTCTGGTTTGGGATAAATGTTATAACTATTTTCAGACAGTTTAATTTGTAGTAATTTTAAGTATTTATATAACACACAATTAAAGTGTGAGCTAGTTTAAAAGAAAATTAATAAATATATTTTTTTAGCTTTATATCAGTAATTTGTTTTTATTTGTTCCTCATTAAAGCATTCCTCTCTTTAAGCAAAAACATTAATTAAGAAGAAAGAAGTTTTTAAAATGTGCCTAGTATTTAATTTTGCATGAAACCTTTTTTCTGTTGAAAATCTGTAACACTAAGAAGAAGAATAAATTGCTATTAGGAAAAGCTAGGTTAATTTTTTCAATATTAATGTGTTTTTTGTGGGAAATCTGTTTATTCAAAAGCAAGGAAGCTAATGTCCTCCTAACTTAAAAATCCTGAATAGTTAATCATATAAAGGGTGTTTTTTTAGAGGTTTAGAACTTTAAATTGCAATAAAACAACGATGTATTATTCGATTGACATAAATTTTTTTTTATTCAAAAGATAATCTTGTGGCATTACATTTTAAATATGATTTCTGGCATATGACTGCCACGGCTGGCTCGGATGTATTCCAATCTGGACGTCCAATTTTCGATGACTTTTTCCAACATTTGTGGCCGTATACCGGCAATAACACGGCGAATGTTGTCTTCCAAATGGTCAAGCGTTTGTGGCTTATCCGCATAGACCAATGACTTTACATAGCCCCACAGAAAATAGTCTAGCAGTGTTAAATCACAAGATCTTGGAGGCCAATTCACAGGTCCAAAACGTGAAATTAGGCGGTCACCAAACGTGTCTTTCAATCAATCGATTGTGGCACGAGCTGTGTGACATGTTGCGCCGTCTTGTTGGAACCACAGCTCCTGGACATCATGATTGTTCAATTCAGGAATGAAAAAGTTAGTAATCATGGCTCTATACCGATCACCATTGACTGTAACGTTGGGGCCTTCATCGTTTTTGAAGAACGATTCCACCAGCCCATAAAGTGCACCAAACAGTCAGTTTTTCTGGATGTAACGGTGTTTCAACATACACTTGTGGATTAGCTTCACTCGAAATGCGGCAGTTTTGTTTGTTGACGTAGCCATTCAACCAGAAATGCACTTCATCACTAAACAAAATTCGCTTATGAAAATCGGGAACAACCGCAATCTTGTTTTGGGCCCATTCGACGAATCTACGCCTTGCTTGATGATCGTTTTTATGAATTGCCAGACCAAACTGAGAATAAATCACTTGACAGCTGTTAAATCGGTCGCCATCTTGGAAAGTAATGCCAACTTAAGCTTCTATACCTGGAAAAAAAACACTATTTATGTATTAATTATATTTTTAGTAATATTTAAAAAAAAATGTTACTTTTTTATTTTAATGAGTATAATCGTGAATTTTTAATAGCAGCCTATGGTTATACTTTTCAATATTTGATCAAAGTTTCCAGTTTAATACCAAAATAAAGGTCTTAACCACTCCAGGGACCATGAATTGGCAATTGTTTTTCTGAATTATCACCAACACAAATGTAGGCGATATTTTTTAGTATGATAAATTCATGATGCATACAATGGTAACAAGTGAAACTATTATGGGGTTTAATCAGCTTTACTTATTCATGATATTAGCAACTCATATAAGCTAGAATTTAGAGCATTTTCAATATAGTATTCAAACTAACCACTATTAATGTATTGATTGTATTTGAAAATATGGCTCCACTTATTTATAATTACAACTACTGTTATATGCCAAAATTTGGTATGTGTATTATCATGTTTGACTTTGTGATCCCTATAACTAATAAGTACTACAATAAAATTATATTTGTATCATTTCACAGTATTTGTAAATTTAAATAAAATTAATGTTCTCTCTTTATTAATAATCTTTTTTTTAAAAAAAAATATGTTTAGGTGTTTGAAGGAAGTGTTGAAGTGAATGATGCTGCATTTTATGACAGTGACACTGCAGAACCAACCCCTGTTGCAGCTGATACGGGGGACAGATACCTCATACATGCCTGATTTAACTTCTGCTGTTGATGTTGTGGCAGCTGTTCAAGAAGCATGGGATGCTGCAGCTGAAACTGAAGAAATTGAAGAACCTGAACCAACTCCTCCACCACCAACAGCAACCGTGCAAGAACCTGTTGTGAATGGAGAAGTGCCTGCACCAGTCCCAGGTCAACGATGTGTTGCATTATTTTCTTATGAAGTAAGGTTTAGACATTGATTGAATTTGATGAAAATAGCATAATTATATTAAAGGAGATAGTAGTGCTTATTTTGGCATTATTTTTATTTAATTTTAAATAGAAGGATCTTATCTTGAATACATTTTCTGATAAAATTTGTTCCCTAATATTAAAATAAGTTAATGAGGTTGCAAGATACATATCTATTTATCATACTTTGTTTTTAAAAGTTTGAATTATTTTATAATTTTGCAGAAACTAAATAATTCCCTTTCCATTATTTCCTTTTTACAGTAAAAGTTTCATTTTAATAATGTAGTATATGAAGCCGATTATATAGAACATATTCCATATAGGGGAAAAAATAATTGATGCAAGTAGAAATAGTGGTATAGTAAAAATCATCTATAGCAGGCGACTTTAAATTGCTGCCTGCTGGCCAACACTAACCTGTGAGTACTATCAATTGAATCCCCTTAACGTATTATGATTACATTTTTAAAATTAACAATGTAAATTAATTATAGAAACCAATTAAGGAACATATCTGACATACATATTGAAATTTAGCCTTTAGCTGTAATCTCTCTATATATAAGACACATTTGTTGTCTGTTTGCCTGTTCCCTTATAACTCAAGATCCAGACAACCAAATAACGTGAAAGTTGGTACACATACACAAAATTACACGAGGAAGGTTCTTAAATAGGTTTGGCGTTCATAATTCTTTCTGAATTTTTTAAAATTTAATTTTTAAGTGATTTTCCAGTGTTATGACATCATATGATGTCACGTTTCTCACTAAGGGGACAATTTGTACTTTACATGCAGTTTTTCAAGATTATTACATATTTTTACAGTAGCTATGTTTATCGGTTGGAGTATTTATTCAATTTTTCTATTCTTTGATATTTAATTAGGATTATTTTTCGAATAAATCATTTTTTAAGGGTTATTCTAACAACAAAAATTTTGTTTTGTTGTTTTGGCAACATTTAGGTATTATCGCGGGATGTTTATGTGTGTGATTTTGCTTACAAATTACAACTTACAATTTCAGTATTTTTTCGGAGAATTTATTTCTTTAGAATGCGAAGGTTATAATTTTGACAAACTAAAACTTCTTATTGATAATGGTATTTCAGTTCTTATTACTGCAATTAACATAAGTATAGTATTTCCGTTTTCGTTATCTGTTTTAGATAGTATGAAATTAATAATATTTTGCAATTTTATGTGTCTTTATTTTAACCTTTAAGGATATACTATTGGCTTCAGTGCATAAAATTGCCTTGCAGAAAATCAAACTTGGGTAATCATACTGTCCAAGCAAAAGCAGTGTTGGTAGTAATTACATATCAAACTGGAATAGGCTTCAGAGAATGAGCAAAACAGACAAATGGCTTAAATATCTGTTGAGGAAGCAGGTAGTCACTATCTTAACAATTGCCAACGTTCAAAATAACTTGCGAAGTTTGAACCCCGATTTCGCATGTCATATATATGCTGAATTGTGAGTCATGTGCTTCGTTTCATATAATGTCGCCAATAGGTTACGGTTATATGTAAGTACCTTATTTTTTCAAATCATGCTTTTGCATTGATAAAGTTAGTTCAGTTCTTTTTATGTCAGTTAATGTTAGTATTGTACTTCATTTTTCAATTTATTTTTATGCTCGGGATATATATACTTTAGATAATTTTTTTTAGTATTTACGTATTATTGCACAATCGGCAAAGTTCAAGACAACTTGCCACTTTAGCAATCCCAACTTTGTATGCGATGAATTGGCAATCATGTGCTTCATTTTGTATAATGTCACCAATAGGTTGCAATAATATATAAGTACCTTTAATTCTGTATATTACTAAAATATTAGACTGGCCACAAGACCAATTTGGCGTGATTTTAAAATCATGACATTGTGATGTCTTTGGCAAAATTAATCAGTGGTATTTTCCTTAAATATGTTTTTTATCTGTTTTTGACAATTTTTAAAATTTTGTTTGATGTCTGTCTGAAAGGCAAATAGCAAACTAAATATTTTACAGTATGTATATTATGTTTGTACGAAAATGTTTATACTGATTTAATCAAAATGTTGAGCCTTCTTTTATTTTTGATATTTTTTAAGATTTAATTTTATGTTATAACTAGCTATACCTAGCTAAACGTTGCTGTGGCTCAGTCAGCTTTAAAAGACTCGTACACCATAAAATATGCCATGAAGCTTACAAAAGTAATACACAAGAATTCAAACAAATCTATATCTATATATACATATGACGCATTTGTTTGTCTGTCTGTTTCCTTATAACTCAAGATCCAGACAACCAAATAACGTGAAATTTGGTACACATTCACAAAATTACACGGGGAAGGTTCTTAAACAGGTTTCGTTCCATCCCAACATCACTTTGGCCTCCTCCAGCCAAAAAAGAGTGCTCCATGTGCATGTTCTGAGACATGGGTTCATTTTAGAGAAAACTTTACTAAACAAAAGCGGTAAGTAATTTGCAATACTTCTTTGTTATATTTACTTTACTGCAAGCAAATACTGCAACAAATATATTACTTTCTACATTCCATTCCATTCCTTCATTTATAGGAATGCATTGTCATTTTTGGCTACAGTCATGCCTATGAGAAAAAGGGGAGAGTATAGACTTGCAGATACCAGGCTTTTCTCATGGGCAGTTGTATGTGGCCTGCTCTAGAGTGGGCAGACCGGAAATTATTTTTGTACACACTCCAAATGGAACTGCCAAAAATGTTGTCTATCACATTGCTTTAAGATAAATGTACCCTTTTATTTCATGCAAATAAACAGTTTTGTAAGCTTCTACAGAAAACCTTATTTTAAACCCGGGTTAATTATATGAGATTTACCTTAAAAACTCAATAATTGATATGAATGGGTAAGTTATGCAATGAAATAAAACTTAATAATTATGTTAATGAGATTATTTATCTGTAAGTTTTAGATGACAATTTTTGGGATCAAGTTTTGAGTAATAATTTTTCAAACACTCATTATAGTTAACTTGCATCAATAAATACTTTTTTGTATATTTAATTTTAAAGAAAGTTTTTCATATAAATGAATAGTTTTGGAATTAAAAAAAAAACCAAGTAAAATTTATTCAATTGATCTAACTGTGAGAATTGAAGATAAATTCTTATAAAATTTCTGCAAAGATGAGTTTAGAGATTTTTCTCTAAAATTATCAGTGTGTCACAAATCAATCTCCAAGGCAAGGGATTTTGAAAAATCTTGGTGATACTTGCAATTGTATCAAACCCCAAATCAACAGCTACGGCTGATATAAAGGCAGATTTACTGGAACAAGGAGTCCCAGTAATGAAAGTTTCGCAGCTCACGCAGCGAAAATCGAAATTCCCTCTTCCCATCTTTTTAGTGGTAGTAAGGAAACACGTCGAAGGAGCAACTGACATATACGATGTTAGCAAATGCTGCTATATGTCAATTGTACTTGATACGTTCAGGAAAAGGCCTGGAGCTACGCAGTGTTATAACTGCAATTTATTCAATCACAGCTCTGTGAATTGTTTTATCAAGCCCAGATGCCTGAAATGCTCAAAAGAGCATCGAACAGGGGAGTGTCCAATTAAAGAACGCCTGGATACCCCCCATTGTATCAATTGTGACGCTGACGGCCACACGGCAAACTGGCGTAGCTGCCCGGCCTTCCCAAAGATAAAAACAAAAAAAGGAGCTGCGACCGAAAATAGGAATAAGGTCGCCCAAAAAACCTTCACCTCAAAAAAGGCAAATGCAAACCTATCATACGCAAATGCCGCTTCCAACAGCCAGCAGATGGCAGCACCTATCGAAAAGCGAGCCGGCGAAGAACAGCAGTTCTAAGTCCGATTCGAATAAAAAGGAGGAAAACACCTCTCCCCAAGGATTTATTTCGGCAATGGCCGAATTTCGCAAATTTTTTCAGGACTTTCCGGGCATCTTAGATGCAGGAAAGGCCTTCAAAAATGCGAAAACCAGCGAAGATCGCCTCAACATCTTTTTCGGGGTATTGGCCTCTGAAGGCAAAAAGCTTAATACCCCATAATGATTTTTAGTAAACCGGACTTAGAATCGCTGCATGGAATGCGAACGGTGTTAGATCACGTATCATCGAACTACGTGATTTTATAAATAAGCACTCCCTCGATATCATCCTTATCCAAGAAACGCATTTGAGACCAGGAGTATCCATTCGAGTACCCAACTACACGCTCTACAGAAATGACAGACAAACACAAAACATTCCATCAGGAGGCACTGCAATTCTTGTCAAATCCTCTCTCAAATATCACCACATTCCAACACCGACTCTCGGGGCGGCCGAAGCTACGATCGTAGTTCTCACCCCGCCGGGAGAAAACCCATTACTCATAGCTTCTATCTACATCCCACTCACCCTCCGCGTGCATTCACGACTTGGAGAAAATTTTCGCTCTTGAGCATTCCTCCATTTTATGCGGAGATTACAACGCTCACCACAAACACTGGGGTTGCATTGACAACAACCCCAGGGGGCAACTGATTAAAAATTTAATAGATAACACGGACACTGATATCGTTGCTCCCAACACACCAACACGATTTGGCTATAACTCCGCCTCTACAATCGACTTCGCTCTGACGAGAAATTTATATTGGGTCACCGATATTGTTTCTTCGCCGGAGCTTAGCTCAGACCACAATCCAATCATTTTAAACTTCCAAACATCTATACAATTTAATTTTCCCACAAGAAACGTTTCCACTAACTGGGAACGATTTCGCTTTCATCTAGCCGACACACCCACTTTTCAACCAATCACAGCACACTCGGGAGAGGAAATAGACGAGCAGGTCTCCACTCTCACAAATCAAATTCTCACAGCTTACGACAATTCATCTAAGCAAATACACCCTAATAATAACTACTACATTGATAACGACTTAAGAACACTCTTTAAAACTAGAAACAGAGCACGTAAAATTTATCAATACTCAAGAAACCCCGCTGACAAAACAACACTTAATAGAATCCAAAACAAGATCAAAAGGAAAATCCAAGCAGTCACTCAGAAACAATGGGAGGACAAACTCGCTTCTTTAGACACGGTCGATGGTTCCCTGTGGAGCATGACCAAAGGCTTCAAGAAGAAGAGATCCCCCATCTCAGCCCTTAAAGGCAACACCGGGATCGCCTACACAGACGAGGAAAAAGCTGAAACACTAGCGAACTCGCTAGAAAGCCAATTTCAGCTTAACAACATCTCAAACCCAACTCAAGACAACAACCACATAAGGCTGGTTACTAGGTTCTTCAACAACGAAAATAACTTCGACGATTCACCTTCTATTACTAAACCCTCTGAAATAGTTCAAATAATTAACAACTTTAAAATTAAAAAAGCCCCAGGCCGAGAGGGCATCACTAACAAAATGTGCAAACATTTCAATAGATCGGTCGTCTTCCAATTAACTAATATTATAAATAATATTCTAACAGTGGGATACTTCCCAAAAATGTGGAAAACAGCTTCGGTTATTCCGATCCTAAAACCTGGGAAAGACCCTACTCTCCCAGATAGTTTCCGCCCAATTTCTTTATTACCTGTTCTCAGTAAAATTACTGAGAAAGTTATTCAAAAAAGACTTTGTCAACATCTCAACGATAACGACATTTTAATTCCCCAACAACACGGCTTCCGAGCCGGACTCTCCACATCACACCAGCTTCTGCGGGTGGTGGAGTACATAAAGACAGGATTTCGCGACCGGAAATCAACCGGAGCTGTTTTCCTAGATATTCAGAAAGCGTTTGATAGAGTATGGCATGTGGGGCTACTCTACAAATTAATCAAAATTAACACCCCTCCCCACTTAATTAAATTAATTTCTTCCTTCCTTACTAACAGATCCTTCGCGGTCAAAGTAAACAATATTCATTCGACTAATAGGAAAATCAACGCTGGAACGCCCCAGGGCAGTTCCATCTCTCCAATTTTATTTAATATATATGTAAATGACATCCCTAGAACCAGCCAATCCACGATTTGCATGTTTGCCGACGACACGGCGATCCTGGCACAAAGTAACGAATTACAACTCGTTACTCACTTCTTACACAAACATATAGCCAAACTAGAAGACTGGTTCTCTACTTGGAAAATTGCTTTAAATGTAGCAAAAACAGAGGCCGTCTTCTTTTCACACCACATTAAAAAGAACCACCGAAATTATATCTACACAACACGCACGTACCCTGGTCCAAAAGCACCAAATACCTAGGAGTAACCCTAGATAAAAGACTCACTTTTAAACAACACATTATACAAATACGTAGAAATTTCAATATTTCCGTCGCTAAAGTTTTCCCCTTAATCGCACGGAAATCATGTTTATCCTTAAGAAATAAAATGCTTATTTATAAACTCGTTCTCAGACCAATTCTACAATATGCAAGTCCAATCTGGGGCCACGCAGCCTATTCTAACATCAAGATGCTGGAATCAGCTCAAAATAAAATTATTAAAATTATCACGGATTCTCCGTGGTACGTTAGGAATGACGATATCAGAGTCGCAATCAAACTTAAAACTCTAAAATGTTTCTTCAAAAAAATAGCTACAAAATTTTTCAATAATATAGATAATCATACAAACCGAGCAATTGCTCGAATAGAAAAATATGTAATTAATCCATCATTTAACAGACCGCGCAATATTTTAATCTAATCGCTTAAATCCTTAAAATTCTTCTAAAATAACTTAAAATTATACTAGACTTACTCTCGACCAATAGGAACAGAGCAAGCCGGCCAATAGCGAAGCGAGCTCTGGGATCGCCTCGGCACCCAAACTCAATTCCTATTGACACACCCACTTCTTAAGAGCCACCATAGGCTGTCCCCTGATTGGACCACACATCCTCAAGCTAATTCAGTCAAATACCCGCTCATTTTGGGCGAAATCCAGACGAGGCGGTTCTTCCGACGGTGCGGGTAACCCTGTGCCGAAAGTTTTCCGACCTCCATTTCTCTTAAAGTCCGCTATAGCGGACATGGCTTTAATTTAATTAATCATTCACAAATAACGAACAACACAAATGCATTTATTTAATCACAAAACACTTAAATTCTCATTTATATTTACACAAAAGTAAATTATTAATTTCTCATGTTAACACTTTAAATTACTCACACAATATTTTATAATAAAGCAGCAAAGGGCTAAGTGAAAGCTGAACTCATGCAACTCATCCAGTTAATCCTGATTGGAGATTGAGCTTCCCTGCGGGAAGCAGGTTCTCCTATTAATCCATCAACTATAATTGTATCAAAATCTAAAAAACAGGACTCAAAATTTATTTTTATAGTAACCAACTTATAAATTGAAAAATCTATTGATAATGAAGTAACTTCACTTGCTGGCTAGTTCCCAAATGAAAATTTACATGTAATTCAAAACTGTAGCATCTTAGCATGATGAACTACCTAGATTTATGGACAGGCAACCAACATCTGAAGAAACATAGCCCATTTTCTCTTGCAAAGATGCTGGGTTTGCCGTCTGCTAATGTGGAACCCTCATTCTTTGTGTCCAGTGGGCTTTGATCTGAAACTTGAATCAATTAATTTCCAGGAAGAATTTCTGTCTAGAGTTGTTAAACACTCAGAGATTCCATATCTCATCAGACAGTTGGCTTTAGAAACAATAAACTGTATCTCCCAGACATCTTTACAGATCTACACTGATAGCAGCAGAGGTGATGGGGGAATATCTGGTAGTGGAGTACACATCCTTACTTCTAATGGAGTCATGGACATTAAAATCAAAAATCCAAATTTTTGCTCAGTTTTTAGATCGGAGCTTATTGCTATCAGAGGGGTTTTGCAGTACACATGTGAACACAAGGTTCAGTTTCATGACATTTTGATTCTGACTGACAGCCGTGCTTCTGTACAACATCTTCCCAATTGGACATCTATAGGGGACCAAACTAGTCTTGATATTCTTAATCTTCTCGATCAGATTTCTTCTAATCATCGCATACATTTTCAGTGGGTTTCATCCCACAGGGGATTGATGGTAATGAGAAAGCCGATTTCTTAGCAAGGACTGTGGCTGAAGAGGTGGTGAGCCCGACTGGGTATCTTATATTCAGTGAATTATCTTCCCTCAAGAAGATTGAACTCCATCATCTTGCAAGAACTCCTCCTCCTTGGTACTTTGGAAAAAATCCAGGTGGTTCATTCAAGCCTATGCCTAGGAAATACTGCCAGACTCCCTTCTCAAGCTTTGTGAGCAGCCATTTAAAAGCTCTCTCTTTAAGCAAGGGTCAGAAGATATTTCCAGAGTGCCACTTGTATTATTCCGAGCTCGTCTTTCCTGCCCACATCTTGACTTGCTTGGATTTCGAAAAGGATGAGGTCCTTCTGGACCCTCTTCTGTTTTTAGACTTTATTGATTCTTTTCGATTTATGGAGATTGTCTAGCATTGCTAGACAATCTGAGATTAGAAACAACAACAACAACTACCTAGATTTTGTCACTTTGGGACTTAGTGGAAGATTTCTTGTAGCCCTAAGGTTAAAACAGTGATTCTGAAACTTTCAATGTTTGCAACTCAATTTTCAATCATAATTTTCATCGTTCCCCTCCACACAATAACAATGAATTGAATGTAATAAAAACACGCTTTGATGTTAAAGCTACAATACAATTTTAATCATAAACTGTACAAAATATCAAGTATTAAATTTTGTATATGCCCAGCTTATGTGGGAATCATTAGTAATTATTAAACTTGTTCTTAACTTAGTATTAAAGGACTAATTATCGAACATGCATTGTGCAGTACTAATACATTTATAAGTGTGTTATATCAGTGTAAATGTGTATTTCATTTTTTTTATTATGTCCGAATATATATTTTGTTTTACTTCCTTTCAGTAAATTTGTAATTCTGTAAATCTTTTGGTTTTGACTTTTCGATAAGTTCGCGCCCTACCCCACAGTTTGAGAAATGCTGGGTTAAAACCCTTGAGTGCTGAATCTTTTAAAAAGAATTATTTTGCTGAATTTGTAATGCATTGAATAGCTGATTAATTCTTTTGGTAATATTTTAAGTGGTATTATTCAACTGCTAAGGGAGTATTTTTGACTTATGAAATGAATACACAGTTATGTTTTTAAGTGAATATTGTTTAAGAATAATCTCATCACATTTTTCTCTCTAACCTATTCAACAGTGACTAATGTTTTTCTCTTTGTTTATATTATTTTGTTGATTTAAAGGTAGATTTGAATAAAAATTATTTATAATATAAAAAAATACCTTGTTTGTGTTTGATGATTTTGTTACTTACATTTCTTTTAAATCATGTTTTAGTAAAGGTATTAGTAAATTTTTATATATATATATAAATACTTCAGCTCTAAAAATTAATTTCCTTACAGTATTTGAATTTTGTATAGTATGTATGTCATTTATATGAAAATTTGGTAAATATTTCATAGTTGCTATCTAAGAAATAAATTATTATTAATTTTATTCTCATAGTTTGATTATATAGTTTTCAATTTTACTGTCTTATATTTGAATAGACAAATCTATTTCCTATAAGTTGAAAACAAATGTAATTTTATGTTTAATATTACTAAGTGGATTTTTTTTTTTGGAAAATATTAATTGGTATGAATTTATTATATTATTTGTTAGGGATTCATTTTTAAAATAATTTTTATTTTACCTCATAAAAAGGTTTTAAAAATCTCCTTCACTTAATTTTATTATAGAGTTGTACAGTGAAAGCTTTTAATATTTTCTGTGCAATATTGACTTTGTTTTCTTTCTTTTCTAGGCTACTAATTCAGATGAACTTAGTTTTGTAGAGCAAGAAGAACTTGAGTTAATAAATGAAGGTGATGGCGATGGATGGGTTATGGTACGTAAATTATTTTCTTGTATACAATGTTCTTATATTTATACACTTGTGTGGGATTAATTATAATAAAGTTGACATTTACTTTTTTAAAGTTAATGTATTTCTACATTTTTTTTTATTTATTTAATGTTTTTTTCTCTCTCTTATTGGTTTTTTATGCATCTTTCTCATTTCTAACCATTTTTAATTTTTAGATTTATATTTGATTTACTTTTTAATAGTGTAAAAATGATAACTTTATTCCCTTTTTTTTTAAAAAAAAGATATTTTTTTATTTAATATATATTTTAGAAATATTAGATTCTTATATTTTTATATCTAGTTTATACTAAACATCCACATTATTTTGAAACTTTATATCCTTTTTTATTTTACATCTTTCTGATGTCGTCATAAATTGGCAGTGTAACTTATGGCCTAAACTACAACATCTGAAAGTTATACAAAAGCTTTTAATCATTTCTATAATGAATGAAAATATTAAGTAAACATACTGAGAAGTAATAATCTTCTTATTCGTGTTTTTTTCTTTATAATTATAGCAGAAGTGTAGCAGCAGTAATAATTATATATTATATATAATTATAGCAGCAGTATTTTTAAAGTGTTATAGATTTGAATCATGAATTTCTCTATCTTTTTCACTTTTTATATTAGCAAAGTAATATATTACAATTAGTAATGTTCGTGTTTGTCATTTTGAGATACTTTTTATAAGTATGCTGCATATCTCTACAGGCTAGAAATTATCGTGGTGAAGAAGGTTACATTCCTCAAAATTATGTGGAAGTTGTAGAAGCTCAGGCTGCTGAAGCTTCATCACGACCTCCTTTAACATCCTTTTCATCAGTTGATTATACAATGCCTAGTGAAGATAAAGAAGCTGGTATTGATGTTGATAGCCAGCCAGCTCCAGGTACATATATTTAATTAGAAAAAAAATGACATATGCTATTTAATATTTTTACAAACTGCACCATACATATCATTATTTATTGTACTAATATCAAGAATTAAATTCCATTTGCTACATTAATGAGAAATGGATTTGTAATCCTAATAAACCTTCATAATATAAAATTGATTCTTAAAATTGTTTCATATGTAGGGTTATGTTATAAATAATTGTAAATTTATTATTGGCATACAATAAATCTTATTGAATTTCATTTGTGAAAAACAGCTTCATTTTTAATGAATATGGGCTTTAAATTTTATCCTCTTTATTTTTGTCTCATCTGTTCAAATGAATCATAATGATCAGCTTGTTTTATGAATTTCTTGCTACTTCCCGTTAGATTTCTTTTTACTTCTCTTTATGTTGACCGTTAAATACAGAAGAATGAATAAAATCTTTCCATATTTCATGACTGTAATATTCATATTAACTTAACAAGAGCCATTATGTCAAAAATTATGCACCTTTAAAACTAAATTTTTTACTATTATTCTTTTATACTTTTTAATATTTTGTTTCTTTTATACTTTTTGTCTTTTTATTTAACTTTTTCTTTTTTTCCCCTACTTATTTTTATCCTTAACTTTGAAGTGTATAAACTATTCATTTTTTTTTTAAAAAGGCATTTAAAACAAATATATATATATTTAAAATTTTTCTTTCTTCTTCAGTTAGAAGTGAAAATTAGATACAAACCTGTGATCTATTCAGAATACTCTTTATCAGATTAATACCTTGTTATGTATCTTCTGGATCAAGATAAAATTAAAAGAAAAAAAACAGAATGTAGCATTTAAAAGGTCATACCTAAATAGTGAATGTATGAAACTATTGCTTTAGCAAGAAACTAATAAATTAAACTTTTAAACATAAAAAAGTTAAAATTTTTTTTTTAAAATTAATGTTTGGCATAACAGATGTATGTAGAGTATTTAATAGTGTTTTCAGTGATTGATAAACATGTTTTCCAAATTAAGATAAATATTCATAAATAGGGAAATTTTTCTTGAGTGTGTATATAGTGTAAATTATTTTTTTGTTATTCTGAAACATACTTCTCCTTCAGCTGATACAAATGAAGTAGCACCAATAAGTGAGCTTGCAACTACAGAAATCCAGAGACCAACTCAATTGCCTTATGATGAACGTAAGTTTTGATGGATTTTTCAAGTTTTTATTTAAAATCTTTGGCACTTCTTTTTTACAAATAAAATAGTGTAACTTACTAATCTTTAAGAACTAAAAATTTCCATTTCACTGTTTTAAAAAAATTTACTCATTGAAGAAAAAGCTTAGTTTTATGTATATAATTTGTAATAATTAATGATGAAATATTAAAACTATATATTAAATATCGTTTTAAAATAATAATTTAAAATATATTTCAATACCCTTTCTTTCTTGATTTTGAATGTATACTTGGATTCACATCTACATACATTTAATTAGATTTTAATTTTAAATTTAAATACATGTAATTATTCAGTATAGTTCTATGGAATATATAAACATTGTTATATTGACTTTGGTATGTTATATTTAGGCATATCTTGCTGTCAAGCTTTATATGATTATGAAGCTACTTGTGATGAAGAACTCTCATTTTATGAAGGGCAGATTATAAAAATTCTCCGTAAAAAAGTATGTGATGTTGATGATGGTTGGTGGGAGGGAGAACTGGATGGTCAAGTTGGACTTTTTCCATCATTAGTTGTAGAAGAATTAAAAGAAAATGGAGAACCACTTACACCTTCAACTCCTTTGGTAAATTTAATATCACACAATATTTCAGGAATTTAAAATCTATTTTGAAATGGATTTTGCCTATCTAATTTGCAGATTTCATGAATAATTTCAATAGAATTTGTTATTTAAAAAATACTTCTGTTTGATTTAAACCTTACCTATATTGCTGTTTAAATAAGCTTCATTTTTCAAATTTATATATCTTTTTGGAATTTATTTCTATTTCATAATATCAATAGTAATTGGTATATTAATTTTGGTTGTTTGAAACAACATATTTCAAAAATATATTCAAAAATGAATTTTGGCAATTTTATGCTGAATTTAATACATACATTTAAAAATATTTATGTAAATTAATATGTAATATATATGTATTTCTTGCAATTATAGAGATTCATATGGATGGTAAAATTTACTTAAAGTTTTAGTTTTGAATTTTAAGCTGTAAATGTCATTCATTTTTAAAATTTTGTACTGAAATAATCAAATGATATTTATTTAATTTTTATTATAACATCATGCTAATTATATAATAGATTTTGTATCATTATTTTTAAAAAGAAAGAACATTTTTTTTTTTGGTCACATTATCCCAACAATTTTTTAAAATTTGGGATGCACATGTCATTTAGACAAATTCATGCAAAAATTTGGTAATCAACATTTACCAGATGGGGGATTGATTTTTCAACCAAAAATTAGTATATTTTAAGATTGGGATTGATTCAAAAATTAACCAAAAAATTCTTTCTATTCTTAACTGCTTTCTGAACACCATGAGGTCTGTCAGAATCCATAAACATCAATCTCTTAACCAAAATTTCTTCTTTATGAACTTAAAAGGGTATACAATTTCCTTCTTTCCCTCATTTTCTAAATCAGAAGAACCTCACTTCTTAGCATGTGAACCATTTATTATTTTATTGTCATTCTCCAATAGTGCAAGGTTATGCCATTCAGCAGTGGCGTAATGGAGAATATTATGGCCCCCCTTCAAAGTCAGGTTTCGGGTCCCAAACCGTATCTTACAAAGGATTGGAAAACATAACATAGGCTTCGGGCTCTGTAGAATTTTAAGCCTTCCCCCCATCTTGATGCAGAGGTTACAGAGGTGTACGTTATGCCACTGTTATTCAGTGGTAAAAGGGAAAAAGCAACATAATCTAAAATCATGTCCTGAGAAGAGCAGTTTCTTCTCAAAACGACACTTCTTCTAAAGGTTAAAAATCCATTTTAAAACAAATTAGAATTATTTTAGAGTTTAATTTTTTTATACTAAATAATTTAAACTTTTTATTCATTTTTTAGATTTCATTTATTATTTAACAAATTATTATGCTAAAGTGATTAAATAATAAGTTACAATATACATTATTTTAAGTCTCCGCCTGAGGCTCCACCACCTCCTGCATTCACACCACCTGAAGCTCAGTTAATTATCCCACCTGCTGCTGTTATTCTTACTCAGCCTACACCTGAAATAGAGCATCCAGGAGCTGAACCCCAAGGTAAGATAGTCATCACTAATTTTTTTAAATTATCTGTTATTGTATCATTATTAGTTTGAATTTCTTTCATATGGTATTTGCTAAATTACAGGGAAATTACATTAAAAAAAATATCAATCTATTTTCAGTATTTAGGTATTGATGAAAGATATAGTACTATGTTGTAAAATAATCTTTGAATATTTTTTTCACTCATTTAAAAAAAAGGGGGGGAGGGGAAATAATTATGTATTAAACAAATTTATTTCACGCATGTTTCTTAGTTATCTGTTTACATTTTTTAAAATTATTATAATAATTATGTTATTTAGATTGTTAAATCAATTTTTGGACCAACTTTGCAATTAGAAGTTTGTGAACTAAAAGAAATATTTTATTTGCAGCTCTGTAATCAATTATTTGATATATTTTCTTCAGAAATTTTGTTATTGCTGAGAAAAATATTGCTTTACTTTATTTCTGGAAAATGCTTGATCGGGAAAAAACCATGATTACATTCATAATTTAAATGAAGATACATTTATTTAGATGGTACAATCATACAAATAAATATTTTTATTTGTATGATTTTTATAAGCAGGGTTGTGTATTTTCCTACTTTAAATAGGCCCAATATTTCAACATTTCTTCAAGTTGGCTGGAGTGAATTCATAATGGTTGTAAAATACATGGGGAATGTTATTTTTCCTGAGTTTTTGGTTTCAATCCTGATACCACTAGGGATTTATTATGTAGCAGGGCTGCTGCTCATTAAATTTGACGAGGCTCATTGCCCTCACATTAGTATGGAGTGGCTGTTTGGAAAATGGAGAGGACAGAGGGAGGCAGCGCTCAGATTTTTATAGCATTCAAAATACAAAGTACATCACTAATAATTCTCATTTTTCTTCTAATTGTGACTTTAATAAAAAAATAATAAATCCATTTTCCTTTTGAAAGTAAAAGCCAAAAATAGCTATACTTTTGGTTGTATATTTTGCTTCATTAGTGATAAAATTTGATTCATTTAGAATAAATTAAATTTCCAACAATTTTAATAGCTTTTATTGAAATTAACATTAACAATATGTAAAAATATAAAAAAACAAATGTATATGGCACAAATTAGGAATATAATAAATTGTAATTATTTAAATGAGAAAACATAGTAATAGATAAATTGATTATTTCGCATTACTATGAAGAGGAGCCATGAAGAGTAAAATAATTAACTTAAAATTTGTTTTAATCAGATCAATCTGAAATGTATCATTGATCACATAAATTTAAAATTTACATTTAGGTATAAATAATATAATTCTTTTTTTTTGTAAAATAATAAATAAAAATTTAGAGAAAAAAGTCCCCAGCAATAATGCTAAAATTATTCCTTTGAATGTATGTTAAAAGCTCAATTTTTTGGATAAAATTTTTGTATAAATTAAATTATTTTAGAAATGGATGAGATAAAAATTTTTTTTAGACCAGCAAAAAGGCGAATGTGTATTTGAAGGAAACTATACCATGGTTTCACTTCAATATCCTTCAAACTTTATTTGCCAATACTTGAATTTTTTGTACAAATAAGCCACCTATTACTAGATATTTGTTAATAACAAATGTATTATTTTTTTAAAGATGTAATCTTTTAACAGTAGTTTAGAGTTATGTTTGAAGCTTGTAAATGAAAGATCCATGATAATTATCCTTTATAATATTATGTTCTAAATATTTTCCACATTACGTTTAATTTTATTTTATTTGTGTTGGAAGTATTTTAAAGAATTATTCTAAATGAAATTGAAAATCATTGAATCAGTCATAAAGTTTGTTTCAATGAGTAATTTTGTTATTTCTAAAATTTGGTCATCATTTTTTGTATCATTTAGTTACTTTCAAGGGATTTGAATTTAAATTGCTATTAAATAAATAACCATCAGTATTGCTGTTTAACATTTTTTTTAATCTAGTTTTATGTTTGATTGTGAATTGATATATATCTATACTTTTTCTGATTTATTGCAGACATTTGCATTCAATCTTAATTAACATAAATTAATTTTAGCATAGTGTTCAGTTAATATTTGTCTGTTTTATTTTGCCTTATATTTCTAGAATGCTTAGTGATACTGCGGAGTTGTCTCTTTTATGAGATGCAAGAAACTGAAATTCATTGCACTGTGGCAGATTTTTATACATCTTTTTCAAAAATTCCCTAATATTTGATATATATATATATATATTTGCATTCACACATTAAATGATGTAACTTCTATTAACACATCATTCTTATGCTTATTTTAATTTCAACCATAAATTCTTCAAATTTTTGAGTGGAATCTCCTCAAAGCAAATATTTTATTATATAATTTTATTCGAAATTTATTAATTTGCCAAATATTCTGTTTTCAGGCATATTTATAGAAAATTGTTGTTTTGACAAGTAGATTATTAAAAAGTATTAAATATGTCTACAGTTATTACTTGACTAGAAATTATTAGTTACAGATACATTGACGTTTGTCTCATTTTTAGAATGATGTCAGAATTTTTTTATTACACCTTTTGAATCAAAGTTCTTAACTTTCACATTATTGAATGTGCCTTAGCACTTTGAATATGAGGGTTTATTAAAAATTTTTACTACCCTGTATGAATCATATGGTGTTGTTTATAATTGCATAATTCCAGCTGTTATATTAAACATGGATGAAGATTTCCATTTTGAAAAAAATATAAAACAGCAAAGTCAACCTCAAGAGCAATTTTCAGCTTCTGATACTGAATCCAGTGAACATGAAACTGCTGGTAAACACTTCATGAATGTTCACTTCATATCAATTATTTTAAATCACTTTTTTTTTTTTTTTTCTGCAATCCTATTGATACGTGTTAATACACGTATTTCAATTATATTTTATATGCATTTAAATGGATGCTAAGTCTGATTTTAAGTGTAGGAAATACATAGTTTAGAATGCAAAATTTAATTTTTATAATTCCTTAGGATATAACATTGAGAGAATTTCAAATGTAAGCCTTTTATCTAAAAAGTCTTATAATTCTGACATGAAACCATATGCATTACTCTTATTTAAATCTTTGGTAATGTACTGAAATTTAGAATGCACTCTGCGTTAGAGCATGGAAATAAATGCATGTCATGTAATATTTAGAGTTTTATTTGTGACTTTTTTTGATAACATAGATTTGTAGTTATGGGCAGATATGTGAGTGATAGTTAAAGTAGACTAGGTGATGTATGTGATTTCATTTTTCTAAATGTCTGGAAAAGATAAGTTTAAAAAGTGCTTTTTAATATTTCAGTAGTTGTAAATGAGAATTTATTCATTAGAAATTAATAAATACTAAGCAGATCTTTCATTTTATAAGTAATTAAATTTTATTTTTAACTTCTTCAAAATATTGATGTTGAAATTATTGACTTAAAACTTTGAAAATTCCACCTTTTTTTGCCATATAATAAATTTAAGGAGAAAAAAAATGAAAATACTGTTTTGTAAAATATTGCATTGATTAGTTGTTTGTAAAATGTTCTACTGAATTTTTTTTTTTATTTCTAAGTTTTAATTTGACATATTTTAGTTACAGATTACAGTAATTAACACAAACTATTTAAGAGAAACATTATTTGATTTTAATATTTATTATGTTCAAATTTTCACTTCTAATTTTAAAATAAATGTTTAATTTCTAAAAAAATTATTATTCATTTTTTTGTTAGACATTCAAATAAAAAAAATGTTTTCCAAAACAATTTTGTCTTGCAAGTATGGATAGTTATTCAAAGTTTTTATGAATGATCATCAGAAACTTAATTTATGCTTTTTTTTAAAATTAATATTACTAAACCAAAATTAAAATTTTGTGAATAGTTATTCTCAAAATTGAAGTTGAATTAGTTAGAATTTTGTGAATTTTACAATGTAGTTTTAATGAATATTTAATGTTCCAAATAAGAAAATTGTTTATAAAATTAAATTTTTTTTTGATAATGTATGTAATAGTGCATGATATTGAAGTTCCTGTTTGTATGTTTTTTTTGTAATGAAAATGATTATCTCTACATTTTGACTTTTACTGATTAAGTATTGTCATTTGACTGTGATTGGAAACGATAGAACATTTTGCATATTGCTAAGATTTTAAAAATTTGGTTACTCAAGTCCTAACTAACATATATTTTCTTTTTTATGCAGATAACTGCAAATCTATTTAAAGTTTGTGTGGGCATAGTTTATAGGTAGCAGAAACAGTGTACTTGTTTGCATTTCGATATGAAATTTCTTGTTTTTTGAGCATGTATGTAAACTTACAATTCAGATGTTTTTGTTTAAGCTTTTAGTGAGTGCATTTCAATATTTAAAATAGTGTTTTAAATTTCTTCTTTAACTAAAAGCATGTTATATTAGCAATGGGAACGCTGCTATTAACCTTTGCCTTATTGGTTGGTTTTAGAAGTTTATTTAATGTTGAAGATTTTTTTGTTCCCCTAATGCTATATTTTTGATTTGTAGCTGCTGAAACTACACATAATTATGCTCCACTGGTGTCAAGTCCTGACAGCCCAACAAAAACAATGGTAAATAGCATTACAAGAGTGTTTAAAAATGATCATTTGAAGTAATTCAAATTTATATTTTGGGTATTTTCAAAGAAATAAAATTATATTATGTTCAAGAAAAAGCAGTTTCCTATTTTATATACTTCTCAAGAATATTTGGTCAATAAAAATAGGGAATATATTGAAATGTGCAATGTATATTTATATATTTTTTTTTTTTACTTATGTATCATGAAATGTTTTTTTTTTTTTTTTTTTTTTTTTTTTTTTTTGTAGCTTAGAAAATGTCAGTTTGAATATTCATTACTGATAAAGATGAATTAATTTTTAATTCTCTTGAATTAAATAAACTTTTTGTCTCAATTACTGTCTTTTATAACTGAAAGAAAGCTATTATATATATATATAAACTTTAATGCAAGATTTGTTTTAGCTGTAAATACAAAAATAGCTCTTTTTAAATTAATATTAATAGTTAAAAATCGGCATATTATTCAGTAAATTTTTATTTTCTGAGTATCAGTTTAATCTATTGATAAATAGAAGAGAAATGATGCTTTTTTTTAAAAAAAAAGCCTTAAAAGTTTTAATTAAATGTTACAGTTATTTGAATGAAATTTTAGATTATGGGGTTCAAGAGCATATACACTCCAAGTGTTCAAAATATTCATGTGATAACATTTTCTTCTTAAACTGCATTTAATAAATCATTTTTTAATTAATATTTTTACACATTTTTTTGTTTGGATTTTAGAATTATAATTGATTTTAAGTGAATTATAGAATTATAGTGATTCATATAAATTTTTTTGTAAAGCTACCAAGTTGAAAATTTAATTTTGTAAAATATGTGAAACATTTATTTAATACAAAAAACTCAATTTTTATCTTATTATTTGAAAATTTATAGTAAAAATTTGTAAAATTCAGAAGGAACTCTTAAATTTGTCGTAAAAAAATTGAGAAAAAAAATGGCACACACACACATCTGAAGTATGAAATTTCTTTTATCAAAGTTTATATTGTAATGAGAAATTTAATTGATCTGTTAATACCATAATTTAGTTCCCTTTAAATTAATAATGTTAAAACTTTTCTTTGTGCAAAGAGAATATTAGAAGTTATTATTACAGGAAATTATTAGAAGTTATTACAGGAAATATTTCCAAAAATACATTTAGTTTGTATTATAGTAGGGTTTCTTTTGATTAATTTGTACGTTCTATTAAAATTTTATTTTGATAATTTTTATCAGGCCGAAAATCTTAAGGAAGAAGTTAAAGAAAGTGACATGAAAGAAGAAATAAATTCTGAAATCACAAGTCCTTCTGTTGGAACTGATGATTGTCCAACAGTTGTGATAACAGCTATTACAGGTGGTGATACTCCAGTCTCTGATGAGGATATGGAAATTAAAGAGGAAACTCCAGCTGCTGCATCTTCAGAAGTTCCAGAAAAGGATGTAACTGCATCTTCTTCATCTGGACCAGGAAAAGATACAGCTTCTTTTTCAGCTGTAGGGGATAAAGATGGGGCTGTTTCATCTGCACCTGAAAAGAATGCTGCTGATGCATTTGGTGCCAATCCTGATGCATTTGAGTGTTCCTTTGATGATGATTTTGCTAGTCAACATATTCCTCAAGAATTTCCAGTTGCCAAAAAAGAGACTTCAAGAGAACCTGAACCCGTCAAGATGGAAATTAATGGTACTGATAAGACTCAGAGCTTATCTTCTGATGGTAATCAAGACTTCTTTTCAGGTGTTGCCGAAGGCTCTGAAACTACTGGATAATTTGTTTAATGTAAAGTAAAATAATTCTTGTTTAGTTAAAAATAATACTGTGAAAAAACTTATCGTGATTTTTATGTTTCTTACTGAAACATCTATTTAATTCGTTCATCTGTGTTGAAAGGTTTTGAAATACATTTTTTGATGTCTTTTTTTATTACGTATTTCCATTATATTGTGAAACTGTAGACGGGTTTTGATTAATCAGGGTTGATATTATTGTTTGACTGAGCTTAAGAATGTATTTCTGATATGATTGTATTTCATATTCAATTAATATTTTTCTCTGAAATATGCAGAAGTTTTGTCATAAATTAATAATGATATCATATTCAATACAGTTACTTTATTGAGATTATTATGCATGTGAGAATGTCATTAAAATTCTTCTTTAAAATATAAATTTCACTCATTCAGATTTTGTGCATGTGGTCATTCCATCAGTTATTTATATCTGTCATTTGAATTCTCATTTTGTGGAATTACCATTTTTGAGCATCTGAATTTCATGTAAACTTTATCTTTTTTTTTTTAAATAATATATATCTATAATCATTATTGTGCTATAGAACTGATTGAAAGTAGATGAAGGAATAGAAAGTGTGCTATATGTGTGTTAAAAACTGATATTTGTATAGTGATACAAAATACAAAGTACACTTCACTAATATGCTGGTAGAGGAAAAAGATGGCTTCATCCAGAGAAACTAAGCAATAATTGTCTGATATTTTTCTGTATGTTTTGAGTTCATGAAAAGTGCATTAAAATAGATTCATTACTAAACAAATGAATGTATGAAAACAAATTGTCTCCCATTTTTTTTGTTCTTCATGTTGAAACTTTATATAAAGTTTCTGGTACTGTTGATGTTCTAAATGTAGACTATAATTTTATAATGTGTATGATAATAGTATCTTCTCTCATTATGTATATAAAATATATACATATGCAAAATAAATAAAATGTGTTGTGCTCACCTGTAATTTTTGTATCTCTTTTCATACATCATGTTTCATTTTATTTGTTACTAGCTGTTACCTGTGACTGCGTTCATGTGGAATTTAACAAAAAAGTGTTTATTCAGTTCACAGAGTTTACGAAAACTTAATAATTTATTCCACATAAAGAAATACCTTTGCTGTAAATATGTCATTCTTCTACTTTGTGAATCAATGTTTCTTTTTTTATTATTTTTTTTCTTTGTTTTTTGTTAATTTTTAGTTTTTGTATTAAATTAAAAAAAATCTCTCTATATACAATATTAAATTTGTGATGATCTCCTTGGACCTCACTTTGAGAATGAGAATAAATAGGAGTCAGATAAGAACCAGTAGCCATTTTTATAAACAACTTTCTTTATTTGGTTATCTTATCCAAATAGAATCAAAGACTTATTAACAAATATATCCAACTAGTATTATGAGGTTTTAAAGGTAATATCCTTTAAATTAACTTAAATAATTAATGATCCAATTAATTAATAATTAGAATATCGATCACGCAGAGACTACCACGATAAAAGAGATCGCCGAATTATATTCAATGTTCTTATTGAACATTTAATTTTAATTTCACTCCTAATAATAAACTGTAATGAGACTTTAATTAATATTTACCACACTGCAATTCAGCTCAGCTTTTCTCTGAGATTAAATTAGCCAACAAGAAATCTTCAATTTAACTTCACTATAACTTTCTGCCTCAATCTCTCTCTCCTACTGCTCTAACTTTACTATTCTGTTTGACTTAAATACTTTATCTAATCTGCATATAACAAGGAATCCTGTCCTCCCTTTGGAGTTGATTGGAAATAGGTAGGGAATTAAATTTCCCTAAAAAGGATGACTCAGAAGGTTAGTGATAAAGTTCCGTATAGATTTGTCACAAATTTATCAACTTCAAAGTAAATAAGAAACTGAACTATTTTCATGAAAGAACCTAACGACATTTAACATCGATTTCTAATTATTACTTAACCCCTCCCAAGACCAGCATAAGGAGAAAGAAGCATTTCCCTAGACCCACACGTTCTGAGAGTATACACACGCACGGAATCGGGCGAATTTCCTGATTAAACCTAATTTCATCGGATATTGTTCACTATTTCATTGGTTTTAATTTTGTTTTTGTGGAAACCTATTTTTTATTCTAAAATAAAGTTAGTTATCTGCCTGTGAAAGTTCCATCAAAATGGGTCAAGCCGTTTCAGAGTTTAGTCGGAAGAATCAGAGACAGACGGACCAACCGACTGACAGACAGACAAAAATTTTAAAAATTGATTTTTTATATAAGTACCGGATACACTTCCAAATGCATTTAGTAGAAAGCTGTTAATTTCAAATTACAAACAGACACCTCAATTTTATTTATCTGTATAGATTTGAATGTTTATTTAATATGGCTGAAATAATTTGCTGTATTGGTAAACAAAATGGTTAGTTTCGATAGTTCAGTAAATTCATAATTTATTATTAGCATAAGATCGCTAGTTTCTGAGGATTGTAGACCTCAGAGCCGCAAGTAAAATACCTACTATTAGACAAACGATCAGGATAAATGCCGCAAACTTTTTTATTAAAACCAACTACTCGGACAATAAATCGATCAGTGGCATTGAGAAATACACTCCTGATCATATTTTCCACAGACCCAGACCAATCGTAATTGATCCTGCTTTCCTTTAATTTTTAAATATGTTCTCTTTTATCTATGTTATTTTATCTTTTAATTCTATTCCTTCTAGTTGAGCTTCTCACCTAAACCTAAATGCAAAAATAACTGACCTTCTGATCAGCCATTGACAGAAGCTCCACCTGATGCTAACTCACTTTAACTTTTTATATCAAAATATTTTTTCTCTTTAACTCAGACTCCTTTGCTGTGCAAACCGATTGGTTAGGCATTACTCCCATCAGAAAAAAAAAATTATTTAGTTTATTTTTTAAGTCAAGTTTTTTTATGCCTTTATTATATATATATTTTTAAAATTTATTCATATCAAGGTACTTTTTCTTTGTGTTAATTTTCACTTGTTAAAATTTAAACATTTATTAAAAAGGGAAATTTGAAAGCTTTTTAATGTCATCCAAAGCGTCCTGAAAGGAGAGGAAAGTTTGGAAGAACTGAGTGCTCCCACCCCACCAAATTACACATTATTAGCATAAAAGGATTGTGTAGAATGAGAAATATTGGGAGAAATGCATATGCACAGAAAGTATTTAAATATTTTCATTTTAATAATTTCCCCTATATGTTACGACCCGCATGTGCAGAAGGCGCTAGTAGTCCTCTTTGTTTACATTTCGTCAGTATGCTTGTAATACAGCCACGGAGTGGACGTACCTACCGTCCTCAATAAACAAAATTTTTTAAAGTATACAGTCCACGCCTTTTGCTTGAGCAGTCAAGTTATACATAACTCAAAGTTTGCTCATAATCCGTTATAGACATTTCTAGAATAACCACACCATTTGTGGTTAAAATCAGAGCTATCGACCTCACCCACTATATTTTTATAAGCCATGATCAAAAAAATACCCTTTTTTATGTACACTATAAGATTAAAAAATTTATTTTTATTTATTTATTTTTTTTTTCAAGCTCCAAGCAAAATTCAATTTTTAGCGTAAAGGTGTGGGATTTTCTTTTCATGTATTGGTTATATATGTATTTTTCTGTTGTTGTTACTGATGCCACCTGAGCGGCAAAGGCCAGATCGTGACCCACGAAATTCATGCCAAAGGGCTAAGTGACGCCTGTCGTTAGCCGTAGCTTTGAGCACCATACAGGTGATAGTACGATTTGGCTCGTTTCCACCCCAATTTTGAAGGACACCTGGGGGTGGTCAGGGGCCTCCCACCTCTTTCCCTTCCACCAACCTCACGAGAGGACTTGCGTACTCCCTGCCGCGAAGGCAATATACATTTATAAACATCCATGTCTTCTCTGGGATTCGAACCCAGGCCCAACGGCACAGCAGTCAGTGTCGCTAACCTCTATACCGGATGGGGGGGGGATATTTTTCTTATAGTTATTGATGCATGAAAATTGTGAAATCTTTTTCTTTATAGATTTGAGTTTTTTAAAAAGTTTTTTGGGTTGATTTTTATTCGTTAGCTGGCACGGATATTTTTTCCTGGTTTCAGCGAAATTTTTAGAATTACACGAAGGTTAATTATGACTAGATTTTGTAATAAGAATTCATTTCTAAATGACAAGGATGATAACTGAGCTTTTATTTCATTCTGTAAAATTATTTTCTACTGTGAAACAATGAAGAATAAATTTGTTAGTATGCATTTTGCATATTAACAAATGGATTTTGCATACTAAAATTCTACTTGAAGTATTGGGGGAAAGATGCGGATTTACAGTCAACATTAGATCACAGATATTCTGGTTTTTGGATCTTAAGACTTCAATAGCCCTTGTCATTCAGTAGTGTTAATATACATATAGGAATTTAATAAAATGATGTAATTATAGAATTGTGTTGATTTGAAGAAATTATACTTTACAAAAATTATCAAAATGCATAAAAATAAAAAAAAAAAAGGGGGAAATGATTTTTAAATTCATCTTTTTAGAAAGGAATGTATCATATGTTTCTTTATGTGTTATTTCCTAATCCAATTTTATGTGCAATAAAACATACATTAAGCAGCAACTTCATTAAATTGTAACATAATTGTTTTGGAATTCCTTGATTTTTTTTCTCTTGAATATTTCCCACTTAATACTCCAGGATTGGAGTTTCAAGAAAGTCAAAATATTAAATTAAAACTCCTTATGTTTTTAACTGGATTTCTTAGATTGCATCATCCATCTTTTCCTGTTTTTAAAGATCTTACATTGCCACCAATAAAAAAAATCACCTTTTCTCTCTTACTTCATATTATTAGAACACTAAAATTTACGCAAAAGAGATTGGCTTACTTTTGTACGTAGTAACAGTACTCACTTATTTCCATTTATTTCATGCAAAAATTACTTTAATCTTCAACCTCTTAAATTTTTATTTTGCATACGTTCCCTTAGTCCTCCCCTGATTTCTTTTACTTTTACTTTTTCTTTTACTTGAACCCTTCTCTACAATTTTAAAACGATATTTTTATTCAATTAATGATGCAATAAATATTCTCTGCAGGAAAAATGCATTAAATAAAGTTATTAAAAATATTTAAAAAAATTTTTTTTTCGCAAAGAGTAACAAAAGAAATTAATCATTCGATGGTATTGCATCTTTTGTGGTGGATGACCCATGCTTTAAAACTAATGTATCATATCGTTTCAAGTGATTGTAAGCCTATTTTTTTTTTTTTTTTTTTTTGCGGATCATAAGTATCGCTTTGTAAACTCCTGGTGGTAAGCGTATTTCACTACTACTGCAATAAATTACATCAAGTGAGTATTAACATCGTACTGTTCAGCTACTCGAGGGCTTTTGGCGACGGACATCTTAATTTTGAATCATGGTCAAATAACGTGGACGACACCTGAGCTGGCATCCCCCTCTCCTAACTACCACACCAACGGGAGGACGCCTGAACTCTCAACAGATTTAATGTGCATCGCTCCTCTACACGGCGGTAGTCTTCAGCGGTACTAGGCTTGAACTCAAGACACGCCGACCACTAGTCTGTTACCTTGACCACTAGGTTACCGTAGCCACATAAATTACATCAGAAGTCAAGAGAATGCAATCCGCAAATTTATAGTGATAATAAATAGTTGCTAAAATTAAAGCGCATCAAAGTTTTCAGTTGCGCTAATACCCATTTTATATGTGAATGTTTTCTGATTTTAAATTGATAACTCCCCCCACCACCACCACACTAAAAATTTTAGTTCGTGAATTTTGTTTATTTATATTGATATAAAGATTCACCTCAATATGTATTTTTTATTTCGCCATGTTCACATTTTGCTTTTGTTCTTTAAAACTGTATACTTTTCTTTCATGTTTAAATGACCATTTATATGTTTTAGTAAGCCAACATACCTATCATTCCATATATATAGCAAAAATTATATATACTCTCCAGTTCACCTTCATGAATTAAGATTTTTGCAACTTTCAACGTTATTATTTCCCCTCACTTTACATAATTATAGAAGATGGGCATTTTTTTTAATAAATGTATGACATTCTTATAACTGAGCTTCTAGTTTTAATAATAGATTGCTAAATTGTATTTTAAATGTCACGCACAATATATCATTAAACATTGTTTTTGCAATGCAATTACAGTAATACCTCGACGCGCGCGCGCGCGTACGCTACCCCAACTTATGCGAATACAAAGTTACGTGGTTTTCTAACTTCGTCGATTTGTTTTTTGCTAGAGGGAAAATAAAAAAATTGGTGAAATTGGTAATGGAATTGTGAAAAAGTTGTCGATTTTTTGCCGGTCCAAATAAATTTAGTAGTGGATATATAGTGATGATGTTCAAGAATTACTGGATTTCCATAATAGGAGCTGACAATGAATGAACTCCTAGAAATACATGAGCAAGAGCAAGGCATCAAAGAACTTGAGTCTTTACACCCAGTTCAATCACAAGATCGAAAGGTGGTTGGGGATTTGGCAGAAGACCTTAGTTTAATTGAAAAATAGTTACATAAATTTTGGAAAACATCGACTCCAATGATGAGCGTATTTTTCCAATTCCTACTATCTCCTCATAGCTCACACTCTCTCTCTATATTTATTTATTTATCTTGGTGAAATTTTCAATCGTTAATAAAATACATTTTAAAGCGCTCAATTGAGCTGAAATTTTACGTGCATGATTATTTTGGATGATATACAATAACTTTTTTTAATTATAATTAATAAAAATTAATTTTGATTAAGACTATTTATTTAAAGAATTTTAAATACAGTCACGTTGGCATCATTTTTGGCGACTTGAGTTAAAACTTGAAAAGGTTTTTTTCTCACGTTTTAAAGCATTCAGGTGAACTGAAATTTTATATACACGATTGTTTTGGATGACAAAACTATATTTTAATGATAATTAATAAAAATTAATTAACACTAATTCTGTCATATGTAAAGAGTGTTTTTTTCCAGGTATAGAAGTTTAAGTTGGCATTACTTTCCAAGATGGCGACCGATTTAACAGCTGTCAAGTGATTTATTCTCAGTTTGGTTTGGCAATTCATCAAAACGATCATCAAGCAAGGCGTAGATTCGTCGAATGGGCTCAAAACGAGATTGCCGTTGTTCCCGATTTTCATAAGCGAATTTTGTTTAGCGATGAAGCGCACTTCTGGTTGAATGGCTACGTCAACAAACAAAACTGCCGCATTTGGAGTGAAGCTAATCCACAAGTGTATGTCGAAACACCGTTACATCCAGAAAAACTGACTGTTTGGTGCGCTTTATGGGCTGGTGGAATCCTTCTTCAAAAACGATGAAGGCCACAACGTTACAGTCAATGGTGATCGGTATAGAGCCATGATTACTAACTTTTTCATTCCTGAATTGAACAATCATGATGTCCAGAGCTGTGGTTCCAACAAGACGGCGCAACATGTCACACAGCTCGTGCCACAATCGATTTATTGAAAGTCACGTTTGGTGACCGCCTAATTTCACGTTTTGGACCTGTGAATTGGCCTCCAAGATCTTGTGATTTAACACCGCTAGACTATTTTCTGTGGGGCTATGTAAAGTCATTGGTCTATGCGGATAAGCCACAAACGCTTGACCATTTGAGGACAACATCTGCCGTGTTATTGCCGATATACGGCCACAAATGTTGGAAAAAGTCATCGAAAATTGGATGTCCAGATTGGACTACATCCGAGCCAGCCGTGGCAGTCCTATGCCAGAAATCATATTTAAAATGTAATGCCACAAGGTTATCTTTCGAGTAAAAAAAATTCATGTCAATCGAATAATACATCGTTGTTTTATTGCAATTTAAAGTTCTATACCTCTAAAAAAAACCCTTTATATACATATTTATATTAATTGTAACTATTTAATAAAAGTAGGTAAAATAAAAATTTTCTTTGTTGATCTAAGTAGAAATTGACTTGAAATTTTTTTTATATATTACTTGTTTCAACAAAACAAAGAATAAGAAAATTATGAACATTGATTGATTGATTGATTGAATATTAACGTCGCACTGTTCAGCTACACGAGGGCTTTTTGGCGACGGACCACGTAATTTTGAACCATGGTCAAGTGACGTGGACGACACCTGAGCTGGCACCCCCTCTCCTAACTACCACACCACACCAACGGGAGGACGTTTCAGCTCGACAGATTTTAACGTGCATCGCTGCCCTACACGGCGGGTCTTTAGTGGTACTGGGCTCGAACCTGTGACAGCAAGCCACAGTCCGATACCTATACCACTCGGCTACCGCGGCCAAAATTATGAACATGGTGCGAGGAAAAAAATCTTTGAGCCGGCAGACTACATTGTTAAATTTTACATGAAACCCCTTCTAATTTAAAATAACTTTGGTTTGCGATTTTGTATTTTGTATATTATCTAAGATTTTTTATTAAACTTTTTTTTCTCTGCATTATTATTTTCTTTCATCTTTGGCTCCAAATAAAAATAGCTTATATGTATTTCTATACGAAATTATACCCCGATTTGCGCGTGTTCGACTTACGCGGTTATCACTCACTCTCACATACCACATAAGTTCGGGGTATTGCTGTATTACTCTTGTTATATTATTATTTTTTTTGACATAATTTTGGCTGTGATAAGGAAGTGGTCATGTTTGTTAGTTATGGCCGACAATGATTTTTAATTGCACAGAGAGGGAATATGAGCGATTGAAGAATGACAGTCAGCTGTTTCCTTTTGTTTTAACACTTCGATTCACAATCTTTTAAAACATGTCGAAACATTTTAAGGTCACTGGCTTTCCCTTCCTGCAATTACTTAAACGTAACTTAAGAAAGGATGTTTTAAAAAAATACGGAAGAACCGGTGTGCTTTGCCGATTGGATGCTTCCAGTTGCCTATTTCTGTTCAACGCCAAGGTCCACTTAAGACTGTCAACGTAATTTTAAAAATAGTACCCAAATTCGGCATCTTTTTTTGGACAGCAAAATGCTCGAAAGTTGTAATTTATTCTGTCTTCCTCGTTCTATGGATATGCCCCTCATTATACTTATTTATTATATTGCGTTTGTTTGCTATTATTATTATTTTTACTTTTAGTATTATATGCTTAAATATTTTCTTCGTTGTTCCCAGTTTCTTAGAATATTTTTACATGTTGATTAAAATGATTAAGTGCGTGTTTTCTTAGCTCGAATGCACCGCAATCTTCAATAAGCATTTTCGATTTTAGCATTGTTATTCAATGCAAAAACTTTATTTGCCACCCATCCGGGATAGTGGTTAGCGACGCTGACTGCTGTGCCGTTGGGACAGGGTTCGAATCGCGAATAAGACATGGATGTTTGTAAATGTATAATGCCTTCGCGGCATGGAGGTGCTTTAAAAGCCGACGAGCCGCAAGTCCTCTCGTGAGATTGATGGAAGGGGAAGAGAGGCGAGAGGCCCCTGACCTTCCCAGGGTGTCCTCTCTCGAAATTGGGGTGAAACCGAGCAAAATAGTTCTATCACCTGTATGGTGCTCAAGGCTACGGCTAACGACAGGCGTCACTAGCCCTTTGCCATGAGGAGTTTCGTGGCCTCGATCTGGCCTTTGACGATCAGGTGGCAAAAGTAACAACAACAATAGCAACATAAACTTTATTCCCTCCTCATATTAAAAAAAATGTTTATTTGCATATAAAAACCAATAACAGTCATGAAAAAGAAAAGATAAAGAACTTAAAGGACATTCAAGGATTATTTACTATTCGAAACAGGATTCTAATAACAATAACTATGCTCGAAATCGAAACAAATTGAGGTTATGATGATTCTTATTATTGTTTATTGTTTTTAGTAAATAATAAAAATAATCTTATTTAGTTTTTATTAACGTTGTTCTCTAAAATGCAATGCTAAGGCTATTGGGGATGAACCTCTTAATTTTGAACCTCAGTCAAGTGCTGAGGGTAACACCTAAGCTGGTACCTCATAGTCAAGGGCTTCACACCGCTCCAATGTGAGGATTTGAGCATCGATAGATTTAACGTATATCAATTTCTCTCTACAGTGGGTCTTCAGTTACCCTAAGATTTGAGCACACACGGCCATGACAATTCATTTTATATATGGGTGCAACTTATATAAATGTTTTAATTTTGAGAGTATGCTTTCAAAAATGTTTGGAAATTGCGGATTTAAGATATAAGTATTTCAGAAGGGGAATGAGACTATAAGTACAGAGTGTCTGGGCTTAAAGCATCGAAAAGTGATGGCTTATTATTACGGAATTGCCCTTCAGAATGTAATAAACTGTTCATTCGGGGATTGGGAACCCATGTTTAGTCCGATCGGCCGTGCGGGCGTTCATTATTCGGTAATCACAGACGATAAACTGATTACACTATCTTCATTAGTAAAGATGTGGACGCTACAGTAAAAGGTGCAGTACGTACTTTGGTGGCCGGAATTTAAATCAGTCATGCGTGTACAGCGACGTGTTCGAACAGAATAGAATGTCGTTACTGGCTTGCCTAATAGACTTATCAGAACTCATACAAAAGGAATCACGTGCACGATCAAAAGTGCCTTCTATCACGGAAACTTAAGGATACTTGCCAGTTTGAGATACCAAAGTTCTCGTCTCCTTTAAAGTTCTTTCACATTGGTAGGGATAGGTTTTGATGTCGGAAGATCGGCATTCCATTCTGTTCGAACACGTCACTGTAAACACGTGATTGATTTAAATTTCTCCAACTAAAGAATGTACTGCACATTTTTATGTGGAATCCGCATCTTTACTCATGAAGTCAGTGTAACAAGTTTATCGTCTGCGATTGCCGAATAATGCGCGTACGTGCGGCCGATCGGACTAGACCCAAAAAATCTCGGATGGGTTTCCAATCCACGGATGAACAGCATATTACATTCTGATGGGTAGTTCCGTAATAATAAGCCATACCTTTTGGATACTTTAAGCCCGGACACCCTGTATATAAGCTTTTATTTCATTACTTGTTTATACTTGGTTCCATTTTGCCCTTTCAAAAAAATTAATTGAAAAATCTGAATTACAGCATCGTTCTTGAATGGTTTATACCTCCTGGAAAATAGCTTAATGTTTAAGGTTTACAGAACGATTTTGAGTTCTTGAAACTAGTTTCGGTTTTATCTTGTTTCAATTGATTAAAGTTAAGCGGAGAAATATCAGATAATTTAATTTATCAAACTGCAGCTTAATGTATTCATATCATATTCAATATGTTTTTGAGAGAGCTCTAGGAATTGTTCAAAATATTTTATAAGTCAAAGCAATTACGATAAATATATCTAAATGTTGAGCCAAAATAGACAATTTACTTGAGTTTCGAAGAGCTATTTTGTTTCGAATGCATAATGTATACATACTTATCAAAATGATTGTTTTAGAATCAGTGTTATTAGACGATCTATAATATATTCTAAGGGTTAAAAAAAGTAAGGAATTTGAATCTTTGCAAATTTCCAGTCATGTGTTATGAAATTATTATTGATATTCAAAATAATGGGAATATTTCCTTTTATAAAAAAGGGCAGATTGAAATCTGTGTATATAACTGTGTGTGGTCTAGGCACTGAAGCAGAAAAATGACAGTAATTTCAGCTGAAAATATTTATTTCTTATTCCAGTGAAGATTATTCTGTTTTAAAACAACACTTTTTCTAAAACACTTTTCAGAATTTTGAAATTTGTTTATTCCCGAAAAGTTTAGAGAAATTTCTACGAATACTAAAAGAGTCGGAATCATTTCCGGGAATTGTTTTTCCGACCAATTAATTACTGTAAAACATGCTGATTTTCCTAAAACTGCTCACTAGGATTTCAAAAGAAGTTAAGTAATTATATATATATATATAGCTTTTGAAGTAATTTTTCAAAATGAAAACTCGAAAATTAGAATAATTCTTTCAAGAATGCGTCGTTATTCTTCATACAGTGAAGTGTTTCTTAAACAAGAGGTTGCGTGATGATTTGCAGCTGGAGCAGCAAAAATTTTAAGTCTTTGGAAGATTTTTGGTTTGAAGTTGCAAAAGAGAATTCCCAATAATTTTGAAACTTTAATACAGCATCTCTTTTACCTTTTCTTACAACTTATTTATCAGAAACGACATTTTCGTCTTAAGAAACTATAAAATCAAAGTATCGATCAAATCTAAAGAATATTGAGGAAGTACTTCACGTCCGGCGGTGTCGACTGTTATTCCAAGATTTTATGTATTATTTACCGTGTAATTACATTACATGTTTTTTAAATTTTGTTTTGCAATTAAAATTTCAATATCTTTATATTCAAAGTAACGGCTGAGGGGCGTGGTTGGTTTGTCACTGGTTTCTTGCACCTAAGGTTGCAGGTTCGACCCCGGCCCGAGTCGGGGGATTTTCGTGATGCAAGAAATCGACAGCGGCCATGTCTTTTGATTACACGGCAAGTAAAAGATCCTTAGAGTGTCTGTTCGGCTTGGGTGTTCTCGGCAAAATTAAATCCTAGAACAGGTTCGCATCGCCATAGCTCAGGTGCATTCTTCTGGGAAGAAAACTGGGCGTCAAAATTACTTGCGGCGATTGGTGCCGCACTAAGAAGATATACCAGCATCCGGGGATTGTACTAGGTCTGCAATGGTAAAACAGTAATTCGCAGCCCATTAGAAATAAAAAAAAATATTCAAAGTAAAAACTCATTGCTGATTTTTATTACTGCAATACAATAATATGCTAAAAAAACATATATTGAAGTAACCAGGCGAGTGTGTTCAACTCCGCAATTATTATAAAGTCACTCAAAAATTTTGTACGAACAAAATGGGGTAGCCACCCCACACACTTTAAGAACGACGGACCTCGTAATTTTGAACCATGAGCAAGAGACGAGAACGACACATAAGTGGACACCACACCAACGGAAGGATGTTTGAGCCTGGACTTATTTAACGTGAATCGACCTCCTCTGTACGGTGGGGCTTCAGCAGTAAAAGGCTCGAACTCATAGCACGCCAGCCTCGAGTCCGTGACCCTGGCCACGTGACTACTGCGTATACAGGTGACCTATCAGGCTTTTCTCCATAAAGTCGACGGGGACTCATACATCTAAATGGTTTATGTAGCCAAGTTTTATAACAAAAATGCTTATGAATGGTAGATTTTGATATTTTTAACATTATTTTTTACCAGTTTTAATTTGATCTAAATTTGGGGTGGAAGGTATACTTCAGCAGACTTCCTTGATTTTTAAGGTTAAAATAATCACCTTTAAGCATAGCAAACCCCTTCTGCGCAGTTCTTTCAGCTACAGCACCTTCACCATAAACATTGCATATTTTGTTTGCTACTTGTGTGGCATTTTTGGCGTGATGGCAAACGCCTGGCCTCCACATTCAAGGTGTATAGCTAACGGTTATTAACGTATCGTTGCCAAACTTTTCCAAATATGCTTAAAGTACCGTCTGTAAGAATATTTAATCATGCTATTTGCTTTCTTCTTCACTGGTGTGATAGCCTTGGATGGGCCTAGATTTTCTGAGAATTCTATGTCATGCTGTCCTGTTTGTTCATGGCTAAGGTTTTCCAGTTTGTCACCTTAATACTTTCTAAGTATTTTTCCAAGCATAGTAAGCTTTGGTATCCCTTTTTTGCCGGTACTAAATGGTTTACGTAAGAACTTTTTAATGGCTCGATTGCCAACCAATCTTATTAAGTGTTTTGCCCATTTAATTCTCTGTATTGCTATATATTTAATATTATTTAGCTATTTTTATTTGTTTTCAATAATTCTGATCTGTCACTATGCCATTTACCAAAAATTGATATTATCTTTCTGGACGACACAGTACTACCGATATTCTTTTTTATAGAACGAAGAAAAAAAATCTTATATCTAAATGTTCAATTGTTGCCTTTTGACGAGAATTCTCTTTCACAAAATTTGCTGTAACCTTTTCTTGTATTTATTTCTGAAAAATAAAACCGATATCTACAAAAGAATGGTTATTTATTTATATAACATAAAATTCTAGATTTTCTATTAAAAAAAAAGGTGTCATTTTTTTTAAAAACGAGCGAAGTTTGATTGGAAGCCCAGTGGCTGAGTGGTTAGTACATCACGCTTCCACATCACAGGTCCGAGGTTCAAACCCCGGACTGGGCAATGTTGACTCAGCCTTTCATCTCTTCAGTGGGCTGATAAAATTATTACCAAGCTTGTTCTTTGGAACTTAACACTGGGGGATTCACGTCAGACTGACCACCTGACCAGGACATCTGCTCATACACCTCAGGGCCCAAGGTCGCGTATACTGAATTGGGCACAGTAGGCCTTGACTCTCATGGGATGTAGCACCACTGAGTTAAGTTTGGTTGACTTTCATCATTATTACAATCAAGGTAATAAATAGCCAGAGAAAGCCGATATTCTAGAAATTAATGTTGAGAAAATTAAAGATTAATCATATTAAGGTTGTACTAATTTAATTTTGTGTGCTTTTGCTACACTTGTAAATAATTATTTTTTTAGATATCATTTGAAGAGCATTAAAAAAATTATATTAGGAAGACATTTATAAGTAAGGGAATGAGAAATTTCTAATATATATATATATATATATATATATATATATATATAATCCAATATAAAAAATTCAATATATAATTATATACATATACATACACATATATATAAATTTATACATATATATACATATACACAAATACATAAACGAAAATATAAAAATAAACATATAGTTATATACCTAAGATAACTATATATATATATATATATATATATATATATATTATGAGTAAATTAAAAATTCAATTCCATGTTATTCACAGTTGAAGAAAGAGAAAAAACTTTCTTATAAAATTTGAATGAATTTTAAGTTATTTTTTTCCTATTTACAAGGTAATCAAGGTTTTATAACACTGAAAA
Organism: Trichonephila clavipes; assembly: GCA_019973935.1. Lineage (NCBI taxonomy): Eukaryota > Metazoa > Arthropoda > Arachnida > Araneae > Nephilidae > Trichonephila > Trichonephila clavipes. Next base: position 145,736 of record BMAU01020564.1, read on the forward strand.
AAAATCGTGTGTTACGTTTTGTTCTGAGAATAATTTTGTCTTTTTTTTTTAATTCAATGTTTTAGCACCTAGTATATCGAATTCAACTCAAAATAGCTCAAACTGTAGCATAACTAAACATTTGAAACACAATGTAAGTTCAATTGTTTTTATTGCAATTTAAAAGCCAAAATTAATTTTTAAATAAAAATACATTCTTGTGAAGTATCAGTACAATGAGGTATTTTTTTTTCAAAAATTTTCTTAAAAATAAATTTTTCCTTTTGTAATACATTTTATTATTAACATTAAAAGGAATGTATCCAATTGGCTGACCATAATTATCTTTAAATATTCAAAAGAAATAACAGCTGAATGTTCTTAAAATGTTTTAATTCATATGTAAAATTAAGTTTTAAGTAAATACTCAAACTCAAACTTAAAAAAGAGTGGAATTTTTTAATTTAAAAATTGCTGTACAAGTAATAAAATTTATCTTAAATGAAAAAAAAAATATGAATTAAAACATCAAGCTTCTGAACTTAACTTAAAATTTTAATGGACATGTTATGTATTTTAACAATAATACACTTTGAACTTCACCATTTTGAACTTCATTGTCTTGAACACTATACCTTTCAACACTTGACCTCTCTCTGCAACTTAACTTCAACAATAGACACTGTTTCTTCTTTGGTTTTTTTAAAATAAAAAAGAAAAGAGAAAACATATCAGACCAAGCCCAACTTCTTCACTAGAATAAGCCAAACCCGGAAAGCGCAGCAGCTGGTAATTAAATCCGATATTTTTATCCGAAATTCATTCACCTTTAGAAACGTTTTATCTAAAGTAGACAAAGAGGCTGAGTTGACAGCTGTAAGGCATGCATCAAGTCACTCTTCCTGTTTTTGAGGTGGTAACAATAACCCAAGCGGTCTGCGTGCAAGAATTCTTTTCCCATAAGCTTCGCCAACAGAGATAGCCGAATGGAAATTAGCTTGATTATATTCTGTCTGTTCAAGTCTCCCCCCACTATCTTCCCATCAATTCTGACCTATCAAGATACAGGTAAGGGCTCGCCAGGGTTACCAGTTTGTAGAACTTTCCATCCAACTGCCGAAGGAAATATTTTTTTTTTATTTTGGAACTACTTCAGAGAAGATAAGAAATACCAGTTTTTGTTGCTAAATGAATCAATTAAGATGTGCGAGGGTTGTAAAAGGCTGCTTGCTTTTTAAAAACATTATTATCAGAAAGGTCTGGAGTATTCCTGAAAGAATGTTCTATTGGGTTTCTCTGTAGTAATTAAAATATTGATCATTATAATATTTGTGTACATATGTTCTTATATTCACATATTATATTATGTTATACGATGAGTGAAATTTCATGTTATTATTCTACGAATTGCAATGAAAACTTACCAGCTGCTTACAGGCACACACTTTCATGATTCAAACAATAAATTTTTTAATTGAAAAATTAAGTTTTATTCAAATGTACGAGAATAAGAATATTGTGCTGTTAGTCACATTTGTGGTACACGCATTTTTATCTTATTTAAGGCCACACAGTACCCTGCAAATTTCATAGTTACCGAATTTATTTTGCATTTTCTTGTGGCTCATATATTTGAGAAACTTGCCACCAAATTTCAGATCTGTTAACAAATTAGTTTTTAAGATATTTGAAGTTTTCTGAGCTATGGTTTTGGTTTCGGTTTCATTTTAAAGCATTTTTGCACTCTTAAATTGAATTAATTAAAAATATTTTTGAGCACAATCAACTCCTTTAGAAGGAAAAGCTTATTAATTTCATTTTTTATTATTAAAATCAATTCTGCTTGATTATATTTTAAGTTTTTTGAATTCTCATAATTAATTAAAATAGACTTCAAGGCCAAGTTTTGCTTTTAAAAGTAGTTTATATAACTTAAAAGCTTTATCATTAATTTTTTGCTGCTGAGAAAATTCCGTATCCAAAACATTCTCAGATTGCTGTGAGAAACAATATTTCGAAGAGATAGAATACTACTAAAAATAATGTATCTAAAAATCAGCTATATATATCAGCTGATACTGCAATTAGACTTTCGAATACAAGTATTTCAGGTTTAACTGAATATTTTTTTTGATGTACCAAACACTACATTATACCAAACATATTGTAGTGTTATATTTTTGTATTTTAAAGTCGTACAACAAGAGCTAAAACTTGCTAACATGCCTTAATTAAAACTGAAAAAAAAATTAAATTTTATGAACAAAACTGGCTCTTTTTACTTTAAGTTAGTATCATTATTATTTTGTGCATAAATGTTTTCTGTTTCAATACTTATGTGAAAATATTATGTTAAGATTAAACTGAATAAACCGTCGTCGTAACAAATGTTATCAACATTATGCAAAATATATTTTGAATTAAAAAATATTTTCAGTCATATTTAGTTAAAATAGTGTTTTAATGTAGAGCATACCTTGGAAAATAACATATTAAAAAATTAGAGTTTTACAGGCATTATAAGTTTTTGTTTTATGCCTTTACAAACTTTACATGCGTTTTTCTCAAACTTTCAGTTTTGAAGGTATAAGTGTTTTCTAATCCCTAAGGCTTTTCTTTTGTTTAAGATAGAGCCTTGAAATTAATTGTATATATTTCCAAACGTATGTTCTATAAAAGTTAGTATGGATTTAGGGCTGAGATCTCTAATTATTCTTTTAAAAAAATGCTGACGTTACTATTTTAAAAATTTTCGTATTTTTTCTAGGTTTTTCGAGAAAAATAATTATTAAAATTCTACAAGGGAATCGATTTTCAAATCCATACTAAACTAACTTTATTCGCAATAATCTAAGAAACATAAATCACTTGAAATGAACTATAAAATTTTAAAAAGTAAACATTTTAAATAAGTTTGAAAAATCTTCAAAAATTCTTAATTTATTAAAATAGTAAAACGCGATGGCTAATCAGGCTGACTTTTTACTTTCAGAATCAACTGAATAATATAATCTGGATATAAAACATAACTTATTGTTACTGTCGCCCAAAAAAATTTTTTTAAAAAAAGGGCACTGGGTAGTCTTAAGGATTTAAAATAACGGAAGAAACCTGCAAGATGTTCAATAGGAAGAAATGTTTTTTGTAGCTAAAAAAACCATAATACTTTAAGGTATCGGACTGCGTTCGGAATCGTGATTTTAAAAAGGCGCTTAAATGGATAATTTTCATGATATTTAGTATAACTTAAATTAGAACACATGTATAAAATGGTTTTAAGCACATTTTGGCAAAAAAAATTATTTAAATACAATATTTCGGCAAAAAATTAACTTAGAATAACCTTTTTTAAAAATGCTCTCCTTTTGTGAAAAATGCTTCTATTATAATAATATTTTGCCTGTATATAGCTCAGACTTCTGTACAGAGGCTCAACTACGAATTTTGAAAAACTCACATTATTTTCAGAGTTACAACCAATTGAAATAGTTATCGGCGTTTGTTTTCTTAAATTTTCTCCCCTCTGTTGTCGTAAAACATGGATAAACCCACTTCTAAGTTATATATTTAAAAAATTCTAGTTGAGCCTCTGTACAGAGGTTTGAGCTATATACAGGCAAAATATTATTACAATAGAAGCATTTTTCCTAAAAGGAGAATATTTTGAAAATGGGTCAATCTATGTTCATTTTTTTGTCAAAATATTGTACTTAAATAATTTTTTATTGGAATACTATTCTTAAAACAATTTTATATACATTTTCTAATCTAAGTGGCACTAAATATCGTAAATATTATCCATTTATACGCTTTTGCAAAATCACGGTTCCGAACGTAGTCGGATACCTAAATCAATTTGCAATAACTTTTTTTTATTTGATTAAAATACTACAGCTCTGCTGTCCATTATTTCATATAGCAGTTAAAATAAGTCATCAACTCCTTCTAACACTATTTATTTTATATGGAGAATATTTTAGAAATATAAATATGTAATTTATAGAAACTCTAAATATATTGCAATGACTGTAACGAAAATGTAGTAATTACATCTAAATATAAATAGACGAAATGACAAAGACATGTATTGACAAGCATAAATTTCTTTGTAATCTCTTTTACAGAAGAAAAACTGATTTCTTACTAAAAAAAGTATACGAATATAAAAATCTATATACTAATTAGAACACTTATAACTCCAAATTTTGAAACAATTTGTTTTGATAATTTTCGAAAAATTGCAGTTTAATCACTCTGCAATACATTAGTTCTTTTAAAAAATACGAGTTATCTATTACTACACAAATTATGATAAAATCGTATTTTTTGGAAGCTAATTTCTTGTAATTTTATAAAGTAGTATATCCCATTACTTCCATTCAATGAATCTTTATTTTGATGTTTGTTACCAAAATAAGTAATACAGGCAAATTTAGGCACAGAAAAATAAAATTTAAAATATAATTATGTGTATAAGGGTTGAAAAAATTAACAACATTACATTATTGGCTGGGTTTTTTTTGGCACTAAGCCACATACAATTGCCAATCTATGAAAAAACATATCTGTGATCAAGACAAAGCTCTGAAAAATTGGAGGTGGGAAGAAGGGAAGAAAGAGAAACATTAAAAACGTTGAAAATAGAGAAAGATTGCTGGGGCATTTTGAGGATCCGTGTTTACTAAAGACAATGGATCTCATGTAAGAAAGATGGGTAAAGTAATTTATTTAAAATGTATAATAATATGGGAAAATGACTACAACCTAAGGATGATAAATGATTAATTTAACAAGATGAAATATCTAGATTATATATATATATATATATATATATATATACTGAACAGCAAAGGAGAACGTCTTTCTCCCTACGTCTAAAGCTTAGCGTCCCTAACGTCCGTCTACATATTTTCCCGTGTGTCCTTTTAGTCGGACATTCCTGACGGGGTGTGACGTCAGTGTGGACTGCTCCACCCTAAGTACAGGGGGAGAGGTTGTCCATTGCACATATCCAACCCTACATCGGCCATCATGACCGGGAAGGCGACCTCGCCTGATTACATACAATGATAAAATGCACAGATACATAGTAATGAAATATTAAAAATGTACACAGTTACACAGTAGATGAAAGAACTATACACAACACAAAATATCATCAAAGAAAAAGTACAAAAATACTGAAAAATAAACAGATTTAAAGTAATATTTCATAAATAGAAAAAATTTCATACATTACTACTGGGGTAAAACAAATTATGTTAACGATACAAATAAGATCAAGGCTAAAATAAGAATCTGGAATAAGGAACAGGAACATATTGAAGCGAGATGCTCCTACTTCTAAACACTTAAATTTGTACTAAAATGAAATAAGAAAATGTTAGAGTCATTCAATAAAAATGGTATCAAAAATAAATAAATAGATAAAAAGTCTGTTGCTAATGTCCATAACGAAAGTCTTTCACTGGAAGAAAAATTGTGAACAGTTTTTGATGGAGAAATCAAGTAGAGTTAGTTTGGTTTGGCCAGAGTTTCATGAATTTTGCACAAGTAGACATTTTTGATGGTCCGTCGACAAAATCACACTTTTCTACGTCATAAGTGTCATTGTGCTTGACTTTTGTAACTTTGTATGGTCTGAGGTATTTTTGCTTAAGTTTTAAGCCTGGATCAAACTGAGTGCGTTTAATTGCTACTAGGTCATGTAGTTGATATTTATGAGCTTGTCTGCGTCGGAGATTGTACGTGCGGCGATTCTCATCTTGAACTTTGTAGATTTGCTTTTTGGCATCTTGACGGAGAGCATCACGTTGTTCTCTTGGAATTGAGCTGTAATCTCATCGTTAAGAAGTTCGACAATCTCAATGTCCTGGCAAGACTTCATCTTGGTGCCGAAAAGGAGCTCAAATGGAGTCATCTTGATGCTTCTTTGAAAAGTTGAGTTCAGGATTTCTTGCAGGTGGGGTACGTGAGAATACCATTTCTCGGGATCGTCGACAGAAAGTTTTGACAGCACAGCAATGATGGTGGAATTTTGTTTTTCAATTTGGCCATTAGATCTTGGGAGACCAGTTGTAATGGAAATATGAAGGACGTTTTGCTTTTTACAGTAATCTTCAAATGAGGAGGAAGTAAATGCGGATCCTTTATCAGTGATAATCCTAGCGGGGTTTCCGAAGACATGTCTTTGGTTTTCTAATCGATTTATGACTTCTGCAGCGTCCGTAGATCTAGTGGGATACAGCCATGTAAATTTACTGAATGCGTCAATCACTGCAAAAACATGCTTATATTTCTTAGAAGTTGTCGCTAGGGGACCCAAATGATCTACATGAAATGTATGGAGTGGTAAATCGTTTTTTTCTATCGGGTTAAGCGTACCATCTTGTTTACCACGTTTCCGGTTTGTGAGAATGCATGTAACACAGTTTTGAATGCATTTTTCAACTTTTTCTTTAAGTCATGAGATTTAAAAGTCTTTGCTAACTAAATCTTGCGTGCGTAGAACAGCAAAATGGCCACGTTCATGTGCAATTTTAATGATGTTAGCCTGCATTTCGTCAGGTACCACTAGTAAATCGGTGCCATTGACTGTTTTGTACAGAAGTTTGTTTTTTAAGATATAGTTATCATGCGGCGTTGTTTCTAGAAGCGTCTTTATTGTCGTTATTTGGTCATCAGCCTGTTGTGCTTTGAGAAATTGAAGATGAACACTATTTTGGATTAGCATACAATGTGGAGGTCGACTGAGAGCATCCACATGAGCCATCTTTGAGCCTGTACGGTGTTCTATTGTATAATTAAATTCATGGAGATAAAGTGCCCATCTGGCTATCCTGGGATTAAGCTCTTTTTTACTTAGTGTTTTGACGAGGGCGTCACAGTCAGTAATAATTTTGAATGATTTTCGTAGTACATAGATGCGAAACTTTTTAAGTGCTTCGACCACTGCAAGGACTTCTAGTTCAAAACTAGTGTACTTTCTTTCATGGTCTGATGTCTTTTTTGATATGTAGAATACAGGGTGAAACTGGTTGTCATGTATGGATTTTTGGAGTAGGACTGCACCCAAACCATCGATTGACGCGTCAGTGTGAATCTCAGTGGGAGAATTTTGGTTAAAAATACTTAAAACGGGTTGTTGGGAAAGTAAGTATTTTAATTTTTGAAATGCTGTCTGTTGTTCAGCATAAAATTGGAAAGGGGAGTCTTTACGAAGGAGGTCACTCAAAGGTTTTGCTATGGTCGAATATGAAAGTAAAAACTTTCTAAAGTAGCCAGTAAGACCTAGAAATCGGCGAACGTCTTTAATATTTTTAAGATCAGGATAATTAATAACAGCTTTAGTTTTTGAAGGGGAAGGAAACAATCTACCGTTTTCTATAATATGGCCAAGAAACTCAATTTTATTATGTAAAAATTGACATTTTTTAAAATTTATTTCAAGTCCGTAATCACAAGCTACCTGTAGAACAATTTTTAGATATTCAAGGGCTTGGGACTCATTAGCAGCGGGAATAACGACATCATCGATATATGGGAGAACAATACTTTTCGAAATCAAATGTCGGAAAATGGCATTTATGTACCGCATAAAGGTGGAAGGACAAGTACTCAGTCCAAAAGGCATTCGTCTAAATTGATACTGACCATTGTGAGTAACAAAACTAGTAAATTTACGGCTCCTTTCATTTACCGCGACATGGAAAAATCCATTTTTTAGATCTAGAGTAGTAAATATTTTAGCATTTTGGAGACAATCTAAAATATCGTCAATTAAAGGAAGAGGATAGTTATCTTTAATAAGTTTGCAATTTAAGCGTCTATAATCAATGCAAACTCTTGATTTCCCGTCTTTTTTCTTTACTACCACAACTTGACTAGCGTAAGAGGATGAACACGGCTCAACAATTCCATTTTTAACCCATTCATCAATTTGAGCGTCTACTATATCTCGTTCAGCAAATGGCAAACGTCGGGGCTTATGAAATATCGGTTTGTCGTCGGTGAGAGCGATATCAAGCTCAATGTTTACAGTTTTTGTTTTTTTAGGCGTGTATGTCGATAGCAGTTGTTCGACTTCAGCTCGATTATGTTGAGAAACATTTGGACCGATATCAAATGTGGGTGAACCGTCAGAAATCGTCATAATAAAATTTTCATTTTCATTATCAGATGGCCTTAAAATTTGTGCAAATTTTACGCCTGTAGGCGATATATTTAGATGTGCTTGTTTAATTACGTCACAACCGATTATAAGGTCATAATTTGTACAAGAATTTGGTACAACAGAAATAGTAACAGGAAAAATTTGATCATCGATAGTAATTTCAGAACCAAAAGTTCCTATCACATTAATTCGCAAAAAAACAAAACCTGTTAATAATGTGTTGGTTTGTTTCAGTGGAGGTGCATCTATATTTATGTAAGTAGAATTTCTTAATAATGTTAAATTGCTGCCTGTGTCTACTAACCCGTTAAGTTTACGCCCAAAAATTGTTACGTCTTTACACATATTAATAGGAGAAGGTAATTCATGCACAGCATTTACACCAGAAGGTGGTGTAGAAGTGTTATTTAAATTAGCTCGTCGGCATTCAAATGATTTGTGACCATAAAGATTACATGAGAGGCATCTGGGGCCACGTGAATGATTAGGACAAGATTTTGATAGATGACCTATATCATTACAATTAAAACAACGTTGGGGATTTTTAGCTGCGTCGGAAACATTAAATCTTGTGGGTTTTCTTTGGAAGCTTTGTTGTTTAAAATCACGTCCACGGCTTTCATATGAATGACGAAAATTCGGTGAATTAGAGTTATGTATTCCCATGTTTTTAATGACAGTTTCATAGGTACGTAATTTCTGCTTAAATTCGGAAAATGAGGTTGCACCATAGAGGATTATTTTATCTGAACGAGGTCCATCAATTCCATTAATGACGTACTGGATAATTGATGCTTCGTCAATTTTTGAATCACATCTATTTGCTAATTCACGCATGGAATTAAAATATTGCATTAAAGTCTCGGTTTTATACATTTTCCTTTTTTCTAATTCGCGGTGAATTTCTATGGAGGTTACTGAATCCGAAAATTCTTCAATTAAAGCTTTTTTGAATGACTCGTATGTATTTAAATTTCTTTGTGAAAAAAGAAATGATTTAGCAGTTCCACATACTAGACGTTTCGCGAAAATTAATTTTTGAGAAGAACTGATACCTGGGAATAAATCAAAATTTTCTTCAACATCGCGAAAGAAACTATTTACAGAATCAAAATCTTCCCCGGTAAATTTTCTACTAGTCGCCGAAATATCCCGCAATAAAGTCCAAAACTGGGTATTCATCTCTGTTAGGGAAGCATCGTTTGAATAGGGAGGAAAAGTATTTTGTGTACAAAGAGATGAAACGTTTTGATGTGCCGGCATGAAAGAATAACCTTGAACGCTGGGCAGGGAAGAATTACTGACCGGATGTTGTTGAAATGGGGAGTGCTGGTCTGTCCCTTCCCATGAAAAATTCGTCTAACGTGATTCGTTTTTGAAACGTGGTTTTTGAAACTACGTTTTCGCCTTCAGAAAAGGATGCCTCCGAATTATTTAATGTTAGTTGGAATTCATCTAAGTTCGTCAAAGCTTTAAATATACTATTGCATAAATTTTGCTCATTTGTTTCTACGTCTAAATGCAATAAATTAGCGACTGAGATAAAATCAGGCAATGAGAATTCGGTTAAAATTTTTCCTTTGTGTTCTTCAACTTGAAACTCTTTAGGGAATGTAGAAAAATTTCTTATTTTATTTCGCGAAGAACGGTCAAATTCGGTGAATCCTAATATAGAATTTAATGTTTTTACAGCACGAGTTGTACCACATTTCAAAGAATTAGCAATTATAGGAATATCGCCTAATTTAATATTTTTACCGGACATCTTAATATACAAAATTAATCACTTTGAAAATTTATAGACGGTGCAAGGTTGTAATCAAAATTTCCCTATCACACTCTGAGTTAAAACTACTAAATACAGTAATTTTAAAGCCAAAATAAACAAAAAAAAATACGTTTAATTAAATTTTGTCTACCTGGGGTTGGGGAGCAGTCCTTACAATAAATCCAAAACCAGTTGAGGCACTAAATGAATCCAAGAAAAAGAAATTCCAACAGCAATACGTTTTTACGCTTTTTGCAATGTAGCGTCCACTGAAGAAAAATATTAACGCGTCTTAAAAATTTTTCACTCGTCTAGAGAAGATTTTCCTTAATATGCAAGAGAAAGGTCGAGCCCCCAAAATATGGGAAAATGACTACAACCTAAGGATGATAAATGATTTATTTAACAAGATGAAATATCTAGATTATACTGAACAGCAAAGGAGAACGTCTTTCTCCTACGTCTAAAGCTTAGCGTCCCTAACGTCCGTCTACATATTTTCCCGTGTGTCCTTTAGTCGGACATTCTTGACGGGGTGTGACGTCAGTGTGGACTGCTCCACCCTAAGTACAGGGGGAGAGGTTGTCCATTGCACATATCCAACCCTACATCAATAATATTTCTTTATATATTTATATAAATTATTAAAACACCGTTTAATTAAAAAATAATGTGACCAATTTAAAAGTATCATAAATTTTTATTGAATTAAGTTATTTACATGAAAATTTCAATGTGGTTTCCTTTAGCATTGTACATTCTACGTAAATGTTTAGATAAAGCCAAAAGAGCTTTTTCGAAGACTCTTGGGAGTATTTTCCCAAGTTTCTCTTTGATTGCTGTCTGAAGCCCTTCAAGTACTCTTAATTTACGTCGATTTAATTGATTTTTTAAGTATCCCCATAAAAAATAATTGCAAGGAACACAGTCAGGGGAGGGTAGTAGCCATTTTTCAGGAAGAAAAAAAAATTATTATTTTATCTTTCGGCTATTTTATAGTTGGTTTTGCAGTATGACTTTATGTAGAATCTTAGTGAAAAAAACAAAGTTTCCTTGAGGGTAAAGACGAATACTTCCTTTGATCATGTGCCTCAAAACTTTATTCTTATAGTATTTAGCCTTTGGTTACACAAAAAAATTATTTGGTTAAGTTTTGAGAGGATATTTCCATCCATACCATAACACCTGACGGCTAACTTGCCTTTTGGAAAACAGTTGCGTTTTTGTGATGCCTTTCGCGTGAAATAAATTGTATCTTCATTTCGCCGGTTGTAACAGTGGAACAGTGCTTTCTTCAAATTTATCCATGATTTGTATCTACCTTTGGGTAACATTAAGTACATAGGTCAAGAACATTTTCTTAGTTTTTTTACTGTCTTTACAGAGATTTGATGACACAATAAATTATTTATATTTTTATAGCCATTTTCTTTATGTGACGAAAAATTATTGATTGCGATACCTGTAGCTTATTTGTTAAAAGTTCTTTGAGGCTGAGAATTCTCTACAGCAATAAATCTCTTCAGCTTCCTTTTTTCTTTTTCGCCTAAGATCTCCTTTCATTCACATTTTATTTCTGGAGCTTTAGATTACCAGCGAAACTTTATTTCTTTTCGAAGTTAAAATAGTAATTCATGAGAAAAATGCCATTTCTGATTTTTAAATGCTTTATTTAAGATAGAATTTGAGCAACTATCCTTCAAAAGTTTTAAAACTTCATTTCTGATTTTACGATCTAATTTCGGAGCTATAATTTACTCCCACTAATAGAAATAGTTGGGTTGGTTATTTAAACATTTCATTTTTTCAAATATAATTGGCAATAAAGTGATTAAAGTTTACCATAAATAATTATAAGCTTTTAAAATTGGTCAAATTTATTTTGAATCGACCTGTATGTATTTTCTGTATATAAAAGAGAAAAGCGACTCTTACATCTACAGACTTGAAATTTGCCAGGCATATTTCTTTTGGTAAGTAGAGATCCGCTAAGAACGGGTTTTTCGACTCTCAAGGGGAGTTGCTGGGTCATTATAGACAACAATTCCCATTTCTGACCTATTAAAACTAATGACTAAACATTTAACAAGCGAATTAAATGAAGATTATAGTGTCGAAATATAAAACAAAGTAGCTTCATCGTCAACAATCAACAGAGCAGCTGTAATTGTACATTAATATCTAACAGAAACATTTCTTTAACCTTCTTTATTTTACGTAAATGATTATACAATGACAATTTGAATGAATATTCAAGGAATCCATATTGTTTCACTTATAATTATTTACGTTTAATATTTGATTAAACTTAACTATTTTACTCTTTTTTAGAGATATCAATTTAATTCCAGACGCAATAGAATTCTTAAAAAGAGTGTTAAACAATAATAAATTTTCTCTTGTAAAAAAAAAGTTTAATTTTCATCATTGGAAGAAACAACCCTAGATGTTAATCCGTGTAAAAGTTAGAAGTTGACCGAGTTTCATGAATAATCTTATTCGAACTGCTATCCAATTCTCTCTTTCTTTCTTCGTAACTACTTTTACTCAAGATAACTGTATATTCAGTGCAAAAGTTCATTTTTGTAAAAATGAAAAGAAATAAACCATTCCTGAGGAAAGAGGTATCGTATATAAGTTAGAATACATGTGATACCAATTTTTGTTGGTTTGGGATTATTCTAGTAATATTCATTCATGATACAAGTCGGAAAGTGCAAAAAATTTAAATATTAATTTTACTCACGTTACGATTTTGCAAAGTCTTTTGACGAGATGAAATGTCTTTTAATTTCAGAGAAAATGAACTTAACAGAATAAAGAGTTGGAAAACTAGTTTTGACGCAATTTATTTATACCATTACTCATTCTAAGGTATTTGACTACGTTCGGAATCGTAATTTTGCAAAAACTTATAAATGAATATTTTTCGTGATATTTAGAATATACTTATAAAGCTATTTTAAAAATAGTGGTACAAGAAAAAATTATTTAAATGCAGTGTTTTTGAAACAAAAAAAAAATGCAGAAAAAAATGATGAATTTTCAGAACATTCTCTTTTCATGGAAAATGCTTCAATAATAATAATATCTTGCTGATACATAGCTAAGGCTTCTATACAGAACCTGAACTAGGATTTTTGAAATTTATAATTTAGGAGTGGATTTATTCTTATTTTATTATGTAAGAGAGTACAGAAGTTTTATAATAAACAAGTAATACAAAAACAAATTTATAAGTCAATTCCTACTTAGGTCAACAAAGAAAAACTTTATTTTGGCTAATTAAATTTAATTAATTTATTTATATTTGAAAAACTTTATCAACATCAAATGTTCCCCACTGCGAGTTTAAAACAATGTATTTGAAGCCAAGAAAAAAATCTTTAGAAAAACGTACTGGTGCCATCTCTTAGTACTAGTTCTAACTTCGTCAGAAATAACACAGGATAAATTTAAAATTAAAAAAAAAAAAAATTAATGAATTAATTAATATTTAAAAAAAACTGTTTTAACATCAAGTGTCTTCCACTACATGTTTAAAAAATGTATTTGAACATCAGTGGATGTATAAAAAGTGTTTTATTATCTATTGAAAATTTGAACAGTATATATATATATATATATATATATATATATATATGAAGTACCCTGTGCTAAAAGATTTTTCCTTGATTATTAAATATTATTTTGGTGTTGGCATGTACTTGAGGAGATTGTGTACTTGATACTTTTTATTATTTCTTGAACAAGACATTTCAAACAGTATACATAAAACTTAATATTGTTACGTTGATCGAGGTTCAAGGATTTTATGCAAATCAGTCACGAAGAACAAGGCAGCTAGCTCTTCAAGAGCGATAATAATTTACTATCGGAAATCCAATCCTTAAAGAACAGGATTCAGCAGCAATATTAACAGAATAAATCCCAGAAGGTCTTCACAACTTCCACGGCACTCGAACACACAATTATCAGTATTTAAAATACAAGTATGTAAAGGATTATTCACAAGCACAGCCGAGCTAATCAATTATCACTTGTCATAACAATGCTCACTAATTGCTAGTTGAGCAAAACTGACTCGCTGCGGCGAGCACCGCTCTATTTACAGACCCACCAGAAACTTCCAGAAAAATCGCACGCGTCATAGAGCGTGGTATTAGTGTATCTCTCCACAAATTTCTAGAAGAATCCTGAGGGTTCCGAACTCGCCAACATGGTTGCCAATATCGCCAACTCGCTCGGCAAAAAAGATTCCAACTTGTTTCTATAGCCAAGATTTCGCCAAGTTATTGAACCGCCACTCTCTCTATAGCGTAAGGGATGGCATAGTACAACTTTAACATAAATATAGCATAGAGAGAGAGTAATATAAATGCATTGCACATCCAAGTAAAAATTATTTACACTATATACACACAAAATTCGTTACACTACCTAAAAACACAAAAGCAATAAGGTGAAAACAGGCAGCGTCGATTACATGGTGAAGGCGAGTAGACAAAGAGAAAAAGAGGATCTCGTTATTTATACTTAGTGGGAAATCACATGATTTGGGTGGGTAGATGGATATAATTCAAAAGGTTCCCTATAGGCGGGTAGCTAGTTAAAAGAATTAAACAATTGTCCTGAAGGACGGGACCAGGGAATTAAAATTACTGAAAAGGATATTAGAGGTAACTATTATATATATATATATATATATATATATATATATATATATATATATATATATATACACAGTGGCGTAACGTACACCCCCGCACTGCGGGGGGCCCAAAGCTAGACTGACGCCATTAACGTAGAATTTCACAAAATTAGCTTTACATTTTTTTAATCCAATTTTTAAGCGATTTTCAAATTGGCGATCTAACATCATTCGAAATCAAAACTTTGATCGCTTATTAGATATCTTAGATTAAATACCAAATCAAAAAAACATTTTAATTTGCTGTAATCCCCGCTACGAAAGAGATACTTTTTTTAGTATACTTCATGTTAGCGGTAGGGAGAAAAAAAAAGACATGTTACTTTTTTTTTTACTGAAGTAGCAAAGTAACTTATTGGCGTCTTTAGCTCCCCCCACATGTATTTCATTTTCATTTAGCGAACTCGTAAATAAAGTACATCTGTAATGCTTTTTTCATGAAAAATAGTATTGTGATACTTGAAAACGCATAGAGAGCATTTTAAATGATTATATCGTCTAGATTTATGATTTAGAAACCCATATGCCCACAGAAATTTCCGTAGATTTATGAGTATTCAATCAAATAAAGCATGATGAGAAATGTTTCTCAAAATTGTGTGTGTGTGTTTTTTTAGAACATTTATTTTTTTTATATTCAATGCACTTCAATATAGGGAATGTTCCTTCGCTGCTAAAACATTTTGATCTCACTTCTCTCTTGTAATATTAGAACTGTTTTTTGTAAACGGAATTAATTATTCTGGTTCTTATACTGTTATTTTGTTAATAAGACAAGAAGAAACGCATCCCTAAAATGAGTTAAAAAAACTTTGAGTGGTTCTCAAAAACGAAAAATTCGAAAGGAAAAGGAGTATAATATTAATAGCAAATATGTAAAATTGGATAACTTTTTAATATCCGCAAGTTCATCATTTTGTGCACGTGCTACAAGTAGTAATGCCAAAGAACTTGATGAACAAATCCTGGAAGTGAAAATTAATCCACAAGAAAAAAACACAGTTTCGGACACTTCAATTAATAAGGATACTCTATCTAAAGAAAAGGAGTCGGGAAATGAAAACGAAGAAACAAAATTGATTTGAAATGATTTTGCGCATTATGTAGGTACGCCCATAGATGCAGATTTAAGGGGGGAAATTTTAAAATTGTGCCCATACCAACCAGAAGGTAATTTCCAAAAAAATGCCAAAGGAAGGAGTAATCTTCAAAAAGTATATAGCCTCGACCTATCTAGTGAATTTCCAAATCAAATTATGTCTCTAAAAGCAATTTTTAGTGAAGATTTAATTAAGCTGAATTCGATAAAAGATTTAGGTAATTTTTTGATGATTCAAAATAAGTTTGCTGCGCCAAGTTTACCAGATGTATGTATTGCAGTTTTATTGTTTTTGACTCTTCCAGTTATTTCTGCAATGGTGGAAAGATCATTTTTTAAATTAAAATTAATAAAAAATTATCTACGTTGTACGATATCAGAAGAGAGGCTCTCCTATTTGTCTTTGATAAGTATTGAACAACAAGAAGCAAGAAAAATTGAATTTTATGAATTAATAACCGACTTTGCTAAGAGAACCGACTTAGCTAGTAGTGTGTGTCGCGAACAACCCAACGAACTAGTTACTTTTGTAGTTCAACCTGAGTGGTACTGCGAGCACATTCTTTTTTTGTGTCCATGCTTTCTTATTAGTAACAATAGTTGTGTCTTTGACTTTTTGACAATTTATGCTAGAATTTTATCGAACTGAAGGTCAAGCTCATCCCGGGATTTATAAACGAAGTATTTGGTAAGTGATACCTTTTCTCTATCATGAGGATCTGAAATCGAAAATATTATTTTGCAGTGTTTTTGTTTTTCTTAGTGTATCGTTTTTATTTAAGTTACCAGGTTATCAGTCGATTGTTGTTAGATTTTTCCATTTTTTAATATATATATATATAATCCAATATAAAAAATTCAATATATAAATATATATATATATATATATATATATCAATATATATATATATATATATATATATATATATATATATATATATATATATATATATATATATATATATATATTGGGAATGAGTAAACTAATAGTGTAGGAATTGAAAAGCACCGTGCATTATTTCAATTAACAGCAATTCTGAAAACATCGTGAATTTTTCAAAAATTCTATTTCAGGCTCTGTAGAGAAATCTTAGCTATACACAGGAAAAGTATTATTTTTAACAGGTTTTTTTAAGTTTCACATGTATGTAATGGAATCTTAGAGCTCGATTTTTACCCATTTGATTCAGATTTTCCACTTGATCAGATTGATTCGAAATTTTGCACACTTATCAAGAACCCATGACAATACAATAATTTCAAAAATTCTTTTATTGTCCTAAACAGGATATTAATAATTAAGGATTTTAAGGATTTACGAGATTTGGCGACTAATTCATTAATCTTTTCTCGATTTGGCGTCCAATTCATTGTATCGTTTCTAGATTTGGCGACTAATTGCATAAACCAGATTCAGATTTGGCGACTAATTCCAGATTTAGCAACTAAAAGATTAAGGTGCAGCTATAAAACCGCAAAATGGGCTTCTGGTTAATAAAAAATAAAACAAAAAAGTGTTCTTTATGTGAAAAAAGATAGGATGGGTGGGTGCATAGTTTTTCTGAAAATTGAAATAAAAAAAACGACTCGTGTATGTGAATAAAAATAATTTATGTTCTAACTGCTAAATATTTTTTTATTTTGATAAAACAATATGCTTAGAAGTGATGATACGAATAACATTATAACAATATTTTTAAAAGGTGATAATACGATTGACACATTTAATATTTCTTCTTACACACTTTTATTGGTTAGATAAATTCAACAAACTATAAATGATAGTTTTAAAAACTAAAAAAAAACAGGCTTTTATTGTAGATTGAACTAAAAAATGAAAAATAAATTATAGTTTATATATTAAATAGTTTATAGTTTATATATAAGTTTATTTATAGTTTATATATATATATATATATATATATAAACCCTAAAATTTACGCTTTTATATTGAATCGAACTAAAAGTAAAAAAAAAAAAATTCTTAATATAAGAATAAAATTATTAACGAGAAAATTACTGTCATTGGGGTAAAAGAGTGGGGTACTCTATATTAATTGTTATAATTTCTTACTAGTTCTATTCCGTAAAAGTGAGTTAGTGTAAAAAAATGTAGTACAAAGAACACGCTTTTACCACAATGACACTAATTTAATTCGTTAATCATTTTATTCTTATATTAAGAATTATTATTTTTTTACTTTTTAGTTCGATTCACTATAAAAGTGTATTTTTTTTAGTTCTTTTAGACTATAATTCATTATAGAAGCATTTTCCATAAAAAGAGAATGTTTCGAAAATATGTCATTTTTTTCTCCACTTTTTGTTGCCAAAAATAAAGCGAATGTAAGTAATTTTTTCTTGGAATAATATTCTTAAAACAATTTTATGCTTAAATTCTAATTCAAAAGTGGCACTAAATATCAAAATAATTATTCATTAATATGCTTTTGCAAAATCACGGCTCTGAAACGAAGAATTTTGATAGTTTGATGAAACAATCGTTATTCGAACTAATAATCAAAGTTAATGCCATTCAATTTTTCAAAGAAAACAAACAACAAATAAATTTGTAAATACATCAATACATCGCAAACAGCGTTTTTAAAAAATTTGACTACTTTGTTATATAAAATTTGTAAACAAAGTGTTTATGCGTATATTTTTACTGTTTCACGTCGTCAAGGGTCATTTAGCTGTCTGGAAATAATTCATGCGAAACAAAACATGTTCAGTTCCAGTTTTAAGTTCATCTTCTTTATTTGTAAGCACATGGTTGAGTGAATATTTCTCGTAGTAAGGTTGATTGCGTTTTCCATCAGACAAAGTTTGATTTAGACGACAAAAAATAGAAACAAGAAAGATGTTGCGAATCTAATGATGATGCATTCATATAATGATTGGGTTGAATCCGATACTTAGGATATAGTCACAACGTAAGTCATTTAGAACATTTCAAATAATAATAAATAAATAGTTAAATTGAAGAATATCCTGTTGAGTGAAAATTTAAGGTTTGTTTGAAAAGAATCTACTTATAATTCCAAGGAGAAAAAAAGCTTTAGGAAGTTAAGATTTGTATTTCGTAAAAATTTGAAGTATTCATGAAGCAACGAATTTTGGCATTTTAATGACAATTTTATTTCAATAATGATATTTTGATGTGAATTTTGGTTATTCAATTATTTATTCAAGGAATATACTTATAAATAGTTAAAGGTACCGATTCGGTTCAATTAATCATTCTTCGAAAAAATGTGAACTTCAATAAATAAATAAAAATCACAATGTAAAATAAAACTAAAAAAAATATGCTAAAGGGAAGTAAGAATGAATTATTTTTCGTATCGAATTGTGGATAAGACAACATTGGTTTTTAAAACACTTTTATGTAAGTTATATTTAAAATCTGTCTAATTTTTTCATATGAGTGCAATTTTATCTCTAGTATAACACATAAAATTCCGATTCTCGATAAAAAAATTCACACACACACGCGCGCGTGCGCGCATGCACGCACACGCACATACAAGGAGATCTTTATTTTTGAAAAATGATACTGCAATCATATATAAACTGAAGACTGTTGTATTTTTGCATTATTCCTTTTTGCGTCATTTAATGTTTTCATAGATCAGTTTTTAGATTTTTTTAAATATGATGGAAATTATGCCCTCAATTTTTTGGTGCACTTATCTATTCCTTTATGGGGAAAGAGAATATAATATTTCTGTGATTTTCATCAACACATTAATCATGAATGTTGCTTTTCAAAAAGTATTAAGTTCATTCACAATGTTAGGACATGAACTGAATTTTTTTTCAATAAAAATATAATCACATGAGATTTTTCTTTTTCTATAATTTATCTGACTTCTTCATACTCCAATTTTGTGAATTAGAGCATTAAGTTCAGAGTAGAACTTGATTAAAGCATAACGTCTTTTGGGTTAAAAATATGTAATATAGATCATTAAAGACATAATTTCATAAAAACTTTATGACGGGGCTTTTATCGCGATTTCTATTAATGTCCTCTTGGGGTTTCTTTGGGGCCAAAATGGCAATTCTTTCCAACCAACTCAAGAAGAAGAACGTGGTTATGTAAATTAGGAATCATATACATATATTGTAAGTTAGCAGTAGAGCAGGCTATGTCCGAGTCTATGTCTAAGTGCAGAAGTGATTGCTAAGTGGGAAGTGAAGTCACTAAGTAGAGAGTTAGCTGTAAAGTGATTTAAGATAAAGATTAGAATCCTAACTCTATGAAATAGCCTAGCCGTGCCGCGTACTGACGAACCAAACGTGGGTTCGAGGCCAAAAGAAAGACTGTTGATTAAAGCCTTATCAGAACAGATAAGAATTTAGCTAATTATCTAGAATATAGCGGTAAGCTAATTTATGTAAGCTATAAGGAAAAGACGTATATTAGTGATAGAGGAATTAATCTATAAAGTTATATTCAGTGGTCAAGTATGCGACTATTTGGTAATACGTGTTGCGTCTTCTCATTCTAGATTAACTTACTTAATTATTATTGTTGTGTATTGTGTTTAAACTAAGATTTTAATAAACAGATTTTAGAATGAATTATTTGAGTGGTTTTTCGTTCTTCCCCATAGAAACAGGTTGCGTAGATAATGTAGAACTGAGGTCCCCACAGGCTGGGGCTTCACAACTTGCAAAAACTATATTCAATAAAAAAATCTTTTTTTGTGTAAAAAAATGCGTCATATTTTTTGCACGAAAAATTTTGTTTGGAATAATGGCTCTTGTACGTCAGATAATATACGTTTATGTTTTAGACCAATTGGTTTCTATTTTGATACAATACTGAAAGTGTTTTGGAGAAATCATTTTCCTACTGTCCAATTCAAACGAGTATATCACTGACTTAACCTAGTGGAATGCTTCTTATTAAACATTGATCTTTGCTTGGAGAAATTTGTAGCCAAAAACACTGACTGAAAATAATTTTGTGGCTGGAGTCTATTGTCACTTAGAGTCTATTGTAATGGAAGTTACGGAATGTCGAAGAGAGCAACGTTTTACCATCTTGCAGCTGCTAGATCGGCTTTCCCACACAGATAACATTACGCCACTCATATCCACCCGTGCACCCCTAAAATATTGCAGGATACTTTCATCTGACATCACACCGACAGTTATAATCGGAAAACAACAACATCTGCATCATCTGGAAATCGAATCTCGAGTGATATTCGAGATGTAAGAAGAGAACGCCCTACCCCAAGAGAACGAAGAGGCAAACCACTTGGAACACTTGAAAAGAGACACCGTTTTTGCCCTCCTTCATCAGCAACAAAGTATTCCGTAGTATTAAAATACTCAATAGTTTAAATAACTTGTATCCAACTGTAAATATTGTAATTCATATCTATAGTAATAAATCAATAATTAAATTCCTTAAGTCTCACGATAATCATCAATTTTCCCTATACGCCACAAGAGTTAGTGGTGGGGCTCAGGGAACAACTAACTGCTGAGCAGCGGCAAAAACTCGCGAAAGAGGAGCTCAATGATAAGAAACACGATCTAAAGACTCAGAAGTGAGGAAGATAAAGGAAACCCACTGCATCATTAATCAAGAGCTTCTCTACCAAATGGATGGATATCCAAGTATTTTGCAGATAAGTACCACCCTAACAAAATCCCCAAAAAGGCATAACTGCCTAGTCTGGAATGACCAAACAATGTTTCACTAGTGAAACTTTCTCAGATAAAGATTGAACAAACTCTTTAGACCAGTGCTTCTCAAACTTTCAATACTGGTGCCCCCCTTTTCGATCACAATTTTTTTCGCGCCCCCCTTATACATTAATAATGTACTGAATGCAATAATAATGCACTTTGACGCTAAAGTTACAATAGGCGATCTTAATTATAAACCATACAAATTAGTAACATAAGTATTAAATTTTGTATACTACTTTTAAGCAAAATAAAAAAATAAAATAATAGGATAATTATTATGTTATTTTTCCTTTCTCTAATTTTTAAATTGAACATATTGCAAAATGCGGTAGCTGCTTAGAAGACAAAATACAGATATCTGCTAAATATAGAAAAAGAATTCAGAGGGTCAATTTCTAATAATAAGCATTCCTTATAAAAACTTTGCTTTCCAAGACAAGCTCATGGACGTCACTAATACTTATTAAAATTGTTCTTACTTTAGTATTAATTAATTAGTTATAAAATATTCTGTGCAGCACTGATACATTAAAAGTACACCGGCTGAAGTGCCCGCTCTTTGCACGAGTTCATTTATAACAAAATAAAACATTATTGATATAATAGCTGAATTGTAAGGGAAGCAAAGCCAAGTACTCGACAATGTTTACAACAACGTAAAATGATTTTTTTTAAAATCGTTGCTCAAATTATAATTAGTTTTAAGCGAATTGTAATTTTAAGCCTCACAGAATTAGCATTTATAATTGATGTTAAACACACAGGAATTTTTCATGGGGGGTCCGGGGTCGAAAGTTCACCAATCTTGTATCAGGTTCCTTTTGATTTTGTCGATTTTCGGGAACAAAACACAGCAAAAAACTAATTCTTGTGAATAAATAATTAGCATTAATTAATAAAATTAATCATTAATAACAAATACTTAACTAAATTTTGCGTACTATAAACTTAGAATTATAATCAATCGGAAAAAAATCAAGGGCTTTGGGGGAGGGGGTTCCGCCCCCCCCCCCTTGTGTGTGCGCCACTGATGTTAAATAATGATCAATAATATAAAATATCGATGAAGAATAATTGTATTATTCTTAATATTTAAAGCGAAAAGACTTCAACATGTTTTAACCCGGGAGCAGGCGCGCACTCGATACGGTCGGGGTTATTGAGTCACCCCAATCCTTTTTTTTTTAATTATTTTATTGTACACGATACAAATCATGATTCAAGTGAATAATTTAACTAAAAGAAAGTTTACTTACCTACTTTCAAGGACTTTTCAATTTTTCTTTGGTAATAAATAAACAGTTTTGCCAGAATTAACGATTTCGTAATTTGTGTGTCCCGCGCGACCACTTCCGGGTAAAAAGTATATTCATTATGATAATATGTATGTTACTGCTATAAACATTGTGTGAAACGTTTTTTGTTATACTTTATACATTGAGAATATTTATAAAAATATTTCTTGGCCAAGTAATCCTTCATGTGCTTGTGTGTGTGTGTGCTCTCCGTGGTTTTCCAAATATCATAAAACTCTTTTGCATGAAAAAAAGCGCAACAGAGAACACATAAGAGAGGGGTCATAACTAACTGTACCAATAGCTTAGAAGGTCAAAGAGATTACAGCTATAATGTGCAGTATTTCAAAAATAATGACAGTGATGAATTTTTTATGTTCCTAAAGTTTTTCGATTCTGGGTCCGGGATCTGTTTTTTCTCTGAAAGAGTAGTATGTTAGGTTAAAAAAAAGCGTAATAAAAAATCTCTCATCACGGGATGACAGCAAATCAAATAAAAGTTTTTTTTTATTTGGTTATAGGATCAAAGATAGCTAATTAGGTATTAAAGAAGTTTTTATTTTTGATGGCTTAATATCGCCTATAAATTATATCAGAGTAAAAGTGCATTTTTTATTATGTCTGAAAGTATTTTGTTTTAATTCATTCCAGTAAACTAATTATTTTTAAATCTTTTATTTTCGATATGCTCGCGCCCCCCTCGTAAGGTCATCGCGCCCCCAGGGGGGCGAGCCCCACAGTTTGAGAAGCACTGCTTTAGACAGATTTTTAATGAAAATTAAACCTAATGATCCTGGGTCAAGTTTAACTCTTTAAGCAGTTTTTTTGGCCAAAAATGTTTCAAATATGGGCATATTTTTTGTTTTATATAACTAAGTATAATACTTGTGGTGCATTTCTTTCGGATTTGCGCAACTTTCCACAGAAATAACTTTATATTCCACATTAAACCAGTTTTATTCATTTTTGGTGTAACTGTATTTTATTCTGAAGGCATATTTAAATATACAACTAAATTAAAATTGTTAAATCAAAACAATCTAAAATATAAACAATCAACGCATCCCACCCTCATCGGGCCGCGGTAAAATTATCAAACGTTGACCGGTCCGCAGCGATAAAAAGGTTGCGGAGCACTGCCCTAATCCATATATCATAAAAGAATTTTCTCACATTTGCAAGAAAATTTCATGTGTTTTTACCTCTTTTTGAAATGGTTGAGGATTTTGTGTGTATGTGTGCATATATATATGCTCACACAGTTTGAAGCGTGGTGTAATACCAAATCCTACATTGCTAAAAGAGATAATATCGGCTTTTTCTTGGATATTATCTTTCCATTTTCATTTCTTCTCAAGCAACAAATATCACACTGCTTTGCCACTCCCTATACTCCCTCCCTAATATTTTCAAGAATGTAAATTCCGGCCTTCAATGAAAAATTCCCGCCTTTAAAACAAAGGAAATCCCGGATGAGAAGTATTTCAGTATCCTAGATAAGCTACTGTGCATCTCTTAAAAACACTAGCAGAAATAATCTCCCAATAAGAATTAAAAATAGGAGCAAAACAAAGATAGAAAGAAGAACATATCAGTGTCCGTGCAGCGTATTGGCAAACTAGTTGTGGCCAGCCTTTGATAGCCCATACACGGTGTAACAATAAGAATTAAAAATAGGGGCAAAACAAAAATAGAAAGAAGAACATATCAGTGTCCGTGTAGCGTACGGGCAAACTAGTTGTGGCCAGCCTTTGATAGCCCGTACGGCGTACGGGGAAAACCAGTTAAGGGATTAAGTAAAGATCGCAAGAATGAGAAAACTAAAGTTCGTTTAGTATATTTTCATCTATTTACTTTCTTATGTACGTATTTGAATAATTTATACATTAAGCAGTATTTGAATAATTTATACATTTAAATCAATCAATTTCAATCAATTGTAATTTCTGTTGCATAATATGGAGACAGCAATAGTTTCACCCTTTGAAGCAACACAAGAGCCATCAGTGATGAATCTCGTAATTCTGAGCAACAGTCAAAATGACGAAGACGATATTTGAGCTGGAACCCTTTCTCCAAAGTACCACATCACGACAGGAGGATACTTAACCACGCAGGTTTAATTTGTACCAGCCCCTCTAATGGGAGGGTCTTCAGTGTCTCTAAGCTTCGAAGACGTGACTTGACAACGTCAGTTCCGAGCTCTCGGCCCACCGTGGTCACTTATTTCTTATATTCAAGATTCGTTTGTTATTTGCCCTGTTTAGTATATGTCGAGAGATCTAAAATGAATGAAAGACATGTACTAAAAACCACTGTATTTCAATGATGCTATGAAATATAATTTTAAACTGAAATTGATGAATAGCTGTTGTTTTTCTACTCTTAGAAAATAAAACTATCGAAACATATTTTAGAAGAACAAAATTAAAATTGAAAATTAAACAATTTTATAAAAGTACGAGATTTAATTTATTAACATCAAATTGCTCTTCATTTTCAGAGTTAATTTTATGAGAGAAAAAAAAGAAAGAGAACTGCCATGATTTCACAAATATTTATGAAGCATGCAAAATTATCCCAACATATTTTTGAAAAGGTGTATTTAAATCTATTTATAAGATGCATATATGCAGTGAAATATATGATTAAATTTCTTAAGATTCTAATGTAAAAAGAATTTTTATCTCTTAAGATGTATTAAAGAAATTATTGAATTTTTTTGAAAATGTTAAAAAAAGGTGGTTGAGATTGATTGTATATCTGAGCTAAAGATGTTTTGTATTAATCAACTATTTAAAAAACTGAAAAATATCAAATGAAAAAAGAAATGTTACTGTTTTTACCAACGAATGCGTACATTTCCGGCAGATTCTTAGAATTTATGTAGATAGAATCTTGAGAGAATAAACAATCGTGACGTTTGAAAGAAAAAAACATAAACAGAAGTTTGTTTCTTAGTTCAGAGAGTGTTTGATTGAAGGTCAAGAACTTGCCGGGGGTTACAACTAATTGACTGACTTGAATATATCAGATCTTTTTCTTTTTCCAACAACTGGAGGATTCCAGATCACACAAGCGTTATCTTTCCGCCAGTGGCAAGATACTGTGATTCTTTTTTCATTGCTGATATTTTATGCATTTATATTTCCGTGAAAACAGTTTACAGTAATAGAGGGTTTTTTTTACTGTAAAGTTTTGTCTTTCTATTGAATGAAGTTCACACCTGTAAAGGTTCTGTATTTTTTTGCTCAATGATACTTTGTCCTTTAAATGTGGAAAATACATCTGTATAAAAGCGGAAAAGAACTACTGAAATTAGTAACAGAAATATTGAATAAAAGCTTATACGAGGCAAGATGCGGAATGTTTTGAATTGTAGCATATTTATGAGTTTCTTTATTATACGCGTACTTTAGCTTCTTTTTAAATACTGGTGTAATGTATTGCTTTCAATTAATCGTGAGCAAAATTAAAAATGAAAAGAAAGCTGAATATGACGTGTTTTGTTATAACTATATGAAATACATAAATAAATGACTAACAGCATGCTATTGCGAATTATGTGAAACAGTTCGTAAAAAATTGTATTATACTGAAAAAAAATGTGAGGGGTTGTTTCTTTGTCTTACCCTCTTGATCCCTGAAAACACTACTTAGAAACTATCCGCTTCCCTTAAATTAGAGGTCTTCAAACTTTCCCGCTCGAGGACCAAATTAATAAATTTACAATGATCCGCTGGCTACATCAGTCAGTACACAGTGATCTATGGGCCACATGGCTGTCAAAAAAATACTGTGTTGTAATCAGCAAATTTACATAAAAAAGAGAGGTTTGTTTTATAAGACTACAACTGATTCTCTCTGGGGGTAGAAATGGTGTTTACATTTTTTTATGTATATATATACATATATATGTTTAAAAAATGTTAAATGGATGTCGAATTAAAATACTTTGCTAACCTAACAAGAGTTCGCCTTTTTTCGAAAATTTCAGAGATTTTCTACATAGTCAGATTTTTTATCTTTAAAGTTATTTAAAATACATGGAAGTTTTTGAAAAATTCGTCACATTTTCAGAAAATGTTATCTCAATTAGATATCAAACACATCAGTGGAATGTTTTAAATTTCAAGAGTAACAGAAAAAAATGGCGTATTTTACGACAAAAGCAGACGACATTTTTTTTTTGAAATTGCCTCAAATTCAAATTAGTGCTACTAACACACCTTCAGCGGGCTATTCGTGGCCCACGGGTCACAGGTTTCAGACCCCTACCTTAAACCATCATTATACATGTATATATAATGACAGTATTACAAATTCAAAGTAGGAGAGAAAACACCAAAACAGAGCAGTTGCTCGTTGAACGTTATGTCAGTAATTGCAGAAGCCTCCTCTGGCTTCGGAGCAGATTTGTTTACGGCTAAAAACAAGTTACAATATATTCTTAATCTCCCATACTGTGTTGGATTTAACCGAAATATTCAGTTTTTATCCTATCATTTGTTGTTATTTTGTGCCTAAATGTTCATTGAAGAAATTTTTAATGATTGTACCTCCTAAGCAGCACGAAGGCAAGCAAGATATGTTTGATTCATAAGGGAATTGTGTTAGAACAATAATATAAAAAAAAATTTAAGTCAATTCCGACTTGGATCAACAAAGAAAATTTTTATTTTAGCTACTTTTTATTAAATGTCACAATTAATATAAATATGTATATACTAGCCGTTACCCACCCGCTTCACTGGGTATTTCACGATGTTGCATATATGGATACTGTTTACATATATATTAATTATTGATATCTAGCATTAAGAATTCGATTGTATTGAAAAATATATTTATCGCCCCTTGATATAAAAAGAACATAAATTATAATATCTAATTTCTATTTATGTCTAAAATCGAAGTAGAAAGATTTTTTTCGCTCACTTAACCTAATAATCAAGTGGATTTCCACCAAAGCAACTTTCAGTGGATCTCTACTCCATAAAATAAACATGCGTGCTGAATTTCAAGTCTAAATCTAACAGAGCAAAAACGGAATTTTTATCATCAATTCCTCGTTGACAGCATTCTTAGCGGATTCCAATTCAACAAAAGAGACATGCAAACCAAATTTTATTATTATAGTTTTAGCAGTTCAAAAACGGGAATTTTGTCTATCAATACGCCCCAATAACTTCCCCGCTTCCCCCTGGAGTTGATTTCCGTAAAATCCATTCTTAGTGGAACTCTATTCAACTAAAGAAAAGTGCTCAACAAATTTCAAGTAAGTGAGTTAAATTCAAAAACAGGAATTTTTCTATAACATGCCTTAATCCCTCGCAAACCCACTCCTTTGGGGGTCCGTTTTCGCAAAAATCTTTGTAAAAGGAACTTTATTCCATGAACGGAACATACCTTCTAATTTTCAAGCAGGTGGTTCTATTAGTTGAAACGCGGAAATATTTATCTATTTCGCTCCTTAATCCCCCTCAGTGACCCTTGGAGATCAATTTCCCCCAAAACTATTTTGTAGCTGATCTCTACACCATGAAAGGAATTAGCTTACCAAATTTTAAGACTGTACGTCTAATAGTTTAAAAATGGAAATAATTATCTATAACGCCCCTTAAGTCCCCGCAACGCCACTTAGGAAACGATTTACACAAAACCCATCTTATGACAGATCACTACTCAGTGAATGGAATCTGCTAACTCAATTTCAAGATTTTACGTCTAATAGTTTAAAAAAGGAGTTAATTGTCTATAACGCCCCTTAATTCTCCACAACGCCACTTGGGGTCGATTTTCACAAAACCCATTTTGCAGCGGATCTGTACTCTATGAAAGGAATCTGCTTACCAAATTTCAAGACTGTACGTCTAATAGTTTAAAAATAGAAATAATTATGTATAACGCCCCTTAAGCGCCCTCAACGCCCCTTGGAGGTCAATTTTTGTAAAAATCATTATGTAGGAAATTTCTACTTTTTGAAAGAAATCTGTGTACCAAGTTTCACGACTTTATATCTAATAGTTTAGTAAAGGAAATAATTATCTATAACGCCCCTTAAACACTCGTAACGCCCCTTGGGGTTCGAACTTTGCAAAATCCGTTCTTAGCTGACGTCTACACCATGAAGGGAACCTACCTACCAAATTTCAAGTTTGTAGGTTTAATAGTTCCGGAGATATCGTGATTACTCAGTCAGTGAGTGAGTCGCTTTTCTCCTTTATATATATAGATACTGATGGGAGGTCGCCGGTCCCCAAGATACAATTGCAGTTTTTATATTTGCCCTGTTTACAGGAAACGGATTTCTAAGGAATTTGGGAGTGCCTCAGGTCAACGGACTCTATGGCGGGCAAAGCTGTATCCTTGCACAGCTTGTTGGCCAATCGGAATGGTAAAATTTACCACCAGAACTTTGAAGCGGATGATTTTCCGAGTGGTGCGGTCGACCTTTAAAAGGGTTGGCGCGTGAATTCTCGGGGCTTTTACTCCCTCTTACGTCTGCCAGAAAAACCCTCCAGTCGGGAAGCGCACTCGCTACCCGAGGTCACCCCTCCGTCGCCCTCTCCTCTCATTTCAGATAAGTAAATACCCTTGTAAAATTTAAACGTTCTTTATTTAAATATGTTAATTCAATAAAATTAATTGTTACTTTAAGAACCGGTCTTTTAATTTAGAGTACTGTATTTGTCTTTAGAGTATTAGTGATTAATTTTAACTTAAGCCATGATGCGATGTAACTTACGAACCTGGGAATTTAAGAAACTAGTGTTTTAAATAAGAAAAGAAAAGTAATTAATTAAGTATCATCAGCGTCGCATCATATTGGTACCGTGACCAGCCGTCGGAATTTTTTTTTCTTTTGCATCATCTGATGTCGCGAATTTTTTTTTCTTGATGGGTCACCGAATAATAATCCTACTTAATCTGTTAAACATGTAAAAAAAAATATGTGTGCTATTCCAGTTGTGAAATTTTTTTTTCTTGTAGTATTTTTTTTTATTATTTAGATATTTAGAGATGTTGTTAATGTATTTCTTTTTCTTATGCTCTTTGTTAGTATATGTATGTGTGTATTCATAATCTTAACCGATCTAGCTATGATCTCAATTTCTTATGTGTTGATATGTTTGTATTGTGGATTTTAGTGTGTTCAAAATTCTTTTTTCCGTTTAATTAATTCGAGTGTATATTGTCATATGGAGTACGTGTTTCGTTGCTAGTTAACAATTTTTTTTTTGGCCCGAATGTTTGAAGTGGTTCAGTTAATTGATTATGCTTACTGTTCTGAGCGATTTAAGTGTTATGAAGATGTTATTTCCGATAAAAGTTCGTTAGATGTTGCGCTGCTTAAATTAGAGAAATTAATTGTGTTAAATTTTGATAGTAATTGATTAGGTGTTTATGGCTGTAGTACTTGGAATTTGAGATATTAAAGTGATAAGGTTAGTAGTTTTTGAAAAAAAATAATTAATTACTTTCCTTTTCTTATTTAAAACACTAGTTTCTTAAATTCCCAGGTTCGTAAGTTACATCGCATCATGGCTTAGGTTAAAATTAAACACTAATGTTGTGTGTTTTGTTTTTTTCCCCCACGGGTGCATCCTGATCAAATGCACACTCATCGTTTGCGATTCTAAATTTAATTACAGTAATTTTTTTTCTCTTAATTTCAATTGTAACCAATGCTTGTAGTGAATTTTTTAAATTCCTTAAGCTACTAAGCATTCTTAGAGGTTATAAATTTTTTTTACCGTTTATGCTATTCGTTAGTTTATAGATTTTTAATTTGCAAATCTGAATTAATTACATTTTTTTTAACTGTGAAGTGTAACCAATGCTTGTAGTGAATTTTTTTAAATTTATTAGGCTACTAAGCATTCTTAGAGGTTATAAATTTTTTTTTTACCGTTTACACTATGCGTTTCAATCTATAGATTTTAATTTGCAAATCTGAATTAATTACATTTAATTTTTTTTAACTCTCAATTGTAACCAATGCTTGTAGTGAATTTTTTAAATTTCATAGGCTATTAAGCATTCTCGGAGGTTATATTATTTTTTTTCACCTATGCACACCCATCGTTTCAATTTCTAATTTTTCACTTTAAATTAATTAATTCTACGAAAGATTGTTATTAATGCTCTTAGTGAACCATTGCAATTTCTTATGCTTTGAGTATGTTGAAGGTTAAATTAGTAAAATTTTTTTTTGGTGGTCTGGGACATGCACATCACATTAATCGTGTCAGGATTTCGATGTTAAACGATTATGAGGTGTCTGTTTCTGGGTGCCACGTTTGTATTGATTACATATGTTTTCAATTGTACTTATTTCTTATCACAAAGTATTTAGTTCAATGCCCATATGTGTGGTTATTGTGAGTAGCGCAGCTGTTAGATATGCAGTTTTTGAATTTATTATGTGTTACTCGTCTCAATTTTTTATTATTTAGTGGCACACGATTCTTGTGATTATTCAATTATTTCTATTTGTCATTTTATGTATGTTGTCTTTGTGAATTGTTTGGTGACCCATTCGGCAATTTTTTTTTCGTACATGAATTTAATTATAGTTGTTAGTAGTTAATTTGTTTTTCTCTCCCCTTTCGCAACGTTTAAGGAATTAGGGTTAAAATGCAATTTTCTTGTTGGTTTTTTTTTTGTGTGTGCAAAATACAATTTTTTAGACAATGCTTCTTGAAATTTTTTTATATTGAGTGATTGGAGGACGAGATGGGGACCTCGGGTATCTGAAAGCCCTGTGGAAGAGTGGAAAATTTGTGTTCTCCCTATTTTACATACTCTACTGATGCTGGCTCTCCTACGAGAGTGTTCGTGTTTTCTCTCTTTCAGGACATCAAGCCATGGTTGTTTCAGGTGCATTGGATCTAGTTGTATCACGAAATTAACCCCGACGAAAGTCAGATTTCTGGATGTACCCCTTGCACCATGGGCAGAACCCTTACAAGATTCAAACAGCACCGGGTTACTACTACAAGACTGATGAACTGTTACGCTGTTTTAACAAGATTACGACGCTCCGGACATCATCTCTGGATGTACCCCTTGCACCATGGGCAGAACCCCTACAAGATTCAAACAGCACCGGGTTACTACTACAAGACCGATGAACTGTTACGCTGTTTCAACAAGATTACGACGCTCCAGACATTTTTTTCTTTCTCTCCCATCAGGACGTGGACAGCCGTTCGTGACCAGGAGTCTGTGAACCAGGAGTCCGTGAACCAGGAGTCCGTGACCAGGAGTCCGTGAGTGCCCGTTGAAAGGAAGACGAGTCTGTTGGAACTGCTGATATATATTTTTTTGCACTTTGATATGGACATTTTCCTCAATGAATTTTTCTGGTGTTGGAACTGCTGACGCTATTGCATTTTGTATTTACATTTACTTCACTGAAATTTTTGTGTTTCTTTATTTCTAGTTTTGTTAATCTGAAAGAGGGGAGGAGTGATGGGAGGCCGCCGGTCCCCAAGATACAATTGCAGTTTTTATATTTGCCCTGTTTACAGGAAACGGATTTCTAAGGAATTTGGGGGTGCCTCAGGTCAACGGACTCTATGGCGGGCAAAGCTGTATCCTTGCACAGCTTGTTGGCCAATCGGAATGGTAAAATTTACCACCAGAACTTTGAAGCGGATGATTTTCCGAGTGGTGCGGTCGACCTTTAAAAGGGTTGGCGCGTGAATTCTCGGGGCTTTTACTCCCTCTTACGTCTGCCAGAAAAACCCTCCAGTCGGGAAGCGCACTCGCTACCCGAGGTCACCCCTCCGTCGCCCTCTCCTCTCATTTCAGATAAGTAAATACCCTTGTAAAATTTAAACGTTCTTTATTTAAATATGTTAATTCAATAAAATTAATTGTTACTTTAAGAACCGGTCTTTTAATTTAGAGTACTGTATTTGTCTTTAGAGTATTAGTGATTAATTTTAACTTAAGCCATGATGCGATGTAACTTACGAACCTGGGAATTTAAGAAACTAGTGTTTTAAATAAGAAAAGAAAAGTAATTAATTAAGTATCATCAGCGTCGCATCAATACATAGGACAGAATCACAATATTAAGTGGTAATTAATTTTTATTAATTATCATTAAAGTATCGTATTGTCATCCAAAACAATCGCGTCTATAAAATTTCTGTTCAGCCGAATGCATTAAAACGAGAGAAAAAAACATTTTCAAATTTTGACACAAGTCGCCAAAATGGTCGCTAAGTCACCAAAGTGGCTGTATTTGTAATTCTTTAAATAATTAGTTTTAATCAATTAATTTTTATTAATTATAATTAAATTGTTTTGCCATCCAAAATAATCATGTATATTAAATTTCAGCTCAATTGAGGGCTTTAAAATGTATTTTATTAACGATTGAAAATTCCACCATGATAAACAAATAAACAAATAAATAAATATTTAGAGAGTGTGAGTTAATAGTAGGAATTGAAAAATGGCTCCTTTTTCTGGATCTCACACACTCTCATTAAGAGTAATGGAAATGTGTTTTTTAAATATTAAATCCCCATGCACATAACTGTGTTGATCTAATCTCCGTACACTATTTTGATTCTCTACTTCATGCCTGAAGCGGAATTCATCACAATGTGATGCCAACGTGCTCGTAACATTGAATTAAGGTAGTTCGTAAAAAACTGTATGGTGTTGGACACTTGAAAGGTACCGTGGGTGGTATGAAATATTGTGGGGCAAACAAAGATATCGAAGAATAATTTTAGGTTGCATACAATTATGCGCCTTCAACCTTCAATGCTTTCATTTTACCCGAGCAAATCCCACAGAAACTATTGCTGCTTGCCACTTTATACACGTAAGTAAAGCCAGAGGTAACCTGTTGCTCAATAAGACAGTCTATTTCATGTATTTTAACTATTCAATCCCTTTTAATGCCATTCATTTTCCTGTAAGGTCTTCGAGAGCATCAAAATAGTGTTATAAGTAGTGCGGCAAAAGGACCACGATGAAAAAGAAAAATAATTTAAACGATTTATAAATTTGTATTACTTTTTTCGTTGGATCTCAGTTGTATAGCAGAAGTACGAACTATGATTGAAGTTGACATTTGCTGGCTTCATTTACACTCTTGGCATAAAATAATTTGCTCACGAAGTATTAAAAAGATCTGATTACTTTTTTGCGAGACTTTTTTTTTTTAAAAAAAAAAAAACAGCAATTTCGTATATCTTCGGTATTTAGTTTTTATTTCGTAATTAATAGTTACATTTATTGCATTAGAAAACCTTTCTTCATACTAGTACATCTATTAAACATAGAATTTTTTCGCATGAATTTTTTTTTTCACAAATTAAGAACTACATTGATTGTTTTTATATTTCGACTATTTTCTTTATATTAATAAATTTTATTTATGAATTTAATTTAGTTTTTGAAGGGGATTAGATCCCGCCAAATTAGAATAGTTATGTAAATTTCCTCCATTTCAAAGAAATTGATATTAGTGTTAAGTATTCCATAACCTTAATAACAAATTATTTAAAAATTTCTGAATTTTTTAAAAAAAACTTCTTTGTGTAAATAAGTCGCTGCATTTTATCAAAATGAAATACTAATATATTTATATATTTCTTATTTTAAACATGACAACCTGTGTCGCAATTTCTCATTAAAACATTGAAAAAATACAATAAAGAAATTTCTTGAAAATCTTTCAAAATAACATAACTGCAATTGAATATGCAACTGTCTTAGTAATTAACAAACTCAATGCATGCATTTGAAGAAAAATTACTGTGGGACTTCTCTCTTTTCATTTTTTAGCATTTTACTACACCAATCATATTTTAAATTTATATTATAATTTTTATTTTCATATACGTTATAAACAAGTAAATACTGATAAATAGTTAAGAAATCCCGTGGGATGATGAAAGCAATATTGTTGCTTCTAAGAAGCTAGAACATTCTTTAGTATAATAAATTTTAATGTAAGCTATTGTTTAATTTCTCAAGAGACAGACGGTAATTTAAGTAAAGCCGACTTCCGTAAATTGTTAAAATCAAATTTTTAAATCATCCGATTTTAGTGATATATTAAGAAGTCTCCTAGGAGAAAATATTGATTCATTTTTTCTAATAATATCAACTCTTATTTAATGATTCAAGTACTTAGAAAAAGTTCTTTATAAATCTTAAATCATTAAGGAAATATACAGAATAAATCAGAAACGCGTTTTCCGTTGGGAGGGGAATTACATCTTTGCTACACAAAGGAGATTCCCTGTGTGTTTGAATTTACTTCATCGTAATATTCTATTTAGCCACGCAAAATGTCTATTACTCCTCAAACAAAGCGCAACACTGTCATAAAGATGGTAATGAGTCTAAATAGGAGACACAATGAATTATGTATGAGTCTTTTCTTCAATCTTTGGAGTGATGCGAATGGATCTAAAAACAAAAGGGGCTCGGGGAAGCACCAAAGCGAACAGAACACAACTTTGGCATTCTTGCAGATTCCAAATCCCAGTCCAACAATGTTGCGCATGCAATGGATTTAAAAATTATTTTAAATGCTAATGTTCTACTCGGAGTTTTGTTACATTTTTAATACTAGAAAAATTTTCTATTTGTAAGCTGAATATAAATACGTGACTTTTTACAATGGAGAGTTACCTGCCAGAGCTTTTACTTGTAATTTGGAAAGTTTCTTTTAAGAATTGTCCTTATGGATTCAGGTATTTGTTGTATAATACCATGCAGCAATGAATGTTTCTACAGAAAAATTCCCATGACCTTTTGCTGATAGAGTAATTTCTTTCCTCGAGTTGTATGGATAGAAGCATTTATATTTAAATTGTAGCAATTTTTAGATTGTTCACATAAAAAAAATGTATATTTTTAACGGAATATAAAGGGTGTTTTTTTAGAGGTATAGAACTTTAAATTGCAATAAAACAACGATGTATTATTCGATTGACATAAATTTTTTTTATTCGAAAGATAACCTTGTGGCATTACCTTTTAAGTATGATTTCTGGCATAGGACTGCCACGGCTGGCTCGGATGTAGTCCAATCTGGACGTCCAATTTTCGATGACTTTTTCCAACATTTGTGGCCGTATATCGGCATTAACACGGCGAATGTTGTCTTCCAAATGGTCAAGCGTTTGTGGCTTATCCACATAGACCAATGACTTTACATAGCCCCACAGAAAATAGTCTAGCGGTGTTAAATCACAAGATCTTGGAGGTCAATTCACAGGTCCAAAACGGGAAATTAGGCGGTCACCAAACGTGTCTTTCAATAAATCGATTGTGGCACGAGCTGTGTGACATGTTGCGCCGTCTTGTTGGAACCGCAGCTCCTGGACATCATGATTGTTCAATTCAGGAATGAAAAAGTTAGTAATCATGGCTCTATGCCGATCACCATTGACTGTAACGTTGTGGCCTTCATCGTTTTTGAAGAAGGATTCCACCAGCCCATAAAGCGCACCAAACAGTCAGTTTTTCTAGATGTAACGGTGTTTCGACATACACTTGTGGATTAGCTTCACTCCAAATGCGGCAGTTTTGTTTGTTGACGTAGCCATTCAACCAGAAGTGCGCTTCATCGCTAAACAAAATTCGCTTATGAAAATCGGGAACAACGGCAATCTCGTTTTGGGCCCATTCGACGAATCTACGCCTTGCTTGATGATCGTTTTGATGAATTGCCAAACCAAACTGAGAATAAATGACTTGACAGCTGTTAAATCGGTCGCCATATTGGAAAGTAATGCCAACTTAAACTTCTATACCTGAAAAAAAAACCCTCTTTCCTAACATCTGGATATGTGTGTGCTTGTCTGTCACAAAAATACAAAAAATTGGGTGCAAATACTTCAAATTTTCTGTAGCTCCTTTTGGTTTTCAATTACAAAATAAAAATATTGATTTTTTAAACTAAATTTTAAAAAAATGAGACAATATAGGTATTAGAAATAATTACGGAAAAATAAACATTTGAAAGATATTTTGCACTAGCTAGCGTAATTGTGGTACTTAATGGTTAATTGGATACTCTTAATGAATGTCAAAATTCAGAATA
Organism: Trichonephila clavipes; assembly: GCA_019973935.1. Lineage (NCBI taxonomy): Eukaryota > Metazoa > Arthropoda > Arachnida > Araneae > Nephilidae > Trichonephila > Trichonephila clavipes. The sequence goes on from BMAU01020564.1 coordinate 182,565, forward strand.
TTTTTTAAAACATTAAACGTAAAAAAGAGTTTTTGATTTTTAACTATGTGATATTAATATTAAAAACTATGTGCTGTACTAATATTATTTATTTCATTCGAAAATTATTTTTTGAAAAGAATATTAAGCATTAATAATGCAATAAATTTTATTCAGAATTTTTGAGATATCGTAATTAGTTCCTTAAATAAAAGATAATAGGATGCCGGGGAAATTGATATTTTCCCAAAATACTGCGTTTTTGTACATAGTAAGAATTTTCTTGTTGTATTAATTTAAGTTTTCTGAAATGAACTTCTGTCAGTTTTTTTTATTTATGAAGTTTTCCACGAAGGCCACTTATATGCCTACAGATGAATATAATACCAGAAATATTTGTTTGCAAACCCGTTGTTGCATTTCTTATGGATTCTATGATTATTTTCATTCGTCATTACAAAACTGGCATCGATTTCTGTCCCAGATTGCTGAAAAATGCTTTAAAAGTCTTAAAAATGTTTTTAGAAGGAAGAAGGTGAAGAGCGAGGATCTTGGAAAAAAACACACACTGCATCAGGAGTAAATAATGCTAATTGTATGGCTGAAATTAACGTGTAAAAAGAGTATTGTATTGGTGTTAAAGCTAAAGTCTATAAATGAATGAAAGCTCTGTTTTTGTATTCGAGAGAGCATCACGATGAAGATATCATATACCCATTTTTATTTTTCGTTGTTTAAAAATTTTAGTTAATGTGTAAAACAAATGTTTTGAAGATAATTTAGAGACTATTTATACAAATAAATGTCGTATTGGGGATCTGTGTATGATTTCTGTGATAAATTCGTAGACGTTCTAGACGTCCTAGACTTATGTGCGTTGAGAATTTGAATATTGTTCAATATTGAATAAAATGAATTAACAATTGCGAGATATATTATTGGGAACAAAATAGTTAAAATATTGGAATCTGATGTAATTTATACATTAAATACAGTAGGAACTGCAGGAAGGTTATAACTACAGGAATATTTTGAACGCTCTGATTATTAACTCAGGTTGTAAGATGATTGATATATATTTTCAAAACTCTACAGATCTTTGCCTTACACTTTTATTTATTAAAAGAGAATAGTTTAATGCAATTAGTATGGCACTACAAGAGCAATTTAATTTATTCTTAACCTGTTAACTGTCATGCCCGAGATTGTCTCGGCCACGACAACACTGCTCCAAAATGTCATGCCCGAGTATTATACGGGGTAATTTTTTGTGAGTGCATCTTATTGTTATTCCCGAATGCATATCGGGAGAAGTTTATTTCGGTCTCAATTACAAAAAGGTAAACTCATAGCTTTTCGAAGAGGTAAGATTTTGGCTACTAGGTGGAAAGACAAGAAGAGTGTGTGTTTCTTGAGCAGTATTCATGATACTTCCATGTTCAACCTAAAAAAATGCTCAAGTCAAAGAATGTTTTTGACTACAATTTAACTATGGGTGGTATAAATCGCTATGATCAAGAAATATTCTTTCATCCAACAGTCTTAAAACGCCAAAAAATTATAAAAAGATATTTTTATACTTACTAGACAAGGTACTCTGAAACTCATCTTTGCTTTGTAAAAATATAGTTGAGAAGCATATTACATTTTTAGAATTTAGAATCCATGTTGTAGAAGAGCTTTTACACAAATATGACGATGCAGCTTCTTGATCAAAGATTACTGGCACACCACCTTCAATACATAACCCCATCCGTCATACTGAATGGCATTTTGCATCCCATATTCCTACTACTTCTGCCAAACGTAGACCTACAGGTGTAAGCGACTTGCGCTTGAAGTCACTCCCTCACCGTCCTGCCTACCTAAAGATGTTGGAGGAAACAAAGCATGACCAGAAACCTAGATAATAATTCTAATTTATTCTTATTATTCAAGCACTCTAATTAACCACAAGAGGAAGACCTAGGAGTGATATAGAGAAAGCAATTAACCTTGAGTGGAAAAAGCGCAAGTAAATAGATCAAATTAACTTAATCAATCTCAACCTATAAATTCCTAATTCACTAATTTAGTATAGTGGGAAAATTCTGTTCTTAACTCAAGTTGTGTAAATCACTTAAATTTCATCTTGGTAGCACTGTCCTTTTCCCTTACAATTACCAAACTCTGACCCTACATACTCTAACTAATCTGCATATCAAGGTTTCTTCTAGAGAGGGATGGCTGTGAATTAAACGCGAATGCTAGCCCAAAGATTCCTCAAGAGCCGGGGTGGGAATTAGGTCGATCACGATCGACCAGTTGGGCAGCCAAAACATTTTGGGGTGACCGCATGATGAATTTAGCAGTTAGTAATTGTACACGGAAATATTCAAGATTGGTTGAAGTATGCAGACTATACCATAAGTCTCCTACTGACTATAATGAAAAAAACTAATTTTAGATGAAAACGTTTTATTTTTTTATGTATTTTGAATTGTTTGATAATAAATGCACCATTTGATATTATTATATTTGTGGCTATTAGTATTGTGTTTGTATTTTGCGTTTTGCTTTAAACGTGGTTTTAAAAGTATTAGTTTTTTTTATTTTAGTTCTGTAAGTATATATAAATACATATTCCGTATTTATTATTAATTTATTATAAATATTATAGACCTTTTGCCATCATCACGCATCTACGAAACTGGGCATTGACGCGCAAAAGAATTTTTCTAGGGGGAGGTGCAGTCGAGGGTAGAATGTCTAACATTCTTGTATCATACTCTAATACGCAGTCAAACATATTGTTTTAAGGTGTCCGACTACGATCGGAACCGTGATTTTCAAAAGCGCATAAATGGACAATTTTCATGATGTTTAGTGTCACTTAGATTAGAATATATGCATAAAATTGTTTTAAGGACATTTTGACAAAAAAAAATTTAAATACAATATTTTGGCAAAAAATTAACTTAGAATAATCTTTTTTTCCAAATGTTCTCCTTTTGTGAAAAATGCTTCTATTAGAATAATATTTTGCCTGTATATAGCTCAGATCTCTTTACAGAGGCTCAACTAGAATTTTTGAAATATATAATTTAGAAGTGGGTTTATTCATATTTTACGACAACAGAGGGGAGCAATTTTAAGAAAAAAACGCCAATAATTATTTCAATTGGTGGTAACTCTGAAAATAATGTGAATTTTTCAAAAATTCTAGTTGCGCCTCTGTAGAGAGGTCTGAGCTATATACAGGCAAAATATTATTATAATAGAACCATTTTTCACAAAAGGAGAACATTTGGAAAAAGGATTATTTTAAGTTAATTTTTTGCCAAAATATTATACTTAAATAAATTTTTTTCTGTCAAAATCTCCTTAAAACAATTTTATGCATGTATTCTAATCTGAGTGACACTAAATACCATGAAAATTATCCATTTATGCGCTTTTTTAAAATCACGGTTCCGAACGTAGTCGGATACCTTAATTTTGTAGATTATCGGGAACAAAAAACATTAAAAAATAAATTAATAATAATAAATAATCAGCGTTAAATAATAAAAAAAATATTAATAACAAGTACTTAATTAAGTTTTACGTACTATATACATGGGATTATAATCAATCGGGGAAAAAAATTCAAAGGTTATGGAGGAGAGTCCGGACCAGTGCCCCCCTCCCCTCCTTGTGTGTGCCACTGACTTTGAGTGGACCGCAACAGCTTGAAAAAATTAGAAGTAACCCGCACCCTGGAAAAGTTTGCCCAGCCCTGCCTAAGAGGATCAGTATCAAGGTCGCGTAAAGACCCGTCACACAGGACAGTGCAAAGTTTGTTGCACTGTACTGTTCAAAAATGTTTGCAATTGGAAACAAGATAAGGAAGAAAACACAATTCTTATGTAATCAAACCTGAATATTACTGAACTCTTTTTCTTTATTTAAAAACTAATGTTCCACTAGAAGTGAACTTTACACTGCCACCTTGTGTGGTAGCTACCTCAAGCAAATATGCAGTTCCTACAAAATCTTAAAAAAAATTATGCATGTAACTGAAAATATCATTTTTTAACTACTATTTTGTTTTGTTCTAAACATTTGATTTTTGCAATAAAAAATTTGATAATTTACGTACCCAAATAATCAAAATAACTTGCAGTTAAAGGGTAAAGTGATGGATTTTTTTTTGGTATTTGTGGGCAGTTCGGAATTTCGAAATTGAACGGATATTTTCTTGTTGCTATATTTCTTGTTTGTAGAACGGATATTTACTTCTGATAGTCTCAGATGTCTATAAACTGCAGCCAACACGTTTCGTAATTTTCACTTACGGTCAGCTGCAATGATCGACACCCGAACTGAACCCCATTCTCCTCTAAGATGCTGATCACGTTCGAGGTAACCTCGCATTTCATGCACGTGCAGTCAAAGTACAGAGTTCTATTACAGGTTAGATGATTATAAAATTCACAGTAAAAGTGTTCATTTCGTTAGAATAAGTTCAATGCATCCTTTTTAAATAACACCAGAGACTATTTATAGCCACATGGATCACATTTTGTTTAAAAGCACAATTCATGCTTTTGAGATACCATTTGTTTTTGGTAATACTTTTTTCTTATATTTGAAGCAATATATATGAAAAAAATATTTAATACATCTGATTCTAAAATTCAGAAGGAAATTTAAATAAAATATAATACAATATATGATAATTAATATTTGAAAAATGCATTTTTCAGAATTTTATAAATTGTAATGTTTTATGAATAACAGAATGGTGACCAATGGCATTGCTGGGATAGAGCAAAACAAATAACATATATGTTTTTTTAAAAAATATTACAGTTGATTGTGGTTAGTTTGTGCTATTAGTTCAAAGTTATATCCCCTTTTTAAGTACCGTAAAATCCGGCGTATAACGCGCACTTGTACTTTCAAGCTGCATTTTTTTAATTTTAAGGTATATTCGACGTATAACGCTTACCCCGTTTTTTACGAAGGAACCTACAATGTACGTTAGCAAGGCTATTATGTTTTAAAGCCATTTATTCAAGGCATTACCCCAGGATTTTGAAAAATAGTATATTTCTAGAAAACTATCCTTTAAGTTATAATAAGGTATGGCATTTCTTTTAAATAAACAGTACTCCGATTTTTGTAGAAGTCTACGTTTTTTTAATGCTCATCTCGTTTTTTATTTTTAAAGCTCTCAGTTTTATACCCGGTGTATAGTGCGCACCCGTAAATTTCGATCGTATTTTTTGGGTTAAAAATGTGCGTTATACGCCGGATTTTACGGTAAATTCTTTATTACCCTGTAGTTGTTCTAAGAGAAGGCGTATGCACACTGTAACTGTTTTTGTTCTTCTGTGTAGTATACATTCCCTTTCAATGAATAAATTAGCATTTATAATTCGTCATAAATATTTCTGAACTACTATTTCATATATATATATATATATATATATATATATATACATAGAATCGGACTCCTATTTAATGAATTCATAGGGACACAGAAACTTTTGTTTGTTGATTCGGGTTTATTCGTTATGTCGGGTTCCAAGCAAAATGCATATTTTTTCGCGCTTACCTTTTGAAAATTCTGGAACAAGTATCTACACAAAAATTATCTATAGTTAGAAATTATACACTTTTTTATTCAATAGCTAAAAATACCGTTTGTTAAAAAACTGTTATTACGAATCAGTTAAGGGACATGGTACGATTTACGCAAAAAATTTTAACTTAAGGAGCTTCAAAATTTTTTGGTTGCCTCTTATGTGTGTATACTATGTAAAACAGAATTTGTGCTGGAAATTTCATAAAACGCTAGCTTCATTAATCATAATCATTCATTAATCATCATTTCATAAACGCTTCATTTAATTTTTTTAAGGAAAAAACTTAAAATTTGTAAAGTGATTTTAAAATGCTACTCCTCCCCTACAAAAATGTACATACACGCATCAAATTTGATTAACAAGTACGTCAAACTATGTAAAACAAAAGTTGGTATGGATTTTGTGATAAGATTATTGGTATTCGTAGAATACTTGTTTTTATGAATCCTTATTGAAAACTCCTTAAATTGTATAAATTCTGAGTTCAATTATATTTAAAAATAAGTATTACTCCGAGTTTCAAAAATGCATACCAACTTTTGTTCCATGTACTGTTAGCAATAGGTAAAAAAATATTCAAAGCATTCGGGACACAATAGAAAAAAAAAGTTTCACTTCAAAATGCCTTAGTATTTTAAATGAAAAGACAAACTAGTTATTTTATCTTTCTGAGGTAAGTAAGTTTAAATTTTTGATTTGCCATAGGGATGTGAATAAATACGAACGTAAAACGCAACATAATTCTGCGCTTTTTAAGTTAGAACTTTCAAATATAGTGAACTTATAGAAAAATATATGAAGAATAATTTAGGCTAAAAAAATAGATTTGATTTTTTTATCGATTTTTGTCAATGAATCGCACTGTGTCCCCATAACTCGAAATTTTATAATACTCACTAATGGACGTTTAACAATCTTTTTGATTTCTGACTTGAAAGAGCTTTTTCAATTTAATGTATAGAAGAAAATGCAATGTCATTTACATCCCGCTGCTTAAGGTATATTTTCTGCTTCCAAATAATGTGTAAAGTAGTAGGAAATGTAATAGTTTGCATAGGAGTTTCATTATCGATTTCTTTCATTAGAATCGCTATTAATTGGCTCCGACAAAGCAAAAATTTCTTCGATTTCAGTTGCACAGATAGACAGTCAGTCATCGAGTAAAAGATAATCTTTAAAATCTTCAGATATCCCCTGCGTTATAGAGTAGAATGAGATAAGAAAGGAATTTCCTGTTCTATTCAAAACTCACCCGATGGTTTACATTCCTGACTCATCTGTACCTGTTAAGTATAATAATGTTTTTCACCCTTTCCCTTTGAAATTTTATTCTTTCAAAGAACATCTTTTTCTCTACAGGTCAAAGAAGATGTAATTTGAAAAAAAAAATCCATTTCTTTTTCTAATACAAACTAACAATTTTTTTTTCGGTTGTTGAAATAGTTTATTAATTCGGGGTTTACTATTCATTAAATAGGGCTATTGCTTTCATTTTAATCGGGTAAAGAGAAAAATTTGTTAAACAGGGGTTCGGTAAACGGGGGTCTGACTATATTTCAATTTCATGTTTTCCAGTTTCTAATATAAAGGAAGAATATATTCAATGAGAAAAACTATTTCTTCATATTTATGGTGAAGTATAATGAAGTGATCCTAAAGCACTTTCTTTGTTACGTTGCTTTGTTCTTAAATGTCTCAAAAGTATTTCGTCGAACCCTTATTCATTTATATTTCGATTGAGAGCACAAAAATAAAAATTCACAATCCGGAAGTAGTCTTTCAAAACCATATTTCTTTTCTATTTCGAAAAAAAAAGAATTTAAATAGTCTGCAAATCACTGAATTTCTCAGAAGACGAAAATCGAGCTCAATTGGAAAATCGTCTGTTTACAAGCCTCGCCTCAAATTCAATGAAGGAAGTGCAAAAAAAGGCACTTATTCCTTCAAACGGATTCCCATCATTTGCATGTCCAAACAAATCTCCGGATGAAAACTTTTCCCTTTCATTCCCATGCAAATCTGTTCTATAAATCACTGCATCCATTATCAAAAAGGTGGCATTAGTCACTGTTCAGAGACTGGGTCTCTAAATGCCGACCTTATAACGATCTGGAGATGCAAATCTTCAATCTTCATCGCCATCCCACATAATGGACTCCAAAAAGTGCGATAAATCTCATCGCTGGGTAATCATGCTCAGCAATGACCTAGTAGGGTGGGTACAGTTCATTGACCGTGACACCTGAATCAAGGTCTTGAACTTCTTTCTTGCTCTCTCGAGGTGAATCCCCGTGTTTACCTTACCAGTTTCCGACTCGTCTTCCGGATTATATACGCTCTGGAGTGAGGTCTTCGATATCATTACCTTGGGAGGAACAGGGCCGGAAGGACAGGTAAGATGTGCTCTTGATATTAGTAACCGTTGTCCGGTGCTTTTTGCCGGGGATGGGAGAGTAACGGGTTGAACGAGTGTATTTACAGTTGCAAAAGAGCGTTGAGCTCAAATAGATAGTGTGTTCTGTTATATTTAGTTGTAAAAGGGAACTGTGTGTGCATTTGAAGTTAGTAGTATTCAGGGAATACATTTGCAGTTTCGAAAAAGATATGGGGATTTTACCGAGGATGAGAGAGTAACGGGTTGAATGAGTGTATTTACAGTTGCAAAAGAGCGTTGAGCTCAAATAGATAATATGATGTGTTGTATTTAGTTGCAAGAAAAAAAAACTGCATTTGAAGTTGATAGGGTTCAAGGAATACATTTGTAGTTTCAAAAAATACATTTTTTGATATAACAGCGTTTTAGAAAGATGACTTATGCTTGTTTATATATTAAAAACTCGTACTCCCACAATCAATTTGGTCAGAGAAGTTCTTGAATGTATAAAAGAGGCACAATTAAATTTATTAATTAATACATAGAGAAGTGACAAATTCGTAGTTGCAAAGAAAATATTGCTTCACTCAAACTTTAAACGTTAGAAAATAATTACAACATATAAGAGGAGATGCTAAAGCATTAAAATATCGTTCCTTAAATTTAGTAAAGGAATTTCATCGTTGTCAAACCAATATCTTCTATATGTACTTCTTGGAGATTTCGACATTTTGACTACTATGACTAGTTTACTAACCAAATTTTAATATAAAAAGGCTACTATGTCACTGCATTATACGGTGAACTGCGATCACTAAAATAATATGCTACATCTATCAGCCGGAATATTTTCAAGTACAAATATCTCAAAGTTACACTTTTTGCATATAGCAGGTATTGGTTTGGCTACGATGATTTGTGAGATGATTATATATAAAGTTATTCTTTCATTGTGTAATTCATGAAATACGAAACGTAATTGCTTCTATCTTCTGTTCTATTGCTAATAATTGTTACTAACATAATCAAACACCTTTATATATATTTTCAATGTTAAGATTAGTTATTTTCATCATAAAATCCTTTCGGATGTTATTTTAATTTAACTTCTTAAGAGAAAACTTTTGTTTTTCTATTCTGTACGCATTTAAGTAAATATGGAAATTTTGTTGGGATATGTATGAATATTTTATGTTTTCCTTCTGTAGATTTAAAATCCCGTTTTTTTTATACACAACAACAAAATTAATTTTATACGTTGTTTAAAAATATTCGGGAGTGGTTATATTTTAAGGCATGAACAATTTTCAAAGAGATTTATTTCCTTACTATTCTTTCAAAAATTAAATAAATAATTGAACTGTGTTAGAAAGAGAGACAGAACATTTATTTTATACAACATTCTGCAACATACTTTTAAAAATAAGTGAAAAAATGAAAAAAAAAAGTAATTTAATTTAAAAATTACACGAGAGATTTACTCACAGCTGTATTTTTTACTCTTCTCAGCTAGTCTTTTTACAAGATAATAAATAGCGAGAATATAGAAGAAAAATTTCGATTAAAAATTCATTAAAACTCCATTTATTACTTCTAAAGAAAAAATGTTTCAATAAAATTCAATTGCATAAGAATGCTTCTGAAGGTAGAATAAAATTATAAATTCTTCCTATGATCCATCTATTATATAACTATTTTCATTCCATGTTATTCTTCTGGGATTAAGACACGAATTCATTTAAAGAAGTCTTAAGATCAATTCATAACAATGAAAAATGAAATATGCTCGTATAATATTACCCCTTACCCTTACAAACATTAATAGTTTTATAAAAAATTAGGACAGAGGCGAGGTTCTTCAATTTCTTGGTTGAATGTTTCCTTATTTGCTTTTTTAATGTCTAAAACATCTGAAATGTATATAGACTATATTAAAATGTGTAAAATCTTTTAAATACAGTTTTTGAAAACAGCAAAAGTCTTATATTATATAAAATTTCTTTTGATTTGAATTAATAATAATGTGCAACCCCAAGATAATAAGAAATAATAAAAATTAATTTTGATTGTAAAATACTCGTCGATAAATTCAACGAACGTATTTGATTGTAAATTAGGTCGTTAAGTGGAAAAAAATTAATTTTAAAATCATAAGCATTGCAAAAGATTTAAAATTTTTAATATTAATGGCAATTTACAGTACACACAGAATTTGCAACAAATTCTGTACTATAAATAAATATGAATATAAATTTTTACATTTATACACGTATATTTCTATATTTTCAAAAGTTCTTTTATAATTAGGCATTCGATTGCGAATAAATTGGTAGATTTCAAAAAGAAACCATATTTCAAGAAATATTTCAGATTTCACATAAAACTCTGAGAAGGATTTTTACCATTTCTTAGACAGATGCAAAATCTGTAAACAATAGTTTCTACAATGTATGAAAATAAAGTTTAATTTCGTCGAAAACTTACTTTCTAAGAAAATCACTTAACATTCTAGCTTTTGAATTTATAGCTGATTAAAACATGTAATAGAACCAAATATGCACAATTACTCAAATAAATCAGCGTTAAATTAAAAAAAAGTAAGTAGACGTAAATTGAAAAAAATTGAAAACTAAGCCAACATTGTATTTTAATTTTAGAAGGTGTCGAAAGAAAATCTTCGCCTTTTTATAACAAAGTAGGTCACAAAGAGCAATTTTGAAAAAAAAAAAAGAATCAAATGATTATTTTGCTTCAATAGTTTCAGGTCAATGATAAAGTATGTGAACCCTATTTAATTGCTGTTGTGCAGGATGTTTTTCAGCAACACTCTTTAAATAATTTTATAGAAAATTATACTCAAAATAACTTTTCTATTTGGAAAATATGCACATTTGTTCTATGACAATATAGAATTGTCTTAACAATTATTTATTCACTATGAGAAGGTATATCACCATTTTGTTTTAATTTAAAGATTTATTATTTTTATGAAAATTGTGAGTGTTGTGTGCGTATAATATGATTAATAACATAATTAACATACTCCATATACATCGTGAAACAGTCTTCTGTTTCTTTCCCCTTTTTACGAACCGACTACATTGGTCATTTTTTATACATATAGAAAAATATATAGTTTATAACGTGAAATATAGAAATAAAATTTAAAAGCTCAAGATTCAATTTGATACTCTAACCAATGGTAATATATTAGCCTTTGTTGATGTCACAACTGCTAGATAGTGCCCCAGACATAGTACTTGTGCGGTTTTCTTCTGGCGGAAGCACGGAAATCACTGGAGAGTGAATCAGTAGACTGCGTAAGATTTGGTGTGCATCAACGCGAGAAAATTGACCTCTCTTAATGTAACATTGCTGTCATAAAAATAATATCGTATAGAAAATGAAACTGCATATTATTTAGTTGTAAGAAAGGTCCACGTGTAGAGGTAATAAATTACATTATTCTAGAGAAGGATAATTTGTGATTGTGTGTGTTTGTGAATGATTTCTGACTTCCTTGCAATATGTAAATAATTCCCACAGCATTCCGATGATCAGTTTCATAACTGACATGTTAGTCTATCACACTGATTTGTACTCTGAAAATATTAAAATTTTTAGCATCATTAATGAACCGGATGGTGCACTAAATTATCGATTGCATGCATCATTGTGCTTGATTCCCATAGGGATTAATCATTTGCAAATTCAACCTATTTTTTTTCTAGATATATTAGTAAATGGGATGTTTATCGAAATATAATTCAAAATACAGTCGAACTCCGATTTGAAGAACCCACACTTAACGAACTTCACGAACCCCCCTTTTAACGAATAATAAACCCCAATTTAACGGATTATTTCAGCAGTTGAAAATTTTTTTTTGATAAGTTTGTATTAGAGAAAATCGGATACTTTTTAAATGATATAATTTTGTCCGGAACAGAAAAACGATTTTTCTTGGAAGTAACACATTTTCACGGGAAGAAGTGAAGACCGTTATTAAACTTCACAGGTGCAGATGAGTCATGAATGCAACCTCTTGTGTGAATTTGGAATATGACAGGAAACTCCTTTCATCCAACTACACAATACAAGGGATACTTTAAGATTTTGACCATTACGTTTCACTTGATGAAGGACTGCTTATCGGTGCAACTGAAATTAAAGAAATCGTTGATCTGTCAGAGTCAATGAATAGCGATTCTGATGCAGAAATTGATAATGAAACTCATATCAAAACTGTTAAATTTTCGAATGCCTTACATTGTTTGGAAACTCTGACAAATACCTCATACAGCAGGATGTAAATGACATAGTTTTTTCTTCTCTGCTTAAAGTAGAAAAATAGCTCTTTCGAGTCAAAAATCAAAATGATTGTCAGTCTATTAGTCAGGATTTTAAAATTTCCAATTAACTGGTTCGTAATAATCCTCTAATAGTATTTGGCTGTTGAATAAAAAGTGTGTAATTTTTAATTACAGATATTTTTTGTGTAGCTGCTTATTATGAAATTTCAATAGGGTAGGTGCAAAAAGTTTGGACCCTGATGTAAGGAATGATTCCAATTTAACGAACAAAACGTTCGCTCCCGATGAATTCGTTAAATCGGGGTCCGAATGTATTTCATGTTTCATTTCACGTTTTGAATTAAAAATAATTTTTTCTACAGTTGAACTCAGGAAGAAAAACCACATCAAAGAGTGAACGATGGACAAGCAATGGTTCGTGGTGTTTATTTTATTTGGGATACGTCTTGCACTAGCCCAGACTGGTGAGTAATAACAAGGTTTTTAACTTTTCAAAACACTAATATAGTTGTATTTGGTTAGAATCAACATCTCTTTAGCATTACAGTCAAACCGCCATATCACGAACCTCTATTTTACGAGTTTCTCTATTCGCGAACTTTCCTGGAACCATTTTACTATTTTTTTGTAATTAACCTCTAAATAAAGAAGTGCATTTTCTATTCACAACGAACTCTTTTTCTCTTGTATAACTCGTTCCCCCCTATTTTTAAAATATTTCGGGTCATTTTTCAAAGCATTCTCTCTTTTAGCCCATTTTATGATAATCAATGACCTTGAACTGATATTACTAGGTGCCTAACTCACCTAGAGCAATGAATATATAATGTTTCAAACAATCATGTTTCTTGTTTTCCTTGCAAATTTCTTTTTTATGGGTAAGGCATATAAAATGAATGGATATTAATTTTGAAAAAAGAACGAATAATTACTTCTAAATAATATATAGTGTTTATGAAAATAAAAATACGTTTTACGTGGTTTTAAAGTATATTAAAAGATGTATCTCTCTTTAACGAACTTTCCAATAAACAAACCTTTTTTCGGGATATAGCGATTTGAAAAATAGAGGTCCGACTGTACATGATGGTTATTGGCAACGAAAATTGTATATTTCTAACTGTAATCAAGTGGTGAAGGTAGCTAACTACACTTTAAAAATTTTGAAGTTCCAGTGAATTTAAATGTACATATATAATTGCAATATCTATTTCTCATCTTTCTTAATCTATCAATTTCTTATATTAAAAATATCGCAATTTTAGATGTGTGTGTGCTTTGTGCTTTTTATTGTTCCCTTTAAATAATAAGGAAGCTTTGAATAACTATACGAGGAATAATCCAGAGTAAAAGGATAATATTTATTAACAAAATTTCGTTTAAAATTCTTACATTAAGAAAAAGTTATACTATTTAAAAGAAACTTATAGAAATGCTACAATTTACTAAAATGACAATTTTGATCTGTTCTAATAAAAATGAAACTGAAATTAAAATGATCATACAGTTTGAAAAAATATAGTGCTGTACATACGCAAAACATTAGATCAAATGCAGTTTAAATAAGGAAAAAAATATATCCTTCAGATTCAAAATTATAAAATTTAAGAAAAAGTTTTACATTTCCATAGGGTGAAATATTTAAATTAACAAGACGTATTTTATGTCAAATTCCTCAAATTTTGAAATTTGGAATTTTAAGTATTTAAAAAATTATAATGAAGTATCAAATCTGTATTAATAAATGTATTATTTTAAAAATAAATATTTCTCCTGTCTTTATTTATGAAAATGACAGTTTCGAAAAAGAATTTTTGGAATTTTGAATGCGTCCAGATAAAATCATGAATTCGGAAAGGAATACCGATTTACACTAAATGCATATATAATGGATTATCATCTTTAAAAAAAGCATCAGATATCTTTAAAAAAATGATAGTTAATTGCAATTGATCATAATCTTATTTATAGTCATAAGTTCCCTTTGTTTATAAAAAACAATTAACTAGTTATAAGATATAATTTTTTTTCTTAAAGTCTTTTCAGTAACAGTGTATGACATCAGTTCCCTTCTTTAAAAGTATTTTATTTAGCCTCTTTTAATAGTTTCTTCCTTAAAAGAAAACTTAGGAAAGAGTGAGAAACCATTGCAATCAGCATTTTTAAGAATTAAGAGCAACACAAAGACTTTTAAACATGAATATAGGACGGAAAACTGAATATGAAAAGACTATATGAGAAGATTCAAGCAATGAAACCCTATAGAGTTTTATAGATATAAAGTTATTTAAAATGCCGATTCACTTTCTAGATGTAACATATCTTCTGGATCAAATTATCCTCCTTATAAACATTAAAAAAAATAAGGGAGGGGGTATGCCTGTCTGGCAAATAGCGAATCAACCCCCCATTGTACAAATTACACAATTGTTCATACTCAAATTGTAATTTAATTGTAATTTAATTGTAAATGCAAAGGGTCGTAGCTATCGCCATATCAGCTCTATCAATGATACAGGGCCCCCAAGCTATAGGAGCCCCAACACGTGAAAGAAAGAAATCGTAAAATAGTAAGGGGAACCTGAAAAGGGCCCTCAAGGAATTTTTGATACAGGGCCAACTCAGGACTAGCTACGTCAGTGATTATGCAGTTCTAATACAAACGCGCTTCTTCAGATATGCGTTTATGATGTAATGTTGTGTTAATCTTTGAGCTTGAAGTAGTAGATCGAACTGAAAATGGGGCCTTATTGCCAATTTGTAACCATTATTTTGAACAGGACTTACTGCCTTTTTATTACTGTTTTCGTGTGTGAGATAAATAAATAAATTTATTACATCATCAAGAAAAACTGTTTTTTTATGTATAGAGAGACTTAAACGTGAATGCGTGAGTTTTTTTTATTATGAAATGTAATGAGCTACACTATTGATTTAAGTTTAATATAAAGGATTATCAGGAATTACTCATTGTGGAAAGTAATGTTTATAAGTAGAAATTTAACTATATAAAAATAAACTTCCTTAATGAAGATAAAGTTCAGTGATTTTAAAACGTACTTTGTTATTAAATCTAGTCATAATTTTAATAGTCTTTCTCTCATAATCATATAATATCTAATTTTAATGTGTCTTAAATATTTTTAAAATTCTAATTTTAATGTGTCTTAAATATTTTTAAAATTCTAATTTTAATGTGTCTTAAATATTTTTAAAATAATTAAATCACAACTTATATAGGTTTATGACCATCTAATTAATAAATAAAATGCTGACATATTCATTAAAAAGAGGGATTTTATGAGTAAATATGTCAATTCCGTGACGCAATTAAATTTTAAAAGTTCTTGATTATGATGAATATTGTGTTCGAGTATTAATACAATTTGTTATAATTTTAGACGTTACCGAGGAAAATTTAGCTTCACGAATAACTTCCGAACCAGATTCTACCTACAAGAGCACTGAACAAACAACAGTGGATTCCACAACGTCAACAAAGGGTGAAAAAACTGATGAAAACCCCCCACACCCCGCAGTTTTATTCCGAGCTCCATCATCTATTAAAACGGCAAATTTTGGTCAAAGAGTTAAGCAACCGGAAACTAGCAGCTCCTATGCTTTACCATGGAGTTCTGAAGAAGTAACACCAGAGAAGACAACATTCCCTCCCGTAGTTACAACCCAAAGTACAATATCAGTCAGACAACCTCAGTGGCAACAAATTCTACCACAACAACAAGTTCCAGTGCAGCAACCTCATTATCAGAACCAGCCACAACAGCAAGTTCAGCAACAGCATCATTATCAGAACCAGCCACAACAAGTTCAACAGCAACAGCAAGCACCTCAACAAGAACGAGTACAGCAACAGCCAGCACCTCAACAAGAACGAGTACAGCAACAGCAAAAAGAACAAGTACAGAAACAACAACAAGAACGGGTACAGCAACATCAACAAGAACAGACTCATCATCCTCACTACCAACATCGACAACAACCCCAACCACAGCAGCAACTACATTCCCATTACCAACACAGACCTCAACAGCAACAGCAGCAACAACAGCAGCAACAGCAAACACAGGGCTTCCAAGAAATAGAAAATTTCCCAAAAGGTAAACAATATAAGTCTTCTACTATTAAAACTGCCCCTCCTGCTCAGCAAGTACAACAGCAAGAGACTGTAAATGAGGTCGATCCTAAAACCAAGAATCCAACACCTTTCAATAGCCAATTGAGTGAAGAAGAACGATTGAAAAAAGCAGACCAAGCCCTTGAAGAATTCTTTGGAGATGTTATGCAGAATCTAAGCGTCAAAATGAAAACCGGTATGGATGAACCTTTAGGTGAGATCCTAGATCCCGTGCGACTTGATGACATGCAACTACAACCTTTAGTCGCTGGCGAGGTCTTTGATGTGAAAATGAAACAGATAACTGTCGGCGGACTATCCGATTACAAAATAACCCAACTTGAAAGCCAGCTGAATGAATCTCGAATCAAAATTGGAATCCATTATCCCAAACTTTACGCTAATTGCTTATTTAGAGCTAATGGTACACTTTATGAAATCTTTAAGGTAACTGGAAAAGGCAATGCTACTATAATTTTCAACGAAGTGCATGCCAGGACTGTCTTATATTTGACTAAGGATAACGGAGTTTTGCAGGTAACGTCAGCTGATCAACCATACGTTGATTTTTCATCTGCTGAAATTTTGTTCTTAGATGAAGATGCAAAGGAAGGTGCAGAACCAGTTAAAGCAGAAAGTGTTGCAACTCAGTTGGGACCTTTGTATTTCTGGGTACTGACTGCAAATGCTGTGGACAAGATAGACTATCCATTAGCTCTATATTTCAACCAGGCATTGAAAGATTTCCCTCTGCAGAACTTTTTGGAAGGTCACATTTTCCGACAAAGGCACTTACGCATACATGTTCCTCATAATCCACTCCCATATGCTTATGTATCATCAGAATTCGGAGAGCAAATCAAAGCATCTGCTTGAGAGAGATGAAGAGAAAGGAAAAGACTCATAACTTTTGATCATACAATATATAGAAATAAGCAAACATATTTTTTAGTAAGATATATCTTACTAAAAAAAGTTTTACATCTATTTTTTATATTGAAAAATATTTAGTGCAGCGCACAATATACTACTTGCGTTTATGAAATTAAAGTTATTTATTTATTTTAACCTTATATCAAAGCAATTTTCAAATAAAAACATTTCCTTTAATTTTGTTAAAAAATTCGGTTTTTTCCAAACCTTTGAATTTTTAGCATTCATATTTTTAGTAGTAGCTTACAAAGAGGAAAATAAGATAAAAATAAGTAAACTTACCAAAATACCTGAGGTACTTCAAAGTTTAATCGAAACATCTAAGCAATGTTTTGAGAATACATTTCTTAAAATTTATTTTAATATAGTATTTGATTGTTTTGTTCAAAAGTTTTTCAAACTCCCTATGCTAATTTACAGTTATTACGAACATATATATGTGTGACAGAAGTAATGTTATATTTATAATTCGATTTCGTGTATTATCTTTTTATTGTGCGTTCTTTGTGTTACTTTTCATGATATTTATTATTACGGAGCTGGTATCCGCAATTACTGTCACAGTCTGTGTTTTTAATTTTCAGCTGTATTGCAATATTTATTTGAAATAAATGGATTGCTTAAATGCATATGAAGTCTCCACATTATTTAAAATTGATTTATTTGCTGAATTTGATTAAATGCATTCAATTAAATTTACAAAGAAATGGTAAAATAAAGATAGCACATTATAATGGTTACATTTCTCATTATTTATTTCAAGATTAAATGAAATTTTAAGAAAATATTTCAAGTTACTTAAAACTATTTTAAATTAATTGCTGCGATTGAAAACGAATTTGAAATGAATTGAAGTTACATCAATATAACTGTAAATCTGAGACGAACGATAATTAGTCTGGTTTCTAAAATTTAGGCACGAGACAGTAAAATAAATAAAAATGGAAAGAAAATCTTTATTAAAATAAAATTGGACATGAAAATAGAATATGAGTTAAAGTTTAAAGAAAACAAAAATCATGAACAAAGAAGAAAAATCTAAAAAATTTTGTTTGTAATTTATGCGATGACATATTACACTTGAATTATAAAATGACGGGTAGAGTAAGAATTATAATAAAGAACTTACATGATTAAAGTATGGGACAGTTCCCGTGTGTGATCTTCACACAAAATTTCAAATAAAGAATTAATCAAAAATCATAGACGTTAGCAATGATCATTCTTCCCTAATGGAAGAATGACCATTGCTAAAGTTTCCAATCCTGTGATATTGACTGCAAGTGGATGATGTAAGCGACAACAGGATCAAGGATGCCTCAGAGATTTTCAATGAGATTAACATTGAGGGAATACAACAGACTCACTATACAAAAAAAATTACTTTTATTCTCAGGTACTAGTGAATAATATTGGTTTGATATGGATGGGCAATATCATCCCAAGCAGAAAATCGGAATTAACTCTCGCAGACTCTCATAATAAGTTTCAGGTTTTATCCCGATACCGTTTAACTGTTACAAAGTCGCCTTTAACCAGTTTTACACGTAGTATCCAGATGATATTCCAGTTCACATCATGATGCTGGCAGTTCTAAATGTATGGTGTTCAATGATGTTCTCGGTCTGATTGTGGCTGTCTCTTTCTTTCCAGACACACACACTCATATTTCATTTAAAACTGTTCAAATGACATTTACTTATCACCTTATTCCCCGTCACCAGGAGTAGGATATTTGAAGTTTAGATGCCATGTCTCTTCGAACGGGATGGTTTGTGAAGCATAAGCGCATACTTAGCTGAAGAACAATCCTTTCATGTACAGCCTTTGGCATTTTCTATCTTACTTAAGTAATGGTGAAGGCCCAGTGGGCGAGTGGTAGCGTATCGCGCTTCCACTCCACAGGTTCGTGGTTCTATCCTCGGGTTGTGCAAGGTCATCTCAGCTTTTCATCCTTCCTGCAGTGGGTAGATAAATGAGTACCAAGCTTGTTTGGGGACTTAAAAATACTGGGGGATCTCACTTCAGACTGACCACCTGATCCTGACATTTGCTCATGCTCCTCAGCGTCCAATGGTCATGTATACTGGGATGGTTACAGTAGGCCCTGCCCCTCATGGGCTGTTGCGCCACTGAGTTTGAGTAAGTAATTGTAGATGGCATTCATTCTACATGATGCTCCAGTTATCTGTTTATAGTTTTGGATGTAACTCGCTGATTTCACTTGATTGTTATATCTGCTATAGCAAAATATCAACCATCATCAGAAGAAAACCCTTAGGTAAAGATTTATTGTCTGATGTTTGACTTATTTAAACTTTTTATGTAACCAGTAAATAACAGTGTGATATCTGCCAATGAAAAGAGTGACATCTTTGATTGACTACCCTTCTTCAATATATCGACCTGCACCCCAACACTCACTATGATCCAGTCTTCTTTCAGCTGGAGAAATATGATAATCATCGAAAATAATCCTACAAAACTTATAAGCAGTTTTTGAATCAACATTTAAAAATACCTTCTTAAACCATTCAGAATGCTGGTGTTTTAAACTGTTCTCCATATCGAACGTGCCCTGAGGTGATCGGCTAAAGTATGCGATATTTACTGCCGTATACTTTCAAAGCTATTTTCTTAACTTTTTGAAGTTTTTGTAAGAAAGGAGTACGACTTGTTTAACTAAAGAACATGTTATAGTCAAAATGACAATATATTAAAATCCATCATAAAATATAATTAATGAACAATAGTGTCGCTCGGCCAGTATGGTGGCTATGACCCTCGGCTTGTAACCGAGTGGGTTCGGATTCGAATCCTGAGTAAGACTTGGTTGCATCTTCTTCGGGAAAGAAGTCGGTCTTTCGCCTGAAATGGATTCCCGTCTCGAAAGGAACAGCAGCGCACCTCTTCTTGTTATATGCTGGGATCATCGTTTGAAATAAAAATCTGTATTCTTCTGTGGTTGTGTTATATGTGTCTGCTCATCTATCACATGTCTTTCGTATGTATCCCAGTAATAAACACACAACAACAATGAACAATAGTAAATTTCAAACTGGGAGAGAAGTCAATTTCTGTAAAGCATGAACTCTGTAATATAAGTTGAGATCGCCTTATAACAAAGATAATTGCTAGGCTAAGAACATTCCATGAAATAATGGATTTCACATTTTAACGGTAACATACATATGCGCATGCGTATGTAAAGAGACAGTCCAAGTTGTTCCACTTGATGTTAAGGTTATTTCTTTAGTTAATAAAATAAGCTTTTAATAGGGACGAATAAGAAAGAAATAAAAATGTATAGTATTGATTATATTTTGTCTAATCAAAACGAGGAAAAATATATAATTTTCCAATAACTGCTGAATGGAAACCGTCAGAAGTCCATTAGTTTTCTCATAATACAGGATGAAATTAAGGAGGTAATTCTTACTATATTTAAATTTGTTTATACTCATATAATACAATAACTTCAAAATTATCGCATTCACAGTTTGTAAATCAATCAAGAGTTTTATTTTAATAATTATACAAGAAAAAAAAAGTCACTCAGTCTTATTCGAAATTAAATGCTGTTCACTGTGGAATAGATTTTTCAGATCTTTAATACTCTCTTTTATATACTGCCCTTTAATTTTTTCCCTCAATTCTGAAGTCATTTTCCTTTCTTCCTATTTTATTGATTTCGGTTCCTTTATCTTGTTTTTTTTTTTTTTTGCTCATTACTTTCGTTTAATAGTCCCCCTCCCATTGCTATCTTTTACATTAAACTTTTTTTTATTTAATCGTTTTTCCCTCCTTGTGATGGATTCTAATGGGTTGCTTTTTCGAATTGGTTTTGAAATCTTTCAACTTGCTTTAGTTTGAATACTGATACACACACATACATCATTTTCAGCAGAAACTACGAAAAAATGATGTTTTTTAAAAGGAAAACATATATATAGTATTGATATTTATTTGTTTTTATTTATTAATTAGTAGCTTAATTGTCAATTTATCCGTACTTTGTTAAAATATTTTGAGACAAAATTCACATTCAAAACAGGAAATGCTTTCAGTTGTGAAAAGTATAAAAAAGCTATCGAAGAAATTCAAATTTAGCCCTCGCAAAGTTATTTTTCAGCATATTTTATAAAGAATAAAAAAGCAAAATTACACAGAATAAATAACAATTTTCCTATCACAAGACGTAAGTATAGGACAAAATAATAGGAATACCATTTAAAAATGAGTCGTTCTTTAACCGTGCAATAAAAGGCCACCAATGTAGCAACAATCTGCCACCTAGTGGTAGCGAAAGTGATGGTATCAGTCAAATATTTGACAGTGTGAGAGTTGCATGAAAAAATTCTATTCTTACCAAAGCTTGATTATCTCCGACTTCTTTGACGTGAAAAGAGGAACGATTATTGGAGTTCGCCTCTCTGGAGTGTCCTTACCCAGAACAGTCAACCTTGCAGGTGTTTCAAAGACTATTGTGTGAAGGGTTACAACAGCCTACATAAACCTGGGTAAGGTGTCTTCTGTGTAGCACAACAGTGGATGGAATTCAAAGCTGAAAGACCGTGAGAGATGGCTGTTGAAAACGATAGTCGCCTGAAATCGCAAGATTACACTGCCGCAGATAACGCCCGTCCCAATTTCAGAAACCCGTAACCATGAAAACTATTCAACGGGAGCTGCATAATGTAAACATTTATGGCTGAGTAGCTATTCCAAAATCGTTAGTTTTAGAGCCGAATGCTGTGAAGAGATTAGAGTGGTGCCGAGACCACCTAAACTAGACACATTTGTAATGGGAACAAATCATCTGGTCTGATGAATCCTTATTTAAGTTATTCCAGACCACCGGACGTGTGTTCGTCTGGCAAACACCACCAGAAGCATTTCATGCTGACCTGCCTAATTCCAACCATGAAACGTGGAGGAGGTTCTGTGATGGTGTGGGGTGCAACATTTTCCCGTGGATTGGGGCCTCTCGTTGTTCTTGAGGGAGATGATCACAGACGACCATTGTCGAAGCATTCTCGCAAATCACCTTCACCATATGTTTCATACTCTCTTTCGGGGAGAACGTCATGTGTTCTCCAAGATGACAACGCCCCTGTTTACACGTTTCGCTGAGTTCAAACATGATTACATGAGCATGATGAGGAAGCGGCATATCTAAAGTAGTGTCCCTAGTCACCTCATTTGAACATCATTGAGTGTTTATGGGTTTTTTTAGAGAACGAAGTCCGTGCTCGGTTTCCTTCTTCACGCATACTATCTGGACTAGAGATGTCCCTGCACGAAGAACGAGTGCAGATTATGATGAACTTTGTTCGAGACATTTATTTGCGAATCCCACGTCGAATGAACACTGTCTTTCAGACCAAAGGTGGCTCAATTCTTTACTAATAAAAGAATTTTCCTTTTTCACAGGTGTTCCTATTATTTTTTCCTATGCCTAAAGCCTTTATTCAATACCACAATAATGTGGTATTGAATAAATTCTTTAGTTGATAGCTCATTGTCACATCTTATACGTGAGAAACACCGTATCTGATTAGATAGTTATAAACGATGAATATATAGTAAATGAGTGAGTGAATGAGTGAATATTAACGTCGCACTGTTTAGCTGCACGAGGGCTTTATAAAGTAAATGAGAATCGAACGAGAATTCTTTCATTGTAATGTCTTGCCCTTAACGAAAAGAGTCTTCAATAGATCAATTTTTATCTTCGATGCCTTTTTTAAGCTTATGATCAATTGTTTTACATAATCTCTACACAGACTAACAAAAAAAGGAATTTTCATAAAAGTTATCTTATTATATAAAAGTTTGCTTAATCTACATTTATAAAGGAGAAAAATGTGACTCACTCACTCTCATCACGATATCTGCAGAACTATAAGACCTATTTATTGACTTATACTTTTGTTGAGAGGAGATCCGCTAAGAATGTTTTTGCAGAAATCGATCCCCAAGGGTGTTGCGGCGGTGTCATAGACAAAAATTCCCGTTGCTGTACTATTAGACCAACACATTAGAAATTTGACAAGCATGTTTCTTTTGTTAAGTAGAGATCAGTTAAGAGAGTGTTTAACGGAAATTAATTCTTAAAGAAGAGGGGTTACGGTGATGTTATAGGCAAAATTTCCTGTTTTTGAACTATTACACTTAAAAAATTGAAATTTGTCAAACATTTCCCTTCTGTTGAGAAGAAATCCACTAAAAATGGGCTTTGCGGAAATTGACTCCGGTGGAGGGGCTACGGGGCCGTAAAAGATAAATATACGTCTGTTTTATAAATTCAGGAGTCCTTTCTTTTTAAATCAAGAGGTGAATTCTGTAGGAATGTTTTAAATACATTAAAAGCTTAACCCTTTCGCGGGCACAAAAATAAAATACACTTTTATGTGATAAAGTACTTCATAAATGTAATGTTCTCCTCCTCTATAAACATTATTTTGTAACAAAAAAAATCTGATGAGGGGTTTTGTTCCTGGGTGGTGGCTAGACGTTAAAGCCACCACCCAGGAACAAAACCCTAGACGTTATAGCTACCGAGCACTTAAGACGTTTAACTTACTTTTCAGAACAGAAATAATAAATCATATTTTACAGTAAACTTTTTATGAAAAATTAGCATTTATGCTAATAACTATTTCAATAACAATTACATACAAAGTACAAGTGTAATAAAATAATAGTAGAGTAATTGTACAAATATATATATATATATATATATATATATATATATATATAGAATATACATATACTTAATAAAATATACATTGTAATTGCTATATATACACATTTTATATTTTATTTAAATTTAGTATAAAAAGTTAGAAATGAAGTAATATTTTTGAGGATTAAATTAGTTATTTCACAAATTTGATGAGTTATTTACTGTGAAACTTTTTTCAATGCCAGTAGGACCAATTGCTTGAAGTACAGAAAAGCTACAATGAAAGATTTTCGAACCCAAGAATCTCGTACCACATATTATAAACAAAGTTTGTTAATTTTTCCCACCCCCAATATTCTCCCGTGATTCTCTTCTCTCGAAGAGGAATAGCGAAAATTTAATTTTTCTGTTCTATGTGGGCAGTGGATAGAGCCTCTATCCACTTATAAAAGTTTTCCAAAAACTTAAATAAAGCCTTTTTTTTAATTACACAGTTGCTTAACTCATTCAGATGAGAAAAAGTATACTTAAGACTTCTCGAAATTTTTTTTTACAGATCAAAAATTTTATTTATAGTAATCAAAATAGAATTTGTAGATTTACACCGAGAAAAACTGTTTCAAACTACCCATCAGAGGACATGAAATGCAAAAAAGTGTCGTGCTGTCATCTGTATTGATTTTTATGCGTTTTCGTTTTAACTTCAATTAACACATGTGGATAGACTAAATATCCACCACCCGCTTGGAGAAAAACTTTTTGTTATGTGGCTAGACTTATTATAAGGTGACCAGATTTTTTACAATGAAAAGGGGGACAAAAATTTAAGAAAATGTTACAACGTAAATATATGAAACATTGTATTAAGTCAAACAAAAATACGCTAATTATGCTTATATCCTTTTTAATTGCTTACTTAAACGAATATTTTCTTGTTGAATGATTTTTTGTTTGTCGAAATATTATTTTCTAATATGCATTGAAAATTTCGCAAAAAAAGATCGTTTATCTTTACTGTAAGTACTGCAGCTAAAATATCAACATTCAAGCTTGATTTCTCACTTGTCCCAAAATTATCAACTAAAAAGACTCTTTCAAATGGTGCATTAGTTCCAGGGCAGCACAACGTAAATTCAAAAAGAATAACTAAATTTTCATACGGAATGTGTGGATTTTTGAAATGGTTAAGTATTTCCACACCCATCTTTTATCAATTTCAGCATGTTCATTTTCCAATTGTTTCAATTTATTATAATTTAAATGTAGATTCAGTCTTTCAATTTTATCAAACAGACCATTATCAACGATTTTAATATCAGACATTTCTTTCGATAAAAAATCAACACAATTTCCTATATCTGCCCAATTTTCTTGCGATTAAGTCAAAAAATAACATTGAAAACTGTTATTTCCTGTGATATTTGTTTCAGACTATTCTTCGACGTAATGGAAACATGTTTGGTTCATCTCTAAATACGGAGATTAACAAATCAATTTTAAAATATTGAAAAGGAGGACACATTTTGAGGAAGGACAGGACCTATAAAAGGAGGACTGTCCTCCCTAAAGGAGGACGGTTCGTCCCCTTATATATTAGTCACTGCCCGCGAAAGGGTTAAATCAAAAGGCGCTCTCAATACGAATGTTTTAAATACATTAAAGGCTTAATGATAGGATTTTGATAAAAATTACTTAAAAACAATATATAGTCATAGGATATAATGGAAAACCTGTCGAAGTTGGAAAGTAACGGGGCTAGTGTTATTCCATGTTCCCACGAAAACACATTGTCTATCTATCTAAAGAAGCCAGTGATTAATAAATTAAAAATGATAATTTCCTCTGTTGTAAGAAGGAATCAATACAAGTAAATTTTAAGTGACACAAACTTTTAAATTTTTAATGTTACTTCATTCTCCATAAGTCACCAAAAGAAAGCGTCATGTCCCTAAACATATTACTCACTAGGATGATTGACTAAAAAGATACAATATCTGAGACACAAAGTAAAAAAAATGATTCTCAGTTTTTCAAAATCTGTTAGGTGAAGTTCTTAACTTTAAAGAAAATTGCATAAAAAACCAAAAGAAAGCAGGGGGAAATCCCGTCCCATCCTTAATGGAACTTTTAATTTTGAAAATTTGTTTTTTTCTTAAAAAAATACATCTTTGCTTTGAATTATTATTTAATTTTTTCCCCGCTCCAACGGTGCATCATCAATTAACTTATTTCGAAGTTTTTAACAGTTATAATGATTCAAATCTTTCACCATTAATTTTGCAAAGTAGCAAGTCCTTCCATCTTAATTTATATCTGTATTGATCTAGCTCTACACTTTCTGTGCTGATATCTTGTAGAAGGGGAAAAAATTAATTAATTTTTTATACTATTTTTTTGTACTCGTATACTAGTGTATGTACGTCAAAATCACCTGCATGCCTGGAATGTTTTTTTAAGAGCTTAATGGAAGCTTAAAAAATTAGATGGATTCGTCGTTCCGAGTTATTTCAGCTGCGCTGTTGGATGACATGTTGCACTTAAAAACGTTTTTAGAGCATTTCAAGGTCATTTAATATTCTGGAATACATTATGTAACAGTCTCGGAAGGTGACTTAAAAGTTGAATATTTCTTAAATTGTTTAAAAGAGAACGAAAGAAATCGACTAAAAGGAAAAGTAAAAACGCAAGAGGAAAAAAAAGGGAAATTTTTACTCATTGATTAAACACGATATTTTTAATTTTTAAGTGGATGTTCATTCCTTTCCTTTCAGTTCTGTGTTAAATTATTTAAAATTATTTTTGTGTTCGTTTTTATGATTTTGATAAATTTACTAAAGAAAAGAGTGCATTATCTTACAATACTTCGCCAAAAAAGTTACGTCATAATGCAGTCATCATATTTGAGTCAATAAACTAAATTCATGTGACGTCACAGTCACATGATAACTCAGTCACGTGTTTTCAGCCAATCAGTTCATAAATTAATTCGACGTCATAATTATATCATAAATGTAATCACGCGTTTTCAACCAATTAGTTAATGCGCTTCACTGTTGCCACAACTTTTGCTTTTTGCAGAAACTTTCTTTTAAAAAGTAAATATTTGTCAACGATATAACAATGCACATAGTTGAACAAATTGCGCTTAATTTAAAAGCATTCGTCTAGTGTAAACTTTTTTTTAAGAAAATTTCGATAACTGTTTGAAGAATTTTAACACACACACGGGAACTCTTTACTCAATCATCAAATTTTAAATGTTATCTTAACTTTACAAGTTGAATAATTAGTATGTCAATTTTTAATCAATGGGAAATACGTGATTGCCGTTATCATGTGACCATCATGAATTTAGTTCATTGGCTAGGAGTAAACAGGAAGTGAGTTATGAAAATATAAGGGGACAGAGTAGTGCTTACAGTATGAAAAAGTTGTTTTTAAGTACATTAAAGTGCAACCGTGCATAAATATGTACATGTATATGATAATCGATGCAATATATGATATGAAAGATAAATTATATTATCGAGTGAAAGTAATAATACTGAATAATATGGAGTGATAAAAATAATTAACATTAAATCAGATTTATTCATTTCTTAATTATAACGATTAATATACACATACTGTAAAATAAAGCAAATTAAATTAATTTATTCTGTCTTGTTAGCATTAGCACTTGAGACGGGATCAATCTCTCTTAAATAAACATCTGACCCTCTTTTATTTAATGTACTTGAAAGAGCTAATATGCAGATGCATTTTATTAAATCAAGTCTTTAGTGTATTATAGCTGAGGGAGGACAGAAACATTTTAACATTATGATTTAATAATCAAGAAAACTAAGCTTGCATATTAACATAAAATATAATTACTTATTGTGTTAACATATAATATACGCTGGTGTCCTCAAAATTAAGGTTACAAACCCAAAAAATGGGATACCTTTGCATATAATATTTTATTTGTGATAAATTTTTGTACATGCGTTCCTCATACTCTGAGAATAATTATGTTAGCAAATAAAATCTTAATGGGTTTTATTTCTCGTAATATGAAAATAAGATAAAAAAATTGTCAAAACAAGCTGTGTAATATTTAAAAAACTGAATATCTAATAAGGTATGTGGGTAACACGCAAAAATAGTTAACACAAACTTCACAAAGAGCTCTCATACTACGAATTACGTTGTTAATTTCATCTTTTGGAAAAAAATTCCTCACTCTTTTATAAGCGCAGATTTTAACGTCTGGGGCGTGTTTGGAGAACATTGAAAGCAGTGCAATGGATCTTTCTTAGGCATTCCAAATATGCTCGACAGCAGGGGATGCTCTAGGGCCGGACAAACTGGATTCCTGTCCTGTCCGGGGCGGCAAATTTTAAGGGTGGCATTTGGATCGAATTTGGAAAATATTTTTTTTTCTGTTACAAAACACTTGATTTATTTTCTGAAATATTATTGGGTGTGAGTTTAGCATTTTATTCAAGGTATCTTATTTCCTTATTTTGTACTCTGTATGTTTAATGTCAGTTCTTTTTATATTGAAATTTGAAGGGTTCGAGGCGGGAGTATATGTTAAACCATGAAGTTTGATATGTTTACACACTTTTCGCTAGCAATTTTTTCGCATCCAGGAGTAGGGTTAAAACGCGGCCATTCCTTTCACACATTCGATGTCCAGTGTCAGCTATCCAAAAGGGGACAGGGGGTAATAAGAGTTTTTAGTAGATAGAGAGCCACAAGAGATGTTTATTTTAATCTAGAGTGCAGCAGTTACTATAAGTTAAAATAAATGCTTGTGATCACACCATCATTATATTCTTTTTCGAAGAAATTCCCTTGCTGAAATGTGCAATTTCTTCTCTTACATTTTATTCGTTGGAAATAATAATAGGTAATTATATTCTTAATATCGAACTATTTGTTTTACACACACCCACCCACACACACACACACACACACATATATATATATATATATATATATATATATATATATATATATATATATATATATATATATATATATATATATAACAGGTAACTATGTCCTTAATTTCGAATTATTTGTGTTATATATATAACACAAATAATTCGAAATTAAGGACATAATTACCTGTCACTATTTCGAGCGAATAAAATGTAAGAGAAGAAATTGCACATTTCAGCATATAAATACGAATTTTATTGGTGTGTATCTATGTGAACAATTTATCTTTTTTAATTATAATTTTTTTGGAGACAGGGGCAGCATTTCCCATTTTCATCCGGGGCGGCAAAACTGCTAGAGCCGGCCCTGTCGATAGGATCTAGGTCAGGAGATTTTGTTGTCCTCCATTCCATCCGATAAATACCCTCTTTCGCAAGAAAGATTTTGACAAAATTAGCTTTGTGAGGCCGCGCATTATCACCCATAAAAATAAAATCTTGACCAATTACATCTCGGAATAATCTCGCACGAGGTTCAAGAACTTCATCTTAATAACGCTGCTCAGTAACGGAGCCCACATCAAAATTGGGTAGTGGTGTACGACCATCTAACATAATACCTCCCCAAACAAGAAATCCACACCCACCGAATCACCTTTTTATGTTAAAAGGATGGTAGCGAGTCCCAGGCTTTCTTCAAATGAAAATTCGACGAGAATAATTATTGGTATTGAACCTAAACTCAATAGTAAAAAGTACTTGGCCTCACTTTTGAATTGTCCAAGACTTCTTGGTTCCATAAGAGACGAGCTTTTTTCCTGTGATGAGTTAAGAGGGACACTTACCATCGGCTGATGGGCATAAAGGACCTTCTCAGCTAGGCGCCTGTAAACAGTTAGTCTACAAATTGTCTAAATCCTGAACAAGCTGCTTAGCTATCATGTCTCTGCGAGGACATGTATTTATGGTCAAATATCGATCTTCCGTAGGTAGTGTAACTTTTAGTAGACTTCGTTCAGGTCTTCTAACAACAATACTCGTTGTTTAAAATTGTTTCCGCAGTCTGGATATCTCCATTCGAGAAACATTTAGGTTGCGAGCTTTTTCTGATGAAAATATTGCACCCTGAATCCACAACGGCTCTCCACCTCAAATCATTATCTAAACTAGTGCTCCCTAACATTTCTTATTACCGAGGACCGGTCAACATTTGATAATTTTTCCGCTGCCCGCTGAGGGGGGAGGACGTTGACTGTTTATGTTTTAGATCATTTTGATTCAATAATTTTAATTTAATTAATTTAAACGCGCCCTCAGACTAAAATATAACTACACCAAAAAATGAATATAAAGTGATTTTAATAAAAAGTAGCCCAAACCCATGAAAAATGAACCACAGTAAATAAAATGGAAATAATTTAATGTTTCTTGGTCGAACCGGTAGTATTTGATCCGCGGACCGGGGGTTGGAGACAACTGATATAAACAATAGTGATTACTCATTTTAACAAAATATAACACAAATTTGTGCTCATCACTAAGCGATACATGTCTAAACACAAAACTCTACAATCTACTGTGAGAACAATTTTAACGTTTTTCACTTAAAACGGCCATAAAAATTATTTTCATCTGTAAAAACTCACAAAATCAAGATATGATGTTTCTTTTACTAACTTTATTGTGTTTAATATGCATTACAATAATGGTAGATTTCTTGGAGTAGTAGGAAATATACGTCTGTAACCTTACTTTTGGACACCAGTGTATTATATAGTGGAATTTGATTGCATATATTATTGGATGTAAGAAGTGTTAAACGTTACATTGAGCAAAATCTGAAATTATTACTACACCATTTTAAAATTTAAATTGAATTTTATATACTTTCTAATCAATATAAATTTATTAGTTATTTTGAAATAAAATAAATATATATATAAACAGTACGTATATTATGAAAGCCGAAGACAACCTTTTAACTCAAAAATCCTTCTTTTGTTAAGTTGAATTCAACTTGCCTTAAAACAACTTAAAAGACTTCTTAAAAAAGTGTCTTTTTAGTTTTCTGAAATGAATATCGGTAAAAAAAAGTATTCTACTGTTCAAAATAGTAGACTTCACTCTAAATTAAAACTATTCATTTACATTTCAATGATTTAAAGTGCTTATGCGTTTGAATTTTGCAATAGACCAATTTAAAGAAATTTATTCTTCGGCCAGAAATTGCAGGGATTATTTTTGAGGATATTTCAGTTGTTACTCGAAACTATAAGAATTACAAGTGAGACAAACACACACATTGACGTAGCAGTTCATTTCTATTTTTACACAAGGGTAAAATATCTTATATATTTTCTTCAACTCTAAATTCCTCTGAATGCTGTTAGTTTTTCAATTATAAAATCTAGAAAGTGTAATAAATGAATTTTGATTTCTAGATTTCATTAACTAATCCAATCAATTAATTCAATCAAATAATTAGATTAATTCATAGTTTTTCAATTATAAAATCTAGAAAGTGTAATAAATGAATTTTGATTTCTAGATTTCATTAACTAATCCAATCAATTAATTCAATCAAATAATTAGATTAATTCATTAAATGTAAGTTAGTTTATTAGATTTTTAAATGGTTGAAGCAATTACATTATTTGATGAATCCTATTTGTAAACTTTTTTAAAATTGGTTTAAAAAAGATTAAAGGAATGTATGCGTATTTGTGGTGGAGGGGAGAAAGAGAAGAGAAAGAAAGAAGGTATATATATACTTGATTATTACACATAATATTTTCAATAAAGTTTTTTTAAATCCGGAAGAGAGAGAGAAAAGAAAGATAGAGGAACAGAAAACAGGAGGTTGAGAAGAGAGATAGACAGAGAAAAGAGAAAGATGTAGAAAAGAGAGAGGGTCGGTATATATACTTGATTATTATAGATAAATAATTTCGTTTTCAAAAAAAATCCTGAAAAGAGAGATGAAATAGAGAGGAAAGAGAGAGAGAGAGAAAAGAGAGAGACAGAGAAAGAGATAGACTGAGGAGAGAGAGAGAAAGAGATAGACTGAGGAGAGAGAGAGAAAGAGAAAGAAGACAAACAAAAAGAGAGATGGAGAAGAGAGAGATAGAGAAGAGAGAGAGAAAGATAGAAGAGAGGGAGAAAGAAAGAAAAGGGAGTGATAGAGAAGAGAGAGAGATAGCGAAAAGAGTGACAGAGAAGAAAGATAGAGAAAACAGAGACAGAGAAGAGAGAAAGAGGAGAGACATACAGAGAAAAGATAGAGATAGAAAAGATAGAGAGAGATAGAAAAGAGAGAGAGAGAAGAGAGAAAGAGTGTATACTTGATTATTATAAATTAATAGGTTCAATAATGTTTTTTAAAGAAACGTTGAAAAAAATTCCGCAAACCATAATTCTGTAAATTTAGTGAAATACTTTCAATAAATGGCTTCGAATTTGACCATTATAAATTTATGTGTCATTTGTACGTTAAAAAAATTCTTAAAATATAACAGTTTTTTTAAAAAAAATATTTATAATACATTTTTAGTTCGACTGAAAATAAAATTCACGTTTTCGGCAATCATAAGTTAGTGCATTTATAATTTAAGAGTTAAAAATAACTTCTCTCACATTTTCTAACCAGTTCTGAAGAATTCAGTAATTTTGCTCAAACATGCGTACTTTCTATGACCTATCTCTCCCATTTTAATTGTTCTAACTAAGCACTGCATTAAAACTTATCTTGCGTGTTTAGAAACAATAACTGCTAACATAAGCCTTTATACTCCGTAGATATACAACTTATTCCTGTTACCAAGAAATTCATTAAAAGTGTTCCTGAAGGGAAATATTTATTGGTCATAAACTTCTTAAACATTAAAGATTTAATGTCGGAAATGCGTTACCGCTACATGAATGTCATTCCATCATACTAAACCAAGAATTTTCTATCACAGCTAAAGTGTTCATAAGAGAAACAGTTTCCCTCATTAATAAACTTTAACCGTAAGAAACAAGTCTCGCGGGGCTTCCTTAATTAGAAGCACGGCACAAAACCAAAATTATATTTTAGAAGAATTTTCTACCATAGAAGGGCAACAAGAAAATATCGAAAAGAAAGTTTCCTGAGTTGTTCGAACAATTTGGCCAATCTCTTCAGTGATTTTATGGCGAAAATTGCCCTTTCATTTTAACCAATGATGTCCTTTATTGTTCCAGAAGCGTTATCTAAGGCAGATACTTTTGCAAAAGCATCAATTCCCTATTCTGGAGGTGAAATTCCTTAGGTTCTCATTTGTGTATCAGCAACAACGGTATTGAACACTGCAGCAGATTAGATGAGGCGACAAATAATGCAATATTCACGGAACCTTGGCCTCGAATGGGAGACTGGGCCATGAGATAACTTTTCGCATCGTGAGCAATGGCCTACTATAAACAATGCAGTCGATCGTTTTATCCTGCGCCAGGTCTGTGTGCGGTTAATTTATTTTCTCCTTGCTGGAGGGCGCTAGTTACCATCTTCTTTTTCCTCTCGAACGCGCAATTTTGCTTTAATAGAATACTGACAATGGACGGAAACCACTTCATTAAACAAACCTTAATTAAGCAATATATCAGAACTAACAAGGGATACATACGCGTGTAAAAAAACCCATCTCTTTTCACCAAGCTTTGACGCAAATGGAAACTATGGAAGACCTGAAATAATAGCGGCAAAGAAACAAATCGGAAGCATACAAACAAAGGATTTTCCCATCGTCCCTTTCGCTTAAAGCAAATACTTATTTTACGATGAGTTAAAAAACATTATTCTAAAAGAATCGAATGGATTAATGTTGTTAGTGCTAAAGAATGTCTCTAATTGAACAGAATACAGGTTTTGTATTTTCACTTGACTGCGTTTTATTTAAAAAAATTGTACAGTGAAGATAAGCATGATTACTTTGGGTATCTAATTTTTATGCTTAAAGTTAATTTCGTCGGTAAATAGTGGCGGTGAATGTAACTGAAAGAAATTCAATTTACTTGTGTATTGAAGAAGATTAGAATGAAGAATTTACGAAATCTACCATATAAAATAAAAATAACATGAATGTACCAAAAAAAATTCAAGCTATGAGTATTCAAAATGTTTTAATGTATTATATATACAATAATATTTGTGTTTTTAAGGTATTCTTTTTTAGCTTCAAATAATAAACAAATAAAGAAATAAAAATTTCAAGAATCAAAGTTCAATTTGTAAATATTAGTAAGTTTCTTGGTAATAAAAATCTGAACTTAAAAGTATTAAGTTCTTTTGTCAGAAAAAGTGAATGCATTTTGGAGAGTTTTCTATCCTGTAATAGCTGATTTTCATATAAGTATAGCTTTTGCTTTTTATTTTATATTTATGAATTTTACTTCATTATTTTAGTTTTCTTTTGTAATGTTAATATTTTCAAAAATAGAAATTTTAAAGTAACGTTTTTTGATCGTTTGTTTCATATATATGCTATACAGGGTGGTCCCGAATTCATGGTACAAACTTTAAGGGTAGATACAGGGCACTATATAACAATAATTTATTGTATAGGAATGCATGAACCCAAGTGTCGTGGTGAGGCGCTAACAGGGGAAATAAAAGGAAAAAAGAAATGGAGTTATCGGTTTGTTGTGTTGTTAGTAGGGAGCAGTAGATGTCATGATAGTTGCGACACGAGGCATCTCAGCCTCATCATCAGTGAGGACGAGTGTATCATGAGCAGTTTTCTGATCGACGAATGTCGGATCACAGAATTTTTTAGTTATGTGAGCAGACACCTGAATGTCACGTTTTGAGCGTGATGGACCAGTCCTTTGGCCACCCCGATCTCCCGATTTATCAAGCCTCAATTACTTTTTGTGTGGGTATTTGAAGAATCTTGTTTTTGTGACTCCACTTCACTCAGGTGAGGATCTCGTGCTCGAATATCCGAAGCTGCTACACATGTGCGTAAAATAACTGGCATCTTTGAAAGTGTACGCCAATTGCTCCATTGGCACAGTCAAGCATGTATCGCTACCGGTGGACGCAATTTTAAACAGTTATTGTAAACATTACACTTTTCTTCGACGCTTTTAATAAATACTTTGTCTTTCCTTTTGTCTCTTATTTTTTGTGTTTGTACCTCACCTCGTCAACTGCGCCCATACATTCCTATACAATAAATGATTGTTACAATATCCTGTACCTACCCTTAAAGTTTATACCCTGAATTCAGGACCACCCTGAATATATATACAGTGGGTGATCGGTTAACGAACAGATCGGTTAATGAACAAATCGGTTAACGAACACTTTCACGAAAGATTTTTGTGTTCGGATAAGTAACACATATTCGGATGACAAACAATTTCAAGAAACATTTTTTGTGTTTGGACAACGAACACATACTCGGATGATGAACAAAACGAATTATAACGAACAATTCTCGGTTCTGCAAAAAAAAAATTAATATTAAACATTTGTTATCATTTTGCATACAAAATAAGATCACTGAAAAGAGAAATGTTTAAAGCACGCTTAGTATTGATAATTACTAAATGAAACTTGAATTAACAATGAATTTAAAGGTCATTCAATAATTATTATGACTAAAATCAATACACACTTGAATACTTGAATTTCAATATGAATATCAATATTTTCTCACAGCTGATAAGTTATGGGCGAGTGCATTTACTGTCAGGGCGAATAAATTAAGCGAATTCTTAATTTTTCCAAACAGTGCAGACTACACTGGTGTGGAAAAACTAAGGACGAGACGGATTTTTCAATATAACTTTGTACAAAAGCTTTCCAAATCAACACATTTAATACCGTAAGATCCCCAATACGTAAGGACATGTGTAATGTAAGCAACACTTACTAAAAGCGAAATCAGAGGGATTAAAAGAAGCTTGATTGAAAAAGTAGCATGGAGCGCAATGCGACTGAAGGCCGAAACATCCCTGTGATGGGTGTCCAGCAAGAAACATCCGGTCTTTAGTAGGGGATATGATCT
Source organism: Trichonephila clavipes (assembly GCA_019973935.1). NCBI lineage: Eukaryota > Metazoa > Arthropoda > Arachnida > Araneae > Nephilidae > Trichonephila > Trichonephila clavipes. The sequence continues at coordinate 218,561 of BMAU01020564.1, forward strand.
CCCCTGACTGCTAGGCAGGTTTCACAGCGTCTGCCCATGCTGAGAATGAGGGTGTCAATGAGTTGTTGAGGCATTGCTGCCCATTCGTCTTGTAGCGCCAATCGAAGCTCCCCAATTGTTACTGGTGGTAAGGTACGAGCTGCCAAGCGTCTGCCTAGAAAATCCCATACATGCTCGATAGGATTGAGATCCGGTGATCGTGCCGGCCAATCCATACGTTCAATATCCTCACTCTCTAAGAGCTGTTCGGCAGCTACTGTGCGATGACATGGTTCATTGTCGTCCATGAAAAGGAACTGCAGACCCATAGGGCCTCTAAAAAGACGCACATATGGAAGAAGAATCTCGTTACAATAACGGGTCCCGTTGACTGAACCTGCGTCGAAGATGTGAAGGTCTGTACGACTACCAAGCATGATGCCTCCCCAAAACGAGAACACCGCGACCTCCATACCTGTCCCTTTCAATGATGTTCGAGGGATGATTGCGGCTTCCCCGCTCTTTCCAGATGAGTATGCGATGAGAATCGCTACTCAAACTGAATCTGCTCTCATCTGTAAAGAGTACTCGTCCCCATTCATTGTCTCTCCAATTACGGTGTTCCCGGCACCATAGAGAACGCCTTCTCCGATGGGAAGGCGTTAAATGTACACACCGTACAGGGCGTCGTGCAAACAGACCACCACCGTGCAGTCTTCTGGCCACGGTAAAACGCGATATCGGTCGTCCAGTCGCCTGTGTCATGTGTCTAGCGATTTCTCCCCCCGCTGTCTGCCGCCTGTTTCTTCTGGCCTGTAAGACAATGTGTACCGGTCATCTGCGGGTGTGGTTCCTCGTGGACGACTACTACTGAACCCCCGGATAGCTGTTTTTGTAGTTTGAAATTGTCTCCAAAGTCGTGAAACAATGCTGTGAGTAATTCCGAACTCTGCAGCCACACTTGTCACATTGCGGCCTTCCTCCAACTTCCCAATGATTCGACCTCGGGTAAAAGCTTCCAGATGTCATCTAACAGATTGATTATTCGCCATTTCTCGCTGAGGCAGCAACTCGGTGTGATTTTAACTGCTATACGGCGTGCAATCTCTTTGCCAGAAATACTGATCTTACACCGACAACATGCTTTATACTACTCAGACACTCCCCCATTACGTCTACCTGCATATCTGCGCATGTGCTACCGTACATCACTTTACTTAATCTCCTGATTGGTCTTTCTGTCCGCTCTGCCTCTTCGTTCAGCTGATATGCTAATGTTTCGACTTCGTCCTTAATTTTTGCACACCAGTGTATAAAATATAAAGGTGACGATGACGCGCTACCGTCGTAAAAATACGTGAAATATGAGAAACGGACTAAAAATCGTTTTTCATCTCTCCTGAATTATGTTGCTTACCTATTAAACTTCAAAGTTCTATAGAAAAAAAATCCAATAGAATATTCATACAAATTAGACCACCAGGAATTAGAATTTGTTGAACGAGTATGACATAGAAGAGCTCATAATGGGACACGAAGATGAACTGACGGCAGTAGAACTCCTAGAAATTTTGAATGAAGAACACCAAGAAACACAGCGAAATGTGTCTCCTTCTGAACAAGAGTAAGACGAATGAGGACCAATGCCGGCATCTGTCATTAAAGATCTTTTGAAAAAGTGGGAGGATGTCAGAGCAATGGTCTTAGAATGGCCCCCAAACCAAGCGGATGTCAGTAGGGTTGGGGATCTTTACAACGACAATGCTATTAATTACTCCTAAAAAATCCTGAAAAAGAGAGAAAAGCAATCGACATTGGACATTTTCTTCAACGCCCCATAAGCAAAAAATGAAAAGAACTGATTAATATGCAAGACTATATGTATGCATTATTTTTTTAAAAAAACTTATTAAGAAATTATACATTTTTTAAAATTTAATTTTTAGGGTCTCCAGAACAAATTAATTGATTTTACATAGAAGTCTATGGTGAATCGATGATCGGTTAACGAACAATTCAGATAGCAAACATAGTCTTGGAACGGATTATGTTCGTTAACCGATCACCCACTGTATTTAGGTTCCTAATTTTCTCTTTTAATTATGTAGTTTTTTTGCCATGGTATTTTTTTACTTGACATTTAGCATTGGTAACTCAGTTTTAGAATTTTTAGTATTCTTCTTCTAGGTTTATATGATTAATACCTTTAGTGTTAATAGAATCGTAATCTTACACTATTTTCCTTTCCTTACAGCCCAATGGTATACGTAACTTTAGGGGAAGATTAGCTGATCTGAAAACTGTGTTTAATTTCACAATCTTAGTTTCCAAGGATAAGAGTTTGCTATTATACTACTGAGGCTGTTTTTTTTACCTCTACTGACTTGTTATATTTCTATTTAATACTTTGCTTCTTTTAGATTTATGGTAATTTAGTATATGATTATTGATATATGAGCCGTTTACTTTGAAAGTGGTGTAAAACTATTTTTGACAATAACTTAGTTAATTATAACACTAAACACAATCTGCCTTGAGCATTTTATCTATAAACAGTTTCTCCAAAAAATCCTTCAAAATTTTCCTCATTTTTTTCAATATAAATTTTTACGTAGTTAATGAAATTACTAATATAATTATTTTGAAAGTGGATAAGTCCACTTTATGCAAATACACAACATTTAGTTTAAAAATTATACTACATTACATATTTCTCTACTTCATTTTTATATGTGAGGCAACTACGTTAATGGCAAAAAAATAATTTATTCACTAGATTTAGGTGGCAATAAAAATTAAAAATGAATCGCAAGAATATAAAGTTGTAGTTAATATAATTTAAATGGCATTTAAAGAATTATTCACATGAAGCCTTTTTATTTTGTTTTTCTGACATATTTAATAACAATATTTCTTGAAAAATTGTTCTGATTCAATTGAAATCCCATACTTAATGTTTCATCATTGCATGGTTTTCATATTTTGTTGACTTTGAAAGTGATAAAAACCATTTGAGATCATCAAATTATATAAGTTTCTTTTAACTAATACTTTAGAAATGGTTCCGTTACAAAATGAAGTCAATTTAATATTTAAAAAAACATAAAACGAGCTTATTAACATATATACCATTATTTTTTCAACCCTTCAATTACAAAACCTTCAATACCTTCACATAACAGTGTTTCTCATACTTTTAATATTTGCGACTAAGTTTTCAATCATTATTTTCAAAACGTCCCCCTTCCCATATATTAAAATATTGAATGCAATAATGATGTTCTTTGACAGTAAATCTACAATATAACTTTAATTGTAAACCGAACAAATTATCAAGGTAAGTATTAAATTTTACTTATGTTACTTTTAAGTAAAAGATATTTTAAGTAAATTACTTTAAGCATTACGTTACTTTTCCTGTCTACGTTTGTATGAGTATTTTATATGTGTAAATGCATATTTTATTTTTTTTATAATGTCTGAATGCATTTTGGGGTTTGCTTCCCTTAGTAAATTAAGATTTTTTTAAATAATCTTTTATTTTCGACTTTTCGATAAGCTTGTGCCCCCCCCCCCCCACGCAAGGTAATCAAGCTCCCCCTTGGAGGAGCACCCCACAGTTTGGGAATCGCTGCCATATAGTATAAAATGGACTTACACCACTTTCAAAGAAAAAACGTCTCATATATACATATTGATATACCCATGCCTTTTTATTATTTTTTTTTCGTTGTACTTTTTTGCTTTTTTATGCTAAAAAGGTTAACAGATATACTTCAGTTTGCCAAGCATTTTTCTAATAGCTAAATTTAATGGAAATAATTAAGAAAAAAGTTGTATTTGCAGCATATCGGAACAAAGAGTTTATATCCATAATTTAAAACAAAGAAACTAGTTAATTCTCTTTTACTAAATTAACCACAATTCCGCTAAGTTTGTTGCCAGTTTTACTAGGCTCTTATGTTTGTCAAAAAAGTCAATTAGACAATTAGTGTGTCAAATTAAAAAAGCTCCTATTAAGTTTTAAAACTCTTTTTTTTTTTTTGTTGCTAAAAATGTAGAAAGATTAAAAAAAAAAAAAAAATGAATGCACGAAACAAAACGTAATCCCCATCAAATTGATATCTAACAGCTTCTTTCAAAATACAGGGAGAAAAAAATCAATTCCTGCATTGTTCCAACAAATGCATTATGAAAGTTGAAGTGCTTACTTTGTTTAAAAAGAGATCAATCAATATCTCCTTGATTGATCTTTTTGTCCAATGGAGATTGCTCAAGTGTAAAAAAATGCATAAAGCTAAAAAAAATGGAAGACATTTCCTTTTAGCTGTAATTAATTGAGGTGAATTAAAAGATTATTTTTTCAGTGTATTTTTTTAAATGTGGATTTTGTTAGATAATAAATTGAGACGTTTCCGTAAACATAATGAGCCAATTATATTCCCTTGATCCAGTAAGCCTATGTAATTAAAATCAAATTTCGATAAAAAAAGAAAGTTTTTTCGCTTTTGTTTTCAATAATATTGAGTGAGGAGCGCGGGGAAAGAGATTATGTATCGTTGGAAAATATCTTCCGAGAGTAAATAATTTCGACTAAGATTAAAAGTAGATATTTTTGTGATTAAATTAAGCAATTTTTTTAAGTCAAGTAAGGAGAAAAAAAACAGAAAAGCTTTTTACCTTATTTTCAGAATTACCATAAGAAACGTTAGTTTTTCTCCCCTTCTTTTTTGACATTATACCTGAAGTTACTCATAGGTACTCATAGTGAAGGACATTTTACAGAGGTTTTTTTTGCTTGTCGAATATTATATCTTTGAGTATCTCTTTTGTGAAACCCTTCTATTGAACTGAAATCGCTTGCAAACACGGTCCTTTTATGTTACGGAGTTGTTGGAAATCTTGATTTTGCTGAGAAATTGCTATTCCTCTGCGGTTTGTTCTCAATATTCTATCATTTATGTACATTTTTTAAGTATATTTAAACCTTCAGCTTCTATTTTTCAATTTCTACTATTAGCTCCCACTCTCTATGTATTTACTTATTTACTTATCTTCGTGGAATTTTCAATCATTAATGAAATACATTTTAAAGCGCTCAATTGAGCTGAAATTTTATATACATGATTATTTTGGATGACAATACAGTGATTTAATTATAATTTATAAAAATTAATTAATTAAAACTAATTATTCAAAGAATTACAAATACAGCCACGTTGTAATCATTTTTGGCGATTTGTATCAAAACATGAAAAGGTTTTTTTGTCACATTTTAAAACGCACGTTTGAGCTGAAATGTTCTATACACTATTGTTTGGGGGTAAAAATACGATAATTTAATTATAATTAATTAAAATTAATTGACTGAAACTAATTATTTAAAGAATTACAGATACAGCCACGTTGGTTTCATTTTTAGCGACTTGGGTCAAAACTTTAAAGGATTTTTTGTCTCACGTTTTAAAGCATTCAGTTGAACTGAAATTTTATGTACACGATTGTTTTGGATGCCAATACGATACTTTAATGATAATTAATAAAAATTAATTACCACTTAATATTGTGATTCTGTCCTATATATATATATATATATATATATATATATATATATATATATATTAATTGTAACTATTTAATAAAAAATAGCTAAAATAAAATTTTTCTTTGTTGTTCTAAGTAGGAATTGACTTTTTTTTAATATTACTTGTTTTTATTGAGTTAGTTGTACGGATATTTAATTTTACCTTCTCATATTCTTTTTTCACTCTCTCTCTCTATTTTATGAGAAATACCATTTAATATATTTTATATTTAGCAGCTTTTTCTCACTTTTTCTGGTTTCCCATGTTGAATAAAGATTTACTTCTTTGTTTTTACTTAAATAAAGTCCCCTTTGACTTACATCAGTAACTTTTATAATAAGTTACAGGACACGAGTGCCTTTAAAATAATTTCTAAGTAATAACTATACAAAAAAGTTCTTTCTTAATTTTCATAATATTCTTTGTATTTGATATAAAATTTTAATCAGCCGTTATCTGATAATAAGTATTTGCAGTTGTTTTAGTATAATTATTTTAATATCTCAAACGTTTAAGAAACTTCCATCTTGGAAAGTAATGCCAACTTAAACTTCTATACCTGAAAAAAAAACACTCTTTACAATAGAACAGCAAACTGACGAAGAATAAAAATAAGATAAGTAGAATTCGCTAAACTTTTTTAGAATTATATACTTTTTTATTCTTTGCTGTTATTAAACAAAAATGCATACATTTACTTCGAATATATTTATAAATTTTTTTTTAACTTTAAAAACATGCGGCCATCAAATTAATATAAAATAGAACTTGAGGCCCGAAATATCAAACGAGTTTGACGTGCCTGCATTAAAACATATTTTATGTCTAAATCTATTTTATTAAAGTAATATTATTTGATAATGTATAAAAGAGTGCGTATTTTGTAAATGACTAAGTAAAAGACAAAAATATATTATTTTTGATTTTTCAGGCTGTCATGAAGGAAAAATATATATTTTTTAATATTACTTGACTACTGAATGTCATGTAACGAGAAAGAATTTATTTTTGATCAGTGCTGACACATCAATTTTCTTTTCTAGAGAAATGTGATATTCAGTTTATTCCTGCTATTCTTAATGATTAAGGAGTTGATTTGTAATACCATATTCAACACAAGACATGCCTATCTCCATCAGAAAAAAGGAAGGAAAAAAAAACATACATATGCGAATATATTTTCCGCTTAGCATTAAATAATCTATTTATGAAATAAATCTCGATTTATTATTCATTTAGTGTATTCAGTTTTGTTTCAAAAGTGAGGGGGGACAAGCTTCTACGTAATCTGATAAAAACATGAAAATTATCCTTTATTTTAGCATATGAAATAGTTCCCTCTTGAGTTTTTGTATATATTATCATTTAACGTTATAGTACGAACATAACCATTTAATATACAAAACAACAATTATGTTGCTGTTGTTGCCAAGGTCGGACGAAGTCAGACGAGATCCATTAAATTGTTGACTTTCAAAATGTACAGCACAAGAAAGGGATCTTTACTTGTGAGATCCATGCAACGCATTATGTGCTCGGGAGAAGCTTGGTGATCTTCTCCACCAGATATCACCTGTGAAGAAGATATTTTGAATGTAGGCACTTGATGTGACCACTGGTAAGACGAGAGAGTGTAGTCTCAGAGCATCTGTTACACTTGAGGGCAGGACTGGGTCTATTACCCGCATACCAATGATGAGTGGGAGGCACCCTTCATTACACCAAATTCTGAGATATTTTTTCAACGAGTTTAATTCAGATTGGTAAGGGTGGAAGTGGAGACTGTAGGAAGATTACCACTCTCCTTTGTTAGTTTGTCCGCCATTTTATTGCCGTTAAGTTCAAAATGAGATGGGATTCACTGAAAATGGATATGATGGTGCAGCGATATCTTTCAGTTTGTGTCCAATGGAGACTCTGGGTTTTGTCGCCAACAATAAACCATTTGTAAAGGTGTTGAAGCAAACTATGGCTATCGGAAAGTATCCAAAGATCACCGTAATTCTTCTTAGATAGAATAGCCTCAAGTCCCGCATTAATGACAATGAAATCACTTCTAAAAACTGAGCAGAAATCCGGATTACGTTTTTTCAGAGACAATTTTTCTTGGGGGGGGTATCAATTTAGATGCCGCTACACGCTTGGTCAGATATTTTGCTGCCATCAGTTTAAATCTAGTATTGGATCATTGGGAATGCTGTTAATGATTTCCAGTGCTAAGTCTCTAAGATGGATAGAGACGACTTAGGTTGAAGTGGAAATGGACCCTGTGTGGAGAGTCCCTTCGAAGGATTCAAGCTACATTGTAGTGAGGAGAAGTCTAAATCTCCAGTAAGGAAGTTCTGGTACTCAACTTGACTGAAGGGGCAGTTTTTCTTTACCCTTTGCCTGTTTATCCAGATTCAGGTACGTAGACGTTTTGTTTTGTTGGCTAAAGATAGAAAACAACAATTATATTAACGTATAATGAATTGTTATTTTAGTCAAACTTTTTCTCAGCACAACCTCGATCTTTTAAACATTCAACTTTCAGTCTTTTTAAAACTTTGTGTCAAATTAAATTTTTAATTATCTGCTTTTGGATTTTTCTACCTCAAGTCTCCCGACGATTCGTCTCGTCCTCCTGATAATATCCAAACGTTAGTAGTTAACTCATTTTAATCGTTTGCTTTGGAATTTCACTGAATGTCGAACAGGAAAAGAGTCGCAGATGTGTGGGAATAGAAAATACTTGAGTGGAAATCGGTATGAAAAAAATACGCAATCCACACGCACGAATACATCAATGTAATGATCATAAAAAATTTGCATTTGGCTTGAAAAAAATTAATTCTATTTTTCGTTCTGTTCTTCTTAAGAAATTAGACAGATTATACAAATTCTTTCAGCACAAATAATACATTAAGCAGAAAGTAAGCAATGAATAAAATCAGAGTTACGAAAAACATTTTTAGGCCACTTTCAAACTATTTATTTAACCATTTAATTTTCTTCTGTTATTTATTTAAGATGCAATTTGTGGAGGAATTTAGAAAGTACAAATAATTCTTTTAAATGCATGTTCTTTTAATTATTTTTCATTTATTTGACCTTGATTAAGGCATTTTCATTTAAAGGTAAATTGAATAAAAGAATATTTATGTATATCAAGTATAAAAAGATATATTATTAATTTCGTGTTGAAGTGGTTATGCAATAAAAAGTAAAGGTATTACAATTATCAAACAAGTTAATAAATAATAAAGGGTTGAATTAATCCAATATGGAAGATAGTTATTAATTCAAACAATATTGTGGTAGGTATACATTTGTGATATGTTAATCCCAAGCTATTCTGAAACAACGATGCGAATGGAATTATTTGATAATTAAATTTGTTTATAAATTTTAATGGTGTAATTTTTTATTGTATTGAAATTAGCGCGAAATTTTATAGAAATTTAAAATTGCGATTCGATGCAATATGACCCTGAGCAGTGGCGGCGCGAGGTGTGTAACTTAATGTGAGCAAGATACACATTTTGCGAGGCCCTTTCATGGCGTAAGAAAGAGGTTTATAAAATAAAAAAACAATTCTTATTCATTTTGAAAATAGCCGAACCTTTACTCATATTTCTTTGGCACATTAAACAGTAATGAAAAAAATCCCTGAAGAAACAAAAAAAAAAAGAATATAAAACTGCCAAAGCTAAAAGTCTTTACTGATCCAATGTATATCTTACATAAATTTTTTTCAGTTTTAATTTTGAAAAGCTTTTCTCAGCGGAAGCGATACTTACTGGTATTGTTAACAAAATTCGAATGACAATGTAAATATTTGGAAATTTTTTCAAATCATTCTTCGATAATATATTGGAGCAGATGTTTCACGTCTGTAATGGTGTTAGGTTAATTTGGGATCATTATTTGTGTGTGTGTGTGTAGTTCTTCATATAATGCGTAAGGTTAGAAGTCACTGTTCTCACCTACTTGCAGGACTAGGTGTAAATTTTGACAGTTTTTCAGTATTTGCTCTTTTGAAATATTTTTAAATTTGTTACAGTCCTAGAGAAAACCAAAGTTTTCAAAATGTTGATTTAAAGAAAAATTTTGAATCCATATTGCTTATCAGAGAATCAATCATGGTATTAAAAATGTCTATTTCATACCGGCTTTTGACAAATTCTATAGGTTGATCTCCACCTTCATAATCAAACATTCTTTTCTTTTTGACTACCCTTTTATTTTTAAAATCTTTTGGCAAATCATAACTGACTCAATAAACTTACGAGTGTCATGTTCCGAATCCAGTTAGTCGATACTCTTTGATCCAGCTACAAAATGTACGTGAATGTTCAAGAATAATGCATAAATGGGCTTGTACAGTACATTTAAAACTGAACATTACATTTCAAAGGGAATTGCAATCACTGAGTTTGTTAGATTGCTCCGTTTGGCTTTTTAAGTTTTCTGTGCATTCATCAACATCGTGAAATTATAATAATGTGGCCTTCTAACGTTTGCGAGAACTTGAAAATAGCAACAAACATTCTGAATGAAACCAAAGAAATATTTTTGTGTGTGTGTGTGTGATGCCACTGACAAATTAGCTGAGACTTCCCATAACAGATTCCAGTTATGACGACCGCAAGGTGTGAAAAATACTCTAGGATTTATATTTAATATTTGAGTTTTAACTCCACTATTTATGCCTACCATATTTGCACCATTGTTGCATCCTTGTCCACGACAGTTCTGGATATCTAAGCCATTTTTTCTAGCTCTCCCAGCATTGCATTGGTCAAATATTCTCAATAATTGGTCAAATATTCAAATAATTTCAATGACAGCAAGAAATCTGATAAAAGTTTTTCTCTATACTTTCAATTGATGTATTACAATATCTTAAGATGGCTAACATTTGTTCAATTCTACAACATTCTCTAGTGCAGTCGAGTAAAAAAAATAATATTTTGCCTCTTTTATCCTTCCAATTACTTCACTTGTAACTATGTTTGACATAATTGTGATCCACTCACTTTGAATATCGTGGCTTACATAATGGTTTGCAAGTTGTTTATTATTAATGCGATTTATGTGTTCTCGTAATGTAGGATTTAGAAGACTTTCTTGTATCAGGACTTTGTGGAGGCTCTGATAGAGATGTGTGGAGGTAGTACCAAAGATATAGCGCTACATAAAGCTTAGCTGGGGCCAGGCAGAATTCTTTGAACTTCTGGGCGTCAATTTCGTGTCCACAAGCTATAGTGGTCATGACCAAATAAAGATTTTTAATCATGATTTCATCGATCTCTGTAATTGATGAGGCTATTACTGGTGCTCCAGAAGACTTCTCTAGCAGCATTGACATCATTTGTGGTCCCAAAGCCAAGAGCATCCACCAAAAGTCCCGATTGGTGCCGAAATTCGACCTGCACATACCTTTTGCATACATACACTAGAAGTCTTTCCGTCTTCCTCACGGACAATTTTTTGATAACCAACTATAAGTGCGGAAGGCTTTCAAACCAAGGTGTCAAGCTAGATATACCCAGTTTCACATTCTCCACAACTATTTGCCTAGTTTTCAAAGCCTCCAAGTCATTCATGGAGCTAGACTTTGAATATGAGTTTGGAGAAGTTTTGAGAAGAAGAATGCGCCATCCAGGTACAAATTTTTTCCCATCTATCATTGTCAATGATCAAACTTAATTGCAGCAGTAAACATTGAGATTTAGTTTTTGATTTTTTTCAATTTCCAACTTTACAAATATTTTCCTTTGATGCGACGATAAAGTAGTGGTTCATTCAGTGTGAAAAATGCTTTATTAATACTGACTACACAGTTACAAAATACATCGGGAGGCTCTCGCTTGCCCTTTTACAGAGAGAAATAAAAAACCTGAACAACAGTCATAACAATACCACCGACCAACGCTGAAAAAATATCATAAGTTTGGAGATTGTAGGAGATAGCAGCTAAATTTGGCATTAAATTAAGTTTCCCTATCTACTTTATGTAACTTAAGTACTACAGTGTCAAGTGTCCGTGTCAATCTTAAAAGTTCTTGTTCATTAAACACAAAAAGCAGACATAAGTTTGTGGGAGTAACATACTATGTGCTAAATGTTATATTTTTACAATTTTTAATCAAATTTGAACCTAATTTGAAAGTAAAATAAAATTATTTACCCGGGGCATGTATTTTCAAATAAAAGCGCCAAAAGCTGCAAATTTTTCTTCAGAAGAAACGATAGAACTTCCAACTTGGGCTCGCAGGTGTTCCTCATAGGCCCAACAAACCCGATCTAAACCATCTACTGTTGGAGATTTCCATTCGCGTACTGACGAAAACTGACTACAACATAGCTAGAAAGCCTAAGAGGGCCATAAATTGGGGATTGTTTTTTTTTCGCGCAATTTTATTTTTGGGGTTTCCGTGCGTCAGATCGAAAACTGCCACTGTGGGACTGACTCCCCGCGATAGCAGCCTAACTCCAGCTAATGTTGCCTGACAAAATATGAACGAATGAGCGAAAATGACGAAGTTGAGACATTTTTAATAAAAGAAAGTGGAAAATAATATTTACACGAATTATTTATTCATATACTACTTTCCTGCGTAGATAAATAGAAAACATTAAAAAAAATCGATTTATCAATTTTTCGATATCTTATGGTGAAAAACAGAGTTGAGAATTTTTGAATTTATTAATTATAAAAAAAACCTGTGGCTTGCACGTTCGGATTTTCCTTATTTTTCATTTAATTTATTTCGGCTTTAAGGTGCGAGGCCTTGGGCCCACGCCTTACGCCGCCTCTGACCTTAATTGCTTTTCTTCATATTCAAAACGACCCCCCTAATATTTGCTGTGTAAATGCTATTTTCGATACACTACGTTTTTACTTTAGACTTTGTTACTCGATAGATGGCGCCACAACTTATAAACTTCTTATTTCAAGATTTTTTAAACCATTAGAAGAAACATTTTTTCCCCTTTTTATTTCTCCCTTCTTATTTGTAAGATGAAATTGTTGGATAAATCAATTGCAGGACAAGCAGAGAATTTCTTTGGTTTCATTTCAACCAAAAATTCTCAAAAATTCACTGATGAATTAAATGAAAGTTTTTAACTAGGTGTAATTTTGCCCAATTAATTTCTTTCAAATAGGAATAAACCGGGGAAAAAAAAAACAAATATCTTGACAGCATCCAAGTCTGCTATCTAATTTTTTTTTTATTTTTGAAAAATAGTTAAGATTTTTTATTCTTATCTATTTGTTTTGTTTGTATAGGATTTTGGTATTAATGTCCACATAATATAATATAAAACCCACAATAGAAAATCTAATAATAAATAATATAATAAAACCCGCAAAAGAAAGTAAATCTTCAATGCACTTCTTTTGTTTCTCAAAATTTATAACCTCTACAGTTTTTTAATGAGAAAAATAGTTTATGGGCAACTAATAATTATGTTAGGTTTTTAGAAATATTAGCTACGAAAAAAAAAAAAAAAAAAGAGGAGAGAGGGTAGGAGAAAAAAAAGAAGAAAAACCGATCTGTGAGCAGTTTTATACTAATTGAAATATTTTGCACGAACAAAATATTTATGACATTTTTTCATTATTTGCTGGACTCATTCGATACATCATCAATGATTATATTGTTAATTGAAAAGTACATGAAAAATTACATTATATTAATTTTTATTATACTTGCATTTTTTATTACACGTTACATCACTTTATTTAAAATTACTTTATATTTTAGAATTTCTCTTTAATTTACTATTAATATCGTTCTTTAAAACTGCAAGAGGAATAGGTGAATGGTATTTGAAATTTATCAGCATTTAAAAATTCATTTGACATTTAATCAAGTAGTGGCTAATTTTATGAAACCATTGAAACTAATACGAGTTGATTTATGTGGATGTGTATTACACAAATATATGTCTAGTATTTTTATCAACGATTGCACGAATTTGTTATTTTGTGAAGAGAGAATTTTTTTTTATTCAAATAAATATGTTTTGACAAATTTAATAAATCAGGATGATAGTTTTATTAGACTATGTCTTCAAAAAACACGAAAATTTCTTATCAAAATTACTTTCTCCATGGACGCTTATTTTACACGAACAAAATGTTTCCAGTTATAAATTTTCACAATCACCATTTTTAAGAAGGAATTCCGCGAACAATATTTATTACGAGTGCCATTTCAGACAGTAATTTGAATCTTCTAGCCATAAAAACAAGATAATCGTATCGCATTGCACACAAACACGCGAGATTACCTTGAAATATTAGAGACATTACCTCGGAAAATTTGTGAAAGCGTTATTTTAAATAACAAAAAAGTCCCACTAAACGTCAAATAAATCCGTAGATCTCTGCTATTATTTGCTGCAATCTTTCGACACATTCAGCAAATCCATTTTATAAATGCAGACGATATTTCAATTGGATCATCTAATTATCGTTTGCGGCAATGTAGTTTCCGCTAATAAAAAGAGTCTTTTAACTTAATGTTGAAAATAAAATAAATATTAAATACTCTTTTCCTTTTATAAATTTATCAAAAGTAGTTTATACCACATATAGCATATTTAAGCCATCTTTTTTTCTGCTTGAAAAATGTTTAGTTAATTGCAATTACGATAGTTTGACTATATTGGATTAGTATAGTTAGATGATTCTTTTTAATTAGTTTAATAATTTGAATGGTTATGGTATTGAAAAGTACTAATTGCTAGGGGAATGAAGGATTTTGATTTGCAATTATGTAATCATTAATAAGGGAAAAAACAACACATGAAAGTTAAGAGTTCTAAAATTAAGTCTGATATGGCTTAAATTAATTAATTTTGTCCCATACAAAAGAAATTTATGCATTGATTAAGAACTTACCGTTGAAAAAAGTAAAAAAAATATATATATTAACGAGTATTCCGAAAAATAACTTAAATGAAAGGGCTTTTAGTTTTATAAGATAACATATTTAAATGGATTTATGTGAATTCGAATTGTAATTAATGTGTCAAAAGTGTATGGAATTTCTTGAAACTACATAGTATATAGTTGTTGCAGGATAATGTTTATATAAAAAATACAAACTTTAAAAAAAAACCTATTAAATTTCAATAATTATCCACATAAATAAATAAAAAGAATTTTATGCACGAAGTTTTAAGATTATAATTGCTTAAAGTGTTAGAACGGTACATTCATACCATTTTACATTTCTAATGCGTTTTAAAAAGAAATATATGATTTTCTAAGAATAATTACAATTTAATTTTTAATTTAATGAAAAATTGAAGCCAAGAAAGAAAAGAGTTTTTAAAAATCATTACGTGAAGTAGCTGAGGGTTAAGGTCGCTAGCTTTAATATCAGTGATGTTAAAGCAGAAATAGTACTTCAGGACTTTGTTCCATCCGTAGGTGCATGGAATTATGGACTAACTACACGCCCTCTGAAGCAACACTATGGCTGCTGGTGGTTACAGACCTTTTAATTTTGAACCACAGTCAATGGACAAGGACCGTAGAATCTGAGCTAGATTTCCTTTCTCCAAACTTTCACACCATACTAAGATCCGTTTTAAAGAAAGTACTGTCGAAAAAGAATATCTGTTGCCACTGCTTTTAATTTGTAGCCTAAATGCAAATAATATAAAAATGAGAGAAATTCGCCTCAAATAACCACATAATACTAGTTAATGAGTTATAATAAAGCCGTACAGTAAGTTACAGGAAATTAACTTTAGTAACAGGCAAATATGAATGCTAATGCATAAGCCAGTGTTTCTCAAACTGTGGGGCGTAACAACTCTACAAGGGGGGCGCGAGCCTATTGAAAAGTCGAGAACAAAAGATTGTTTAAAAATTATTAATTTACTGAAGGTAAACAAACAAAATACATTCTGGCATAATAAAAAATAAAATACACATTTACACTGATATATTACACTTACAAATATATCAGTGCTACTCAATGTATTTTATAATTAATTTAACAATTCTAAGCCAAGAACAAGTTTATTAATTACCAGTGACCCCATGGGTTTGTCATATATATAATTTATAACAAAAATTAACACTTATCTTGATAATTTTTGTACGGTTTATAATTAAACCTTGACTGCCGATCATAAGTTTCGGGATTTGCATCCCAATTCCAACCGTTTTCCACGTAGGCACGCATATGTGATGTACTGGGGGAAGGGGGAGGAATAAATAAGCACAAATGATCTGGAGTAAGTAAATCCTTCGCAAACATTGTCAAGGTCCATTTTTGCATTCCAAAGTTTTGGAATAATTTTACGGATAGCAGAGCACAGAAAAAATCGTACTTCGGAAAGACGTATATATACGTCTGGAGAAATAAAGGCTTTGGCTTAGCGAGACGTTTACATTAAGAGGTTAAAGTCGTATCGTAGTTTTAGCGTCAAAGTATAGTATTATTGAATTCGGTACATTGTTATTGTATGGGGGGGGCGATGGAAATAATGATTGAATATTGGGTCACGAATATTGCAACTTTGAGAAACACTGGCATAAGCTGATGCTAAATTTTTTCGCAAATCTAAAAAAACAAAACAAATGGTTCTATTTATTTTTCATACGGAAGAGCTTCCTTCTATTATCTAATATGGTAGTCCTTAAACGAATAGAATATAAAATTCACAAGCCTCAAGTTCTAAAACCTCTATTATATAAAATTAATTTTTTATAACGCTAGTTGGTTAGTTTCAGAGATTCAGTACCTAATAATTAGGCAGAAGCTGAAAAACTCAGATTGTGCCTTCTAAATTATAAAGTGACCATAAGCATATTTCGAGTCTTAGATTGTAGCCCCAGCAAAAAAGATGATGAATTATCAATGATCTTTCATAGGATTACAATAGTCACTGAATTCTGGAAATAGAATTCCCGTTACAAAAAGAAGGGAGGAACAGGAATTGCAACTCTTGTTTGCCCCAACACTTTGTTTTAAAAAAATTATACCATAAAAATTCACCTGTTATGAGGGAAAAGGGGAAAAAAATCCCCAAAATGGGTATATTTTTTAAAATTGTTAATATATTTATTTGAATAGTAAAAGATAATATATTTACATACATATTTTTTACACATTATAAAGGTAAAGTAGGGCTGATTATCCAATATCATAAACTATCTATTAAAAAAACATTTTTGTATAAATATTAAGCATTCAATAATAAATGTAATTTCTCTCGTCACAACTTTATAAAATTTTTAAAAAAAATCTTTTTTTAAAACAAGTTTTACTTTAAATAAAGATTTTAATGCAGCTTATAAAATTGAGTATTATATTTCATTCTAAAATGCATCCGTAAAGTTTTCAAGATACGTTTAGTCGTCTATTTTACGATGAACACTGATTACAAGCCCAAGCTTTCCTTTCGTATCAACTATCCCACAGGCCACTAAAACAGCTATTAGAGGAGCAACTTATTTCCTGATACCAAATTAGAAAACTTCTAAAAGTCTTAGGGAAAGACCCTGTCTAACACAGCTAATGTGCGAAATTAGTATCATAAACAAGTGAAGCTGAAATGAAAAATGAAATTTAAATTACCCCGCGCGGTATGATTTGTTGACAGTCATTAACGTTATCTTCACAGACAACCTGGTTCTCAAGAGTACGTTTTGTAATGCTTTATGAAATTTAACGCTAGGACTGGTTGCACTACAGTCACTTTACATCTATCCCCTTGTTTGCTGTTTAGAACAACCCCTTTTATAGTTCGGATGGATTGATATCCATGAAACAATAGGAGCTCTGTAACATGCATTAAAATATAGTCTGTTGCACAACAATATTAACATATTCGGATAGTATTATATTACTTGTAAAATATCAATTTATACTTTTAATGACTTGCTATTAAATATAATTGGTAACTACTATAACTTATGATCTATTTCAGTACTAATCACACTTTTTATTGCAGCGGACCGGTCAAAGTTTGATAATTTTACCGCGGCTCCCTGAGGGAGGAAGGGGCATTGTTTGCTTATATTTTAGATTGTTTTGATTTAATTATTTTAATTTAATTGTATTTAAATATGCCTTCAGAATAAAATACAGTTACACCAAAAATGAATATAAAGTCATTTAACATGGAATACAAAGTTTCATAGAAAGTCACACTAACCCGAGAGAAATACACCACGATAAATAAAATAGAAATACTGTCCAATCTCTATATATAACGAACCTCTATATTGCGAATTTTTCTATACATCGAAGTTTCTCCTGGAACCTTGAACATTTCACGATTTTCTTCGTAAAATAACCTCTTTATAGAGAAGTGCATTTTCTATATAACGAGCGTTTTCTTTTGTGATTCAGTTTTTGTTCTCCCTTTTTTTAAAGTATTTCTGAAAAAATTTCAAGTTTTTCTCTCTTTAATACATTTTATGGTGGTCATAAATCTTGAACTGGTTTTATTAGATCCTTACTCTCCGTGAGCAATAGAGTTCTGGATGTTTCATCCAAGAAGTGCAACCTTTAACCTCTATTGCCCAGTTCGCTAGAAACATCTTCGATATCCTCTTTCACCCTCAGAGGAGTTGTCTAGTGTCCTCGTGTTCTAACTATAAAATAATGTATGCTTTAAGTTATAAAATGTCCTTCAAATTCATTAATTTTTGTATAAAATTATTTTCTTAATATTGAAAATACAATGAATTCTTCGACATTCTTTTTCTTGTTTTCCGTGCAATTTTTCGTGCTTTCTTTCTTTTTTGATGGGTAGGATATATAAATAAATATATATCAATTTTATAAAAGGTGTGAACAATTACTTTTTTTAATATGTAGTGTTATGAATTTAAAATTTGTTTTATGGGGTTTATAAAGTATATTAAAAGATGAACCTCTATATAGCGAACTTTTTTCCGTGATTTAGTGGACCGGGTCCTACTGTAATGTTTTGTTCCTTGGGTGGAACGTTACCATTTGATCCATGGACCGGTGCCATGTATTGGTCTGCATCTCGAAGGTTGAGACCACTGATGTATTTAATTGTAGTTAGGCTTAAGTCTATATAAAATGGCATTAAAATAACGTGAAAACTTGTAGCGCGCGTTTAATTTCTTTAATTTAAAACGATAAGTAGAAACATGAATTAATGAATGTTTTCCTTTCCAAATTTTTAAATTACATGTTTGAACAATTTTTAGATCCATTTTAACATCCAACGATCTTAATGATGCTCTTCAGTGGAACTAATACTAATAGAACCAACACTATTGATCTCCTTATTAACCCCTTCACAATTTTTTACGAGAAGAGCTCGAGCAGGTGAAACGTACCGTCCTGATCCATCCCGAGTGTATCTCGGGCACTGTGAAAATTTACACTGCAATCGGTCTTTCCCTAATTATTTCACATGCGCCTTTTATGGTTTCGAATAATTGAAAAGCAACAATCGGTGAAATTTTCTGCAAAAAGAGGACGTGCATCTCTTGAGCACCCCCTTCACACTTGTCTGAAATTCACTGTAATATATTCATTGCATTCAATTTACTTTCTAAATCACTTCTTGCTATCATCAAACAAATACAGTCCATCGCGTTAAAAATTTCTCCCAAGAAACTCCATTCTCGGTACTGCAAAACACGCGGTATGCGTCGGTTTATTACAGAAGGAATTCAATTTCTTTAATCCCCAAAGCACTCCAGCACTCCACGCTTTTAAATACAAGGGCCGTCTCTCACCCCTAACCGTCCTGCTCTAGGGTCAATCCCCTTCTCCGTCCAAAACAGTAACTCCTTCCCCGCAGATGCGGGAACGTCGCCAACTCAAAGAATCTACCACCAAACAGTAGTCAGACACTACAGACACTTGTTGACTACACTACCCCAACAGAGAAGAAAACTAATCCAACACGACAGTGTATTATTTGCTGCACAATGAGAGACAGTAAAGGGAAAATGATAGAAGAGAAACAAGCTTCTATACTGACCCGATTGAGATGTTGGGTTTTGTTGCAGTACCTTGTTTCAGAATTTATCATACACGATCCAATTTTGACTAATAAATTCATATTCATTTTTTTAAATATCTAAATAAAATTTGTTTTTCAAGATAAAAGCTAAGTGTTCTAAGCTTTATATTTATAGTTAGGGCGAATTGACTCCAAAGTCTAGTGATTTCTGTCATACCGTAAGCCAATTTTACAGGGATTAATTTCTTATTTATTTAAATAGATTTTTTAATATTAATTTTTAGAAAATTTTGTATGCGGCTGGAGCTTTGACATTTAATAAGATACGTATGTTTGAAAATAAGCATAAAAAAGCTTGACATTTTTTATCCATAATCCAGAAATAAAATAAACCTGAAATGGGTTCATTTTAGTTAGACTTAAGTCTATACAAAATGCCATATATAAATTCCAGATATATTAAAATTTTCATTTACGCTTACTCCAGGAGGATATTAACCTAGCTAGTACTAATTCTCTGAAATACTACATTAATCGAAAAGAGGACACGGCTTTAATTTGCAATTAGCAAGCATTAGTTTCTATTCTTCCATTGTTCTATGGAAGAATAGAAGGTAGAAGGATCATTAAGGTGCAACCCCTTAATCATACTATTCTGATTCCACTTACAATCACTGAAAATCAGTAAATAATTTGAATATCTAAGCTATTAGTGAAGAGTGTAGCCAATTAAAAGAAATGCTCCAAGAAATAAGGAGGCAGAATAACTTTCTAAAGTAAATTTTCCAAGGAACATGGATGCAACACACAATGGAAATTACGAAAGCATTGCACATAATCAAAAACAACGACAATGAGACAACGGTGAAATAGGAACCATTCATCCATTTAATTATAATATGTTTATTCATTAAATGTTAACTCTCTGATTAAATAAAATAGAGGGATTGAATAATGATAATAATACGTAATGTATGAGGTAGAATTCAAAAGTTCCCGGACTGATACTTTAACTAAAAAATCTTACCAATTAAATTACAGAAACACATCCTTCTTTGAAATAAGACCCTTGAGCAACAACACATTTTTGCCATCGCTTGTAAAGGTCACCCAAACATTTCTAAAATCCATTTTTAGCCATGTCCTTTAATTCAGTCTACGATGCACTTTAAATTTCATCTGTAGATTTTAATCGACGACCCTGAAAGCGACTTACCTGTTCTGGAAATATTCTGAAGACGCAGGGGGTGAAATTAAGGGAGTAAGGAGGCTAAGGCGAAACATTTGTTTTCGTTTTCACCCCGTCGTTGTTTGAAGCATGTTCTAACATACCGCCGTAGAAACCTTTTCAATGCTTTCAACGGTGTGGGAAGTCTGCGGACGTCCAGAACGTTCGTCGTCCTTTACACTTTCCCTACCTTCCCTGAAACGTCGATACCACTAAAAATTTTGTGTTTGAGATAATTTATTACTGCTGTACACACATGTTTCTACATTTTGTAAGTTCCTGTAGCACTGTACAAAATTTGATATTCATTCTCTGCTTTACATACATCATTTCTTTCAATCACCTGTCACTAAATGCATCCGCTTACAACACACGACAAGCAAGCCACCTATCACTCGATTTTGTTCAAATCACTTTTAGAAAAGGAGAAGAACGTAGTAACATAAAAAAGTTATCGTATTCCTTAGTGGCGTAACGGAGAACACTTGGGCCCCCTGCAAAGTCAGGTTTTGGGCCTCCCAAGTTGGATTTTACAACGGGTAGGTACTTGGCGATAGTCAGGCTGTGGGCCCTCTAGAGCCCTGCCCCCCCGCAATGCGGGGGTTTCTGGGGTGTACGTTACGCCACTGGTATTCCCTCTACTGCAAAATTTTTTCACGTTATAGGCTCAGACTGGGATATTTTGAATCCTACCTCGTATATACAAGCAAATATGCAGGTTCATCTGAGCCACTCAAGCGATTAATGTTGGGGATTTTATTGTAACTCTTAGCATTGTATACACTTTGTATAGACAGTTTAATGAGACCGGATCTATCCATAGAAAGACTGGAATATCAATAATCAATTGAGATAAAAAGTTATCCACTACAATGAGGTGCAACAGGAGTGTCTACATGTCACTCTACATTCTAGATAGGCGTGGTGGGGAAGTTTGGAGAGTGGTGACTAGCTAAGGTGTCGTCCTCGACACTTGATCGTGTTCGAAATTACAAGGCCCGTTGATAGTAGCTCCTGTGTTGCTCCAGAGTGAGCGTTTTATTAACATTGCGCTATAGAACAACATGGGGGCTATTGGCAGAATGTCCAAGGGAGCCTAGCTCAGCCAAAAGGGGTGGACATCATAATTTTGAGCCTCGGTCAAGAGACGAGGTCGACATCTGAGCCGGCATCTTCCTTTCAATCCTTTCCCAACTACCATATCACGCCAATGGGAGAACTTTGAGCCTCCACACGGCGGGTCTTCATTGTCATCAGGATTCGAGTCTGTGTGACACATCTGCCGCAATTTTGTAACCATAAGCCCTAGGCTACCATAGCCATATTATTTTCATTAATCAACAGCTGAATAATAGCCTGCATAGGGGCCGATTCTATTGATTGATTAACAATATGAAACCGAATAATGATTTCAGTAGTGAAATCTGAGTCGTTTAAGTGCTGAAGTTATACATCACATCTACTGATTTTTCTACTATTAAGATAAGGCTCTACTAGGTTTCTTAGTGTGTCGTATTTTTATATTTAAGTGATTAAAAATTCAGTTATTTCGCAAAAGTCTTATTATTTAGTTATTATTGTAAAACTTTCGTTCTAATTAATAACACCGTAAAAACATTGTACGTGTGAAAAATATCGTTTACTTTGTAACAGACGACATTTTAAAAGTGGAAAAATATTTTAAAAGAGTCGAAATTCTAATATTCTCTTAAAAGAGTATTATTTAACCCTTCACTACCGCATTACGATTTACTGCAGTTTTTTTCATGCAATATTTCATTTTTGTATCACTACATTGAAAATTACGGGATATACATAAACAAAATACTCAACTTTGGGAAATTTAATCCATTAGAGCTAATTAATTATTTAAAGATATTCAACTGTACAATTGGTTATATACACTGTTCACATAAAATAAATAGTCAAATCGTTTTCTAAGGTCGTCATTAACATACAAAAATAAATAAATAAATAAATAATAATAATAAAAAAATAAGATACTTACCTTTAGACATTAACTATATTTTTTGGAACAAAAATGACGATCTTCGCAATCCAATCAAAATGTCAGCTGAAAACGCAATTTCTGCTATAAAACTATTCACCTTCCCTGCTAAAATACTCCTCATAGAAAACCCGTGCTGTTATATATCTTGTAAGAGTGGATTTCAAAGAATATTCCTGCTAAGTATCGTCAGAGTATTCGTAAAAATGGTTTTTCTTTTTAAATTTAAAGTGAGTGGTACTTATAAGTACCGTCGGTAGATAAAGGGTTAAAAATATAACTAAAATCAGCATATAATATATGTAATTCAAAATATTCCCCAAAGATAATATCACCGAATCTAAAGTAATACTCAAACTCAGTAGTGCAACAGCCCATGAGGGCCAGGGCCTACTGTGCTCATCCCAGTATACGTGACCATTGAGCACTGAGGTGTATGAGCAGATGTCCCGATCAGGTGGTCAGTCTGAAGTGAGACCCCCAGTGTTCAAGTCTCCAAGCAAGCTTGGTACTCATTTATCATCCCACTGCAATAGGGATGAAAGGCTGACTCGACCTTGCTCAGCCCGGGAAGAGAACCTGGACCTGTGGGGAGAAAGTGCGATGCGCTACCACTCAACCCCTGGGCCTTCCTAATGTAACACATTTAATATAAATATTTGAATATTTCTTAATTGCATTAATGTATTTTGAGTAGAAGTTTATTAGCGCATATGTGTGCATTGCCTCTTACTCTCTCTATAAAGAGCTTTTTTTAAAAACATTCTCTTTCGGAAGAATGGAATAAATGGAATTTATTTGTTAAAAAAAATTACCAAACGATTTAGCTTAAACTTAGCCATTAGAATAATAGTAGTAATAAAAAAAATTCAAAGTTATTTTTAAAATGTATGAAATAGTAAGGGAAGAATATATATACTATTTTATGTTTAGTTATTCTAATTAATTTTATTAAATTAAAACTTCTATTTTTTTCTAATCATCAGTTTGATTTTTCCCTTTGACTTTCAATCACATTTACCACTTTCAAAAATTGAACTTCTCACTAATTACATTGAAATAGATCTCATTAAGGAAAATTTTATTTATAGAAATAGCCATTAATATAACGATTTTCCGGAAAATTCTCCTAATGGTCTATTCCCGGAAGATTATTGGTAGAATTCTAAAAATTAAAGGAATACGCGCGGGAGTTATCTTGTTAAGTAATTATTCAAACCTCTTAGTTATTAATTCGCAAAATGTATGTTAATTACTTATTACCTTTTAAGTATTAAAATACACTTAAATTTCGAAAGTAGTTTTAACTTTTAGTTAGACCGGTAAGTTAAAATTGTTCCTTAGAATTTATCAGTAAACTACAAAGAAAAATATCTTTATTAAAGCTTCAACATTTTTTTGGATTTTTAGGAAATTTTTTTTTTTAATTATAAAAACATTTCGAAGTATATGTATTTATAAGTAAAATATTACAAAGTTGTGAGTAATTATTGTAAAGATAGATAGTTAAATTTTTAAAAAAAACCTTCAAAAATTGTATACCGCCCGTACTAAAACATTTATATTAGCTAGTAAAGCATTAAAAAGAAAAGTTTTGGGGTATATTGATAGATTTTCAAGCTTAATGGACGGAGGGCCATGGATCTTGGAAGTCTTGTTATCACACCTAACGAGCATATTATGGAATGAGGGCATGTTAAAGTCAGCTGGATCTCAAATGATGTAAAAATTCGATGACGTCCCATTTTCGCCATCTAATCGAATTTTTAAAGTGATAGCCCATTCATTCTCCAATTCTAGCAAGATTTAAATTGGGGGGGAGTAATGGCATTAAAAGAATGTGAAAATTTGCAGAGTGTAATTTCTCTAATTTAATACAAGATGTAAAAACATGAATAAATGAATGCTTTCTTTCCTTTACAAATTTTCAAGTTATATTTTTGAATGATTTTTAGATCCCTTTTAATGCGTGATGACCTTAATAATGCTTTTCGGTGGTATTAATACTCTTAGAACCAACACTATTGATCTCCTTATTAACCCCCTCTCGAGCTGAGCTCGGGCAGGTGAAAAGTACCATCCTGTTTCATCCCGAGCACAGCTTGGGCACTCTAAGAATTTACACTGTGTATCGAATTTCCGATAGAATTTTCAAATTATTTCACATGTGCTTTTTATGGTTTCGAATAACCATAGAATCCTTCTGAATAACGTCCTTCTGTTGAGTACCCCCTTCCCCCTTGCTTTGTTTTTGTTGATTACATTACCCCAACTGAGAAGAAAACTAATCCATCGTGGCAGGATATTATTTGCTGCCCAAAGAGAGACAGAAAAGGTAAGAAGGTTACAAGAGAAACAAGATTCTATTGTCCAGATTGCAATACTGGATTATGAGCAGTACTGTATTTTCGAATTTAGCATACACGATCAAATTTTGATTGATAAATTCCTAACCATTTATGTAAATGTAAAAGAGGTAAGTAAAATTTGCAATTCAAAATAAAAGCTAGGTATTCTAAGCTTTATATTTATAGTTCACGTGAATTGACTCCAAAATCTTCTCATTTTTGCCATACAGAAAGCCAACTTTACAGGTAAACTACTCATTTATTTAAATCGATTTTTTCCACGAATGTTTAGGAAATTTTGTATACGAATGGTGCTATTATGTTTAAATAGATATGTATGCTTGTGATAATAAGCATTCAAAAATTGACATTTTTTATTCATAATCCAGAAATAAAATGAACCTGGAAGGGGTTAAAAATAACTATCTATTAAACAAGACAGAGCTACTTATGTTCTCATTTAATGAAGAGATAATAAACACACACACACACACAAGTAATATAAAAAAAATTTTAAGTCAATTCCTACTTAGATCAACAAAAAACATTTTATTTTAGCTACTTTTTATTAAATAGTTACAATTAATAGAAATATGTAAATACATATGACATAATCACAACATTAAGTGGCAATTAATTTTTATTAATTATCATTAAAGTATCGTATTGTCATCCAAAACAATCGTGTATATAAAATTTCAGTTCAACTGAATGCTTTAAAACGCGAGAAAGAAAACCTTTTCAAGTTTTGACACAAGTTGCCAAAAGGTCGCTAAGTCGCCAATAATGATGTCAACGTGGTTGTATTTGCAATTCTTTAAATAATTTGTTTTAATCAATTAATTTTCACTAATTATAATTAAATTACTGTATTGTCATCTAAAAGAATCATATATATAAAATTTCAGCTCAATTGAGCGCTTTAAAATGTATTTTATTAACGATTGAAAATTCCACCAAGATAAATAAATAAAAGAATCGGAGAGAGAGCTAATAGTAGGAATAGAAAAAGACAGTAAGTAGCTGTACTGATACTTTTCTGCTGCCTTAGCTTGTTAGGTCATCAGATCCTTATCCAATCGAGCATGAATGGAACATCATTGGATGACAACTTCAGCGTCAGCTACAACCAGTATTAACCGCCCTCATGTTGGCTAACCAAGTGAAACAGGAATGGAACTCCGTCCCATAAACTGACATCTAACACCTATGTACGGTACAAGACATGCATTCAAAATTCTGATGGTTACAGCTATTTTTAATGTATTATGTACATTTTGAATGGCTTTTTTCACGTACTTACATGAACATGAGTTCTTGAAATTAATCAATTAAATATGTTACCTAGACAATAGAATTGCTAAATTTTCCTTACTAAGCAACATTTTTTCTTAATGCTGGGATTGTTTCCTCATTAGTGCATATTCTAGTAGGATTCAAAAGTGCCCGGACTGAGCCTATAACGTGGAAAATTTTTGCAGTAGAGCTACTACGATAATATTTCTGTGTTATTGCTGTCTTCCCCTTTTCTAAAAAAATGTTGTCCCAAATCACATAGTCGGTGTGTTGCCATGACAAGGTATTTTTTAGGCGAATGTATTTAGTCGTCGACGATTGTGCTTGTTGAGTGGATATTAATTTTTGGGTTCATTTGGGTAAAAGTGCTACTGAGACAAACGAAATTTTGATGCAGGTGTAAGGCTGTGATACATTGTCACGAACGCAAGTTTTTAAGAGGCATCGACATTTCTGAGAAGGCAGGGAAAGTGTCGAAAATGACAAACACTCCAAGAGCTTCACAGATTTCCTGCACCACTGAAAACATCGAAAAGGTTTCTGCGGCGGCACGTAAGAACAGGCTTCAAACAATAGCAGAATTTCCTAGGATATCCTCGGCCACATGTCAGTGGATACTGCTTAAAGCTTGTAACATGCGTAGGGTGTCTCAACTTATCGTTAACTGCATGTTAAATGAAGACTAATCTGCAGATGAAGTTAAAAGTGCATCGCAGGCTGAATTACAGAACATGGCTAAAAATGGATTCCATAAATGTTTCGATGATCTTTACAAGGCATGGCAAAAGTGTGTTGTTACTCAAGGGTCTTAATTCAAAGGAGGATGTGTTTCAGCAGTTTAATTGGTAATATTTTTTAAGTTATAGACTCAGTCTGGGAATTTTTGAATCCTGCTACGTGTTCATAACGTTAAGGGAAGAAAGAATGAAAAAAGGCTAAAAAAACATTAATAAACAATTGTTTAACTTTTTTTAGAACATTTCTTCGCGTGTATTGCCAAAAGTATTTAAAGATTTGAAAAGCTTTCGTTTTCCATTTTTTTGGAGGAAACACGTAGGAAATAATTCTCTGATAGAAAACTAAATAAATTCCTTCTTTGATTTACAATTCTTTCTCGGATTCCTTAAGTAACCCCCTTATCAGCGCTAATACTTTTCTTTCACGTAACTTTTGGCACAAAGAACTAAATTCGAAGCCATTCATTTCCGTGTGAGAAGAAAGAAGAAAGAAAGTTTTACTGTTCTTTTAAAATTTTTTTATATCTCTTTATCTTTACTTTTGTGTGCATTTAAGAAGAATCCTTCCTTTCGTCTTCTAAATGCAAACTTATTTGCCAGATTTCTCCTCCCCTTTTATAATACATAAAAAGAAATCAAAAGGGGTAATAATGTTGGCATCAGGAAAAATAAAATAAATATATTTACATTCCTCTTAAGCGAATATGAAGTGAAATTGGGATTGAGACGGGAAAAAAAGAATGCATTCTTTATTTTTATCTTATAAACTCTTTGTTCATGTTCTTTCCCATTTTTAAACATTTTTCCTTTGCATGTTTTTGATGAGTACCAGCTTTTATAGCTAACAAACATGTACGCTTAAAATGACGTATGGATATTTTCCGAAATCAGCAGGATTTACATTCATAAACGAAGTTTTATGACGGTTGGAACTTACAAAAAATCAAATAAATAGGAAGCAAGTGAAGAATATACATAAGTTGCTACATGTTCCCTTACGACTTTATTTTATTTTATTTATTATTGAAAAGAAGGAAAAGCGGAAAAAGAAGGGCTTAGCTGGAAAAAAGGAGAATTGGGACTTGGAACTAAACGCGAAGGAGTTGTTTTCTGGCAATGAATGCAAATGACGAAGCGTGGTATTTTACTTTAGACGAGGAAGTCAGGAATTGCATTATCAAATCTTACGATTTCGTTGGTTTCAGCGCGGAGAAATATTTGCCTACTTTTTCGTTTATCGTCTATTTATGAGATATAAACCTATGAACGTGTCTTAACTCATTTTGGGAAGTTTACATATTAAAAACTAGACAAAAATTGTACGTAATTTAAATTTTTAAGTTAAAAAAAGTGTAATTTCAAAAATTGTACTTAAATTACACACGCATTTCAATTTTGATTTTACATAAAATGTAACATAAAGTACAGTATTCACAAAAAAGTTTATAAAATCGTACTTTTCATTGGTTCATCATTCACTGTAAATCAGTGCTTCTCAAAGTTGTAATACTCGTGACCCAATGTTCAATCATTATTTCCATCGCGCCCTCCTCCCCATACAATAACAATGTACTGAATTCAATAATACTATACTTCGACGCTAAAACTACGATATGACTTTAACCTCTTAATATAGACGTCCCCCTGTGTATAAACGTCTCGCTAAGCCAAAGCCTTTATTTCTCCAGAAATATATATACGTCATTCAGAAATACGATTTGTTCTGTCCACTGCTACCCATAAAATTATTCCAAGACTTTGGAATTCAATAAAAATACCTTGACAATGTTTGCGTAGGATTTACTTATTCCAAATTATTTTTACTCCTTTAATCCTCCCCCCTCCCCAATATATCACATATGTGTGCCTACATGGAAAACGGTTGGCATAGGGAAGCGATTCGCGATACTTATGATCGGCAGTCAAGGTTTAATTATATAAACCGCACAAAAATTATCAAGATAAGTGTTAGTTTTTGTTATAAATTACATGTATGACAAACCCATGGGGTCACTGGTAATTAACAAACTTGTTTTTAACTTAGAATTGTTAAATTAATTATAAAATAAATTGAGTAACACTGATATATTTATAAGTGTAATATATCAGGGTAAATGTATGTTTTATTTTTTATTATGTCAGAATGTATTTTGTTTGTTTACCATCAGTAAATTAATAATTTTTAAATAATCTCTTGTTCTCGACTTTTCAATAGGCTCTCGCCCCCTTGTAGAGTTGTCACGCCCCCCAAAGGGGGCGCGCCTCACAGTTTGAGAAACACTGCTGTAAATTATTTCAAAACTAAGAGATTTAAATATTTTAAGAAGCCTATCTAAAAGTATAGTATATTTTTTAAAATTGTCATGTGTTACATATAAAATACGCATTTCAAATAATTCCAGTCTTAATATCGTTATTTTGAAATCCATACTAAAGTAATTTTTTATCAACAGAAATATGATCTTAACATTTTAATTAATACATAATTGAAACCGTTTACTTAAAAAAACGTTCGCCATTTTTTTATATTTAAATGAAGAGATTTCTCGGTTTAATTACGATACAAATTTTATAAAGGAAGTAGAGTTTTATCTCAGTAAAATAGGAAAATAGAGGTATAAATAATTTTAGAACAAAAAAGAACTGACTTTCTCTTATGCTTGTAAAATTAAAGGAAGTATTCAATTTTTAATCGATTAACTATGCGCAGGAACTAAAGAGTGTTTTTTTCCAGGTATAGAAGTTAAAGTTGGCATTATTTTCCAAGATGGCGACCGATTTAACAGCTGTCAAGTGATTTATTCTCAGTTTGGTTTGGCAATTCATCAAAACGATCATCAAGCAAGGCGCAGATTCGTCGAATGTGCCCAAAACGAGATTGCCGTTGTTCCCGATTTTCATAAGCGAATTTTGCTTAGCGATGAAGCGCACTTCTGGTTGAATGACTACGTCAACAAACAAAACTGCCGCATTTAGAGTGAAGCTAATCCACAAGTGTATGTCGAAACACCGTTACATCCAGAAAAACTGATTGTTTGGGGCGCTTTATGGGCTGGTGGAATCATTGGTCCGTACTTCTTCAAAAACGATGAAAGCCACAACGTTACAGTCAATGGTGATCAGTATAGAGCCATGATTACTAACTTTTTCATTCCTGAATTGAACAATCATGATGTCCAGGAGCTGTGGTTCCAACAAGACGGCGCAACATGTCACACAGCTCGTGCCACAATCGATTTATTGAAAGACACGTTTGGTGACCGCCTAATTTCACGTTTTGGACCTGTGAATTGGCCTCCAAGATCTTGTGATTTAACACCGCTAGACTATTTTCTGTGGGGCTATGTAAAGTCATTGGTCTATGCGGATAAGCCACAAACGCTTGACCATTTGGAAGACAACATTCGCCGTGTTATTGCCGATATATGGCCACAAATATTGGAAAAAGTCACCAAAAATTGGACGTCCAGATTGGACTACATCCGAGCCAGCCGTGGCAGTCCTATGCCAGAAATCATATTTAAAATGTAATGACACAAGATTATCTTGAATAAAAAAATCATGTCAATCGAATAATACATCGTTGTTTTATTGCAATTTAAAGTTCTATACCTCTAAAAAAACACCCTATATAAATCAATACTTTAAAATGTCACAACTTGTTCAGAGAATAAAAATATCAAAACATACATAAATATGTGTTTAAAATACAAAAAACTATATCTTTGTTTTGAAGTCTCCTTTATCTTGATTTTATATTGAAGTGGATACTGGATAAATTATCATTTAAAATCTAAAACACTCACAAATTTAAATATTTATTTTATTTTTATAAGAAAATTCCGAAGAAAAGCATAATCCAAGTTAATCAAGAATCTTTTTAAAGTTCTCATGCGTCGTCTGGAACAAAAATGTTTTTCCATGACAATTTTTTAAAAAATTTTAACAATAAAAAAAACTTGACATAACGCTTTTAAAGCACACAGCTGCAAGTAATAACAAAGAATACTTTTCTTTTATTTGTAAATATTTAAAATAAATTTATTATACATATTCATGTGGATTTTTTAAAGAAAAAATTTTAAAATCAGTCTACATTATTCCTTTGAATAGAATTATGTCGATTTCATTTGCAATAAGTTTAATTTGAGTAGAGAGAAAAAAAAGAGAACAATTTTATTCGCTTCTTACCATGTAGTTCTAGGATACGCTCATAACAAATATATTGGTAACAGGCCTCTCAGTATTATTCTATATTTAACGTCTATGTTATGCTATGTGAAGAATTTTAATATCAGTATCTCCTGCATTATTAGTTACTTGACTGATTCTTAGAAGCAATACGAAGCAAGGAAGGCTATTGGAGACGGATATGGTAATTTTGAACCGCGGTCAAGGGACTATAACATCTCAGCTAAAATTCTGAATTTCTAAACCACATCAACGTAAGGACTTTGAGCCTTGGCAGCATTTTTCTTAAGGCTGTCTTCGGTTAATGTTAAAGAATAGGACCAGAATTTGAAACATTTTTTCAGATAGAAAAGAAATGAAATATTAATATGATGTACTGGCTTCACTATCCTTTAGAGAGCAAATTTTTTTTTATCATACTTCCCGTTTTAAGCCGAGTTTATTCATTTTTTTCTGGTATAAAATATGTTTCGCGCTTTTTCTCCTACACCGTAATGTTAAATGGTCTATGTCTTCACGTATTAAAACAAAAAAGAAAGTATTCATAGAATATTTTGGCATTTTTAAATACACTATATTGTTAACAAACGTATGAGTTATAATATTGCAAATTTCTATAGAAATTGAGGCATTTTTTCTATATGAAAATTTCGCATTTAGTTCAAGCTCTCTTACTTTTACCGAAAACAGCCTTAAATGATTCTTTATAATCCTGATCGTTAATTTATCAGCCCTTATATCAGTATTAAAATACAGTCCGACCTCTGTTTAACGAAGTCGCTAAATCTCGAAAAAAAGTTCGTTATATAGAGGCTCATCTTTAAATATACTTTATAAACCACATAAAGCAAATTAAATTCATAAACACTATAAGTCAAAATATGAGTTATTCACATTTTTTGTGAATAATATTTATTTATTTTCTATATATTACCCGTAAAAAAAAGAAAGAAAAACTACAAGTAAAACAAGAGTAAAGAATATCGGGGGGAGGGGGAACATTATATTTAATTATCTTCTTAATGGATTTTAAGGACATTTTCTAATTTAAAGCATACAAGTAATTTAAACATACAGTTTATTTCATAGCTAGAAGTATTCTAAGAAGGCATTACTACAAGCGTTCTTAAATTCAATTACTCATAAAATCTGTTAATTTTTAGAGACTTTTTATGTTTGAAAAAATGCTTTATTTTATAATATGTCTCACATCTTTGCAATGCACCAAAAATCCCTTAGGCGTATTTTTCCGTGTCTTTTCTTAATTTTTTCTAGCCATCCTTTGCTACCTAGAAATTGGTCAATTCCCAATGCCTTCAGAAATTGAAGAGTTTTCTCTATTACGAAAGGTCCAGTAAAGTTCGTTATATAGAAAATGCACTTCACTACTGGGAGGTTATTTTACGAAGAAAATCGTGAAATGTTCTTGGTTCCAGGAAAAAGTTCGCAGTATAGAGGTTCGTAATTTGGAGGCTCGACTGTAATTTTTAAAAGAAACTTTAGAAATGACAAATGTATGAAATTTGATCAATACATTTAAAAATAATTTAGTAACAAAGAATTTTTTTTTATTTTAATATGTGCAGAATTAATAAATGCAAATTTTTAAAATTTTATACTGTCAGGGCTAGACTAACTTTATCTTAAATCTGTAGAGGTAAACTTTTACCATCGGAATTAAAATCAGTTAAAACTTATCCTGATTAATATTTTAATTGTTTCATTTTTTGTGGAACGAAATCTATCATTAGTACAATAATTACAACATTCATAATTAAAAGATAAGCTTTTTTCTATAAAGCGCATAAGTAAACTATTTTCACACGTGTCAAAACAGTTTTATTTGACAAACATGAGATTTTTTATAAAACAAAGATCGTACAAATTAGAAAAATGTTTAACAGCATAATGTTAACAGTAAATTGCGTGCATACAAAGACTAAAATTCCACAAAAATCCTTTAAAGCGCATTAATTTAAACAGAGAAAATAGTTAACAAGTTTGAAAAAAAACATAATTAGACAGTTAATGATTCGAATAAAAATCAATGACACATTTTAGCATTGCAATATTACATTTTCACCTTACGTGAGTCTGTGAACATTTCCTTTTTTTCTTTTCCTATAAAATGAAATGTTGAGTAATAATAATGATAATAAAACTTACGAATTACCTGACGTGTGTGTGTGTGCTTAATAGTTATGGCTAGTATTCATTTAGTTTGAAAATTGCCAATATCAGCTTGTAGCGAAGAAAAGGCGCGCTGGAGTTCAAATGATGCTCACCATGAATTTTCTCCGTTAATCGAATATCACACCTAATGGAGACATTACAGCATTTCTCTCACAGCGAGTTTCTGCTGAATTGTGTTCTCGAAGACTGACGAAAGTATGCATTTTGAGTTCGTGCTGTTATTATATAAACACATATTTTTTCCTCTGCTTCTAGAGTTGACTTTCGGATCCTATTTGAATTGTTGAAAAGTTATGTTTACCGATTGCATCGATGTCAAATTAAGAAATTAAGAGTCCTTATAGCTCTTTGCGAATCAGCTATCGTTATAGTTAATAGCAATAAGCGTATTGTATAGATAAGAATGCATATATTTTTGTTTCATTCATATTTTTATGTTTAATTTTTGATATAACATACTATAAAAGGGGTGGGAAACCTCCATGGATTAATGTGCCTTTTTTTCTTAAGAAATTTTTAATGAGGTAGGTATAGACGTGCCGTCAAATATATTTTGACTTGTGATTATTGGGAAAATAATAAAACTAAGTACTAACAAATCAAAACTCTTTATTAACTACTAAAAATTAAATGTTATGCACTGTAAGTGTTTTAGTTATATGTGTAATTCAAATTATATATTTAAAGTAACATAAGTGTGACATTTGTTGTTACAGATTATATATATAGTGGACAAATAACATACATTAAGGCTATAAAATATTACTTTTAGCAAAATGCATGCTGTTTTGGAGTAATCTGCCAAACGGTTTCTAAACGAGTCTTTAATGTTGTTCATTTCAGGAAATAATGACTCGCAAGCATAGGTAGAGGAAAGTAGGGTTAAAATACCATGAATTAGATTCTTCAAATAGTTAAATGTGTCTGGAATCGAATTCCCTTTTACTAAATATTTTGTACTAACATTTTTACTTATATTGTTTGTTAACCTTTCTGTTTCAATCAATTCCAACTTTTCTTTTGTTTCAATAAATTTTGGAATCCATATTGAACTAGACTGAAATGGGAAAAGTTCAGTTTATCATCAAATGAAGTCACATTAGGGAAGATGATAGACTCGAGCATTTTCCATAATTCTTTGAACTGAGAAAATCTCATTAAAAACTCTTTCTTTGAGGAATCAATCGCCACCCCGTTAGCGATCACATGTTTGTTCGAAATACTTCTTAGTGAACATTGTTATTTTGAACTAAAATTCAAACCGTTTTGATCGATGACGTGTCCAAAATAATGTTTTACGTGCCTTTTTTTCACCATCCCTGTAATATAGCATTTCTTTATTTGTGAGTTTTGGATTATTTATCGTTATAAGGGGTGTGACCCAATGTAATAAAGGGACAAGCGGGGAAGGGGTTCTTAATTAAATCCACTAGTTAATTAAACACGTTTATTAGACAAAACAAACATTTACATACATAACTAGAGAACTAACAGTTACAATAGAAGTGAAAGGGGTCGGAGCGCATGCTCGTACGTCCTTACAGTTCCGAAGTTTGGCCATTACTGAAGATTGTTCTAGCCGCTAAAGGGCGCGATAGTCTTTCTACTGTTCATATGAGAAGAGTTTAAACTACGGGGGGTTACAATCTCCCCCTATGGATCCGACGACGTCCCGGCGAGGAGACATAATTAGCTGTTGTAGTAGTAGCTCTTGTTGAGGGATGGATGTTCTGTTGGAAACTGCTGTTGTAGCAGTCGACGGGCTTGGAACATGTTTATTTTGTGATGTGGATGTAACTTTTCTTGGTCGGCCTCTTTTCCGAAGTGGAGCTACGGGAGAAGTGTTTATGTCTTTAACAGGTGTTAAAGCAGAAGTATGGTAAGTAGCAATCGGTTCAGATGGATTGACAAGACTTGCGATAACATAAGAAGTCGGTGACTTTTGGGTGAGAATTAGATATGGACCGTCACGCTTTGGCATGAACTTGGAAGTTTTCTTGTTCTTTGCACTACTGATGGGATGTAAAGTGACCCAAACTTTATCTCCAGGAGAATAATAGACTGGACGGCGATTTTTATCATATTGCTTTTTTCGTTGATCTTGCTTTGTTTCTATTCTTTCTCGTATGTCTTCAGTAATAGTAGCAAATCGTTTTAAATAAGGTGTTATTTCGGCAACAAAATTGTCATTGTGAACGACGCTTTTGAAATCTTGCACCATATCGTCTACAGTAAGTAGCTCTCTCCCGAATAGTAGGTAAGCAGGAGTGTGACCTGTAGTATCACAGACAGTAGTATTCATGGCAAAACGTATGACTGGGAGTTTGGAATACCAACTAGAATGATCGTCTCCAACAAGTATTGCAAGTCGGGGTTTAAGGTCTCTGTTTTTCGCTCTACTGGATTAGATTGTGGTGAATAAACTGGTATGAAGTTTTGACTTATATTTAAAGTAAAGCAAATCTCTGTTGAAGAACAGCACTGACAAACTGCGTTCCATTGTCACTGATAATTCGTCTTGGTATGCCATGACGCATGAAAACTTCTTCTATCAGAGTTGTTGCACGTTGACGAGCACTGGCTTGAGAAAGGGCAAATAACTCAACCCACTTCGTGGCACAATCCTCGACAATGAATATCCATTGTTTACCTGTGTCAGTTTGAGGCAATGGCCCAAATAAATCAATAGCAATGACTTCAAATCTCTGTGAATAGACTGGAGTTCTAAGCAAACCGGCAGGTTTTTGGTTTGTAGCCTTAAAACGAGCACATTCTGGACATTTCTTAATATAATCGGATATGTACTTTCTCATGCCTGTCCAATAATATCGTCTGGCGATTTTCTGGAATGTTCCCTCTTCTCCATAATGTCCAGCCATCGGATCATTATGATGTCTTTCCATTATCAATTCACGTTCAGCAGTTGGAATGACTAACTGAGCTTCTGCAGAATCAACATCAGGAACATAACGATACAAAACACCTTGATTCATCAAAAATCCACGTTCAGTCCAGTTTGCATATTCTTCAGTTTTTTTGAGGGGATTCAAAACTGCCGATGATTTTCTTTAAATTATCATCTTTAAGCTGCGCCTCACGCATGTCCTTACAACTTCGTGTAGGCATATCAGCTATCGTGATATTATTTTCTTCGCAAAAGGATTCTTCTTCTTGAGTAACTGGGCAAGATAACATGTCTGCAACGACATTTGATTTACCAGGAATATACTGTACTTTCAAGTTGAAAGACTGGATATCAAGTGCCCATCTTGCAAGTCGTCCGGTTGGAGATTTGAGGTTTAGAAGCCATTTCAGAGGTTGGTGGTCGGATGCCACGATTATTTCTGTTCCTTCAGTATAACCACGAAATTTCTTCAAAGCCCATACCACAGCAAGGGCCTCCCTCTCTGTGGTGGAATAATTGCGTTCTGCTGGGGTTAGCAGTCGACTAGCGTATTCTATAGGATATTCATCAGATCCTTCTCCTTGAAATAAAACTGCTCCAAGGGCATAATTGCTAGCATCTGTTCGAATAATATATGGCTTAGTACCATCTGCTTGCTTTAACACAGGAGGTGTTGTAAGACTGTTTTTAAGGGTTTGAAATGCATTTTGTTGGTCAAATCCCCACTGCCACTT
This sequence comes from Trichonephila clavipes, assembly GCA_019973935.1. Taxonomy (NCBI): domain Eukaryota; kingdom Metazoa; phylum Arthropoda; class Arachnida; order Araneae; family Nephilidae; genus Trichonephila; species Trichonephila clavipes. The sequence continues at coordinate 255,733 of BMAU01020564.1, forward strand.
GACTTTCTTCTTTGTAAAATAACTTAGTGGACGTGAAATCTTCGCAAAATCTTGAATATATCTTCGAAACCACGAACAAGTTTGCAGAAAAGATTGTAGTTCTTTGACGTTTTTAGGGGGTGGAATATCCAGTATAGACGCAACTTTTTCTGGATCAACTTCTATTCCTTTTTGTGTAATCCAAAATCCAAGATATTTAACTCGAGAAGAGGCAAAATGGCATTTTTCTCTATTTGCTTTAAGTTTGAAATGTAAGAGTTTTTCAAAAATAGTTTTAAGATCAAACATGTGTTTTTCAAAAGTTTCTGACAAAACAATTATATCATCTAGATAAGGTAGTGCTAGAATGTCTTCAAGACCATTACAAAAACGGTTCACCAGTCTTTGAAACGTAGCAGGTGCGTTGCGCAAACCATATGGCATTCGTAAGAAACGGTAAGTGCCAAAAGGACATACAAATGCTGTCTTGTCTTGATCTTCAACATGCACTTTAACTTGATGGTATCCTGCTCGCAGATCAAGTGTAGACATGAAAGGAGTGAGTTTTGCTTGATGTAACAAGTCATCCATTCTAGGAAGAGGATAGGTATCTGCGACTGTAATTTCATTCAATTTCCTGTAATCAATACAGAGGCGAAATGTTCCATTTGGTTTTGGTATAAGTACCACTGGGGAAGCATACGGGGATTCACATTCTTCAATTATGCCTTCTGAGAGAAGTCTATCGATTTCTTGTTTTAATATTTCCTTCTTGGAAGGATTCATCCTATAAGGTGGCACTGCAACTGGAAGATGGTTTCTTGTATTTATACGATGTTCAATAAATGGTGTAGGCTCTTCCCCTGGTTGAAAGCATTCTTCATACTTTTCCAATAGTGAATTTATTTCTTCCCGTTGTGGAAGTGAAAGGTGAGTACCTTCATTTTTCCGAAGTTGACAAAGATGTGGTTTAGGGTCAACAGTGAGCAGAGCATTGATATTAGGAGGCGCTTTCACAAAATTATATTTTCTGTGAGACGTTTCAGTGAAGTACCATTGTTTTCTTTGGAGATCTAAGACGATCCCTGCAGCTGTTAAAAAGTCTATGCCTAGAAGGGTTCTGTTACCTCTAGCATTTTTCAAAAATAATAGTTCAGTGGGAATGACTTTTCCTTGAATACTAATGTCTACAGAAGTTGTCAGTATTTCTGTGGTTTGAGTACGACCGTCAGCAAGAGTCATCTGCATGGTTTTTCTCTTCAAAATTCAATCCTTTTTTGTTTAAGCAAATGGTATAATTTTTCACCAGCCACTGAATGTGTAGCACCAGTATCAGCACAAACTGCTGCTTCTGTATTACAAATGGAAATTTGGATTATACTAATGGGATTACTTTTACTAGAAAAACTATAAAAGTTTGATTGATTCAGACTTGATGACAAGGCATCATCTTTTTGTCGAACTGGGTTGCAAGTGTGGCATCTTGATCGAATGATTCCAGGAGCACCACATCCATAGCAAGATACAGGACTTCTGTCTTCTTTTGTATCAACGATTTTCTTTTCAGGTATTCTGTCTGGAAATGGGATTCCGCCTACTGTTACTGGGAGTCCCGGTTTCCCGCCTACTTTGACTGGGGAAACCAGACAGAGAATGTTCATACGACAACTTAGGATTTTGTGTGTAGTTACTTCTCCAGGGACTGGAATTCATTTCTTTTTGTTTCCTGCTAAAGTTTTTATTTTTTATTTCTCATGTTTTTAACTTCTTCATACGAATCTAGCGTATGCACTAGTTGTAGAGGATTGTTCCAATTACACCACTGGTCCAAAAAGTGATCTTTGTAATCTTGAGGGGTTTTCTTTTTTATTTGGTCCGCCACAATCAAATCTTTCAATTCTTCAAGCGTCGTAACTTTTGATTCTTTCAGCCACCCATGAAAATATGTTTGCAAGTCAAAGTAGAAGTCACGCCAGGTTTTCACAGGATCTTTAGTGTGTCGGGGAAACATCTGCCGAAATTTTTCTGCACTTAATTTAAAGCGTTTTAGAAGAATTTGTTTGACTTTATAGTAGTCTTGAGCATCGGCAAAAGATTCTTTAGTGATTAAATTTGAAATTTCAGTTGGTAAAAGACCAACAAGGTATACCACCCACTGTTGAATTGGTACTTTTAAAAATGTTAATTGCCTTTCGAAGAGGTCTAGAAAAATTGTTACATCAGTTGTCTTTGGATCAAAAATCGGTAATAGCTTATGGAGTTCTAACTTTGGCATATTGGAGTCTGCAGTTGCAGAAGTATCAGTTATAAGTTGTAATTTTTGCAGTTCAAGTATTCGTTGGTTTTCTTTTTCTCTTTCAGCCCGCAATTCGAGCTCTTTTCTATCACAAATAATACGATTTAAACATTCTTTAGTAAATTCTGCATCATACCCTTCACTTTTTAAGATTGCGTCTTTTATGTCAAGAACTTTGAAATTGTCTGGTATTGATATGTCTAGCGTTTCCGCCAATTCAAGGAGATCCTGCCTGCGACCTTTTGCTAAATAGGCCATCGTGAAATGTCACTTCAAATTAATTACAAATTTATATTCTTTGAACTTTAAATTTAATTTAACAAAATGTTATTAATGAAATAATAATACAGTATTATATATACCACATAAAAGTAATATCTCAATTTCTTACAATATGCAATTTGAAAAAAAAAAATTTTCATGAATCACAAAAATGAAAAAAAAAATATAACTATTTTCGTTGTTTTCAAGCTCAATACACAATCAAAGTAAAATTACTATCAAACTTTTAGTTAAAAAAATCATCAAAATGATCTGAAAACACATTTGAAATATATCATACCACAAGTAAAAAGAATCATATACGTTCTCACATAAATAAAAGTTCTACTTAGCCGAAACAAAATTTCCTATTAGTATTCAAAAAGAAAAGTTATTAGAACTCAGAGTTATAAATAACCTTGAACTGTCTATTTCTCCTTGTTTAAATTTATTCTCGCTTACGCAGCATAAAATATCTCATCAGTTTCATAAATGAATCATAGCTTAAAAATTAATACTAGCAAGAAGAGAAAACGGAGATATATATATTCTTTTTTATTTTAAACCACTAAATATATTATTTAACTGAGACAAATCTTTCAACATATAATGCACATTTTACACTTAAAATTATACACATAAATGAATTTATATTTTTTGAAAATATTATATAACAATACAAAAAATTTTCCAGCTTAAATGCTTTCGAACAAGAATTGTAATCATTCAGAGAAAATAATACACATAAATACATATATATTTGGTTTTGTGTTCTCACTTAAGCTTTTAAGTAAACAACGTTATACTTATTAGTTTAAACAATACAGGAAGTATATTTTAAAAACATATTGAATATAGTTTAACTGTATATTATGCTGTTTAGCAAATTACACAATTACATTTCTTGAAATAAGAAAAAAAGATTTCTTAATTTAATTCGAACAGGACGTTCTAAATTTAAATCAGTAAAGAATGTTCTCTATGTCAGAACAATGAAGTCAATTTTTAAGAAATTAAAACTTACACACAATTCTTTAGGATATTAAATCCAATTTGCATTTGGGCATGCAATGGTTATTTTAGTATTATAAGGTATAATACTTAAAAGAAAATTCAAAGTAAAAACTTTACTTGTTCTTCAGGTGAAGATAAATCCAAAGATTTGTTACTTGCTCATTCTACGGGTGAGAACTGAGTAATAAAACCATATAACAGGAGAATAACAACATTCGAGCTGTTAACCTGAAAATTAATACCGAGCAACGGCCAAGCCTCTTTAACTATGAAAACACGTTGGGCGTCAAATTATAAGGGGTGTGACCCAATGTAATAAAGGGACAAGCGGGGAAGGGGTTCTTAATTAAATCCACTAGTTAATTAAACACGTTTATTAGACAAAACAAACATTTACATACATAACTAGAGAACTAACAGTTACAATAGAAGTGAAAGGGGTCGGAGCGCATGCTCGTACGTCCTTACAGTTCCGAAGTTTGGCCATTACTGAAGATTGTTCTAGCCGCTAGAGGGCGCGATAGTCTTTCTACTGTTCATATGAGAAGAGTTTAAACTACGGGGGGTTACAATCTCCCCCTATGGATCCGACGACGTCCCGGCGAGGAGACATAATTAGCTGTTGTAGTAGTAGCTCTTGTTGAGGGATGGATGTTCTGTTGGAAACTGCTGTTGTAGCAGTCGACGGGCTTGGAACATGTTTATTTTGTGATGTGGATGTAACTTTTCTTGGTCGGCCTCTTTTCCGAAGTGGAGCTACGGGAGAAGTGTTTATGTCTTTAACAGGTGTTAAAGCAGAAGTATGGTAAGTAGCAATCGGTTCAGATGGATTGACAAGACTTGCGATAACATAAGAAGTCGGTGACTTTTGGGTGAGAATTAGATATGGACCGTCACGCTTTGGCATGAACTTGGAAGTTTTCTTGTTCTTTGCACTACTGATGGGATGTAAAGTAACCCAAACTTTATCTCCAGGAGAATAATAGACTGGACGGCGATTTTTATCATATTGCTTTTTCGTTGATCTTGCTTTGTTTCTATTCTTTCTCGTATGTCTTCAGTAATAGTTGCAAATCGTTTTAAATAAGGTGTTATTTCGGCAACAAAATTGTCATTGTGAACGACGCTTTTGAAATCTTGCACCATATCGTCTACAGTAAGTAGCTCTCTCCCGAATAGTAGGTAAGCAGGAGTGTGACCTGTAGTATCACAGACAGTTGTATTCATGGCAAAACGTATGACTGGGAGTTTGGAATACCAACTAGAATGATCGTCTCCAACAAGTATTGCAAGTCGGGGTTTAAGGTCTCTGTTTTTTCGCTCTACGGATTAGATTGTGGTGAATAAACTGGTATGAAGTTTTGACTTATATTTAAAGTAAAGCAAATCTCTGTTGAAGAACAGCACTGACAAACTGCGTTCCATTGTCACTGATAATTCGTCTTGGTATGCCATGACGCATGAAAACTTCTTCTATCAGAGTTGTTGCACATTGACGAGCACTGGCTTGAGAAAGGGCAAATAACTCAACCCACTTCGTGGCACAATCCTCAACAATGAATATCCATTGTTTACCTGTGTCAGTTTGAGGCAATGGCCCAAATAAATCAATAGCAATGACTTCAAATCTCTGTGAATAGACTGGAGTTCTAAGCAAACCGGCAGGTTTTTGTTTTGTAGCCTTAAAACGAGCACATTCTGGACATTTCTTAATATAATCGGATATGTACTTTCTCATGCCTGTCCAATAATATCGTCTGGCGATTTTCTGGAATGTTCCCTCTTCTCCATAATGTCCAGCCATCGGATCATTATGATGTCTTTCCATTATCAATTCACGTTCAGCAGTTGGAATGACTAACTGAGCTTCTGCAGAATCAGCATCAGGAACATAACGATACAAAACACCTTGATTCATCAAAAATCCACGTTCAGTCCAGTTTGCATATTCTTCAGTTTTTAGAGGGGATTCAAAACTGTCGATGATTTTCTTTAAATTATCATCTTTAAGCTGCGCCTCACGCATGTCCGTACAACTTCGTGTAGGCATATCAGCTATCGTGATATTATTTTCTTCGCAAAAGGATTCTTCTTCTTGAGTAACTGGGCGAGATAACATGTCTGCAACGACATTTGCTTTACCAGGAATATACTGTACTTTCAAGTTGAAAGACTGGATTTCAAGTGCCCATCTTGCAAGTCGTCCGGTTGGAGATTTGAGGTTTAGAAGCCATTTCAGAGGTTGGTGGTCGGATGCCACGGTTATTTCTGTTCCTTCAATATAACCACGAAATTTCTTCAAAGCCCATACCACAGCAAGGGCCTCCCTCTCTGTGGTGGAATAATTGCGTTCTGCTGGGGTTAGCAGTCGACTAGCGTATTCTATAGGATGTTCATCAGATCCTTCTCCTTGAAGTAAAACTGCTCCAAGGGCATAATTGCTAGCATCTGTTCGAATAATATATGGCTTAGTACCATCTGCTTGCTTTAACACAGGAGGTGTTGTAAGACTGTTTTTAAGGGTTTGAAATGCATTTTGTTGGTCAAATCCCCACTGCCACTTGACTTTCTTCTTTGTAAGATAACTTAGTGGACGTGAAATCTTCGCAAAATCTTGAATATATCTTCGAAACCACGAACAAGTTTGCAGAAAAGATTGTAGTTCTTTGACGTTTTTAGGGGGTGGAATATCCAGTATAGACGCAACTTTTTCTGGATCAACTTCTATTCCTTTTTGTGTAATCCAAAATCCAAGATATTTAACTCGAGAAGAGGCAAAATGGCATTTTTCTCTATTTGCTTTAAGTTTGAAATGTAAGAGTTTTTCAAAAATAGTTTTAAGATCAAACATGTGTTTTTCAAAAGTTTCTGACAAAACAATTATATCATCTAGATAAGGTAGTGCTAGAATGTCTTCCAGACCATTACAAAAACGGTTCATCAGTCTTTGAAACGTAGCAGGTGCGTTGCGCAAACCATATGGCATTCGTAAGAAACGGTAAGTGCCAAAAGGACATACAAATGCTGTCTTGTCTTGATCTTCAACATGCACTTTAACTTGATGGTATCCTGCTCGCAGATCAAGTGTAGACATGAAAGGAGTGAGTTTTGCTTGATGTAACAAGTCATCCATTCTAGGAAGAGGATAGGTATCTGCGACTGTAATTTCATTCAATTTCCTGTAATCAATACAGAGGCGAAATGTTCCATTTGGTTTTGGTATAAGTACCACTGGGGAAGCATACGGGGATTCACATTCTTCAATTATGCCTTCTGAGAGAAGTCTATCGATTTCTTGTTTTAATATTTCCTTCTTGGAAGGATTCATCCTATAAGGTGGCACTGCAACTGGAAGATGGTTTCTTGTATTTATACGATGTTCAATAAATGGTGTAGGCTCTTCCCCTGGTTGAAAGCATTCTTCATACTTTTCCAATAGTGAATTTATTTCTTCCCGTTGTGGAAGTGAAAGGTGAGTACCTTCATTTTTCCGAAGTTGACAAAGATGTGGTTTAGGGTCAACAGTGAGCAGAGCATTGATATTAGGAGGCGCTTTCACAAAATTATATTTTCTGTGAGACGTTTCAGTGAAGTACCATTGTTTTCTTTGGAGATCTAAGACGATCCCTGCAGCTGTTAAAAAGTCTATGCCTAGAAGGGTTCTGTTACCTCTAGCATTTTCAAAATTAATAGTTCAGTGGGAATGACTTTTCCTTGAATACTAATGTCTACAGAAGTTGTCAGTATTTCTGTGGTTTGAGTACGACCGTCAGCAAGAGTCATCTGCATGGTTTTCTCTTCAAAATTCAATCCTTTTTGTTTAAGTAAATGGTATAATTTTTCACCAGCCACTGAATGTGTAGCACCAGTATCAGCACAAACTGCTGCTTCTGTATTACAAATGGAAATTTGGATTATACTAATGGGATTACTTTTACTAGAAAAACTATAAAAGTTTGATTGATTCAGACTTGATGACAAGGCATCATCTTTTTGTCGAACTGGGTTGCAAGTGTGGCATCTTGATCGAATGATTCCAGGAGCACCACATCCATAGCAAGATACAGGAGTTCTGTCTTCTTTTGTATCAACGATTTTCTTTTCAGGTATTCTGTCTTTGGAAATGGGATTCCGCCTACTGTTACTGGGAATCCCGGTTTCCCGCCTACTTTGACTGGGGAAACCAGACAGAGAATGTTCATACGACAACTTAGGATTTTGTGTGTAGTTACTTCTCCAGGGACTGGAATTCATTTCTTTTTTGTTTCCTGCTAAAGTTTTTATTGTTTTTATTTCTCATGTTTTTAACTTCTTCATACGAATCTAGCTTATCCACTAGTTGTAGAGGATTGTTCCAATTACACCACTGGTCCAAAAGTGATCTTTGTAATCTTGAGGGGTTTTCTTTTTTATTTGGTCCGCCACAATCAAATCTTTCAATTCTTCAAGCGTCGTAACTTTTGATTCTTTCAGCCACCCATCAAAATATGTTTGCAAGTCAAAGTAGAAGTCACGCCAGGTTTTCACAGGATCTTTAGTGTGTCGGGAAAACATCTGCCGAAATTTTTCTGCACTTAATTTAAAGCGTTTTAGAAGAATTTGTTTGACTTTATAGTAGTCTTGAGCATCGGCAAAAGATTCTTTAGTGATTAAATTTGAAACTTCAGTTGGTAAAAGACCAACAAGGTATACCACCCACTGTTGAATTGGTACTTTTAAAAATGTTAATTGCCTTTCGAAGAGGTCTAGAAAAATTGTTACATCAGTTGTCTTTGGATCAAAAATCGGTAATAGCTTATGGAGTTCTAACTTTGGCATATTGGAGTCTGCAGTTGTAGAAGTATCAGTTATAAGTTGTAATTTTTGCAGTTCAAATATTCGTTGGTTTTCTTTTTCTCTTTCAGCCCGCAATTCGAGCTCTTTTCTATCACAAATAATACGATTTAAACATTCTTTAGTAAATTCTGCATCATACCCTTCACTTTTAAGATTGCGTCTTTTATGTCAAGAACTTTGAAATTGTCTGGTATTGATATGTCTAGCGTTTCCGCCAATTCAAGGAGATCCTGCCTGCGACCTTTTGCTAAATAGGCCATCGTGAAATGTCACTTCAAATTAATTACAAATTTATATTCTTTGAACTTTAAATTTAATTTAACAAAATGTTATTAATGAAATAATAATACAGTATTATATATACCACATAAAAGTAATATCTCAATTTCTTACAATATGCAATTTGAAAAAAAAAAAAATTTTCATGAATCACAAAAAAAAAAAAAAAAAAAAACTATTTTCGTTGTTTTCAAGCTCAATACACAATCAAAGTAAAATTACTATCAAACTTTTAGTTAAAAAAATCATCAAAATGATCTGAAAACACATTTGAAATACATCATACCACAAGTAAAAAGAATCATATACGTTCTCATAAATAAAAGTTCTACTTAGCCGAAACAAAATTTCCTATTAGTATTCAAAAAGAAAAGTTATTAGAACTCAGAGTTATAAATAACCTTGAACTGTCTATTTCTCCTTGTTTAAATTTATTCTCGCTTACGCAGCATAAAATATCTCATCAGTTTCATAAATGAATCATAGCTTAAAAATTAATACTAGCAAGAAGAGAAAACGGAGATATATATATTCTTTTTTTTTATTTTAAACCACTAAATATATTATTTAACTGAGACAAATCTTTCAACATATAATGCACATTTTACACTTAAAATTATACACATAAATGAATATTTTTTTTTTTTTTTTGAAAATAGCATATAACAATACAAAAAATTTTCCAGCTTAAATGCTTTCGAACAAGAATTGTAATCATTCAGAGAAAAAATAATACACATAAATACATATATATTTGGTTTTGTGTTCTCACTTAAGCTTTTAAGTAAACAACGTTATACTTATTAGTTTAAACAATACAGGAAGTATATTTTAAAAACACATTGAATATAATTTAACTGTATATTATGCTGTTTAGCAAATTACACAATTACATTTCTTGAAATAAGAAAAAAAAAGATTTCTTAATTTAATTCGAACAGGACGTTCTAAATTTAAATCAGTAAAGAATGTTCTCTATGTCAGAACAATGAAATCAATTTTTAAGAAATTAAAACTTACACACAATTCTTTAGGATATTAAATCCAATTTGCATTTGGGCATGCAATGGTTATTTTAGTATTATAAGGTATAATACTTAAAAGAAAATTCAAAGTAAAAACTTTACTTGTTCTTCAGGTGAAGATAAATCCAACGATTTTTGTTAAACTTGCTCATTCTACGGGTGAGAACTGGTAATAAAACCATATAACAGGAGAATAACAACATTCGAGCTGTTAACCTGAAAATTAATAGCGAGCAACAGCCAAGCCTCTTTAACTATGAAAACACGTTGGGCGTCAAATTATAAGGGGTGTGACCCAATGTAATAAAGGGACAAGCGGGGAAGGGGTTCTTAATTAAATCCACTAGTTAATTAAACACGTTTATTAGACAAAACAAACATTTACATACATAACTAGAGAACTAACAGTTACAATAGAATTGAAAGGGGTCGGAGCGCATGCTCGTACGTACCTTACAGTTCCGAAGCTTGGCCATTACTGAAGATTGTTCTAGCCGCTAGAGGGCGCGATAGTCTTTCTACTGTTCATATGAGAAGAGTTTAAACTACGGGGGGTTACAATCTCCCCCTATGGATCCGACGACGTCCCGGCGAGGAGACATAATTAGCTGTTGTAGTAGTAGCTCTTGTTGAGGGATGGATTTTCTGTTGGAAACTGCTGTTGTAGCAGTCGACGGGCTTGGAACATGTTTATTTTGTGATGTGGATGTAACTTTTCGTGGTCGGCCTCTTTTCCGAAGTGGAGCTACCGGAGAAGTGTTTATGTCTTTAACAGGTGTTAAAGCAGAAGTATGGTAAGTAGCAATCGGTTCAGATGGATTGACAAGACTTGCGATAACATAAGAAGTCGGTGACTTTTGGGTGAGAATTAGATATGGACCGTCACGCTTTGGCATGAACTTGGAAGTTTTCTTGTTCTTTGCACTACTGATGGGATGTAAAGTAACCCAAACTTCATCTCCAGGAGAATAATAGACTGGACGGCGATTTTTATCATATTGCTTTTTTCGTTGATCTTGCTTTGTTTCTATTCTTTCTCGTATGTCTTCAGTAATAGTTGCAAATCGTTTTAAATAAGGTGTTATTTCGGCAACAAAATTGTCATTGTGAACGACGCTTTTGAAATCTTGCACCATATCGTCTACAGTAAGTAGCTCTCTCCCGAATAGTAGGTAAGCAGGAGTGTGACCTGTAGTATCACAGACAGTTGTATTCATGGCAAAACGTATGACTGGGAGTTTGGAATACCAACTAGAATGATCGTCTCCAACAAGTATTGCAAGTCGGGGTTTAAGGTCTCTGTTTTTCGCTCTACTGGATTAGATTGTGGTGAATAAACTGGTATGAAGTTTTGACTTATATTTAAAGTAAAGCAAATCTCTGTTGAAGAACAGCACTGACAAACTGCGTTCCATTGTCACTGATAATTCGTCTTGGTATGCCATGACGCATGAAAACTTCTTCTATCAGAGTTGTTTCACATTGACGAGCACTGGCTTGAGAAAGGGCAAATAACTCAACCCACTTCGTGGCACAATCCTCAACAATGAATATCCATTGTTTACCTGTGTCAGTTTGAGGCAATGGCCCAAATAAATCAATAGCAATGACTTCAAATCTCTGTGAATAGACTGGAGTTCTAAGCAAACCGGCAGGTTTTTGTTTTGTAGCCTTAAAACGAGCACATTCTGGACATTTCTTAATATAATCGGATATGTACTTTCTCATGCCTGTCCAATAATATCGTCTGGCGATTTTCTGGAATGTTCCCTCTTCTCCATAATGTCCAGCCATCGGATCATTATGATGTCTTTCCATTATCAATTCACGTTCAGCAGTTGGAATGACTAACTGAGCTTCTGCAGAATCAGCATCAGGAACATAACGATACAAAACACCTTGATTCATCAAAAATCCACGTTCAGTCCAGTTTGCATATTCTTCAGTTTTTAGAGGGGATTCAAAACTGTCGATGATTTTCTTTAAATTATCATCTTTAAGCTGCGCCTCACGCATGTCCGTACAACTTCGTGTAGGCATATCAGCTATCGTGATATTATTTTCTTCGCAAAAGGATTCTTCTTCTTGAGTAACTGGGCGAGATAACATGTCTGCAACGACATTTGCTTTACCAGGAATATACTGTACTTTCAAGTTGAAAGACTGGATTTCAAGTGCCCATCTTGCAAGTCGTCCGGTTGGAGATTTGAGGTTTAGAAGCCATTTCAGAGGTTGGTGGTCGGATGCCACGGTTATTTCTGTTCCTTCAATATAACCACGAAATTTCTTCAAAGCCCATACCACAGCAAGGGCCTCCCTCTCTGTGGTGGAATAATTGCGTTCTGCTGGGGTTAGCAGTCGACTAGCGTATTCTATAGGATGTTCATCAGATCCTTCTCCTTGAAGTAAAACTGCTCCAAGGGCATAATTGCTAGCATCTGTTCGAATAATATATGGCTTAGTACCATCTGCTTGCTTTAACACAGGAGGTGTTGTAAGACTGTTTTTAAGGGTTTGAAATGCATTTTGTTGGTCAAATCCCCACTGCCACTTGACTTTCTTCTTTGTAAGATAACTTAGTGGACGTGAAATCTTCGCAAAATCTTGAATATATCTTCGAAACCACGAACAAGTTTGCAGAAAAGATTGTAGTTCTTTGACGTTTTTAGGGGGTGGAATATCCAGTATAGACGCAACTTTTTCTGGATCAACTTCTATTCCTTTTTGTGTAATCCAAAATCCAAGATATTTAACTCGAGAAGAGGCAAAATGGCATTTTCTCTATTTGCTTTAAGTTTGAAATGTAAGAGTTTTCAAAAATAGTTTTAAGATCAAACATGTGTTTTTCAAAAGTTTCTGACAAAACAATTATATCATCTAGATAAGGTAGTGCTAGAATGTCTTCAAGACCATTACAAAAACGGTTCACCAGTCTTTGAAACGTAGCAGGTGCGTTGCGCAAACCATATGGCATTCGTAAGAAACGGTAAGTGCCAAAAGGACATACAAATGCTGTCTTGTCTTGATCTTCAACATGCACTTTAACTTGATGGTATCCTGCTCGCAGATCAAGTGTAGACATGAAAGGAGTGAGTTTTGCTTGATGTAACAAGTCATCCATTCTAGGAAGAGGATAGGTATCTGCGACTGTAATTTCATTCAATTTCCTGTAATCAATACAGAGGCGAAATGTTCCATTTGGTTTTGGTATAAGTACCACTGGGGAAGCATACGGGGATTCACATTCTTCAATTATGCCTTCTGAGAGAAGTCTATCGATTTCTTGTTTTAATATTTCCTTCTTGGAAGGATTCATCCTATAAGGTGGCACTGCAACTGGAAGATGGTTTCTTGTATTTATACGATGTTCAATAAATGGTGTAGGCTCTTCCCCTGGTTGAAAGCATTCTTCATACTTTTCCAATAGTGAATTTATTTCTTCCCGTTGTGGAAGTGAAAGGTGAGTACCTTCATTTTTCCGAAGTTGACAAAGATGTGGTTTAGGGTCAACAGTGAGCAGAGCATTGATATTAGGAGGCGCTTTCACAAAATTATATTTTCTGTGAGACGTTTCAGTGAAGTACCATTGTTTTCTTTGGAGATCTAAGACGATCCCTGCAGCTGTTAAAAAGTCTATGCCTAGAAGGGTTCTGTTACCTCTAGCATTTTTCAAAAATAATAGTTCGTGGGAATGACTTTTCCTTGAATACTAATGTCTACAGAAGTTGTCAGTATTTCTGTGGTTTGAGTACGACCGTCAGCAAGAGTCATCTGCATGGTTTTCTCTTCAAAATTCAATCCTTTTGTTTAAGCAAATGGTATAATTTTTCACCAGCCACTGAATGTGTAGCACCAGTATCAGCACAAACTGCTGCTTCTGTATTACAAATGGAAATTTGGATTATACTAATGGGATTACTTTCACTAGAAAAACTATAAAAGTTTGATTGATTCAGACTTGATGACAAGGCATCATCTTTTTGTCGAACTGGGTTGCAAGTGTGGCATCTTGATCGAATGATTCCAGGAGCACCACATCCATAGCAAGATACAGGACTTCTGTCTTCTTTTGTATCAACGATTTTCTTTTCAGGTATTCTGTCTTTGGAAATGGGATTCCGCCTACTGTTACTGGGAATCCCGGTTTCCCGCCTACTTTGACTGGGAAACCAGACAGAGAATGTTCATACGACAACTTAGGATTTTGTGTGTAGTTACTTCTCCAGGGACTGGAATTCATTTCTTTTTGTTTCCTGCTAAAATTGTTTTTATTTCTCATGTTTTTAACTTCTTCATACGAATCTAGCTTATCCACTAGTTGTAGAGGATTGTTCCAATTACACCACTGGTCCAAAAGTGATCTTTGTAATCTTGAGGGGTTTTCTTTTTTATTTGGTCCGCCACAATCAAATCTTTCAATTCTTCAAGCGTCGTAACTTTTGATTCTTTCAGCCACCCATCAAAATATGTTTGCAAGTCAAAGTAGAAGTCACGCCAGGTTTTCACAGGATCTTTAGTGTGTCGGGAAAACATCTGCCGAAATTTTTCTGCACTTAATTTAAAGCGTTTTAGAAGAATTTGTTTGACTTTATAGTAGTCTTGAGCATCGGCAAAAGATTCTTTAGTGATTAAATTTGAAACTTCAGTTGGTAAAAGACCAACAAGGTATACCACCCACTGTTGAATTGGTACTTTTAAAAATGTTAATTGCCTTTCGAAGAGGTCTAGAAAAATTGTTACATCAGTTGTCTTTGGATCAAAAATCGGTAATAGCTTATGGAGTTCTAACTTTGGCATATTGGAGTCTGCAGTTGTAGAAGTATCAGTTATAAGTTGAAGTTTTTGCAGTTCAAATATTCGTTGGTTTTCTTTTTTTCTCTTTCAGCCCGCAATTCGAGCTCTTTTCTATCACAAATAATACGATTTAAACATTCTTTAGTAAATTCTGCATCATACCCTTCACTTTTTAAGATTGCGTCTTTTATGTCAAGAAATTTGAAATTGTCTGGTACTGATATGTCTAGCGTTTCCGCCAATTCAAAGAGATCCTGCCTGCGACCTTTTGCTAAATAGGCCATCGTGAAATGTCACTTCAAATTAATTACAAATTTATATTCTTTGAACTTTAAATTTAATTTAACAAAATGTTATTAATGAAATAATAATACAGTATTATATATACCACATAAAAGTAATATCTCAATTTCTTACAATATGCAATTTGAAAAAAAAAAAAAAAATTTTCATGAATCACAAAAATGAAAAAAAAAAATAAAACTATTTTCGTTGTTTTCAAGCTCAATACACAATCAAAGTAAAATTACTATCAAACTTTTAGTTAAAAAAATTCATCAAAATGATCTGAAAACACATTTGAAATACATCATACCACAAGTAAAAAGAATCATATACGTTCTCATAAATAAAAGTTCTACTTAGCCGAAACAAAATTTCCTATTAGTATTCAAAAAGAAAAGTTATTAGAACTCAGAGTTATAAATAACCTTGAACTGTCTATTTCTCCTTGTTTAAATTTATTCTCGCTTACGCAGCATAAAATATCTCATCAGTTTCATAAATGAATCATAGCTTAAAAATTAATACTAGCAAGAAGAGAAAACGGAGATATATATATTCTTTTTTTTATTTTAAACCACTAAATATATTATTTAACTGAGACAAATCTTTCAACATATAATGCACATTTTACACTTAAAATTATACACATAAATGAATATTTTTTTTTTTTTTTTTTTGAAAATATTATATAACAATACAAAAAATTTTCCAGCTTAAATGCTTTCGAACAAGAATTGTAATCATTCAGAGAAAATAATACACATAAATACATATATATTTGGTTTTGTGTTCTCACTTAAGCTTTTAAGTAAACAACGTTATACTTATTAGTTTAAACAATACAGGAAGTATATTTTAAAAACATATTGAATATAGTTTAACTGTATATTATGCTGTTTAGCAAATTACACAATTACATTTCTTGAAATAAGAAAAAAAGATTTCTTAATTTAATTCGAACAGGACGTTCTAAATTTAAATCAGTAAAGAATGTTCTCTATGTCAGAACAATGAAGTCAATTTTTAAGAAATTAAAACTTACACAATTCTTTAGGATATTAAATCCAATTTGCATTTGGGCATGCAATGGTTATTTTAGTAGTATTATAAGGTATAATACTTAAAAGAAATGTTAAACTTGCTCATTCTACAGGTGAGAACGGAACAATAACAGGAGCGGTTAACCTGAAAATTAATAGCGAGCAACAGCCAAGCCTCTTTAACTATGAAAACACGTTGGGCGTCAAATTATAAGGGGTGTGACCCAATGTAATAAAGGGACACGCGGGGAAGGGGTTCTTAATTAAGTCCACTAGTTAATTAAACACGTTTATTAGACAAAACAAACATTTACATACATAACTAGAGAACTAACAGTTACAATAGAATTGAAAGGGGTCGGAGCGCATGCTCGTACGTCCTTACAGTTCCGAAGCTTGGCCATTACTGAAGATTGTTCTAGCCGCTAGAGGGCGCGATAGTCTTTCTACTGTTCATATGAGAAGAGTTTAAACTACGGGGGTTACAATCTCCCCTATGGATCCGACGACGTCCCGGCGAGGAGACATAATTAGCTGTTGTAGTAGTAGCTCTTGTTGAGGGATGGATGGTTCTGTTGGAAACTGCTGTTGTAGCAGTCGACGGGCTTGGAACATGTTTATTTTGTGATGTGGATGTAACTTTTCGTGGTCGGCCTCTTTTCCGAAGTGGAGCTACCGGAGAAGTGTTTATGTCTTTAACAGGTGTTAAAGCAGAAGTATGGTAAGTAGCAATCGGTTCAGATGGATTGGCAAGACTTGCGATAACATAAGAAGTCGGTGACTTTTGGGTGAGAATTAGATATGGACCGTCACGCTTTGGCATGAACTTGGAAGTTTTCTTGTTCTTTGCACTACTGATGGGATGTAAAGTAACCCAAACTTTATCTCCAGGAGAATAATAGACTGGACGGCGATTTTTATCATATTGCTTTTTTCGTTGATCTTGCTTTGTTTCTATTCTTTCTCGTATGTCTTCAGTAATAGTTGCAAATCGTTTTAAATAAGGTGTTATTTCGGCAACAAAATTGTCATTGTGAACGACGCTTTTGAAATCTTGCACCACATCGTCTACAGTACGTAGCTCTCTCCCGAATAGTAGGTAAGCAGGAGTGTGACCTGTAGTATCACAGACAGTTGTATTCATGGCAAAACGTATGACTGGGAGTTTGGAATACCAACTAGAATGATCGTCTCCAACAAGTATTGCAAGTCGGGGTTTAAGGTCTCTGTTTTTTCGCTCTACTGGATTAGATTGTGGTGAATAAACTGGTATGAAGTTTTGACTTATATTTAAAGTAAAGCAAATCTGTTGAAGAACAGCACTGACAAACTGCGTTCCATTGTCACTGATAATTCGTCTTGGTATGCCATGACGCATGAAAACTTCTTCTATCAGAGTTGTTGCACATTGACGAGCACTGGCTTGAGAAAGGGCAAATAACTCAACCCACTTCGTGGCACAATCCTCGACAATGAATATCCATTGTTTACCTGTGTCAGTTTGAGGCAATGGCCCAAATAAATCAATAGCAATGACTTCAAATCTCTGTGAATAGACTGGAGTTCTAAGCAAACCGGCAGGTTTTTGGTTTGTAGCCTTAAAACGAGCACATTCTGGACATTTCTTAATATAATCGGATATGTACTTTCTCATGCCTGTCCAATAATATCGTCTGGCGATTTTCTGGAATGTTCCCTCTTCTCCATAATGTCCAGCCATCGGATCATTATGATGTCTTTCCATTATCAATTCACGTTCAGCAGTTGGAATGACTAACTGAGCTTCTGCAGAATCAGCATCAGGAACATAACGATACAAAACACCTTGATTCATCAAAAATCCACGTTCAGTCCAGTTTGCATATTCTTCAGTTTTTAGAGGGGATTCAAAACTGTCGATGATTTTCTTTAAATTATCATCTTTAAGCTGCGCCTCACGCATGTCCTTACAACTTCGTGTAGGCATATCAGCTATCGTGATATTATTTTCTTCGCAAAAGGATTCTTCTTCTTGAGTAACTGGGCGAGATAACATGTCTGCAACGACATTTGCTTTACCAGGAATATACTGTACTTTCAAGTTGAAAGACTGGATTTCAAGTGCCCATCTTGCAAGTCGTCCGGTTGGAGATTTGAGGTTTAGAAGCCATTTCAGAGGTTGGTGGTCGGATGCCACGGTTATTTCTGTTCCTTCAATATAACCACGAAATTTCTTCAAAGCCCATACCACAGCAAGGGCCTCCCTCTCTGTGGTGGAATAATTGCGTTCTGCTGGGGTTAGCAGTCGACTAGCGTATTCTATAGGATGTTCATCAGATCCTTCTCCTTGAAGTAAAACTGCTCCAAGGGCATAATTGCTAGCATCTGTTCGAATAATATATGGCTTAGTACCATCTGCTTGCTTTAACACAGGAGGTGTTGTAAGACTGTTTTTAAGGGTTTGAAATGCATTTTGTTGGTCAAATCCCCACTGCCACTTGACTTTCTTCTTTGTAAGATAACTTAGTGGACGTGAAATCTTCGCAAAATCTTGAATATATCTTCGAAACCACGAACAAGTTTGCAGAAAAGATTGTAGTTCTTTGACGTTTTTAGGGGGTGGAATATCCAGTATAGACGCAACTTTTTCTGGATCAACTTCTATTCCTTTTTGTGTAATCCAAAATCCAAGATATTTAACTCGAGAAGAGGCAAAATGGCATTTTTCTCTATTTGCTTTAAGTTTGAAATGTAAGAGTCTTTCAAAAATAGTTTTAAGATCAAACATGTGTTTTTCAAAAGTTTCTGACAAAACAATTATATCATCTAGATAAGGTAGTGCTAGAATGTCTTCCAGACCATTACAAAAACGGTTCATCAGTCTTTGAAACGTAGCAGGTGCGTTGCGCAAACCATATGGCATTCGTAAGAAACGGTAAGTGCCAAAAGGACATACAAATGCTGTCTTGTCTTGATCTTCAACATGCACTTTAACTTGATGGTATCCTGCTCGCAGATCAAGTGTAGACATGAAAGGAGTGAGTTTTGCTTGATGTAACAAGTCATCCATTCTAGGAAGAGGATAGGTATCTGCGACTGTAATTTCATTCAATTTCCTGTAATCAATACAGAGGCGAAATGTTCCATTTGGTTTTGGTATAAGTACCACTGGGGAAGCATACGGGGATTCACATTCTTCAATTATGCCTTCTGAGAGAAGTCTATCGATTTCTTGTTTTAATATTTCCTTCTTGGAAGGATTCATCCTATAAGGTGGCACTGCAACTGGAAGATGGTTTCTTGTATTTATACGATGTTCAATAAATGGTGTAGGCTCTCCCCTGGTTGAAAGCATTCTTCATACTTTTCCAATAGTGAATTTATTTCTTCCCGTTGTGGAAGTGAAAGGTGAGTACCTTCATTTTTCCGAAGTTGACAAAGATGTGGTTTAGGGTCAACAGTGAGCAGAGCATTGATATTAGGAGGCGCTTTCACAAAATTATATTTTCTGTGAGACGTTTCAGTGAAGTACCATTGTTTTCTTTGGAGATCTAAGACGATCCCTGCAGCTGTTAAAAAGTCTATGCCTAGAAGGGTTCTGTTACCTCTAGCATTTTTCAAAATTAATAGTTCCGTGGGAATGACTTTTCCTTGAATACTAATGTCTACAGAAGTTGTCAGTATTTCTGTGGTTTGAGTACGACCGTCAGCAAGAGTCATCTGCATGGTTTTCTCTTCAAAATTCAATCCTTTTTGTTTAAGTAAATGGTATAATTTTTCACCAGCCACTGAATGTGTAGCACCAGTATCAGCACAAACTGCTGCTTCTGTATTACAAATGGAAATTTGGATTATACTAATGGGATTACTTTCACTAGAAAAACTATAAAAGTTTGATTGATTCAGACTTGATGACAAGGCATCATCTTTTTGTCGAACTGGGTTGCAAGTGTGGCATCTTGATCGAATGATTCCAGGAGCACCACATCCATAGCAAGATACAGGAGTTCTGTCTTCTTTTGTATCAACGATTTTCTTTTCAGGTATTCTGTCTTTGGAAATGGGATTCCGCCTACTGTTACTGGGAATCCCGGTTTCCCGCCTACTTTGACTGGGGAAACCAGACAGAGAATGTTCATACGACAACTTAGGATTTTGTGTGTAGTTACTTCTCCAGGGACTGGAATTCATTTCTTTTTGTTTCCTGCTAAAGTTTTTATTGTTTTTATTTCTCATGTTTTTAACTTCTTCATACGAATCTAGCTTATCCACTAGTTGTAGAGGATTGTTCCAATTACACCACTGGTCCAAAAAGTGATCTTTGTAATCTTGAGGGGTTTTCTTTTTTATTTGGTCCGCCACAATCAAATCTTTCAATTCTTCAAGCGTCGTAACTTTTGATTCTTTCAGCCACCCATCAAAATATGTTTGCAAGTCAAAGTAGAAGTCACGCCAGGTTTTCACAGGATCTTTAGTGTGTCGGGAAAACATCTGCCGAAATTTTTCTGCACTTAATTTAAAGCGTTTTAGAAGAATTTGTTTGACTTTATAGTAGTCTTGAGCATCGGCAAAAGATTCTTTAGTGATTAAATTTGAAACTTCAGTTGGTAAAAGACCAACAAGGTATACCACCCACTGTTGAATTGGTACTTTTAAAAATGTTAATTGCCTTTCGAAGAGGTCTAGAAAAATTGTTACATCAGTTGTCTTTGGATCAAAAATCGGTAATAGCTTATGGAGTTCTAACTTTGGCATATTGGAGTCTGCAGTTGTAGAAGTATCAGTTATAAGTTGTAAGTTTTTGCAGTTCAAATATTCTTTGGTTTTCTTTTTCTCTTTCAGCCCGCAATTCGAGCTCTTTTCTATCACAAATAATACGATTTAAACATTCTTTAGTAAATTCTGCATCATACCCTTCACTTTTTAAGATTGCGTCTTTTATGTCAAGAAATTTGAAATTGTCTTGTATTGATATGTCTAGCGTTTCCGCCAATTCAAGGAGATCCTGCCTGCGACCTTTTGCTAAATAGGCCATCGTGAAATGTCACTTCAAATTAATTACAAATTTATATTCTTTGAACTTTAAATTTAATTTAACAAAATGTTATTAATGAAATAATAATACAGTTTTATATATACCACATAAAAGTAATATCTCAATTTCTTACAATATGCAATTTGAAAAAAATTTTTAATGAATCACAAAAATGAAAAAAAAAAAAAAAAAAACTATTTTCGTTGTTTTCAAGCTCAATACACAATCAAAGTAAAATTACTATCAAACTTTTAGTTAAAAAAATCATCAAAATGATCTGAAAACACATTTGAAATACATCATACCACAAGTAAAAGAATCATATACGTTCTCATAAATAAAAGTTCTACTTAGCCGAAACAAAATTTCCTATTAGTATTCAAAAAGAAAAGTTATTAGAACTCAGAGTTATAAATAACCTTGAACTGTCTATTTCTCCTTGTTTAAATTTATTCTCGCTTACGCAGCATAAAATATCTCATCAGTTTCATAAATGAATCATAGCTTAAAAATTAATACTAGCAAGAAGAGAAAACGGAGATATATATATTCTTTTTTCTTTTAAACCACTAAATATATTATTTAACTGAGACAAATCTTTCAACATATAATGCACATTTTACACTTAAAATTATACACATAAATGAATATTTTTTTTTTTTTTGAAAATATCATATAACAATACAAAAAATTTTCCAGCTTAAATGCTTTCGAACAAGAATTGTAATCATTCAGAGAAAATAATACACATAAATACATATATATTTGGTTTTGTGTTCTCACTTAAGCTTTTAAGTAAACAACGTTATACTTATTAGTTTAAACAATACAGGAAGTATATTTTAAAAACACATTGAATATAATTTAACTGTATATTATGCTGTTTAGCAAATTACACAATTACATTTCTTGAAATAAGAAAAAAAAAAGATTTCTTAATTTAATTCGAACAGGACGTTCTAAATTTAAATCAGTAAAGAATGTTCTCTATGTCAGAACAATGAAGTCAATTTTTAAGAAATTAAAACTTACACAATTCTTTAGGATATTAAATCCAATTTGCATTTGGGCATGCAATGGTTATTTTAGTATTATAAGGTATAATACTTAAAAGAAAATTCAAAGTAAAAACTTTACTTGTTCTTCAGGTGAAGATAAATCCAACGATTTTTGTTAAACTTGCTCATTCTACAGGTGAGTAATAAAACCATATAACGGAACAACAGCGAGCTGTTAACCTGAAAATTAATACCGAGCAACAGCCAAGCCTCTTTAACTATGAAAACACGTTGGGCGTCAAATTATAAGGGGTGTGACCCAATGTAATAAAGGGACAAGCGGGGAAGGGGTTCTTAATTAAGTCCACTAGTTAATTAAACACGTTTATTAGACAAAACAAACATTTACATACATAACTAGAGAACTAACAGTTACAATAGAATTGAAAGGGGTCGGAGCGCATGCTCGTACGTCCTTACAGTTCCGAAGTTTGGCCATTACTGAAGATTGTTCTAGCCGCTAGAGGGCGCGATAGTCTTTCTACTGTTCATATGAGAAGAGTTTAAACTACGGGGGTTACAATCTCCCCTATGGATCCGACGACGTCCCGGCGAGGAGACATAATTAGCTGTTGTAGTAGTAGCTCTTGTTGAGGGATGGATGTTCTGTTGGAAACTGCTGTTGTAGCAGTCGACGGGCTTGGAACATGTTTATTTTGTGATGTGGATGTAACTTTTCTTGGTCGGCCTCTTTTCCGAAGTGGAGCTACGGGAGAAGTGTTTATGTCTTTAACAGGTGTTAAAGCAGAAGTATGGTAAGTAGCAATCGGTTCAGATGGATTGACAAGACTTGCGATAACATAAGAAGTCGGTGACTTTTGGGTGAGAATTAGATATGGACCGTCACGCTTTGGCATGAACTTGGAAGTTTTCTTGTTCTTTGCACTACTGATGGGATGTAAAGTAACCCAAACTTTATCTCCAGGAGAATAATAGACTGGACGGCGATTTTTATCATATTGCTTTTTTCGTTGATCTTGCTTTGTTTCTATTCTTTCTCGTATGTCTTCAGTAATAGTTGCAAATCGTTTTAAATAAGGTGTTATTTCGGCAACAAAATTGTCATTGTGAACGACGCTTTTGAAATCTTGCACCATATCGTCTACAGTACGTAGCTCTCTCCCGAATAGTAGGTAAGCAGGAGTGTGACCTGTAGTATCACAGACAGTTGTATTCATGGCAAAACGTATGACTGGGAGTTTGGAATACCAACTAGAATGATCGTCTCCAACAAGTATTGCAAGTCGGGGTTTAAGGTCTCTGTTTTTCGCTCTACTGGATTAGATTGTGGTGAATAAACTGGTATGAAGTTTTGACTTATATTTAAAGTAAAGCAAATCTGTTGAAGAACAGCACTGACAAACTGCGTTCCATTGTCACTGATAATTCGTCTTGGTATGCCATGACGCATGAAAACTTCTTCTATCAGAGTTGTTGCACATTGACGAGCACTGGCTTGAGAAAGGGCAAATAACTCAACCCACTTCGTGGCACAATCCTCGACAATGAATATCCATTGTTTACCTGTGTCAGTTTGAGGCAATGGCCCAAATAAATCAATAGCAATGACTTCAAATCTCTGTGAATAGACTGGAGTTCTAAGCAAACCGGCAGGTTTTTGTTTTGTAGCCTTAAAACGAGCACATTCTGGACATTTCTTAATATAATCGGATATGTACTTTCTCATGCCTGTCCAATAATATCGTCTGGCGATTTTCTGGAATGTTCCCTCTTCTCCATAATGTCCAGCCATCGGATCATTATGATGTCTTTCCATTATCAATTCACGTTCAGCAGTTGGAATGACTAACTGAGCTTCTGCAGAATCAGCATCAGGAACATAACGATACAAAACACCTTGATTCATCAAAAATCCACGTTCAGTCCAGTTTGCATATTCTTCAGTTTTTAGAGGGGATTCAAAACTGTCGATGATTTTCTTTAAATTATCATCTTTAAGCTGCGCCTCACGCATGTCCGTACAACTTCGTGTAGGCATATCAGCTATCGTGATATTATTTTCTTCGCAAAAGGATTCTTCTTCTTGAGTAACTGGGCGAGATAACATGTCTGCAACGACATTTGCTTTACCAGGAATATACTGTACTTTCAAGTTGAAAGACTGGATTTCAAGTGCCCATCTTGCAAGTCGTCCGGTTGGAGATTTGAGGTTTAGAAGCCATTTCAGAGGTTGGTGGTCGGATGCCACGGTTATTTCTGTTCCTTCAATATAACCACGAAATTTCTTCAAAGCCCATACCACAGCAAGGGCCTCCCTCTCTGTGGTGGAATAATTGCGTTCTGCTGGGGTTAGCAGTCGACTAGCGTATTCTATAGGATGTTCATCAGATCCTTCTCCTTGAAGTAAAACTGCTCCAAGGGCATAATTGCTAGCATCTGTTCGAATAATATATGGCTTAGTACCATCTGCTTGCTTTAACACAGGAGGTGTTGTAAGACTGTTTTTAAGGGTTTGAAATGCATTTTGTTGGTCAAATCCCCACTGCCACTTGACTTTCTTCTTTGTAAGATAACTTAGTGGACGTGAAATCTTCGCAAAATCTTGAATATATCTTCGAAACCACGAACAAGTTTGCAGAAAAGATTGTAGTTCTTTGACGTTTTTAGGGGGTGGAATATCCAGTATAGACGCAACTTTTTCTGGATCAACTTCTATTCCTTTTTGTGTAATCCAAAATCCAAGATATTTAACTCGAGAAGAGGCAAAATGGCATTTTTCTCTATTTGCTTTAAGTTTGAAATGTAAGAGTTTTTCAAAAATAGTTTTAAGATCAAACATGTGTTTTTCAAAAGTTTCTGACAAAACAATTATATCATCTAGATAAGGTAGTGCTAGAATGTCTTCCAGACCATTACAAAAACGGTTCATCAGTCTTTGAAACGTAGCAGGTGCGTTGCGCAAACCATATGGCATTCGTAAGAAACGGTAAGTGCCAAAAGGACATACAAATGCTGTCTTGTCTTGATCTTCAACATGCACTTTAACTTGATGGTATCCTGCTCGCAGATCAAGTGTAGACATGAAAGGAGTGAGTTTTGCTTGATGTAACAAGTCATCCATTCTAGGAAGAGGATAGGTATCTGCGACTGTAATTTCATTCAATTTCCTGTAATCAATACAGAGGCGAAATGTTCCATTTGGTTTTGGTATAAGTACCACTGGGGAAGCATACGGGGATTCACATTCTTCAATTATGCCTTCTGAGAGAAGTCTATCGATTTCTTGTTTTAATATTTCCTTCTTGGAAGGATTCATCCTATAAGGTGGCACTGCAACTGGAAGATGGTTTCTTGTATTTATACGATGTTCAATAAATGGTGTAGGCTCTTCCCCTGGTTGAAAGCATTCTTCATACTTTTCCAATAGTGAATTTATTTCTTCCCGTTGTGGAAGTGAAAGGTGAGTACCTTCATTTTTCCGAAGTTGACAAAGATGTGGTTTAGGGTCAACAGTGAGCAGAGCATTGATATTAGGAGGCGCTTTCACAAAATTATATTTTCTGTGAGACGTTTCAGTGAAGTACCATTGTTTTCTTTGGAGATCTAAGACGATCCCTGCAGCTGTTAAAAAGTCTATGCCTAGAAGGGTTCTGTTACCTCTAGCATTTTTCAAAATTAATAGTTCAGTGGGAATGACTTTTCCTTGAATACTAATGTCTACAGAAGTTGTCAGTATTTCTGTGGTTTGAGTACGACCGTCAGCAAGAGTCATCTGCATGGTTTTCTCTTCAAAATTCAATCCTTTTTGTTTAAGTAAATGGTATAATTTTTCACCAGCCACTGAATGTGTAGCACCAGTATCAGCACAAACTGCTGCTTCTGTATTACAAATGGAAATTTGGATTATACTAATGGGATTACTTTTACTAGAAAAACTATAAAAGTTTGATTGATTCAGACTTGATGACAAGGCATCATCTTTTTGTCGAACTGGGTTGCAAGTGTGGCATCTTGATCGAATGATTCCAGGAGCACCACATCCATAGCAAGATACAGGACTTCTGTCTTCTTTTGTATCAACGATTTTCTTTTCAGGTATTCTGTCTTTGGAAATGGGATTCCGCCTACTGTTACTGGGAGTCCCGGTTTCCCGCCTACTTTGACTGGGGAAACCAGACAGAGAATGTTCATACGACAACTTAGGATTTTGTGTGTAGTTACTTCTCCAGGGACTGGAATTCATTTCTTTTTGTTTCCTGCTAAAGTTTTTATTGTTTTTATTTCTCATGTTTTTAACTTCTTCATACGAATCTAGCGTATGCACTAGTTGTAGAGGATTGTTCCAATTACACCACTGGTCCAAAAAGTGATCTTTGTAATCTTGAGGGGTTTTCTTTTTTATTTGGTCCGCCACAATCAAATCTTTCAATTCTTCAAGCGTCGTAACTTTTGATTCTTTCAGCCACCCATCAAAATATGTTTGCAAGTCAAAGTAGAAGTCACGCCAGGTTTTCACAGGATCTTTAGTGTGTCGGGAAAACATCTGCCGAAATTTTTCTGCACTTAATTTAAAGCGTTTTAGAAGAATTTGTTTGACTTTATAGTAGTCTTGAGCATCGGCAAAAGATTCTTTAGTGATTAAATTTGAAACTTCAGTTGGTAAAAGACCAACAAGGTATACCACCCACTGTTGAATTGGTACTTTTAAAAATGTTAATTGCCTTTCGAAGAGGTCTAGAAAAATTGTTACATCAGTTGTCTTTGGATCAAAAATCGGTAATAGCTTATGGAGTTCTAACTTTGGCATATTGGAGTCTGCAGTTGTAGAAGTATCAGTTATAAGTTGTAATTTTTGCAGTTCAAATATTCGTTGGTTTTCTTTTTCTCTTTCAGCCCGCAATTCGAGCTCTTTTCTATCACAAATAATACGATTTAAACATGCTTTAGTAAATTCTGCATCATACCCTTCACTTTTTAAGATTGCGTCTTTTATGTCAAGAACTTTGAAATTGTCTGGTATTGATATGTCTAGCGTTTCCGCCAATTCAAGGAGATCCTGCCTGCGACCTTTTGCTAAATAGGCCATCGTGAAATGTCACTTCAAATTAATTACAAATTTATATTCTTTGAACTTTAAATTTAATTTAACAAAATGTTATTAATGAAATAATAATACAGTATTATATATACCACATAAAAGTAATATCTCAATTTCTTACAATATGCAATTTGAAAAAAAAAAAAAAAAAAATTTTCATGAATCACAAAAATGAAAAAAAAAATATAAAACTATTTTCGTTGTTTTCAAGCTCAATACACAATCAAAGTAAAATTACTATCAAACTTTTAGTTAAAAAAATCATCAAAATGATCTGAAAACACATTTGAAATACATCATACCACAAGTAAAAAGAATCATATACGTTCTCATAAATAAAAGTTCTACTTAGCCGAAACAAAATTTCCTATTAGTATTCAAAAAAGAAAAGTTATTAGAACTCAGAGTTATAAATAACCTTGAACTGTCTATTTCTCCTTGTTTAAATTTATTCTCGCTTACGCAGCATAAAATATCTCATCAGTTTCATAAATGAATCATAGCTTAAAAATTAATACTAGCAAGAAGAGAAAACGGAGATATATATATTCTTTTTTTATTTTAAACCACTAAATATATTATTTAACTGAGACAAATCTTTCAACATATAATGCACATTTTACACTTAAAATTATACACATAAATGAATATTTTTTTTTTTTGAAAATATTATATAACAATACAAAAAATTTTCCAGCTTAAATGCTTTCGAACAAGAATTGTAATCATTCAGAGAAAATAATACACATAAATACATATATATTTGGTTTTGTGTTCTCACTTAAGCTTTTAAGTAAACAACGTTATACTTATTAGTTCAAACAATACAGGAAGTATATTTTAAAAACATATTGAATATAGTTTAACTGTATATTATGCTGTTTAGCAAATTACACAATTACATTTCTTGAAATAAGAAAAAAGATTTCTTAATTTAATTCGAACAGGACGTTCTAAATTTAAATCAGTAAAGAATGTTCTCTATGTCAGAACAATGAAGTCAATTTTTAAGAAATTAAAACTTGCACACAATTCTTTAGGATATTAAATCCAATTTGCATTTGGGCATGCAATGGTTATTTTAATATTATAAGGTATAATACTTAAAAGAAAATTCAAAGTAAAAACTTAACTTGTTCTTCAGGTGAAGATAAATCCAACGATTTTTGTTAAACTTGCTCATTCTACGGGTGAGAACGGTAATAAAACATATAACAGGAGAATAACAACATTCGAGCTGTTAACCTGAAAATTAATAGCGAGCAACAGCCAAGCCTCTTTAACTATGAAAACACGTTGGGCGTCAAATTATAAGGGGTGTGACCCAATGTAATAAAGGGACAAGCGGGGAAGGGGTTCTTAATTAAGTCCACTAGTTAATTAAACACGTTTATTAGACAAAACAAACATTTACATACATAACTAGAGAACTAACAGTTACAATAGAATTGAAAGGGGTCGGAGCGCATGCTCGTACGTCCTTACAGTTCCGAAGTTTGGCCATTACTGAAGATTGTTCTAGCCGCTAGAGGGCGCGATAGTCTTTCTACTGTTCATATGAGAAGAGTTTAAACTACGGGGGTTACAATCTCCCCCTATGGATCCGACGACGTCCCGGCGAGGAGACATAATTAGCTGTTGTAGTAGTAGCTCTTGTTGAGGGATGGATGGTTCTGTTGGAAACTGCTGTTGTAGCAGTCGACGGGCTTGGAACATGTTTATTTTGTGATGTGGATGTAACTTTTCGTGGTCGGCCTCTTTTCCGAAGTGGAGCTACGGGAGAAGTGTTTATGTCTTTAACAGGTGTTAAAGCAGAAGTATGGTAAGTAGCAATCGGTTCAGATGGATTGCAAGACTTGCGATAACATAAGAAGTCGGTGACTTTTGGGTGAGAATTAGATATGGACCGTCACGCTTTGGCATGAACTTGGAAGTTTTCTTGTTCTTTGCACTACTGATGGGATGTAAAGTAACCCAAACTTTATCTCCAGGAGAATAATAGACTGGACGGCGATTTTTATCATATTGCTTTTTTCGTTGATCTTGCTTTGTTTCTATTCTTTCTCGTATGTCTTCAGTAATAGTTGCAAATCGTTTTAAATAAGGTGTTATTTCGGCAACAAAATTGTCATTGTGAACGACGCTTTTGAAATCTTGCACCATATCGTCTACAGTACGTAGCTCTCTCCCGAATAGTAGGTAAGCAGGAGTGTGACCTGTAGTATCACAGACAGTTGTATTCATGGCAAAACGTATGACTGGGAGTTTGGAATACCAACTAGAATGATCGTCTCCAACAAGTATTGCAAGTCGGGGTTTAAGGTCTCTGTTTTTCGCTCTACTGGATTAGATTGTGGTGAATAAACTGGTATGAAGTTTTGACTTATATTTAAAGTAAAGCAAATCTGTTGAAGAACAGCACTGACAAACTGCGTTCCATTGTCACTGATAATTCGTCTTGGTATGCCATGACGCATGAAAACTTCTTCTATCAGAGTTGTTGCACATTGACGAGCACTGGCTTGAGAAAGGGCAAATAACTCAACCCACTTCGTGGCACAATCCTCGACAATGAATATCCATTGTTTACCTGTGTCAGTTTGAGGCAATGGCCCAAATAAATCAATAGCAATGACTTCAAATCTCTGTGAATAGACTGGAGTTCTAAGCAAACCGGCAGGTTTTTGTTTTGTAGCCTTAAAACGAGCACATTCTGGACATTTCTTAATATAATCGGATATGTACTTTCTCATGCCTGTCCAATAATATCGTCTGGCGATTTTCTGGAATGTTCCCTCTTCTCCATAATGTCCAGCCATCGGATCATTATGATGTCTTTCCATTATCAATTCACGTTCAGCAGTTGGAATGACTAACTGAGCTTCTGCAGAATCAGCATCAGGAACATAACGATACAAAACACCTTGATTCATCAAAAATCCACGTTCAGTCCAGTTTGCATATTCTTCAGTTTTTAGAGGGGATTCAAAACTGTCGATGATTTTCTTTAAATTATCATCTTTAAGCTGCGCCTCACGCATGTCCTTACAACTTCGTGTAGGCATATCAGCTATCGTGATATTATTTTCTTCGCAAAAGGATTCTTCTTCTTGAGTAACTGGGCGAGATAACATGTCTGCAACGACATTTGCTTTACCAGGAATATACTGTACTTTCAAGTTGAAAGACTGGATTTCAAGTGCCCATCTTGCAAGTCGTCCGGTTGGAGATTTGAGGTTTAGAAGCCATTTCAGAGGTTGGTGGTCGGATGCCACGGTTATTTCTGTTCCTTCAATATAACCACGAAATTTCTTCAAAGCCCATACCACAGCAAGGGCCTCCCTCTCTGTGGTGGAATAATTGCGTTCTGCTGGGGTTAGCAGTCGACTAGCGTATTCTATAGGATGTTCATCAGATCCTTCTCCTTGAAGTAAAACTGCTCCAAGGGCATAATTGCTAGCATCTGTTCGAATAATATATGGCTTAGTACCATCTGCTTGCTTTAACACAGGAGGTGTTGTAAGACTGTTTTTAAGGGTTTGAAATGCATTTTGTTGGTCAAATCCCCACTGCCACTTGACTTTCTTCTTTGTAAGATAACTTAGTGGACGTGAAATCTTCGCAAAATCTTGAATATATCTTCGAAACCACGAACAAGTTTGCAGAAAAGATTGTAGTTCTTTGACGTTTTTAGGGGGTGGAATATCCAGTATAGACGCAACTTTTTCTGGATCAACTTCTATTCCTTTTTGTGTAATCCAAAATCCAAGATATTTAACTCGAGAAGAGGCAAAATGGCATTTTCTCTATTTGCTTTAAGTTTGAAATGTAAGAGTTTTTCAAAAATAGTTTTAAGATCAAACATGTGTTTTTCAAAAGTTTCTGACAAAACAATTATATCATCTAGATAAGGTAGTGCTAGAATGTCTTCCAGACCATTACAAAAACGGTTCATCAGTCTTTGAAACGTAGCAGGTGCGTTGCGCAAACCATATGGCATTCGTAAGAAACGGTAAGTGCCAAAAGGACATACAAATGCTGTCTTGTCTTGATCTTCAACATGCACTTTAACTTGATGGTATCCTGCTCGCAGATCAAGTGTAGACATGAAAGGAGTGAGTTTTGCTTGATGTAACAAGTCATCCATTCTAGGAAGAGGATAGGTATCTGCGACTGTAATTTCATTCAATTTCCTGTAATCAATACAGAGGCGAAATGTTCCATTTGGTTTTGGTATAAGTACCACTGGGGAAGCATACGGGGATTCACATTCTTCAATTATGCCTTCTGAGAGAAGTCTATCGATTTCTTGTTTTAATATTTCCTTCTTGGAAGGATTCATCCTATAAGGTGGCACTGCAACTGGAAGATGGTTTCTTGTATTTATACGATGTTCAATAAATGGTGTAGGCTCTTCCCCTGGTTGAAAGCATTCTTCATACTTTTCCAATAGTGAATTTATTTCTTCCCGTTGTGGAAGTGAAAGGTGAGTACCTTCATTTTTCCGAAGTTGACAAAGATGTGGTTTAGGGTCAACAGTGAGCAGAGCATTGATATTAGGAGGCGCTTTCACAAAATTATATTTTCTGTGAGACGTTTCAGTGAAGTACCATTGTTTTCTTTGGAGATCTAAGACGATCCCTGCAGCTGTTAAAAAGTCTATGCCTAGAAGGGTTCTGTTACCTCTAGCATTTTTCAAAATTAATAGTTCCGTGGGAATGACTTTTCCTTGAATACTAATGTCTACAGAAGTTGTCAGTATTTCTGTGGTTTGAGTACGACCGTCAGCAAGAGTCATCTGCATGGTTTTCTCTTCAAAATTCAATCCTTTTTGTTTAAGTAAATGGTATAATTTTTCACCAGCCACTGAATGTGTAGCACCAGTATCAGCACAAACTGCTGCTTCTGTATTACACAAATGGAAATTTGGATTATACTAATGGGATTACTTTCACTAGAAAAACTATAAAAGTTTGATTGATTCAGACTTGATGACAAGGCATCATCTTTTTGTCGAACTGGGTTGCAAGTGTGGCATCTTGATCGAATGATTCCAGGAGCACCACATCCATAGCAAGATACAGGAGTTCTGTC
This sequence comes from Trichonephila clavipes, assembly GCA_019973935.1. NCBI lineage: Eukaryota > Metazoa > Arthropoda > Arachnida > Araneae > Nephilidae > Trichonephila > Trichonephila clavipes. The sequence continues at coordinate 287,767 of BMAU01020564.1, forward strand.
TTCTTTTGTATCAACGATTTTCTTTTCAGGTATTCTGTCTTTGGAAATGGGATTCCGCCTACTGTTACTGGGAATCCCGGTTTCCCGCCTACTTTGACTGGGGAAACCAGACAGAGAATGTTCATACGACAACTTAGGATTTTGTGTGTAGTTACTTCTCCAGGGACTGGAATTCATTTCTTTTTGTTTCCTGCTAAAGTTTTTATTGTTTTTATTTCTCATGTTTTTAACTTCTTCATACGAATCTAGCTTATCCACTAGTTGTAGAGGATTGTTCCAATTACACCACTGGTCCAAAAAGTGATCTTTGTAATCTTGAGGGGTTTTCTTTTTTATTTGGTCCGCCACAATCAAATCTTTCAATTCTTCAAGCGTCGTAACTTTTGATTCTTTCAGCCACCCATCAAAATATGTTTGCAAGTCAAAGTAGAAGTCACGCCAGGTTTTCACAGGATCTTTAGTGTGTCGGGAAAACATCTGCCGAAATTTTTCTGCACTTAATTTAAAGCGTTTTAGAAGAATTTGTTTGACTTTATAGTAGTCTTGAGCATCGGCAAAAGATTCTTTAGTGATTAAATTTGAAACTTCAGTTGGTAAAAGACCAACAAGGTATACCACCCACTGTTGAATTGGTACTTTTAAAAATGTTAATTGCCTTTCGAAGAGGTCTAGAAAAATTGTTACATCAGTTGTCTTTGGATCAAAAATCGGTAATAGCTTATGGAGTTCTAACTTTGGCATATTGGAGTCTGCAGTTGTAGAAGTATCAGTTATAAGTTGTAATTTTTTGCAGTTCAAATATTCGTTGGTTTTCTTTTTCTCTTTCAGCCCGCAATTCGAGCTCTTTTCTATCACAAATAATACGATTTAAACATTCTTTAGTAAATTCTGCATCATACCCTTCACTTTTTAAGATTGCGTCTTTTATGTCAAGAACTTTGAAATTGTCTGGTATTGATATGTCTAGCGTTTCCGCCAATTCAAGGAGATCCTGCCTGCGACCTTTTGCTAAATAGGCCATCGTGAAATGTCACTTCAAATTAATTACAAATTTATATTCTTTGAACTTTAAATTAAATTTAACAAAATGTTATTAATGAAATAATAATACAGTATTATATATACCACATAAAAGTAATATCTCAATTTCTTACAATATGCAATTTGAAAAAAAAAAAATTTTCATGAATCACAAAAATGAAAAAAAAATAAAACTATTTTCGTTGTTTTCAAGCTCAATACACAATCAAAGTAAAATTACTATCAAACTTTTAGTTAAAAAAATCATCAAAATGATCTGAAAACACATTTGAAATACATCATACCACAAGTAAAAAGAATCATATACGTTCTCATAAATAAAAGTTCTACTTAGCCGAAACAAAATTTCCTATTAGTATTCAAAAAGAAAAGTTATTAGAACTCAGAGTTATAAATAACCTTGAACTGTCTATTTCTCCTTGTTTAAATTTATTCTCGCTTACGCAGCATAAAATATCTCATCAGTTTCATAAATGAATCATAGCTTAAAAATTAATACTAGCAAGAAGAGAAAACGGAGATATATATATTCTTTTTTCTTTTAAACCACTAAATATATTATTTAACTGAGACAAATCTTTCAACATATAATGCACATTTTACACTTAAAATTATACACATAAATGAATATTTTTTTTTTTTTTTTTTTTGAAAATAGCATATAACAATACAAAAAATTTTCCAGCTTAAATGCTTTCGAACAAGAATTGTAATCATTCAGAGAAAATAATACACATAAATACATATATATTTGGTTTTGTGTTCTCACTTAAGCTTTTAAGTAAACAACGTTATACTTATTAGTTTAAACAATACAGGAAGTATATTTTAAAAACACATTGAATATAATTTAACTGTATATTATGCTGTTTAGCAAATTACACAATTACATTTCTTGAAATAAGAAAAAAAAAGATTTCTTAATTTAATTCGAACAGGACGTTCTAAATTTAAATCAGTAAAGAATGTTCTCTATGTCAGAACAATGAAGTCAATTTTTAAGAAATTAAAACTTACACACAATTCTTTAGGATATTAAATCCAATTTGCATTTGGGCATGCAATGGTTATTTTAGTATTATAAGGTATAATACTTAAAAGAAAATTCAAAGTAAAAACTTTACTTGTTCTTCAGGTGAAGATAAATCCAACGATTTTTGTTAAACTTGCTCATTCTACAGGTGTAATAAAAGAACGGAACAAATTAGCGGTTAACCTGAAAATTAATAGCGAGCAACAGCCAAGCCTCTTTAACTATAAAAACACGTTGGGCGTCAAATTATAAGGGGTGTGACCCAATGTAATAAAGGGACACGCGGGGAAGGGGTTCTTAATTAAGTCCACTAGTTAATTAAACACGTTTATTAGACAAAACAAACATTTACATACATAACTAGAGAACTAACAGTTACAATAGAATTGAAAGGGGTCGGAGCGCATGCTCGTACGTCCTTACAGTTCCGAAGCTTGGCCATTACTGAAGATTGTTCTAGCCGCTAGAGGGCGCGATAGTCTTTCTACTGTTCATATGAGAAGAGTTTAAACTACGGGGGGTTACAATCTCCCCCTATGGATCCGACGACGTCCCGGCGAGGAGACATAATTAGCTGTTGTAGTAGTAGCTCTTGTTGAGGGATGGATGGTTCTGTTGGAAACTGCTGTTGTAGCAGTCGACGGGCTTGGAACATGTTTATTTTGTGATGTGGATGTAACTTTTCGTGGTCGGCCTCTTTTCCGAAGTGGAGCTACCGGAGAAGTGTTTATGTCTTTAACAGGTGTTAAAGCAGAAGTATGGTAAGTAGCAATCGGTTCAGATGGATTGGCAAGACTTGCGATAACATAAGAAGTCGGTGACTTTTGGGTGAGAATTAGATATGGACCGTCACGCTTTGGCATGAACTTGGAAGTTTTCTTGTTCTTTGCACTACTGATGGGATGTAAAGTAACCCAAACTTTATCTCCAGGAGAATAATAGACTGGACGGCGATTTTTATCATATTGCTTTTTTCGTTGATCTTGCTTTGTTTCTATTCTTTCTCGTATGTCTTCAGTAATAGTTGCAAATCGTTTTAAATAAGGTGTTATTTCGGCAACAAAATTGTCATTGTGAACGACGCTTTTGAAATCTTGCACCATATCGTCTACAGTACGTAGCTCTTTCCCGAATAGTAGGTAAGCAGGAGTGTGACCTGTAGTATCACAGACAGTTGTATTCATGGCAAAACGTATGACTGGGAGTTTGGAATACCAACTAGAATGATCGTCTCCAACAAGTATTGCAAGTCGGGGTTTAAGGTCTCTGTTTTTCGCTCTACTGGATTAGATTGTGGTGAATAAACTGGTATGAAGTTTTGACTTATATTTAAAGTAAAGCAAATCTGTTGAAGAACAGCACTGACAAACTGCGTTCCATTGTCACTGATAATTCGTCTTGGTATGCCATGACGCATGAAAACTTCTTCTATCAGAGTTGTTGCACATTGACGAGCACTGGCTTGAGAAAGGGCAAATAACTCAACCCACTTCGTGGCACAATCCTCGACAATGAATATCCATTGTTTACCTGTGTCAGTTTGAGGCAATGGCCCAAATAAATCAATAGCAATGACTTCAAATCTCTGTGAATAGACTGGAGTTCTAAGCAAACCGGCAGGTTTTTGTTTTGTAGCCTTAAAACGAGCACATTCTGGACATTTCTTAATATAATCGGATATGTACTTTCTCATGCCTGTCCAATAATATCGTCTGGCGATTTTCTGGAATGTTCCCTCTTCTCCATAATGTCCAGCCATCGGATCATTATGATGTCTTTCCATTATCAATTCACGTTCAGCAGTTGGAATGACTAACTGAGCTTCTGCAGAATCAGCATCAGGAACATAACGATACAAAACACCTTGATTCATCAAAAATCCACGTTCAGTCCAGTTTGCATATTCTTCAGTTTTTAGAGGGGATTCAAAACTGTCGATGATTTTCTTTAAATTATCATCTTTAAGCTGCGCCTCACGCATGTCCGTACAACTTCGTGTAGGCATATCAGCTATCGTGATATTATTTTCTTCGCAAAAGGATTCTTCTTCTTGAGTAACTGGGCGAGATAACATGTCTGCAACGACATTTGCTTTACCAGGAATATACTGTACTTTCAAGTTGAAAGACTGGATTTCAAGTGCCCATCTTGCAAGTCGTCCGGTTGGAGATTTGAGGTTTAGAAGCCATTTCAGAGGTTGGTGGTCGGATGCCACGGTTATTTCTGTTCCTTCAATATAACCACGAAATTTCTTCAAAGCCCATACCACAGCAAGGGCCTCCCTCTCTGTGGTGGAATAATTGCGTTCTGCTGGGGTTAGCAGTCGACTAGCGTATTCTATAGGATGTTCATCAGATCCTTCTCCTTGAAGTAAAACTGCTCCAAGGGCATAATTGCTAGCATCTGTTCGAATAATATATGGCTTAGTACCATCTGCTTGCTTTAACACAGGAGGTGTTGTAAGACTGTTTTTAAGGGTTTGAAATGCATTTTGTTGGTCAAATCCCCACTGCCACTTGACTTTCTTCTTTGTAAGATAACTTAGTGGACGTGAAATCTTCGCAAAATCTTGAATATATCTTCGAAACCACGAACAAGTTTGCAGAAAAGATTGTAGTTCTTTGACGTTTTTAGGGGGTGGAATATCCAGTATAGACGCAACTTTTTCTGGATCAACTTCTATTCCTTTTTGTGTAATCCAAAATCCAAGATATTTAACTCGAGAAGAGGCAAAATGGCATTTTTCTCTATTTGCTTTAAGTTTGAAATGTAAGAGTCTTTCAAAAATAGTTTTAAGATCAAACATGTGTTTTTCAAAAGTTTCTGACAAAACAATTATATCATCTAGATAAGGTAGTGCTAGAATGTCTTCAGACCATTACAAAAACGGTTCATCAGTCTTTGAAACGTAGCAGGTGCGTTGCGCAAACCATATGGCATTCGTAAGAAACGGTAAGTGCCAAAAGGACATACAAATGCTGTCTTGTCTTGATCTTCAACATGCACTTTAACTTGATGGTATCCTGCTCGCAGATCAAGTGTAGACATGAAAGGAGTGAGTTTTGCTTGATGTAACAAGTCATCCATTCTAGGAAGAGGATAGGTATCTGCGACTGTAATTTCATTCAATTTCCTGTAATCAATACAGAGGCGAAATGTTCCATTTGGTTTTGGTATAAGTACCACTGGGGAAGCATACGGGGATTCACATTCTTCAATTATGCCTTCTGAGAGAAGTCTATCGATTTCTTGTTTTAATATTTCCTTCTTGGAAGGATTCATCCTATAAGGTGGCACTGCAACTGGAAGATGGTTTCTTGTATTTATACGATGTTCAATAAATGGTGTAGGCTCTCCCCCTGGTTGAAAGCATTCTTCATACTTTTCCAATAGTGAATTTATTTCTTCCCGTTGTGGAAGTGAAAGGTGAGTACCTTCATTTTTCCGAAGTTGACAAAGATGTGGTTTAGGGTCAACAGTGAGCAGAGCATTGATATTAGGAGGCGCTTTCACAAAATTATATTTTCTGTGAGACGTTTCAGTGAAGTACCATTGTTTTCTTTGGAGATCTAAGACGATCCCTGCAGCTGTTAAAAAGTCTATGCCTAGAAGGGTTCTGTTACCTCTAGCATTTTTCAAAATTAATAGTTCCGTGGGAATGACTTTTCCTTGAATACTAATGTCTACAGAAGTTGTCAGTATTTCTGTGGTTTGAGTACGACCGTCAGCAAGAGTCATCTGCATGGTTTTCTCTTCAAAATTCAATCCTTTTTGTTTAAGTAAATGGTATAATTTTTCACCAGCCACTGAATGTGTAGCACCAGTATCAGCACAAACTGCTGCTTCTGTATTACAAATGGAAATTTGGATTATACTAATGGGATTACTTTCACTAGAAAAACTATAAAAGTTTGATTGATTCAGACTTGATGACAAGGCATCATCTTTTTGTCGAACTGGGTTGCAAGTGTGGCATCTTGATCGAATGATTCCAGGAGCACCACATCCATAGCAAGATACAGGAGTTCTGTCTTCTTTTGTATCAACGATTTTCTTTTCAGGTATTCTGTCTTTGGAAATGGGATTCCGCCTACTGTTACTGGGAATCCCGGTTTCCCGCCTACTTTGACTGGGGAAACCAGACAGAGAATGTTCATACGACAACTTAGGATTTTGTGTGTAGTTACTTCTCCAGGGACTGGAATTCATTTCTTTTTGTTTCCTGCTAAAGTTTTTATTGTTTTTATTTCTCATGTTTTTAACTTCTTCATACGAATCTAGCTTATCCACTAGTTGTAGAGGATTGTTCCAATTACACCACTGGTCCAAAAGTGATCTTTGTAATCTTGAGGGGTTTTCTTTTTTATTTGGTCCGCCACAATCAAATCTTTCAATTCTTCAAGCGTCGTAACTTTTGATTCTTTCAGCCACCCATCAAAATATGTTTGCAAGTCAAAGTAGAAGTCACGCCAGGTTTTCACAGGATCTTTAGTGTGTCGGGAAAACATCTGCCGAAATTTTCTGCACTTAATTTAAAGCGTTTTAGAAGAATTTGTTTGACTTTATAGTAGTCTTGAGCATCGGCAAAAGATTCTTTAGTGATTAAATTTGAAACTTCAGTTGGTAAAAGACCAACAAGGTATACCACCCACTGTTGAATTGGTACTTTTAAAAATGTTAATTGCCTTTCGAAGAGGTCTAGAAAAATTGTTACATCAGTTGTCTTTGGATCAAAAATCGGTAATAGCTTATGGAGTTCTAACTTTGGCATATTGGAGTCTGCAGTTGTAGAAGTATCAGTTATAAGTTGTAATTTTTGCAGTTCAAATATTCGTTGGTTTTCTTTTTCTCTTTCAGCCCGCAATTCGAGCTCTTTTCTATCACAAATAATACGATTTAAACATTCTTTAGTAAATTCTGCATCATACCCTTCACTTTTTAAGATTGCGTCTTTTATGTCAAGAACTTTGAAATTGTCTGGTATTGATATGTCTAGCGTTTCCGCCAATTCAAGGAGATCCTGCCTGCGACCTTTTGCTAAATAGGCCATCGTGAAATGTCACTTCAAATTAATTACAAATTTATATTCTTTGAACTTTAAATTTAATTTAACAAAATGTTATTAATGAAATAATAATACAGTATTATATATACCACATAAAAGTAATATCTCAATTTCTTACAATATGCAATTTGAAAAAAAAAAAAATTTTCATGAATCACAAAAATGAAAAAAAAAAAAAAAAATAAAACTATTTTCGTTGTTTTCAAGCTCAATACACAATCAAAGTAAAATTACTATCAAACTTTTAGTTAAAAAAAATCATCAAAATGATCTGAAAACACATTTGAAATACATCATACCACAAGTAAAAAGAATCATATACGTTCTCATAAATAAAAGTTCTACTTAGCCGAAACAAAATTTCCTATTAGTATTCAAAAGAAAAGTTATTAGAACTCAGAGTTATAAATAACCTTGAACTGTCTATTTCTCCTTGTTTAAATTTATTCTCGCTTACGCAGCATAAAATATCTCATCAGTTTCATAAATGAATCATAGCTTAAAAATTAATACTAGCAAGAAGAGAAAACGGAGATATATATATTCTTTTTTCTTTTAAACCACTAAATATATTATTTAACTGAGACAAATCTTTCAACATATAATGCACATTTTACACTTAAAATTATACACATAAATGAATATTTTTTTTTTTGAAAATATTATATAACAATACAAAAAATTTTCCAGCTTAAATGCTTTCGAACAAGAATTGTAATCATTCAGAGAAAATAATACACATAAATACATATATATTTGGTTTTGTGTTCTCACTTAAGCTTTTAAGTAAACAACGTTATACTTATTAGTTTAAACAATACAGGAAGTATATTTTAAAAACACATTGAATATAATTTAACTGTATATTATGCTGTTTAGCAAATTACACAATTACATTTCTTGAAATAAGAAAAAAAGATTTCTTAATTTAATTCGAACAGGACGTTCTAAATTTAAATCAGTAAAGAATGTTCTCTATGTCAGAACAATGAAGTCAATTTTTAAGAAATTAAAACTTACACAATTCTTTAGGATATTAAATCCAATTTGCATTTGGGCATGCAATGGTTATTTTAGTATTATAAGGTATAATACTTAAAAGAAAATTCAAAGTAAAAACTTTACTTGTTCTTCAGGTGAAGATAAATCCAACGATTTTTTTGTTAAACTTGCTCATTCTACGGGTGAGAACGGTAATAAAAACAATAACAGGAGCGAGCTGTTAACCTGAAAATTAATAGCGAGCAACAGCCAAGCCTCTTTAACTATGAAAACACGTTGGGCGTCAAATTATAAGGGGTGTGACCCAATGTAATAAAGGGACAAGCGGGGAAGGGGTTCTTAATTAAATCCACTAGTTAATTAAACACGTTTATTAGACAAAACAAACATTTACATACATAACTAGAGAACTAACAGTTACAATAGAAGTGAAAGGGGTCGGAGCGCATGCTCGTACGTCCTTACAGTTCGAAGTTTGGCCATTACTGAAGATTGTTCTAGCCGCTAAAGGGCGCGATAGTCTTTCTACTGTTCATATGAGAAGAGTTTAAACTACGGGGGTTACAATCTCCCCTATGGATCCGACGACGTCCCGGCGAGGAGACATAATTAGCTGTTGTAGTAGTAGCTCTTGTTGAGGGATGGATGTTCTGTTGGAAACTGCTGTTGTAGCAGTCGACGGGCTTGGAACATGTTTATTTTGTGATGTGGATGTAACTTTTCTTGGTCGGCCTCTTTTCCGAAGTGGAGCTACGGAGAAGTGTTTATGTCTTTAACAGGTGTTAAAGCAGAAGTATGGTAAGTAGCAATCGGTTCAGATGGATTGACAAGACTTGCGATAACATAAGAAGTCGGTGACTTTTGGGTGAGAATTAGATATGGACCGTCACGCTTTGGCATGAACTTGGAAGTTTTCTTGTTCTTTGCACTACTGATGGGATGTAAAGTAACCCAAACTTTATCTCCAGGAGAATAATAGACTGGACGGCGATTTTTATCATATTGCTTTTTTCGTTGATCTTGCTTTGTTTCTATTCTTTCTCGTATGTCTTCAGTAATAGTTGCAAATCGTTTTAAATAAGGTGTTATTTCGGCAACAAAATTGTCATTGTGAACGACGCTTTTGAAATCTTGCACCATATCGTCTACAGTAAGTAGCTCTCTCCCGAATAGTAGGTAAGCAGGAGTGTGACCTGTAGTATCACAGACAGTTGTATTCATGGCAAAACGTATGACTGGGAGTTTGGAATACCAACTAGAATGATCGTCTCCAACAAGTATTGCAAGTCGGGGTTTAAGGTCTCTGTTTTTCGCTCTACTGGATTAGATTGTGGTGAATAAACTGGTATGAAGTTTTGACTTATATTTAAAGTAAAGCAAATCTCTGTTGAAGAACAGCACTGACAAACTGCGTTCCATTGTCACTGATAATTCGTCTTGGTATGCCATGACGCATGAAAACTTCTTCTATCAGAGTTGTTTCACATTGACGAGCACTGGCTTGAGAAAGGGCAAATAACTCAACCCACTTCGTGGCACAATCCTCAACAATGAATATCCATTGTTTACCTGTGTCAGTTTGAGGCAATGGCCCAAATAAATCAATAGCAATGACTTCAAATCTCTGTGAATAGACTGGAGTTCTAAGCAAACCGGCAGGTTTTTGTTTTGTAGCCTTAAAACGAGCACATTCTGGACATTTCTTAATATAATCGGATATGTACTTTCTCATGCCTGTCCAATAATATCGTCTGGCGATTTTCTGGAATGTTCCCTCTTCTCCATAATGTCCAGCCATCGGATCATTATGATGTCTTTCCATTATCAATTCACGTTCAGCAGTTGGAATGACTAACTGAGCTTCTGCAGAATCAGCATCAGGAACATAACGATACAAAACACCTTGATTCATCAAAAATCCACGTTCAGTCCAGTTTGCATATTCTTCAGTTTTTAGAGGGGATTCAAAACTGTCGATGATTTTCTTTAAATTATCATCTTTAAGCTGCGCCTCACGCATGTCCGTACAACTTCGTGTAGGCATATCAGCTATCGTGATATTATTTTCTTCGCAAAAGGATTCTTCTTCTTGAGTAACTGGGCGAGATAACATGTCTGCAACGACATTTGCTTTACCAGGAATATACTGTACTTTCAAGTTGAAAGACTGGATTTCAAGTGCCCATCTTGCAAGTCGTCCGGTTGGAGATTTGAGGTTTAGAAGCCATTTCAGAGGTTGGTGGTCGGATGCCACGGTTATTTCTGTTCCTTCAATATAACCACGAAATTTCTTCAAAGCCCATACCACAGCAAGGGCCTCCCTCTCTGTGGTGGAATAATTGCGTTCTGCTGGGGTTAGCAGTCGACTAGCGTATTCTATAGGATGTTCATCAGATCCTTCTCCTTGAAGTAAAACTGCTCCAAGGGCATAATTGCTAGCATCTGTTCGAATAATATATGGCTTAGTACCATCTGCTTGCTTTAACACAGGAGGTGTTGTAAGACTGTTTTTAAGGGTTTGAAATGCATTTTGTTGGTCAAATCCCCACTGCCACTTGACTTTCTTCTTTGTAAGATAACTTAGTGGACGTGAAATCTTCGCAAAATCTTGAATATATCTTCGAAACCACGAACAAGTTTGCAGAAAAGATTGTAGTTCTTTGACGTTTTTAGGGGGTGGAATATCCAGTATAGACGCAACTTTTTCTGGATCAACTTCTATTCCTTTTTGTGTAATCCAAAATCCAAGATATTTAACTCGAGAAGAGGCAAAATGGCATTTTTCTCTATTTGCTTTAAGTTTGAAATGTAAGAGTTTTCAAAAATAGTTTTAAGATCAAACATGTGTTTTTCAAAAGTTTCTGACAAAACAATTATATCATCTAGATAAGGTAGTGCTAGAATGTCTTCAAGACCATTACAAAAACGGTTCACCAGTCTTTGAAACGTAGCAGGTGCGTTGCGCAAACCATATGGCATTCGTAAGAAACGGTAAGTGCCAAAAGGACATACAAATGCTGTCTTGTCTTGATCTTCAACATGCACTTTAACTTGATGGTATCCTGCTCGCAGATCAAGTGTAGACATGAAAGGAGTGAGTTTTGCTTGATGTAACAAGTCATCCATTCTAGGAAGAGGATAGGTATCTGCGACTGTAATTTCATTCAATTTCCTGTAATCAATACAGAGGCGAAATGTTCCATTTGGTTTTGGTATAAGTACCACTGGGGAAGCATACGGGGATTCACATTCTTCAATTATGCCTTCTGAGAGAAGTCTATCGATTTCTTGTTTTAATATTTCCTTCTTGGAAGGATTCATCCTATAAGGTGGCACTGCAACTGGAAGATGGTTTCTTGTATTTATACGATGTTCAATAAATGGTGTAGGCTCTTCCCCTGGTTGAAAGCATTCTTCATACTTTTCCAATAGTGAATTTATTTCTTCCCGTTGTGGAAGTGAAAGGTGAGTACCTTCATTTTTCCGAAGTTGACAAAGATGTGGTTTAGGGTCAACAGTGAGCAGAGCATTGATATTAGGAGGCGCTTTCACAAAATTATATTTTCTGTGAGACGTTTCAGTGAAGTACCATTGTTTTCTTTGGAGATCTAAGACGATCCCTGCAGCTGTTAAAAAGTCTATGCCTAGAAGGGTTCTGTTACCTCTAGCATTTTTCAAAAATAATAGTTCAGTGGGAATGACTTTTCCTTGAATACTAATGTCTACAGAAGTTGTCAGTATTTCTGTGGTTTGAGTACGACCGTCAGCAAGAGTCATCTGCATGGTTTTCTCTTCAAAATTCAATCCTTTTTGTTTAAGCAAATGGTATAATTTTTCACCAGCCACTGAATGTGTAGCACCAGTATCAGCACAAACTGCTGCTTCTGTATTACAAATGGAAATTTGGATTATACTAATGGGATTACTTTTACTAGAAAAACTATAAAAGTTTGATTGATTCAGACTTGATGACAAGGCATCATCTTTTTGTCGAACTGGGTTGCAAGTGTGGCATCTTGATCGAATGATTCCAGGAGCACCACATCCATAGCAAGATACAGGACTTCTGTCTTCTTTTGTATCAACGATTTTCTTTTCAGGTATTCTGTCTGGAAATGGGATTCCGCCTACTGTTACTGGGAGTCCCGGTTTCCCGCCTACTTTGACTGGGGAAACCAGACAGAGAATGTTCATACGACAACTTAGGATTTTGTGTGTAGTTACTTCTCCAGGGACTGGAATTCATTTCTTTTTGTTTCCTGCTAAAGTTTTTATTTCTCATGTTTTTAACTTCTTCATACGAATCTAGCGTATGCACTAGTTGTAGAGGATTGTTCCAATTACACCACTGGTCCAAAAGTGATCTTTGTAATCTTGAGGGGTTTTTTTTTTATTTGGTCCGCCACAATCAAATCTTTCAATTCTTCAAGCGTCGTAACTTTTGATTCTTTCAGCCACCCATGAAAATATGTTTGCAAGTCAAAGTAGAAGTCACACCAGGTTTTCACAGGATCTTTAGTGTGTCGGGAAAACATCTGCCGAAATTTTTCTGCACTTAATTTAAAGCGTTTTAGAAGAATTTGTTTGACTTTATAGTAGTCTTGAGCATCGGCAAAAGATTCTTTAGTGATTAAATTTGAAACTTCAGTTGGTAAAAGACCAACAAGGTATACCACCCACTGTTGAATTGGTACTTTTAAAAATGTTAATTGCCTTTCGAAGAGGTCTAGAAAAATTGTTACATCAGTTGTCTTTGGATCAAAAATCGGTAATAGCTTATGGAGTTCTAACTTTGGCATATTGGAGTCTGCAGTTGTAGAAGTATCAGTTATAAGTTGTAATTTTTGCAGTTCAAGTATTCGTTGGTTTTCTTTTTCTCTTTCAGCCCGCAATTCGAGCTCTTTTCTATCACAAATAATACGATTTAAACATTCTTTAGTAAATTCTGCATCATACCCTTCACTTTTTAAGATTGCGTCTTTTATGTCAAGAACTTTGAAATTGTCTGGTATTGATATGTCTAGCGTTTCCGCCAATTCAAGGAGATCCTGCCTGCGACCTTTTGCTAAATAGGCCATCGTGAAATGTCACTTCAAATTAATTACAAATTTATATTCTTTGAACTTTAAATTTAATTTAACAAAATGTTATTAATGAAATAATAATACAGAATTATATATACCACATAAAAGTAATATCTCAATTTCTTACAATATGCAATTTGAAAAAAAAAAAATTTTCATGAATCACAAAAATGAAAAAAAAAAAAAATATAACTATTTTCGTTGTTTTCAAGCTCAATACACAATCAAAGTAAAATTACTATCAAACTTTTAGTTAAAAAAATCATCAAAATGATCTGAAAACACATTTGAAATATATCATACCACAAGTAAAAAGAATCATATACGTTCTCATAAATAAAAGTTCTACTTAGCCGAAACAAAATTTCCTATTAGTATTCAAAAGAAAAGTTATTAGAACTCAGAGTTATAAATAACCTTGAACTGTCTATTTCTCCTTGTTTAAATTTATTCTCGCTTACGCAGCATAAAATATCTCATCAGTTTCATAAATGAATCATAGCTTAAAAATTAATACTAGCAAGAAGAGAAAACGGAGATATATATATTCTTTTTATTTTAAACCACTAAATATATTATTTAACTGAGACAAATCTTTCAACATATAATGCACATTTTACACTTAAAATTATACACATAAATGAATATATTTTTTTTTGAAAATATTATATAACAATACAAAAAATTTTCCAGCTTAAATGCTTTCGAACAAGAATTGTAATCATTCAGAGAAAATAATACACATAAATACATATATATTTGGTTTTGTGTTCTCACTTAAGCTTTTAAGTAAACAACGTTATACTTATTAGTTTAAACAATACAGGAAGTATATTTTAAAAACATATTGAATATAGTTTAACTGTATATTATGCTGTTTAGCAAATTACACAATTACATTTCTTGAAATAAGAAAAAAAGATTTCTTAATTTAATTCGAACAGGACGTTCTAAATTTAAATCAGTAAAGAATGTTCTCTATGTCAGAACAATGAAGTCAATTTTTAAGAAATTAAAACTTACACACAATTCTTTAGGATATTAAATCCAATTTGCATTTGGGCATGCAATGGTTATTTTAGTATTATAAGGTATAATACTTAAAAGAAAATTCAAAGTAAAAACTTTACTTGTTCTTCAGGTGAAGATAAATCCAAAGATTTGTTACTTGCTCATTCTACGGGTGAGAACTGAGTAATAAAACCATATAACAGGAGAATAACAACATTCGAGCTGTTAACCTGAAAATTAATACCGAGCAACGGCCAAGCCTCTTTAACTATGAAAACACGTTGGGCGTCAAATTATAAGGGGTGTGACCCAATGTAATAAAGGGACAAGCGGGGAAGGGTTCTTAATTAAATCCACTAGTTAATTAAACACGTTTATTAGACAAAACAAACATTTACATACATAACTAGAGAACTAACAGTTACAATAGAAGTGAAAGGGGTCGGAGCGCATGCTCGTACGTCCTTACAGTTCCGAAGTTTGGCCATTACTGAAGATTGTTCTAGCCGCTAGAGGGCGCGATAGTCTTTCTACTGTTCATATGAGAAGAGTTTAAACTACGGGGGTTACATCGTGCATTTTTCTTTTCGCTATTAAAAAGTATGCATTCTTATCTGATGTTGAGTGTTAAATAAGTAATTCATTTCTGCATTACATTTTAACCCTTGAAGAGACCCAGCTCGCACTATTATCCGTTTTATGACGTTTGAGAGCATTAATGGTTGCGTGAGAGTTAGGAAATGGAATATTTTTGGTTTATTTACGTCACAGCTATTAATTACAGTATACACGTTTGCATTGAAGTTTTTTCCTAATATTGAATACTTCATTAGAGTTTAGAACAGGTTATTTGTGAGGGAGAAGGCAACATAATCGTTTCTTCGGTGATTTCCACTGAATCTTCTTCCACTCTGTTCCGATCTTGCGGTTCTTTCTTGACACCTCAAATTACACTCGGAGTTTCCGGCTTGCAGGGGTGAAATCCGGCCGATGGGTTTCTCGCGGTCACAGGTTTCGGGGCAATGTCAGATCAAAGGTCTCCTCAGTATTTAGGGGTGCAAATGTGCATGAGAACGCTGTTATACTGTCCACCAGAAGAAGTCGATTTTTTGTGCGACAAGAGAACGTCACTGTGTTTCTGCGAGCTAGATATTCTTATCCTTTTAAGACCCGAAATATTTTTATCTTTAAATATTACATTCTTCTGTTTATTAAAATTATACTGATCCCAATGACACAGGAAAGAATATGAAAAAAAAATTCAACCCCCCTCCCGACCCGAACAAGGAGTGTTCCAGCATGAACGTGCTGGCTGGGTCTTAAAGGGTGATATGAGAAGAGAAGTACACTGCTGGACAATTTCTAAGGACGGATAACACTATCATCCATAGCAACCACAAAATGAAAGGAAGCAAAATGTGGAAAATTAGAATAAGTGCGGGATATTAGTAAGAAGAAGTATGAGTATGCAAATTTTTTTTCCACGTCTGTTCATCACGTGATAGCGTTCATAAGAGCTTTAAAGGTTTTGACGCGTGTGGACAGTTGTTGTTTCAAGTCAAAGTTTTACAGGAAAGATTTAATAGACGAACTTAAAATTTTTGGCATGTCTTCCCGACATCACATAGATGATTTTATGCGTGGCCGAATTATTGGAAAGATGGAAGAAGGGCGAAAAATAACAGATGTGCCAGGGTGTTCGACATCGTTCACAGCGTTGTTTCACGGCTGTGGAAGTCATTTAAAACTACTGGAATGTGTAGTAGATGGCACGGGGAAGGTGGTGTTAGAAGTACGACGCCTGCAGAAGACAGATATATCGTCCTATCAGCAAAAAGGAACAGGCGCACCACAGCTCAGCAGGTGGCAAATCAGTTTCTTGCTGCCTCAGGAAAGCAGATCTCCCGAAAAACTGTTGCCAGACGTTTGAGGGGAGGAGGACTATACGCACGCAGACCTGTTGTGTGTCCCCCATTGACCAGACAGCACCGTACTGCCCGTTTGCAATGGTGTCGTGAGCATCACAATTGGACTGAACAGGACTGGGCATGCGAACTATTCTCAGATGAGAGTAGGTTCAGTCTGTCATCGGATTGTAGACGCCAACTGATCTGGCGCGAGAGTGGTACTGCTTATCGTCCAGAAAATATCCAGGAAAAGGACCGATATCCAACATGCAGTATCATGGTGTGGGCCGGCATCATGATCAATGGCCACACGCGCCTACATGTGGTTGCGAATGGGACTATGACGGGCCAACGATACATTGATGATGTTCTACTTCCTCATGTTCGTCTTTTCCGTGGTGCTGTCGGTGATAAATTTGTTTTTATGGACGACAACGCAACATGTCATCGAACACTCGCTGTTCAGGATTGTCTAGACAGCGAGGGTATTCAACGTCTCGTATGGCCAGCGCGTTCTCCAGATCTAAACCCCATTGAAAATGTGTGGGATGCTTTGGGGAGGCAAGTTGCTGGTCGAAACTATCCTCCGACAAACAAGAACACCCTCATCCGTGCACTCACAGAGGAATGGGAGAAATTGCCTCAACAGCTGCTGGATAATGTTGTGCAAAGTATGGTACGACGTG
Organism: Trichonephila clavipes; assembly: GCA_019973935.1. NCBI lineage: Eukaryota > Metazoa > Arthropoda > Arachnida > Araneae > Nephilidae > Trichonephila > Trichonephila clavipes. The sequence continues at coordinate 304,596 of BMAU01020564.1, forward strand.
TGGAATGTTGCATCACACTCCACGGTGGACATATCCCGTACTGATACCTTTCTTTAAGGTGCCTGCTGACTTTTAGATGCATTGTTCCATTTCTCCGTACGCAGATCAAATGAACATTTTTTTTTCTTTCAGATGTTTCACAGCTTTTGTACTTTCCAGAACAATAAATATTCTTTATTCTAATGTCTGAACAGCGTGGCAACTATATTTTATCCTACTAGGCCTCATGTCTCGCTTAATGTTATGCTACATAGCAATTTGTGATCCGTCCTTAGCAATTGTCCAGCAGTGTATAAACAAATATGTTCCGTGGAACGCCGCGCGATAGAAGTGAAACTTCTTTGGCGACGTTGGAACATTGATTATTTACCCTAATATTCCAAATAGACCTAGTGCATGTCTCAATCACCTAATTTGTATGAAAGGTATTCGTGGCGAAATTAGTCTTTCTGATATCAAATCCAAAGTAGAAATATGTGTTGCAATTTCTGGACATACAAAACCATTATATTTTGATAAATTTGGTATACTTTTCCTATTTAAACTTTGTCGGCAATTGTAGCATGATTTAATGTGTCTTCTAAATTAATTTCCGGTAAAATATTTTGTAAAACATTTTTGTGCTCAACAACAGACGTTCTCAAATCATCTCTAAACCAGAATCTATCATAAAATGAACGATTATCAACAAATCGCTTTTGAAATACTTTGTGAGCATTTTTATGGGAATCATAGTCTTTGTAACGTAAGATAGAATTTATATTATTGATTTTTACATGCATCAGTTTCAAAACTCACTAGACTTGTCGAAGGCTCTGTAGTTAATGGGACAGGGTGGTTCACTAAGTCCGTATTAATCTGTGATGTCATTAGAAGAGTCTCAATAGCATTCCCATCCCTTAAACTGAGCATTAAGATAGTATTTTGCAGTGTTTTTTTCCGTACTCGATATTCTTTCATGTACTCTGATGGAGATTTGGTAGTAGCACTTGCAATATTTTTCTGTTTTTTTTTGTTACTTTTTTTACTGGACTTGCTACTAGTTTTTCTTTTTTTTTTCTTTCACGAAACTCTTTTTGTGCATTTGATTTAGGCATTCTGACTAGAATTAATATAATAATTCAACACAAATAAAAGTAAAAAAAGCAAATTAACCGCCGAAAACATGGCAATGTAGTAAACAATCTAAGAAAATATTTAAAAAAAGAACGCTTTTTCTGCGATAGCTATTTTGTCTACACCGTAATGTCACTGCATCTCATACAACCATTGATAGATGTTCCTGGGTCTGGGGGAAAAGGACGCCCAATAGGAAGATGGGCAAGTTGACCAATCGAAGTGAGCAATCATCCAACTTTTTCATGGATATGACGCAAGTCACGTGGTATCCCGGCTCCCCCTTTTCCTCCCAACTCCCTATCCTGTCATCATGGTGACGTTTCGGGGGATGGAGGGGGCAGACTACTTCCGTTCGCTTTTTCCCTGTTACGCAAAAGTGGGCAAATTTCTCATTCACTCTCAAGAGCAAAAAAGTTTCACTTCAAAAATTGAAGATCTTTTTTAAGTAATTTTTTTAAGGAGTGTTGGAAAGCTAAAATCTTATTTTTTTGACAATTTGAGATTTTTACATTTTCAAGTGGTATAGATTTTAACCTTTCTAAAAATACCTTACTTTAACCTCTAGGGTATTTAGAAGCCCTTAAAGCGTATTTTTAAATAATCGTTGAATTTGGGCCACGCCCATATTAATGGCGAAAATTGTAAACAAATTATTTTGTTTTTGCTTAAAAGTGTAACGACTGCTATAAACCAAAACATGTATCTTTTATTTTAAATTGAGCCTTTTATTTTTTTATTTCCTAGCCAATTAGAAGTCTCACTGTATACATTAAAATCAATTTATCTCAAAATGTAAATTTTAATGTTCGATGTGTACCTTTTCTGAGAAACTACTGTTCACAGATATGTAAATTTTTTACAAATGATGTCTAATATATACTAAAATGAGCTTTTTGTAAAAAAACTCAAAAATTTAATTTTTACAAATTTTTTTAGTAAAAAATGGGTCAAATTTCGCAATGTTTGATAAAATATTTCATAATTTATTAAAAAAATTCAAAATTATCTAAAAGCTCATTTTGGTATAATGAGAGAGTTGCACTTTAATTCTATGAAAAATTTCAAGCATGTACATAAAACTGATTTTGAGATAAGCTACATCGAAAACAGCCAATTTAACATTGTCAGTATAGAGAGACAGAGAGGTTTCCAACTCCCCTTAAAAGAAAATTTAACGAAAAAGCAAGGGACAAACAGAAAACATAGATTCATCGATAATTCGAGGCCATGGTAGGTAGTGGTCCTGTTCAGGTATCGTGGATGGTGTGTTAGGAGATCGAGCCACAGTACCCCTGAAGTCCAACCGTGTAGAGAGGCTGATGCATGTTTTGTTGAGGCTCAAAGTTCTCCTCCGAGCGTGGTGTGGAAGTTTGGAGAGAGGAGTACCAGCTCAGGTGTCATCCGCGTCGCTTGATCATGGTTCAAAATTATGAGGTTCGTCACCAATAACCTTTGTGTTGCTTTATAGTTCGACTTTATTTAACTCTCACTCAATTATTCATCGACGGATAAAGTTTTTGGAACAAAGCTTAATTATTCAAACTCAGTGGCACAACAGCCCATGAGAGCCAGGGCCTTCTGTGTCTATCCCAGTATACGTGACCATTTGGTGCTGAGGTGCATTAGCAGATGTCCCGATCAGGTGGTCAGTCTGAAGCGAGATCCTCTGTGTTTAAGTCCCCAAGCAAGCTTGATACTCATTTATCGATCCATACAGCCCTGGGTGGGCCCTGGCATTCTCCAGAAGTTTGCCCCCTGCATCTCTACTTTTGGCAACTGTTTCGCAGTTTGTGACCTTTAAAATATTCAGGTCTTTTTCGACACAGTCAATCCATCTTACTGGGGTCTGTCCCGAGGTCTATTTCTCATGGGCTTTGCCAGAAAGATTTTCTTGCAGCAACGATCTTCATTCATTCTAGCCAGATGACCAGCTCATTAAAGTCTCTGTAATTGGACAAATTTTACAATATCAGATTATAAATTCAGTAGAGTTCTAAGTTAGATCTTACTCTCCATAATCCATTCACTTGGATTCTCCCAAGAAGGCAGCGTAAGATCTTTCTCTCGAAAATTCCCAAAACTTCCTCATCACGTAAAGTCAATGCCCGAGTCTCTGATGCATAAGTCAGGACAGATTTTACAAGACTTTTATAAAGAAGCAATTTAGTTCGTAATTTGAGAAAACTGGATTTTAAATAACACTTCAAGGTATAAAAACATCTATCTGCAGCAATAATTCTTTTATAAATTTCTGGGGCCAGCTCATTTTTAGTACTTAAAACAGCCAGTCTAGTATTAAATCTTTTAAATCCACACATGGGAAAAAATCGTTAGCTAGACATTAAAGACACGACATGATTCCAGGGACATGTGTGTGAGAGCTCTTATGAAGAAAAGATAAATCTTCTCCGGGTTCTCCGACGGCGAAAACATTAACTTTTGTAATTGTGTTGTGATTAACCTTTTCTTCCAGATATACAGCGTGTCCGAAAAAGATTGTACCTTTTCAAAAAATTTTCTGTAGTTTCTCTGAGGTACTATTGGAAAGTTTTATTGTACCAAAAGTCAGGTAATATATCAAAGTTCTTTTTTATACCAAAGATGTACCTTACAAAAATTCAATATGGGCGTCCTTCGTGATACGGCAGATACCTAGGTGATACTCCATTTCTGTCCGTACTCGCACCAACATATCTCTTGTAAAGGCAGAAAAGGAATGTACCATATTTTTCTTTATTTTTTCTAGGTACCCAGTGTTTAGAGAGAGGTAAAAATGGGTCTGAAAGCTACTAAATACTCCAAGTTTTGAAAATATCTGCTTTTCCTGTGTGCACAAAATTGTCAACATAGCACCCATCAAACCACAGAAGGCAATTTGTGCTGTGGAATATGCGTAAACAATGTCTGTTATCATAGTTCAAAGCAACTTTCGGCGACAATTTGGGGTCGATGCACTGAACAAGAACTCAAACGTTGGCATGCACAACTAAAGGAGACAGGTTGCCTATGCAAATGCAAAAGCACCGGGCGACCGCGTTTGGAGGAAACAGTTGCTAGAGTTCGGCAATGCTTCCTTTGAGTATCTAGTAGCTTTCAGGCCAATTTTCAACACTCTCTACAGACTGGGTACCTGTACACCCCCACATCCCCGCATTAAGGGGGGGCAGGGTTCTATGGGGTCCTAAAGCCTGACTGCCGCAAAGTAACTACCCTTTGTAAAATTAACTTGGGGGCCCGAAAGTGTTCCGTTAAGCCACTGCTGGGTATCTAAAGAAAACAAAGAAAAAGAGTAAAAATTTTTGTGCCGTTACAAGAGACATGTTGGGGCGAGTATGGACGGAAATGGAGTATCGCCTGGATATCTGCCATATCACTAAAGGCGCCCATATTGAATCTTTGTAAGGTACAACTTTGGAACAAAAAAAAACCCCTTTGATATATTACCTAACTTCAAGCATAATACAATATTCCAATAGTATCTCAGAGAAACTAGAGAAATTTTTTTAAGAAAAAGGTACAATCTTTTTCGGAAACACGCTGTATTCTTTATTATCCTTTATTTATGTCAGCTCAGTGGCTTAGAGGTAGCGTGTCCGCTTCTTATGCCTAAGGTTGCAGGTTCGATCCCGGCTGGAGACGATGTTTTTTCTGGATGCGAAAGCTGTAGGCATGCATGTCATTAGATTAAAGAGCTTGAAAGGATTCATTGAGTTTCAATTTGGCCCTGGTACTCTCGTCATTATTTATCATCAGACGAGAGCTTGAACTCAAATTAATTCAAGTATCGCAATTCTGTAGCAAGAGCCGCCACTAGATGATGCCACCATGAAACGACTCTCTCATTTAAGAACTTGACGTGACTATACAAAGGCTTGGTTACCAACTTGCAGCCAATTAGGGGAAAAAATACTTTCTTTTTCATGAATAAATGAAAGAGGGCTAAAATCATTAGATGTCGTGAATAAAGGCGAATAATATCATTGGAATCGACATTAAAAAGAAAATACGACGAATAAAAGTGATTCTTACTTGTAGTTACCATACCGGTTGATTCAAAATTAGTGTGACCATTTTTAAAACATATAACTATGTAGTAAATTTTTATCGCTTTGGTGTCAGTTATATTTAAAAAAATGAAACATTTAAATTACCAGTCTAACTCTTTTTATTAGTGGAAGTAAATTATGACTCCAAAATTAGATCTTCAAACCCGAAACGAAATTTTAAAGCTTTTGAAGGATGTTTGCTCAAATTCTGATATAAATAAAGCATTTAAAAATCAGAAAAGACATTTTGATAATGAATTATTATCTAAACTTCGAAAATAAATAAAATTCAGCTAGCGATCAAAAGCCCCAGAAAAAAATGGGGACGAAAGGAATTCCTTAAGGAAAAAGAAAGAAAAGAAGCTCAAAAGAGAGAGAGAGAGAGCTTATTGCTGTATAAAATCTCTGCCTCAAAAAAACTTCAGCAAAGAAACTACAGGTATCACAATCGACAATTTGCCGTCAGATAAAGAAAATTTGCTATAAAAAAGTGAATAAATCAGTCTGTCTTCAAATATTTGTTAAGACCGTAGAAAAACGAAGAAAGAGTTTTTGGTATCTGTATTCAATGTTACGAAAGGTAGATATAAAGCATGGATAACTTCGAATGAAGCACTGTTTCATCTGTCATTCACAACTGGCAAAACGAAGATAAAATATATTTAACGCAAAAAAACGTCGAAAAAACACACCTGTTTTTAAAATGTAAGTTGGCCTTCAAGTGTTATGGACGGGAATGTCATCTCAGGGCCTAACAAAATTATTTTTTGTCGAACCCAAGGCTAAAATCGATACTAAATACTATCAAAATAAAGTTTTGAAACACTTGATAAAAAAAGTAAACATCATTACCCTTAAGGAAACTATGTTTTGCACCGAGATTCTGCACCAAGTCATACTGCAAAATCAACTATAAAATATATGAAATATTAAAAAAAAAATTATAAATTTTCTGCCTCTTGAAAAATAGCTACCACTATCCCCTGCTGTGTTTATTGCGATAATTTTTTTTATGGAGATACTTAAAAAACAATTAAATAGACGTAAAGTAAGAATTCTCCAAGGGCTTCAAAAAGCAATCAATGAGGAAGCTGGAAAAATATCCCAAAGCCTTTTTGGCTTGTCGAAAACGTTTACGCGAAATGTGCAATACCAAAAAAAAAACCACACTTTGAAAGTTTCATATAAATAACTTAATTCGAAAAAAAATTACGACGCTTTGAAATTGGTCACACTATTTTTGGATCAACCGGTGCAATAGAACTATTGACTTAAATGACCAAAAAGTAGACTTACATTGGAATGTTTACATGTGAGATACCAAACATTTTTTTTTTTTGTTCATCATTCTATTCTTAATATCAAGAGGAATTTAGAAAGGATGACATTGCATTAAGACTTAATATAATCAACAGGAAATGCAAATATTTCCCTTACATTTTGAAGAAGAATGCGCAGATATGTTTAATTATATTAACATAATATTCCTAATTAAGATATTTGGATAGCATAGCAATTAGGAGACTCACACAATTTGTAGAATCAATTATAAATATAAACTAAATAAAAATCAACTCTCCTTTTTGATAGAAAAATAAGGAAAAAAAATAACAAATTACACTGATATTTATGCGTTTACAAATTTTTTTTTTAAATTTCTTTTTTTACTTTTCATGATTCTATTTTTAAAAAATCTCATAATTGCCGTAAATCCAATTTCTATTTTGAAATAGATGATCATTACATTTGTCAGTGGAGTAAATAAATATTACGTCAAACTATTCAGTTACTCGAGGGCACATGGCGACGGACTTCGACATTTTGAACCATGGTTAAGTAACGAGAATGGCAGCTGAGCTGGCAACCCTCTCGCTCCTCTCTTAACTTCCGCACAACACCAGAGGAAGGACATTTGAGCCACAAAAGATTTAACGTGCATCCACCCCTACACGGCGGATCTTCAGCAAAACTAAGTTCGAATTCATTATACACCGGTCACGAGTTCGTTACCTTGACGACTAGGCTACCGCGGCCACATTTGTGACTCGAAGTACTGTAAGCACATTCTATTTTCAGTCTGACCAAAGCGTGATAATAAATTATTATGAGACAAAATGTCTACAGGGGAGTATGGTAACAGACAGATCACTAATGATTATAATGCGTACGTTTTAAACGAGTTACGAGATGTACTCTTATAAAAAATAACTTAGATATGAGAAGTTTTAACATAGTCAACATCTAATGAAGGTTGGTTTTTGTTTTAAAAAGGCCTTTCAAATTACCAAATTACAAAGACGTTTACGCAAGAATTTAAGAGAATTCACACAGAAGTGGGACATTATGGGGTCTATTCATAAGCAGAGGGCACTACGATCGTTTGCCGATGATGATGATGTATCCATGACGGGACCAAATCAAATAATACCATGGGTCCAGATGACTCCAGATTTGTCTTGTACAACTGATTTGATAATGTATGCGAGCTATTATCTTTCACTGTACCAACCTTACACTTTAGACTATTCCTTATAGTTTTAGTAACAATATATAGAAAAAATCATGTGATATCATTTGTATTGCTTCTAAGCCACATCATCTTGGTGGCAATTTAAGACAAAACAACGCCTTGGCTTTGTATTGCTGATAAATCTTAATATTGTCTCTGAGCTAATTAAATACTTCCTTATCTAGAGAGTTCAATAATTATATATATATATAATACACTTGTAAATTTACATGAAGATAATTTATTTAATAATGTTAATTAGGATAGATTTAGTTCACTACTTAGGTTTGTACTTAAAGAGAACTATATATATTATAATGGTAAGCATTATCTGAAGATGAAAGGTTAGCCACAAGGTGGCCCTGCGAGCAACTGTCTTGTCAATTTATATTTACATTATTTTGAAAATAGTTACATTAATAATTCTAAATATTACATTTATCGTTATATAGATGACATAATCATTTTTGGCAGCAAGTCAATTTTATACCTAACACTGATTTTTATCCACAATATCTTAATTTAATACAGATAAAGAGTAACAAAAATGAAGCAAACTTTCTTGATATACATATTAAATTAAAAGATAATGTAATAGTTTCTAATATTTATGATAAAAAAGAAGAATTTGATTTCAATATTATAAAAGTTCCTCATTGGGAGAATAATGTACATGTTTCTATATAAAGAAATATTGTTATTAATTATATACAACGCAATAAATTTCTAGTGTTAAAAAATCAGAAATAATAAATAACTATAAACATTTTACTAAATATTACTTAAATTTGAAGTACCCAATTAATTTTATTAATAGTTATATGAATAAAGCTATTCGAAATAGTAAGGATTAAAAATTCTGAGATTGATAATAGTTTATTACTATAAATTTACATATTTCTTAGTTATAGTTACCGCCATATTTTAATATTAGATAAAATTACTTATGATTATTTAATTCATATATACTCTAGTGTCACTAAAGTTATGGTAATTTGTAACTCTATTTTTAATTTTTATTTCTATTCTTTTTATACTTTTGTTAAGTGCTACATTTCAACAACTGACATGCTTCGAATCTGCATTAGGGTCCAGAATTGGCAATAACTTATTTATTACACTCAGATTTAGCGCGGGATCTGCATTTTTAAGTGCAATTTTTAGAAAAGTTACCTCTATCAAGTAAAGGATTTAGATAATCCTATCCATTACTTTCAATAAGTTTTTGCTCAGTATTATTTACATAAAGGGGGATGGTTGACTGGCCGAAAAACATGTTCAACCCCACTTTTATATAAATTATTTTATATATTAGCTGTCCTAAGTCAGCAATGTTTATAATACTGCAGCATCCATTTTATAATTTTTAATCTTGGTTGCTCATGTGTCTTTCATTGTATGATTTTCCTATTGTCCATGTGTTTTTCGAATGAGATTGTTGGATGTTAATCTCTTGTTTGTAGAGAATTAGACTATATGTGTGTGTGTGTATTTATAATTGTGTGTATGTTTATGTGTGTGCATATTTGTGTGTGCATATTTGTGTGTGTATGTTTATGTGTGTGTATGTTTATGTGTGTGTATGTTTGTGTGTGTGTATGTTTGTGTGTGTGTATATGTAGGTTTGTGTGTGCGTGTGTAAGTATGTGTGTGAGTGTGTCTGTGCAAGTATGTATGTGTAAGTATATTTGTGTATGTATGTGTGTGTAAGTATGTGTGTGTATGTATATTTGTGTATGTATGTGTGTATAAAGGAAGGTCACCTGATTCGGGCACAACACAATATTTGTTATCTAGATCAACTACACGGACTCTCTACAAGAGAATATTTGATAAAACCTATTGTAAGATAAAAGGAGAGTGAGAATCATTTGTTATTCTTTAACTAACAGTAAACTAAAATACATCACTGAAGGAAGTTTTACCTTATAATTGAATAAGCAGCTGCGTAATTAGTGAGGTGTTTTACGAACTATGTATATGTTTAACGCATATTTATACCAGAAGAAAGTATTCTTTCTTCTGGTGCTAAATTTTCGAAATGTAACCTATAAATATGAAGGCAAAAAAGAATAAATCTGGTTCACAAATTTAGTTTGAAGAATTTTACAGCTATATTAAAAATTCATAAAAAAATTATACTTGCAACTAGAAACGTATGAAATTTTTTAAAATTTTTATGATCAAAAACAAATTTTTAACAACTTATTAAAGAATTTTTGTCTGAATGAAGCATGAAAGCGATAATTTTATACAGGACAAAAATAAAATTTTATTAATGTAGAATAATAAATATTTTCTGAAAATTATAAGTTATTGGGGGGGGGAGGAATGACATGAAAAGAGGAAAAAAGGCATTAAAAAGTTATTGCATATAATATTGAAGAAAATTAATTTAGAAGATTTCGCCTTTTTAAATAGTTTTAAACAGCTTATGAGATGCTATAAAACATTTGGAAATTTTATTGAAAATCATTTTAATATTCAATTTCATTTTTTTGAGCATCTCTCAAATATATTATCTTTAAATACAATTTTTAAAATAATTAGCTCTTTTTTTTTTTTACTTTTTATAAGATCCCTACTTCTGATACCAGTTTCAAGAACTTGATCTTATTAATGATAACGAATATAAAAATTTTCTGCGAAATCATTTTGAACATTTTTCTTAAAGATAATTGCTGGAATTCTTGGAATCAAGATATTAGGATAAAAAAGCGTGCGCCGTAGATAATTAGAACATCAAGTGAACAGTTAAGAAAAATTGGATTAATTAGATTATTTAAGAACTTATAAATTTTTAATAACTAAGTTTGCCCTTTTAAATTACCAGTATTGAAAATAAATTACGAAATAATCAATTAGAGAATTTCGAGAAAAGGGTTTCCCAAGAAAGCAGGGACTCTAAATTTTAATCTGATTAAATATAATATTTTTTCTTCTGGAGTCAATTAAATTAAATAGCTGCAAATTAAGCTTGCATTGTGATGCATCACATAAATTATTTACTTGGTCCAGGTAAACGCAAACATCAGTGCTTTTGTGCTATACAAGATATACCGGATATATAATTGGGCAGACAAAAATCTCTATTGCAACGTGGTCTCAGAAGACAGTCTTTAAAAAAGCAAACTCACATGGTTAAATAAATAAATAAAGTTGCCTATATAAGGGAAAAGTCTTCATTAACCAAAAGGCTAAAGAAATTGCTCCACACACACAAACACACTATAATGCAGGGCTTTACTAAACACATTATTTATTTCAAATTACATAAAATACTGAAATATACTTCTGAGAATATGCTGTTATTTAAAAGATGGTGGAACTTTTATGTAAGTGAATAATATTAAAATTACTTAAGTTCTAACTAACATACTTCCAATTGTTAATTAAGTTATTGCAATCAATATATTTGGAATTACTGAAACTATTAGATTTATTTCAGAGAATAATTCAAATACAATATTTACGTTTCAAAAAGTATACGAGTAAAAACTTGCTATAGGATGAGTAAATATAGGGGGCTTATAAATGAATATATCGGAGTTTTAACGCTTTGTAGTATTTATTACATTGAACTGATTGATTAGCATAACTCATACATCGAATGATAGACCAACCGAAACAGTCTTGTTTGCTGACATGGGTGCGCATGCGCATGTTTGTAAGGTTTTTTAACTACAAAGTTTACATTTCTTTTTCATATTCAACTATAAGTTTTTGTGCCTTGAAGAGATTACTGTTATGCATAAATTTTCCTTTCTCTTTTACAAAGCTAGACAAGAGACTAAATATCTTGCATAACTTTGTATAGGATTATTGTTTATTAACGCCACCCTACACGAGGGCTATTGTCGACGGATATCGTTCTTCTGAGTTGGCACCCCTCTCCAAACTAACACACCATACCCTATTGGACCCTAACACAGATTTAACGTGCAGCAGCTCCTCTACACGGCAGGTCTTCATTGGCACTAAGACTCGAACTCATGACACGCAGGCCATGAGCTCGTGTCTATGACAACTACGACCATTTTTCAAATTGTGACATTTAATCATAGTGTTTTCTAATTCATCTGGGAAAATCCGATACAAAATATTCACATGAAAAACACGCTTTTATGAACTCTTCGGGTGTTCTTTTGCACCCGAATCTCCACACAGAGTTCCAGTTAGCTAATTATTTGTCGCCGAAAGATAATCATTTGCCTATTCTATCGCCAGGTATGTACATGCACACAATTTCGTTCCATTTGGATAACTTTTTCTGGCGAGTTACAATTTTTTCATTTCCTACTATTAGTTCACTCTTTCCCTATCTATCTATCTATCTATCTATCTATCTATCTATCTATCTATCTATCTATCTATCTATCTATCTATCTATCTATCTATCTATATATATGCGATGGCGAATAGTTTTATTTTTCAAGTATAATGATTTAATTTTAACTTTTTAATTTAAAGTATAATGGTTTAATTTTAACTTTTTAATTTAATTTTTCTTTTGAAATTTGGATATATTCCAATTAACTTACCAAGTTGCAATAGGAGGAAGGTTGGCGCCATCAAACTAGTTTAACCCCACTTATCGGTCCTAAGTCCGAGATTGCACTTGGATATTTTATAAATTTTTATTTTATTTTAGAATTTTTAATTTTGTTTGAAAACGATGGAATATTATCTTTTATATTCGCCATTGATATTCTGAAGTGTTTTGGTATTATAGGATTCATATATTTCAATTTTTGAATTGATAATTGTGGTTGTTTTTATATATATATATATATATATATATATATATATATATATATATATATATATATATATATATATATATATAAAGGAGAAAAGGCGACTCACTCACTGACTAATCACGATATCTCCGGAACCGTTAAACCTATAGACTTGAAATTCGGTAGATAGGTTCCCTTCATGGAGTAGACGTCAGCTAAGAACGGATTTGCAAAGTTCGAATCTCAAGGGGCGATATAGATAATTGTTTCCATTACTAAACTATTAGATGTACAGTCGTGAAACTTGGTACACATATTTCTTTCATAAAGTAGAGAATTCCTACATAATGATTTTTACAAAAATCGACCACCAAGGGGCGTTCAGGGCGCTTAAGGGGCGTTACACATAATTATTTCCATTTTTAAACTATTAGACGTACAGTCTTGAAACTTGGTAAGCGGATTCCTTTCATTGAGTATAGATCCCCTACAGAATGGGTTTTGTAAAAGTCGACTTCCAAGTGGCGTTGTAGAGAATTAAGTGGCGTTATAGGCAATTAACTCCTTTTTTAAACTATTAGACGTAAAATCTTGAAATTGAGTAAGCAGATTCCATTCACTGAGTAGAGATCTGTCATAAGATGGGCTTTATGAAAATCGTTTCCTAAATGGCGTTGCGGGGGCTTAAGGGGCGTTATAGATAATTATTTCCATTTTTAAAATATTAGACGTACAGTCTTGAAATTTGGTAAGCGGATTCCTTTCATGGTGTAGAGATCCGCTACAAAATAGTTTTGGGGAAAATGGATCCTCAAGGGTCACTGAGGGGGATTCAGGGGCGTAATCGATAAATATTTCCGCTTTTGAACCAATAAAACCACCTACTTGAAAATTAGAAGGTATGTTGCGTTCATCGAATAAAGTTCCTTTTACAAAGATTTTTGCGAAAACGGACCCCCAAAGGAGTGGGATTGCGACGGATTAAGACGTGTTATAGAAAAATTCCTGTTTTTGAATTTAACTCATTTACTTTAAATTTGTTGAGCACTTTTCTTTAGTTGAATAGAGTTCCACTAAGAATGAATTTCACGGAAATCAACTCCAGGGGAAAACGGGGAGAAATATTGGGGCGTATTAATAGACAAAATTCCCATTTTTGAACTGCTAAGATTATACTAATAAAATTTGGTTTGCATGCTTCTTTTGTTGAATTGGAATCCGCTAAGAATGCTGTCAACGAGGTATTGATGATAAAAATTCCGTTTTTGCTCTGTTAGATTTAGACTTGAAATTTAGCACGCATGTTTATTTTAGGGAGTAGAGATCCACTGAAAGTTGCTTTGGTGGAAATCCACGTTATTATTAGGTTAAGTGAGCGAAAAAAATCTTTCTACTTCTATTTTAGATTTAAATAGAAATTAAATATTATATATTATGTTCTTTTTATATCAAGGGGTGAGAGTGTAACAGCTATAAATATATTTTTCAATACAATCGAATTCTTAATGCTAGATATCAATAATTAATATATATGTAAACAGTATACATATATACAACATCGTGAAATACCCAGTGAAGCGGGGAGGGGGTAACGGCTGTATATATATACATATATAATAATAATAATAATAAAAATATATGTATATATAATAATAATAATAATAATATATATGTATATAATAATAATAATAATAACACACATATATATATATATATATAATATATATATATATATATATATATATATATATATATATATATATATATAATATATATATATAATATATATAATCCAAAACATAAAAATACACAGATAGTTAGAACCTAAAATAACTATACTAAATAGAAAGAAATAGGCACAGTAGTACTATAACAAACTCCTGTCCTTAGGAACCAAGATTGCAGGTTTAAACAAGATTTTAGGGCTAGCCAACCTTCACCTGTAGTTTGTCATACTACGTACCAAGAGAAAAGGAAAGAATAACATTTGGAGGAATTTAAACATTATAATAAAATCACTAATTTAATAAAATATAATTATAAAATTATAGCCTACTAGTATTAACATTATAGATTTAAAATCGTTGCAAAACGTAGATAGTAAGACTATATATATATTGTTCAAATTAGAATATATATATATATATATATATATATATATATATATATATATATATATATATATATATATATATTGTTCAAATTTTCAATCGTTAATAAAATACTTTATATTCATCTATACAAGTTCAAATACTTTTTTTAAAACTTGTAGGGGATGACACTTGATATGAGTTTTTGACATGACAAGTTTGACGTGAAGATGACACATATTTTCAAATATTAAGGGGTCACAGGGGTGTTGAAAATGTTTCGAGAGCACAAAATACAAACAATTTTCGACTAGAAATAATTCTTTGAGATTAAAATGAAATAATTTGATTCTTTTACACATTTCTTATAAAGGAATAAAGTTTCAAAAAAGTATAAAATATCTAAAATATAATCATAATTTTAAAAATAATAAGCACATAAAAATAAGAAAAATTTTTGTAAGAAACAAATAGTGAGTTTTACGACGCGCATGATATTTTCTGCAATAATAATTCTAATTACTAGCAATAAGTTGATTTATAAAGTCAAATATATCCTTATTACATGCTAGCTTATCTTATAAAAATAAAATAAAAATAATATTTTTAAAAATAAAAAATACATTTTTAAAATTTTTTTTTAAAAAAATTCAATTTTTGTTGAAATATTTCAAAAAATTAAAAATTTATAATGCTATAAATAGCTAGGATTTGAAGATTATGATAGAATTTATAATTCTGTAAAGTTTTATACATCAAAGTATGATAGTTTTTGAAATTCAATGCGCGTAATTGAAAAAAACACAAACTGAGAAAAAGGGCTTTAAAGTTTTAAAATTGAATTTGAGAAAATAAATCTTAAAACTTACACGCTAAAATTCTCCAGGATAATAAGACATACCTTCCTGTTCCTGAAACAGCTCAATTTCTTTACTCTTTTTTAATTTTCTTGGCTCTGCGAGCTTCAAAAGATGACTCTAACAGCCTCTGTCTTGACGTAAAGATTCGACGATTGTCACGTTCAGCCAGGGGCACACAAACATTTCTGTTAATTTCCAAGCCAAAATTCTCTAAAATAGTAATAAGTATTTGATTTCCATCATTAAAAACACTGGTTTCTAGATTTGCAGCAATCTCTGCAATCTGAAGCCTAGAACCAATCGTCTTAGGACAAAACTTCCAAATTAATGAATTTAAACTTTCATTAGGATTCTGTGTCTTACCTCCTAAACATTTCTTCAGGAGTGCCAGATGAGATAAGTCTGCAAATACAGGCTTAATTACATCTCGAACAGCTTTAGCAACTGAGGGTTTGTGTTTATACTTTTTTGTAAATTATTATTAATTGCGGCATTATACTTACACCATGTATTTGGATTTGTAGGACAAAACCAGTGCATCGGTTCATCATCAGTGCTGCAAGAATGACCCCCAAACAGCCCAAATGGCTTTCCGCATTTCCTTTACACTAGTAGAATTGCATCGAATAGCATTACCATAGTAATGCGCAAGTTTATCAATTAAACTATCTGTTAACCTACCTTTACCGCCAATAGTTTTACCATCAGATAATTCCTTTTTACTATATACTAATTTAAGCTTCATAAGTCTTGTACCCATTCTCTTTTGCACATGGCCTACACATTCTATTTTCTGAATAAGATAGTCATCGCCGTATGGCTTGTTTTCAGAAAGGGCATTGAATGTTTTTGTGTCGCCATCTCCTATGTAGTTCGAATATTTCATGTTGTGAAGCTTTTCTGATCGATTAAAAATCCTCAACATCCCGTCAACCTCCATCTTACCAGCAGAGCCAGAGTAATTTTTTCTACATAAAATCTTATGTGCTCTTTGCCATTTTTATTGTACTTGATACCAAATTTTACCCCTTTATAACTGTCGCATCCTTTGCAAAATGAGGACAACACTTCCCTATCCAAAACCTTACCTGTTTCGGCCCCTATTACACAGTACATACTCCAATCAACGATGAATGTCCTCTCGTCTTCCAGGTACCATCACCACTTACCGTTAAAAGGTTATCAGGTGACGAAGAATATTCTTCGACAGCTGCCATTTTCATGCTTTCTTCAGCGACTTCCTTCATAACACGTGAAAGTTTATTATTAATAACATCATGTGATTTTTGTTCAACAGGATTAGGAAGACTCATTACAGCACAAAAAGGTTTTTAATGACTCTAAACCTTGGCCTATGCATCTCATTGCTAAAATAGATCTTCTGTTAATTTCTGGAGCATTATTTTTATTCCAAGTGTTTTCACAGCTTGAAAAAGTACAAACACTCCCAGTTTTTACAACGTATTTCAAAATTCGAACATAAACCACGAGTGGACTTTTCATTAATTGTTAATGGTTTATGACATTTTAAACAACATGATACTGATAAAATAGAGCTAAAAGTTGAAATAAAATAAAAAATACGATATCCTTTGAAGAGAGAGAGAGAGAGATTTTTTTCACTTACCTTAACAAGATTTGACTTTAATGAAGTCTGATATCCTGAGATTTTATTACTGGAAGCACACATTTTTATCTCTCCTTTCTGCAACATATGTATGAGAACATACCTTCATGATTTGGTTCCCTCTAAATAATTTCTTAGGACGTTTATTAGAAGGTCTACGATGAGTATTTTCCATTTCAATCGAGAATTTTCAATTTTGATAAACGGTTTTAAACAACGCTGTTTTGAATTTCGATAAGTTATTTCAAACAAACGTGCTAGCATTACCAAAACAGAATCGAAACACATTAAAAAAGTGTGTGTTGAGTTGCAAGCTTCCTTCTCAATTAAGCAAGTGTTTAAAATATTTCATGAGGCTTTTTAAAAACAGAAAAATAAAACGTATGCGGAAATCAAGAATAAGTGGGTGTGGCATTTAGCCATTTAAACATTGTTATTACTAAATTGCTGTTTGGAATTTTTCGAATAACTTTCGAAGTTTTTGTAGTACTATCACGTGGTTGGTATCAAAATGTTCAAAAGAAAATGAGGAACAACATATATTTTTTTCGAAAATTCGAAAAAATAGAAGATTAACACCCCTGTGACCCCTTACTCATTAATTAAATTAAAAAAAATAAATAGTAACAAACAAAAATAATATTCCAAAGGCATATATAGAAAGAAACATTGCTCCTTGTGTCCCTGCAGCGCAATGAGTAGCGCGTTGAACTTCTGATCCAATGGTTGTGGCCACCTAAGGATGGCCTAATTTCTGAGAGTGTGGTTTCTCACACACTATACTATTTTATTAGAATAACTAAATTTAATTATTGAATATATAGTAACAAAAACAAAAAAAATAGCCCAACACCCTTTATAGAAAGGAAAATGGAAAATCGCTTTTTATTTTGTCATTTAATATTGTAATCCTGTCTCATATGTATATGCATATTTATATCAATTGTAACTATTTAATAAAAAGTTATAAAATAAAATTTTTCTCTGTTGATCTAATTAAAATTGACTTAATTTTTTTTAATATTAAAATTGACTTAATTTTTTTATATTACTTCATCTCATTGAGTTGCTATTTTTGATGTATGATACTTTTATGTTTTATGTATAAACACACGATACACACACGATATTTTATATAAAAAATATCATTTCTATCTTATATAATTAAGAAACTAAATAAATAAAATAAATAATAATAATAACAACAACATTATTATTATTATTATTAACAACAGCAGCAACAACAACAACAATAATAATAAAATAATAATAATAATTATATATATATATATATATATATATATATATATATATATATATATATATTGAAAATTTTCATAAGCATTTGTAACTTAATCGCTACTGTCCGTTTATTGTGTGGCCGCGGTAGCCGAGTGGTATAGGTATCGGACTGTGGCTTGCTTTGTCACGGGTTCGAGCCCAGTACCACTAAAGACCCGCCGTGTAGGGCAGCGATGCACGTTAAATCTGTCGAGAGCTGAAACGTCCTCCCGTTGGTGTGGTGTGGTAGTTAGGAGAGGGGGTGCCAGCTCAGGTGTCGTCCACGTCACTTGACCATGGTTCAAAATTACGTGGTCCGTCGCCAAAAGCCCTCGTGTAGCTGAACAGTGCGACGTTAATATTCAATCAATCAATCAAAGTCCGTTTATTGTTTCTAGCCTGTGGAACTTTTCCTTACGTCTACAACTTTTAGCATCTTGAAATTTTTACTGATAAGGGGGTTCAAGTAATCTTCTTTGAAGAAATACTTTTATCTTTATATTAAAGATCTATTGAAAGCTTTATTTTTGATTAAGTATTTCGTTAGTCTACTAATTTAATTTTTCGAAGTTGAAGAAGTATTTGGAGGATTTCCTAATTGAATAATTAATCGCAGCTTGAAGTGAGTAATTAGAAAATGTTAGGTTAACTTATTTTGTTATAAGTTGAAGTATCTGACTATTTAAACACTATTGTAATTTTTATAGTCACAATATTATTAAAAATAATTAAATCTTCTACTTAAAAGTTCGTAAGAATGAAGAATTATCTTGAAGAATGTAAATTAAACTTCTATTCGAACAATTTTCATCTTGAACTGTTTTAATGATGTTTAGCTGTAGTGAAAATTAAGAGTTATCTAATTAGTGATGAATTATTACCAACTAAATTGTTTTCTACCGAACAAGCAGATAATGCATGAACATTGCATTGTTTCTGTTGATAAATGATTGTTCAATTTTACAGCTATGAAATGTTGAAAATGTTTACAATAAATTAATAAAACAATCCAATGAAGAATAAAATCTTCATATTCTAGAAATAGTGGTAAATTAAAAATATAATTCACACAAATCCCCGAGCTGGCTATGGATTAGTAATCATCACCGTCAAGAGACTATTTACTTCCACACTATGCCAATGTATACTATCTTACAATGTATGGTTTTCTATTAAATGTGACGTATATTGTGTAGGGGAACAGATACACAAAATTTACACGTTATCAAGATGCGGAGAGTGAGAGTTATAAAAATGTCGCACTATACGGCAACACGAGAGTTATTGGTGGCAGAGACCTCGAAATTTCGTACCATGGTCAAGTGTCGAGGACGACACCTGAGCTAGCACCCCATCTCTAAAATTTCACACCAACCAACGGGAAGACATTGAGCCTCGATAGATTTAAAGTGCATAGTCCCCCTGTACATGGAGGGTCTTCAGGGACTTTAGTGAGTAAATTTTAACGTCACACTATTCAGCTACTAGAGGGCTTTTGGCGACGAACCTCGTAATTTTGAATCATGGTCAAGTGACGAGGATGACACCTAAGCGGGCATCCTCTCTTCTAACTTCCATACCACACGAACGGGAGGACATTTGAGTCTCGAGATATCTAAGATGCTTTGACCCCCTCTGCACGGCGGGTGTTCAGTGGTAGCTTGAATCGATGTAGTGCTAGGCTCGAATCGATGACGCGCGTCTTCAGTGGTAAAATCACTCTAGCCTATGACACTCTATTCCCGAGTTCGTGACCATGACCACTGCACATCATGGTGTGGAAATTTAGAGAATGAGGTGTCATATCAGGTGGTGTTACTTAATCGTTGTTCGAAATTACAGGGTTTATCACTATTTTTTTTGATCAAATGCCTCCTTGTCGCTTCTGTTCGACTTTGATTAACAAACAATCAATCAAACCCTTTAATGTAATGTAGTGGCTGTTTGGATTAAAATATATGCCACCAAAGAAGGTGTTAGTTTTGAAGTTTTTATGTTACTAAATGAGCTAGGTTTCCGTTAGACCTGATCACTGGCATAGCTAGTCCTTAGTGGGGCATGTATCTTAATTCCTTAAGGAGGGAGGGTACCTAAACAATTTACGAATTTTCTCTTACACATTTTGGGTCCCTGAAACTTTAGGTGCCCCGTATCCTACCGGTATCTATGTCCCTGGATCTGATACACATCAGATCTATGGAGGCTCAAAGATCCTCTCTTTGGTTTGGTGTTCCCTTAAAGAATGACATGACAATTCAGATGTCAACCTCGTCATTAGACCAGGAATCGAAATTATGAAGCATAGTGGCCGCAGTAGCATAGTGGTTATGGTTATGAACTCGTGGCCTGCGTGTCGCGGATTTGAGTCCTAGAGGTAAAAGGGACTGATGTACGTTCTATCTGTTGAGCTGTAAGTTATTCCATCAACCTGGTGGGGGGTAGTTAGGAGAAGGGAGTGCCAGCTCAGGTGTCTTCATCGTCACTTGACCGAGGTTTCAAATGTTCTGCCACCAATAACTCTCGTGGTGTCTTATGAGAGAGTGAGTGAGAATATTAAGGTCGCTCTATTCAGCTGCTCGAGGGCTTTTGGCGACGGACCTCCGTTTTGTCTTAGTGCGATGTTAACATAACTCTCGCTTATCAAGAGGCGTAATTGGCTGTGGGTAGCGGACATAATGTATGGGGTAGAAAACGAGCAGCATTAAAACGCTTACTAAACAAGAATCTTCTGTAAGAATAGATTTTTTTTTGTTTTATATACCTCAAAACTCAATCAATTAAGGTTCCCCGATTCGCTTACCTGATTCAATAAGTTACAACAGGCAACCATTCAGAATGCTAATTGTTAATGTTAACTTATACAGCGAAGAAACTCTCAAATAAATTCAATTGATCAGTTCTTCTCTAAGTCTTCCGTTAATCGAATAAGGCACCTAATTGAGATAATTTTGTATTTTCCGCACATGTGTGTGTGTGTGTGTTCCTACGGAAATGTGTCCTTAAAAGAGGATAATAATACTTAACAGGATTATATGATTCCTTGGTATCAAGGCGCCGATTATTTTTTCCTTCTTTTCCTTGCGACGTTGAGTGGTTTGGATATTACCAATTAGAATGGTTGAGAAATTGAGTTCATCGATCGGATGCATGCGATTAAATATCGAGATTTAAGAACTCTAGCTGTTCTCTGCTTAGGAGCGTAAGATATGTCTTTTAGATCTTTTGACATGGAGTGAGTGTTTCATAACGTCGTTCTTTCAGGAAATATGAAGGCTATTTGAGACGGACCTCGTAATTTTAAACCATGGTCAAGTTATAAGGGTAACACCTGAGCTGAACGCCTTTCCGAACCATCACACCATGCTAACAGGAGGATTTTAAGTTACGACAGATTTAACGTCCATTAGTTTTTTAATACATAGGGGGTTCAGTGGATCTTGGGTTTGAACTCATGACATGCTGGTCAGGGGATCGTCACCATGACCACTAAGCTACCACGGTCACACTTTTAAAATAGAATAGAATTTGATGAGGATGAATCCAAACTATATATATATATTTAAAACGCATTTTAAAAGTTTCACTTGTATGTAATTAACATGCTTTTATAAGTTTCACCCTTGTGTTTAATTAACACGCTTTTATAAGTTTCACTTGTATGTAATTAACACGCTTTTATAAGTTTCACTTGTATGTAATGGTATCTGAACTACTTTACCTACTAGTTAATTACCTACTTTAAAAGGTCAGATGAATTCGAAATTTTACACACTTGTCAAGGACCGATGGCAATACAATAATTTCATAATTTGATTCTATTGCCCTGAACAGGATAATCAGGAGACAGGATATTCCAGATTTGGCGATTTATTATACCATTCCAAGATTTGGCAACTAATTCTATATAACAAAGCCAGATTTGGTGGCTAAAAGATTAAAAGTAACTATAAAAGCGAACGTTTTTTTTTTACGTCAGCAATTTCTTATCCTAATATAAGCAATTGCTCAATCTTTCTGAAAATGGAAATTAAAAAAAAAAGATTCGTGCATGCGAAAAAAAAATAATTTGTTCTAACTCAGGGATGGGCGAACTTTTTCGGTAGTGGGGAAACAATTAAAAAAAAGTGTATAAATAAATGATAGCTAATAAAATACTAAGAATACATGCTTTTACTGTATATCGAACTTAAAAATGAAAAACAAGTTATAGTTTAAGAAAACTAAAAAACACGCTTTTATGGTTAATCGAACAAAAAAGTAAAAAAATAAGTCTTAATATAAGAATAAATTGATTTACGAGAAAATTAATGTCATTGTGTGTGGTAAAAGCGTGGGGTCCTTTGTACTAAATTTTTAAGTTAACTCAGTACTTCGGAATAGAACTAGTAAGAAATAATAACAATCGATAAAGAGCACCCCACGCTTTTACCACACACAATGACATTAATTTTCTCGTAAATCATTTTATTCTTATTTTTTTACTTTTTTGTTCGCTTAACCATAAAAGCATGTTTTTTAGTCTTTTTTAAAACTATAATTTATTTGTTATGCTCTTTGATCTTAGTGATTAAATTTTGTTTTATAACTAAGTGAAATGAAAGTCCAGAGACTGAGAGATAGCGTATCGCGCTTCCACTGTGCAAGTCTGTGGTTCAAACCCAGGATGGGCAAAGTCAAATCAGCACTTCATCCCTTCAGTGGCTCTATAAATGAGTACCACGTTTGCTTGGGAACTAAACACTGGGGGTTTTACGTCAGGTTGACCACCTGATCGGAACATCTACTCATGTAGCTTAGTGTCCAAGGTCGCGTATACTGAAATGACCACAGTAGGCTTTGGCCCTCATGGGCTTGTTGCGTCACTGCGTTTTTTTAAGCTAAGTGAGCTGTTTTTTTTAGCTGTTATGAATTTTGTGTAAATAGTGTAAATAATTTGTATTTGAGTGCTTAATGCATTTATATTACTCTATGTTATATTTATTTCATGTTAAAATTGTACTATTCACAAGCAATGCCACCCCTTATGTTATAATGGCGATTCAATGAGAACTTGGCGAAATTTTGGCGGTAGAGCCAAGTTGGCGACTATTTTGGCATAATTGGCGACCATGTTGGTGAGTTCGGAACCTTCTGGAATCTTCTGGAGAGTAGTAGATTTCTCCACTAGTATCGCGTTCAATGACACGAGCGGTTATATTTCTGGAAGTTTCTGTCGCGCCTATAAAAGAAGATGCTCGCCGGTACGGCGGGCAGTCTTGATTAAGCCAGCGAGTAATGAGGATTGTTTTGACTAGCGATTAGCTCGGCTGTGCTTGTAAATAATCTTTACTTACGTTTACTTTTTAAACACTGGTGATTGTGTTTGATTGCTGTTGAAGGTGTGAAGACCTTCGGATAGTTACCCTGTGAATACTGCTGCTGAATCCTGTATTTAAAGGATTGGATTTTCGATAATAAATTCACATCGGTCTTAAAGAACTGTTTATTTCCTTTGTGATTGTTTTGCATAAAATCCACGAACTCGGATCTACGTAACAATACGTTTAATTTTGAAAGTATTCGAATGGCGATAGCAGCCAAGGGGTCATAGTGACGAACTTGTGAGTCATAGTGACGAACTTGTGAGTCGTGAGTTCTGGTGCTAATGAAGATTTGTAATGTGGAGGGGTGGATGCATGTTAGATCTATCGAGGCTCAAATTTCTTATGTGGGTGGTGAGATAATTTGGAAAGGGGGTGGTTGGGTACCAGCTCAGGTGTCGTCTTCTTCATTTATGCGTGGTTCAAAATTATGAGGTCCTCCACCAATAGCGTTTGTGCTGAACGACGTTAGAAAAATCAAATGTAAAATATTTGAAAACAAGCAATTTATGAATTATTGTTACAAATGACAAGAGCGAATACGATTATATATATTCAGTAAGGTAATAGAGTTCAGATTACTTGTAAAAATATTTGTTTGTTAGTCGGCTGGGTGGCGTGGTTGGTTTGTCACTGGTCTTCTGTACGAAATGTTGGGGGATTTTCATGATGCAGAAAATCGACAACGGCCATGTCGTATGATTATACCACATCTAAAAGATCCCTAGGGGTGCTCTAGGCAAAATTAAATCCTAGTACAAGGTTCGCATCGTCAGAGCTCAGGTGCCTCCCTCTAGGGGTGAGACTGGGTGTCAAAATTACCTGCGACGATTGGTATCCACCAATATGGCACCGCACTGAAAAGAGATACCAGCTTTTTCGGTAATGTACTAGGTAGATTGATGAACTCTGTTAATAATCTGCCATTAGAAATAAAAAAATATTTGTCTGTTATATTCGCTTTGTTTCCAGAACTTGCTTTCTTCACATCATTGACTTTAAAATGAAAATTAGAATTAAATCAAAATTTTTCTTGTATTTTTTTTTTAATTTAGGGTTTCAACGAATGCACTATTGTGAGGCATTTTTTGTTTCCGCAATCGGTGATATTATATTTTTTAATTTACATCGAGATAACTTTACATGCAATCATCCATTAGGGCAGCGGTGCTCAAACTGCGCGGCAAACTGCGAAGGGGTCTCGAGGAATATTGAAAAATCGAATATAAAGATTTAAAAAATTGCAAATTAAATGAAAGGAAGCAATAAATAAATAAAAATACATTCAGATATAATAAAAATAAAATACACATTTACATGATATAAACTCAAACTCAGTTGCACAACAGCCAATGAGGGCCAGGTCCCACTGTACCCATTCTAGTATACGTCACCTTTGGGCACTGAGATACATGAGCAGATGTCCCGATCAGGTGGTCAGTCTGAAGCGAGACCCCCAGTGTTTAAGTCCCCAAGCAAGCTAGGTACTTATTTATCAACAAACTGCAATGGGGATGAAAGGCAGAGTGGACCTTGTCCGGCCCGGGACTAGAGCCGGGACCTGTGGTGGAGAAGCGTGATACGCTACCACTCGACCACTGGGCCTTTTACATGATATATAATACACTTATAAATGCATCTGCACTGCATTATATATTAGATAATTGATTTATCAATACTAAGTTAAGAAAAAGATTAATAATCACTAGTGGTTCCCATGGCTAGTCATATACAAAATTATAGAAAAATTTAAATCTTATATAGACAACTTGTACAGCTTAAAATTAAAATCGTACTGTAGCTTTAGAGTCAAAGTTAATTATTATTGAATTCAGTACATTATTATTGCATGGAGGAAGGCACGGTAAAAATTATGATTGAAAATTGGGTTGCAAATATTCAAAATTTGAGAAGCACTGCATTAGGGGGGGATGGAAAATTAAGTTTCTTTATGTAGCAGAGTAATTTTTTATTAACTCCGCATATCAGAAACATAAGCAGATTAAGGTATCCGACTACGTTCGGAACCGTGATTTTGCAAAAGCGCATAAATGGATAATTTTCATGATATTTAGTGTCACTCAGATTAGAATACATGCATAAAATTGTTTTAAGAATATATTTTGACAAAAAGATTTATTTAAATATAATATTTTGGCAAAAATATTAACTTACAATAATCTTTTTTCCAAAAGTTTTCCTTTTTTGAAAAATGGTTCTATTATAATAATAATTTGCCTGTATATAGCTCAGACCTCTCTACAGAGGCTCCACTAGAATTTTTGAAAAATTCACATTATTTTCAGAGTTACCACCAATTGAAATAATTATTGGCGTTTTTTTCTTAAAATTGCTCCCCTCTGTTGACGTAAAATATGAATAAACCCACTTCTAAGTTATATATTTCAAAAATTCTAGTTGAGCCTCTGTAAAGAGGTCAGAGCTATATACAGGCAAAATATTATTATAATAGAAGCATTTTTCACAAAATGAGAACATTTCGAAAACAGATTATTTTAAGTTAATTTTTTGCCAAAATATTATATTTAAATAACTTTTTTTTGTCAAAATGTCCTTAAAACAATTTTATGCATATATTTTAATTTAAGTGTCACTAAATATCATGGAAATTATCCATTTAAATGCTTTGTAAAATCACGGTTCCGAACGTAATCGGATACCTTAACCCAAAAAAGGTGCAGGCGTGCCTTGTTTCGTGGCTAAAAGCAATTGCAATACATAACTTTTTTAAGAAATTAATAAAAAAATTGTCCCAATAATGATTTTATGGATTACAAATATTCAGAGTAAAAAATAAAGTAAAACAATCATCATCAGCCAAATCTTTTTTTCTTTCTTTATATGTATATATATATATATATATACATATACACTGGTGTGCAAAAATTAAGGACGAGACGGTTTTTTCAATATAACTTTGTACAAAAGCTTTCCAAATCAACACATTTAATACCGTAAGATCCCCAATACGTGAGGACATGTGTAATATATATGTAAGCAACACTTACTAAAAGAGAAATCAAAGGGATAAAAAGAAGCTTGATTGAAAAAGTAGCATGGAGCGCAATGCGACTGAAGGCCGAAACATCCCTGTGATGGGTGTCCAGCAAGAAACATCCGGTCTTTAGTAGGGGTTATGATCTTTCCTGACTGCTAGGCAGGTTTCACAGCGTCTGTCCATGCTGAGAATGAGGGTGTCAATGAGTTGTTGAGGCATTGCTGCCCATTCGTCTTGCAGCGCCAATCGAAGCTTCCGAATCGTTACTGGTGGTAAGGTACGAGCTGCCAAGCGTCTGCCTAGAAAATCCTTTACATGCTCGATGGGATTGAGATCCGGAGATCGTGCCGGCCAATCCATACGTTCAATATCCTCACTCTCTAAGAGCTGTTCGGCAGCTACTGTGTGATGACATGGTGCATTGTCGTCCATGAAAAGGAACTGCAGACCCATAGCGCCTCTAAAAAGACGCGCATATGGAAGAAGAATCTCGTTACAATAACGGGTCCTGTTGACTGAACCTGCGTCGAAGATGTGAAGGTCTGTACGACTACCAAGCATGATGCCTCCCCAAACGAGAACACCGCGACCTCCATACCTGTCCCTTTCAATGATGTTCGAGGGATGATTGCGGCTTCCCCGCTCTCTCCAGATGAGTATGCGATGAGAATCGCTACTCAAACTGAATCTGCTCTCATCTGTAAAGAGTACTCGTCCCCATTCATTGTCTCTCCAATTCCGTTGTTCCCGGCACCACAGAGAACGCCTTCTCCGATGGGCAGGCGTTAAAGGTACACACCGTACAGGGCGTCGTGCAAACAGACCACCACCGTGCGGTCTTCTGGCCACGGTAAAATGCGATATCGGTCGTCCAGTCGCCTGTGTCGTATGTCTAGCGATTTCTCCCCCCGCTGTCTGCCGCCTGTTTCTTCTGACCTGTAAGACAATGTACCGGTCATCTGCGGGTGTCATTCCTCGTGGACGACCACTACTGAACCCCCGGATAGCTGTTCCTGTAGTTTGAAATTGTCTCCAAAGTCGTGAAACGATGCTGTGAGCAATTCCGAACTCTGCAGCCACACTTGTCACACTGCGGGCTTCCTCCAACTTCCCAATGATTCGACCTCGGGTAAAAGCATCCAGATGTCGTCTAACAGATTGATTATTCGCCATTTCTCGCTGAGGCAGCAACTCGGTGTGATTTTAACTGCTATACGGCGTGCAATCTTTTTGCCAGAAATACTGATCTTACACTGACAACATGCTTTATACTACTCAGACACTCCCCCATTACGTCTACCTGCATATCTGCGCATGTGCTACCGTACATCACCTTACTTAATCTCCTGATTGGTCTTTCTGTCCGCTCTGCCTCTTTGTTCAGCTGATATGCTAATTTTTCGACTTCGTCCTTAATTTTTGCACATCAGTGTATATATATATATATATATATATATATATATATATATATATATATATATAACAGATTAAATCTTATTATTTATGCTAGATATACATTACATAATTATTCTATAATTATTAATATAGTTTTAATATATTTTTAAAAAATTTGATAAATTAAAAAATGTAATTAGATATTTTTAAGTACTTTTATCTCAATAAATATCATGTAAAGAATACATAAATTATACTTATTACGATTATATGAAGTATCTGTCTGTATTACTCACATTTTAGCTATGCAATAATACATAATTTGTATGATGCGAAAGAAAAAACGAAATAGAGCTATGCAAGTTAAGTATTAAAAATAATAAATTATAGTTTTTAAAAAAAACTCAAAAACACGTTTTTTAGTGAATCGAACTAAAAAATAAAAAAAAATAATTTTTAATGTAAGAATAAAATGATTAGCTAGAAAATGAATGTCATTGGGGTAAAAGCGTGGGGCGCTCTATATTAATTGCTATAATTTCTTACTAGTTCTATTCCTAAGTGCAGAGTGAGTGTAAAAATGAAGTACAAAGCACTCCACGCTTTTGTCACAATAACATTATAATTTTCTAGTTAATCATTTTATTCTTATATTAAGAATTATTTTTTACTTTTTAGTTCGATTCACTATAAAAGCGTGTTTTTTAGTTTTTTTTTTATGTATATAAAGTATAATTTATTTTTCATTTTTTAGTTCAATCTACAATAAAAGATTAAGTTTTTAAAATTATATTTATTCTTTGTTGAATTTATCCTCGAGTTTGATATTTGGAGCCGGAATGACGAGGCTGCCAGAATATTAGTCTTGCTCTTCAATGGATATTAATTAACACGGTTCTGAAAGATATTTATTCTCTCCGGTTACGGGGCCTCGGATGAGTCCCATATCGTTACATTTCAAAGATTCCATCTCTATAGATACATGTCTAACTAATAAAAGTGTGTTAAGAAGAAATGTTAAATTTCAATTGTGTTATCACCTTTTAAAAGTATTGCTATAATAATATTAATTCGTGTCATCACTTCTAAACGTGTTGCTTTATCAAATAAAAAATTATTTAACAGTGAGAACAGAATTTATCCCCTCTTAAATGTGTTGCTATAATGTTAATTCATATCATTACTTCTAAACTTATATATATTACTTTATAAAAATAAAAAAATATTTAGCAGTTAGAACATAAATTATTTTTCTTTCACATGCAGGAGTCTTTTTTTATTTCCAATTTCAGAAAAACTAGATTAATATTATTGTAAGAAATTGCTTACGCATCCACCCTACCCTTTCTCACATAAATAACACTTTTTTTGTTTCATTTGTATTAACCACAAGCCTATTCGCGGTTTTAGGGTTGCATCTTAATCTTTTAGCCGCTAAATCTCGAATTAGTCGCCAAATCTGAAAATGGTTTATGCAAGAAGTTACTAAATCTGGAAATGGTATACGGAATTAGTCACCAAATCCGTAAATCGAATTCCTAATTATCCTGATCAGGACAATGGAACAAAACTATGAAATTATTTTATTTTCATTGATCCTTGACAAGTGTGCGAAATTTCGAATTAATCTTGTGATGTACCTCCCCTTGGAAATACATCACAATCTGAGGTTTTAAAGTGGGTAAGAATAGAGTTCAAAGATTCTGTTACCTACAAGTTAAACTTATAAAAGCGTGTTAAAAAGTTGATTAATGTTAAAGTTTACTTGATCTTTTTTTAATGGGACACATTTCTAAATTCAGCGTCATGAAAAGTTTTAGCACAGAATTCAGATAAACCTTAGTCAATATGCGAATAGCATAAAATATGTGCTACTCGAAAAGGAAGAACTCAATATTGTTTAGTACAGAGCAATATCATTAAAATATTCTAAACATTAATTTCTAAACACAAGGGAATACATTCTCTGAACGATTTCCAAAATGTATCCTTTTATCAACGATATTTTTATGTTCCTTTCATAGTGAAATATAAATAAAGGCTGCAAATATAGATATTACAAATAATGGCCAATAAACACCGCTATTCGAATCCACACTTAGGAAAGAAATAGAGAAATAGCACTTCTCTTTGCGTTATAAAAGGAAAGACGAAATGATCGACTTAAATAACAGAAAAGGAAGATTTATCATCTTTTATCGGCTCATTTATAAAACTGAGCAGATTTCGAAAGTGGAATTTCACACGAAGAAATTCAGGAAGAGAAAAAAATAAATGGTAGTCGAAGACGTTTCTCTCTTCCCATTCCTATAAAGAATGTTAGAAATGTTGAGAAGTTTAAAGGAAAAATGAATAATAAAAACACAAAAAAAATATTTACAAAATTCAAATTTCAATAATATATCTAATGAATTTTAACGCAGTTAACATATATGCTTTTTTGTTATGTACATAGTGGAATGTTTTATAGAAATTCGCTGGTTCATAATGAATAAAGACCTCAAAACATCTACTATAAGACAAATTACGAGGGATGATCAGAAAAAAAAAGATTACAAGCCGCGGCATTTTAAAAACAACATATTGTGGAGAAATTTGTTTCCCCAGAGTGTGTAGACAGATAGTGTTACTTGTCATACAGCTGGTGTGGGGGTAGATAGTGAAAATTCCCAAACGGTTTAGGACGATTGAAATGGCAAGATGCTTAGAAAATTGGTCTCCTTTGGAAGTGTGAGCCATGATTCGATTTTTATGGGCAAAGAGTGTGTTTGCATCTGACATTCACATCAATGATCTGACAACATGTAGCAAAACGGTGTCGCTCTTTTATATCAGGCAGACAGGATGTCAAAAAACCACAAATAGCAGGAGCGGCTGGCCAAGTTCTTCAAAGACGGAAATCAACCACGGCACGAGTTGAAGAAATTATTCAAAATTATTCAATATTTCCTGTTTTCGAGGTTGAAGGCGCGCTCATCCGGCAGAGGTTTGCCTTCAGACAGTGCTGTGAAAACATCCGCCGAGACCTGGATCAATGTGGACAGGGACCTAATTTCTACTAAGACGGGTTAAACAAATTGGTTCTGCGTTCTGATGAAGGCCTAAATAGACTTGGTGATTATGTCGAAAAGTGATAGGCACGTATGCTTCTTAATTACCTTTTGTATTTTCTGTCTATTGTTGATAAATATTCCTTTATTTGACTTGTAACCTTTTTTTATCATTCCTCGTATGTTGAGAAATATTTCTGATTTAAATTGCAATTATAAACCTAGAAAAACGTATTAATTGACTCCTATATTTAAATAAATCAATCCGACTGTATGTTACTCTAACTTATTTATTTCTATCCTCAAAATCATACTTTTGCAATGTCCTACGCAATGGAATTAATTACTCCGTAACTCCTCCCATTGTTCGACTCGGAGGGGATCAATCAGATCGATTCCTATCATCTCACGCTCATCTCACAAATATCTTCCATATCTTTACCCAAGACTTTGTTGTATCCGGATTAGCTAGGCTAAACTCCACCCATCTTCCTGATTAAATCTAAGCTACTTTTTTGGAGTACTTTCTTCATTTGGGGAGTTTTCACCATCCATTTTCTTCAGTTAAATTTTTATACATTTAAAATCTCAATTTAACCTTAAACTTCCAAGAGAACACACACATCTTTTTTATTTTATTATTAAATTTTTGTTTTAAAGTAAAATCTTTATTAAAGATCAAATAGTCTAGCTATCAATGTTTCCAAAAGTCAATATTTAAGGTTAGAGACCCGGAGGGCAAAACTCCATTATCTACCAACAAGAGTACAGAAATTATTTTCGATTTAAAAAACGGACGTGGGTTTGCGTTGTACTCAAAATAACAGTTAGAAGTCCTTATTGCAGCAAATACAACACACGGAATTAATAGAGTATTATTAATTCAATTTTTAAGGTGAAAATGATAAAAGGTAAAGCATTATTCAAAAGTATTCCTCTTGGAACTTATACAATTTATTTTCATACTTAAATTGTATGCTTATGTGAAAAGATATAACAAAAATATTTTTTTCCTAATTTTGTAAATGTTATCACTATTCATTTATTGTTTAGTTTACTTTCTTTAGAATTTTCACTTTTGCTGTGGCATAAAAAATTCAAGTTTTAAATTTATCAGATTCAAGATTTGTATTTTACTTTTGTTTGTTTATCTCTTATAATATGTATTGAATTCATAAAAAGTTGCAAGAACTTGATTTAAAGAACGTTTTAAAAAAAGCTTCTTTAAAATTTCCTTGTAGTTTATAAAGATAACTCAATCCTATGATCCTTCACTGTTAAGTAATTGATTTCCATTGAAAATATGAGTAGAGAGTAAATATTAAGTTAATTACTTAAATGTGTTTAAAATAGTTTAAACACTAATAATGTTGAATATATATTTTTAGTTTTATATTTAATAGAAAAACCTAAAACTGGTAATTATGGTTTAAGAGAAAAAAATTCATTTAGAATAATTAAACTCTAAATTTTATCAGCGTTAAATGAAGGATTTCCTTATATTTTTCTAAGATTGCTAATGTATTATGTTTAGTGATATTTGATAATAATTTAACAATTTTCCAATTGAAATTACACTTCAGTTTCCTAATGAAAAAGGATTTAACTACATTTGAGTTTAAGATACAGTGGAATTTTTAGCAAATGAATTTCTTTTTTGTAAATACATGAATAATTTGTAAAATAAATATTTGAGCCTTGTTGAAAAGAGATCGATTAATTCGCATTTGATATTTACATGATCATTTTTCTTGAATTGTCTTTACCAGGGATGAGCATTAAGTCGATCGTGATTGATTGGTGGACCACCAAGACATTTTGGGGTGACCACCTTTATTAAGACACAAGACGTGCATACTAAAATACAGTGGGTGATCGGATAACGAACATAATCCGTTCCAAAACTATGTTCGCTATCCGAATTGTTCGTTAACTGATCATCGATTCACCATAGACTTCTGTGTGAAATCGATTAATTCGTTCTGGAGACCCTAAAAAATAAAGTAAGTTTTCTTAGTAAGTTTTTAAAAAAATAATGCATGCATATAGTCTTGCATATTAATCAGTCCTTTTCATTTTTTGCTTATGGGACGTTAAAGAACATGTCCAATGTCCATTGCTTTTCTCTTTTTTTCAGGATTTACCGGAAGTAATTAATAGCATTGTCGTTGTAAAGATCCTCAACCCTACTGACATCAGCTTGGTTTGGGTGTCATTCTAAGACCATTGCTCTGACAGCCTCCCACTTTTTCAAAAGATCTTTAATGGCAGATGTCGGCATTGGTACTCTTTCGTCTTCCTCTTGTTCAGAAGGAGACACATTTCGTTGTGTTTCTTGGTGTTTTTCATTCAATATTTCTTGGAGTTCTTCTATCGTCAGTTCATCTTCATGTCCCATTATGATCTCTTCTATGTCATCCTCGTTCACCTCCAATTCCAGATCTCTAGCAGTTGGCAAAATTTCAGCCATAATTTAAGGGGTGTCTCCCTGATCACCTCCGAAGATGTGTTCGTTGTCCAAACACAAAAAAATCTTTCTTGAAAGTGTTCGTTATTCTAATATGTATTCGTTATCCGAACACACAAATCTTTCGTGAAAGTGTTCGTTAACCGATTTGTTCGTTGACCGATCTGTTCGTTAACCGATCACCCACTGTAAACATATTTTTGGAACACCGACGCCAGATAGATTGGAGAATCGGCTTTTCACAATAGAGGTGACTGTATTTACTTAAGGTATCCGAACACGTTCAGAGTACTTTTTGAAAAAATTACATATTTAAACATTATAAAGGCTTTTTTATAGGACTCAATACCAATAAATACTAATATTTATCCAACAATATTTACAATAAATTGCCTGAATTTGACAAAAATCACAATTATAGGGGAAATTTGAGCAATATTTTTGTAAAACTTCAAAGCAATTATAGAAAAAAGTAATAAATATATATTGGTAAATGAATTACCAAAACAATCTAGAGGCATTTATCTAGAGAATGTACTATAAAATTTGAAAATTTTAGAGCTGATTGAATAAACGTTATAAGAAGAATTGCATTCTTTATGAGACCGTTATTTACACAACAAGCCACCCTAACTCAAAAAATATTCATATAATAAGAAATATTTTAGTATATTCTCTAGAACATAGCATAAATATCAGGTTCAAAAAGTTTTATAGAAATACATTTGTAGTATTTTGTGTGATCAGACTCGCCATGATAGATTTCGAACAATTTAAATGCCCACTTCTGGTAGATCAAAAACCCACTTCCGGTTTTTCTAACTTAAAAAAATTGATTGCAACTTGGCCTCTAAGAAGCGTAGAATCAAAACAAAGTATGTTTTGTAAGGCCAAAAGATAGCTCTGTTCAATAAAATAGAAAACAAAAATATCGGTCTTGTCCGAATTTGGTCATTTTCAACGTGTTCGGATACCTTAAGCAAATGATTTGAAAATGTGTAGATGACACACATGTAGGTACCTTTATTTGAAGCGCACGATGGTACTTAACTCGTTGACTGCTGCTGCAGAGGAAAAAAGTGATGAATGTGATGCCAACCGTATAAATGGACTTTTGCCTTCACACTGACTGAAGGGGAGAACACAAATAATGATCAGCACTTCCCACGATAGCACGCGATTGGCTACTGAGACATCATCCTATGCCCCGCGTTTCCATGGGAATGGGTGCTTGTGTTGGTGTCATGTCCTATGATAGCGTGGCACTCAGCAGCGAATTAATTAAATACATAAGTCAGTTTCAGATTCATTCGTTCACTTGTGTTTTCTGCCGTTGCATTGAATACGCTCGCGATCCAAGGTCCAGCAGTCGCTCCTATTTGTTCAAGCATTCAACTTGACAATTTTGTGTTACATATTTTTCTGTAGTAAAAATAGTAATCTGTCATATTTTAAAAGTAGGGTACAATGTCGAAAACAAGTGTTAAGAAAAGAAAACATTAAATTGTAATACAGAAAGACCACACTTATGCCACTCGGTGGAGAGCAACACCTGTGATACCCCCTCCCTGGAAGTACCATCTTTTCATCTACTCGACCTAGATTCGTGGGAGGTAAGAATTGATCACCCAAATGGGCTATAATCAATCCAATTTATTATTATCTAAATACGAGGTGTGTAAATTAAATAATGAGACTGATTTTTTTTTCACTTGTTTATTCCAATAAACTTACAATTCAACATTGTCTCCTTCAAAGTAACTACCTTCTGAAGCCACACAGCGCTGGAGACGTTTCTTCCACTCCTCATAGCACTGGTGGAACTCGGATATTGGAATAGCCTTCAACTGGTTGATTACAGCCGTTTGAATGTTTTCCAGTGTCACAAAATGATGTCCCTTGAGGTGATTCTTCAATTTCGGAAAGAGGAATAAGTCACAAGGACTTTAGTCGGGCGAATAAGTGGGCTGAGAAGCAACATGAATGTTTTTACCGGCCAAGAAACGGTTCACTGAGAAAGGTTTTTCGGAACCATTTTGGCGCAGATCTTTCTCATCTTCAATTCATTGGTCAAAATCTGATGAACGGTGGTGTAATTCAAATTCAACTCTTCCCCAATCATTCTGACTGTCAAACGACGATCTGAACGCACAAGATCCCGGACTCTAACGACATTTTCAGCGGTTTTTGAAACTGACTCTTCAATTGACTCTCTTCCTTCTAAAAACGCCTTAAACTACCAGAAAACCTGGGCCCTTGACAAAACACTGTCTCCGTAGGCTTGCTGAAGCTTTGCAAATGTTTCCGTTGCGTTGTGTCCAAGTCTGAAGCAAAACTTGATAGCACATCGTTGCTCGTTGTCACTCATTTCAGAACACACAAAATAAACCTGTTTCACTAAGCAAATCACTACAGACAATTAACTTGACTCAGCGACTTCAAACTCATACTGATGACGCATCACATGTTTACCTACGTCCCCTCCATGTTCCACTTCCCCAGTGTTCCCCGATCAAACGCTACGCTACCAGTCTCATTACTTAATTTACATACCTCTTATATTGAGCAAAACAAGTCTTACAATAGGTAGGAAATCAGGAGTGATATAACGTATCCCTAAAATCTATGTAAATAAGCGCCTGGAATCCTAACCACTTATTTTTAAACAAAGTTATCCTATGAATCTTAATGTGTCCTACTACGTTCGGAACCGTGATTTTGCAAAAGCGCATAAATGGATAATTTTCATGATATTTAGTGTCACTTAGACTAGAATACACGCATAAAATTGTTTTAAGGACATTTTGACAAATTTCTTTTATTTAAATACGATATATATTTTGGCAAAAAAACCACCTTAGAATAATCTTTCTTCAAAATGTTCTCCTTTTGTGAAAAATGCTTCTATTATAATAATATTTTGCCTGTATATAGCTCAGACCTCTGTTTAGAGGCTCAAATAGAATTTTTGAAATATATAACTTAGAAGTGGGTTTATCCATATTTTACGACAACAGAGGGGAGCAATTTTAAGAAAAAAACGCCAATAATTATTTCAATTAGTGGTAACTCTGAAAATAATGTGAATTCTTCAAAAATTATTCTAGTTCAGCCTCTGTAGAGAGATCTGAGCTATATATACAGGCAAAATATTATTATAATAGAACCATTTTTCACAAAAGGAGAACATTTGGAAAAAAGATTATTCTAAGTTAATTTTTTGCCATAATATTGTATTATTTACTTTATTTTTTTGTCAAAATGTCCTTAAAACAATTTTATGCATGTACTCTAATCTGAGTGACTCTAAATATCATGAAAATTATCCATTTATGCGCTTTTTTAAAATCACGGTTCCGAACGTAGTCGGATACCTTAATCTTCCTTAATTTCTTTGTCTTACTAAAGCCCGTTCTATAATTATGCTTCTAACTTTAAATCCTTACCATCAGCTCACAGCGTCCAGCATCTCAGCTTCCTTTTCCCTCTCCTTTTGCGATTACAAAACCTCCTCTACATATCTACTAACTAATCTGAATATCATGGTTTCTTCTTGAGAGGATTAGCTGTGAAATAACTCAATTCTGACCCCAAAGGTTCCCCAAGAGGATTAGTATGAAAACACGATAAAGCCCCGTCACACACCTTTTGAACTTTAAAATTAGCCTGTACCCTGGGAAGTCTGCTCACCCCTGGTCCTTACTAACACCTTCTATGCAATATACATGGTGACCCGAAAGTCCATTAACACTTGAAAATTAAATAATTCCCAAAATAATGTACGTAGAGGGGTAAAAATGGACACACATGCTTGAAAATGACACGGGATTTAATTAAGACTAAAAAAGGAGCAAAAATGACCAACACAGTTGGACAGCAAAACGGCAATGACGCCGCTTACAAATCATGTATAAAATGAACTATAGTTAGAGAGGAAACAGGTGCACCAGCAATTGCAGCATGTTGACTTTACCAGTAAAGGCATTATTAGTAGAGCTGTACTATCAGAATAAGAGAATCTCTGTTACTGCAGTTTTTCGAATTTCACTATAAGAATGGCATGAAAGAACTCTTGTGTGCATCGTTAGATGAAGATGGCGTTTTGAGCTGTCACTTCCGTCATAAATGGCCTACCGAGTCCCTAGACCTCAATCCGTGTCATTATTGTTACCTGAAGTCGCAAGACTACCGCGATCGTCCGAATTCATTAGGGATGCTAATAGAGAACATTCGAATGCAATATCTTACCATACTTACAGATATGTTGCATAGTTTTGTTCTCAACGATTACAGGTATTGTTGAATAATGATAGCCGACAGGTTGAACACTTGTTATAAAGAACATCGTCTATAGCTAAAAATCTATTGTTATGCTAATTATTGCTTTTGTTATAAAAGGCGCCAACATTCATGGATGGATAAATACCATGTATTATCAATGATTTTAAAAGAAGATTTTAATATTCAAATTTGGAAAGTGACAGTTGTTTTTTGCAAACGTTGCAAATTTGTAAAATGACAATTCATATCAACATTCTACAGCAGCGTTTCTCAAGTTATCAGGTGTGCCACCCTGAGGGGGCATGGTCACTTTACTAGGGGGCGTGAGCATGTTAAAAGCAAAATATTATTTAAAAATAATTATTAATTTACTGAAAGTAAACAAACAAAATACATTCGGACATAATAAAAAATAAAATACACATTCATGCTGTTAGAACACACTTATAAATGTATCAGTACCCAATGTATTTTATAATTATTTTAAAAATACTAAGTTAAAGACAAGTTTCATAATTACCAGTGACACCACGGGCTTGTCATGTATAAAACTATACACAGAAATTAACACTTATCTTGATAATTTGTACGGTTTATAATTAACCCTTAACTGCCGATTAAAAGTTCCCCTATTCACTCCTCAATGCCACTATTTTACATATAGGTGTGCGTATGGGATGGATTGGACAGAGGAGGGGGGAGAAGAAAAGGAATAAATATATAAAAGAAAGCGAATCCTTTGAAATAAGTAAATTCTTCGTATATACTGTCAAGGTCCTTTTACTGCATTCCAAAACCTTCGGAATAATTTTCTGGATAGCAGCGCACAGGAAAGATCATACTTTGGAAATGCGTGTATATACGTCCGAGGCAATTAATGCTTTGGCTGAGGTAGATGGTTATGTACGCTGGTGGCACTTAAGAGGTTAAATTCGTATTGTAGCTTCGCCGTCAAATAATAGCACCGATTGGGCAAAAAGACCGTATAAACTTTAAAAAACTATAAAGCACAGAAAATTAAACAAAATAAAAAAACGGTTTGAAGGTTTAGCAACGATAAGTTACGGGTTTTTTTAAAATAAGAAAAATAAAAAAAAATTCAAAAAACAATCAATAGGTAGCGTTTCGTACATAAGTGAAAGGAAAGACTCACAAATATAACTTTACCAAATCATTTATTACAGCAGCATGTGTTCCACATATCCACCACTCCCAAGGTATGACACATTCCAAGCGTGTCTTAAATCCTGCAACGGCAGAGTGCAGAATATCCGCCTGTATACACGACAGCTCTCGGTGGATCGCATCTTTCAATTCCGATAGAGTGGATGGACGGGATTAATTCCCTCCGGAATTTCAATATCCCCGCAGGCAAAAGTCTACTGGTGTCAGATCTGGAGCCCGAGGAGGCCATGTAAACTTGCAACGTTTGCTAATGATTCTTAGACTTGGTTGTCCGGATCTTACACAATTCTCGAGTGATCCAGTTTCCTCAAATCGCTGAACAAGCGTTATGAGGCGTATCACTGTTGAAGGCCCTCTTTTCGACTCTTCACATTTTTCTGAAGTCGGAATTTACGCAGTGCAACAGTCGCTGATTCCTTGTTCATGAAAAGCAGCTCCACCAACAAAGCTTTGTCTTTCTCACTCGGCATCCTTGTTCACTTAGTTGGCAAGCGACGGAGAATTAGATCTGGATCAAGAGCATCAGTAATTGTAATCGCCTGTCTCATTTGCATATTTCCAACTCAGTTGTTTCTACCAGCACCATCTCTCTCTCTCTCGGTAGGTTTTTTCTTATCTTAAAAAAATTCCCATGGCTTATACAGATGCTAAACCTGTAAACCATTTTTTTATTTTGTTTAACTTTCTGGATTTTATAAACTTTTAAGGTTTATACGGACTTTTTGCCCTCCCTGTATTATTGAATTCAATACAGTAAGACCCTGCTTAACGCTGTTTCGTTTAGCGCTGTTTTAGTTTAATGCTCTTTTTTTTAATTGTGGGATTCCCCGAAAATGCATGCAGCGTTAGGCTTCCTGATATCCGAAGCAGTTTATCTGTGTTTCATCTTTTCTGTGGTGTTATACGAACGTACTTTTATCGTTTCAAACATATGTTGACGTTATTGTAAGAATAAATTTAGAAAATACAACGATTTCTATAGTGACAAATATTATGATTTTTAGTCTTTATCATGGGTGATAATAAAAACCACGAAAATAAAGCTACAAGAAAAAGAATTTCACAAGAATCTAAAATGCAAGTGATTAGAAGATTAGATACTGTTGAGCATCAATTTCACATTGGTTCTGCATTGAATTTGGCAATTTCAACAACAAGGACCATTCTTAAGGATAAAGAAAAAAATATTGCTATCGGCAACTGCAATTACGACAAGCTCTGCAACTAGAATTACCCGTTCTAGAAATATTACTATGTATGAAATGGATAATAGACTTTTTATATGGACTGACGACGAAATTGAAAGCAACATGCCTTTAAGTCAGTGCTTATCAAACTTTCAATACTGGCGCCCCCCTTTTCAATCACAATTTTTATCGCGCCCCCCTTATACATAATAATTTACTGAATGCAATAATAATGCACTTTTACGATAAAGCAACAATATTTATTATAAACCGTACAAATTCATGACATAAGTATTAAATTTTGTATATGTTACTTTTAAGCAAAAAAAAAGTTAAGTAATAGGATAATTACTAAGTTATTTTTCCTTTCTCTGATTTTTAAATTGGAACATATTACAAAATGCGGTGGTTGCTTAGAAGACAAAATATAGATATCAGCTAAATATAGAAAATGAACTCAGAGGGTCAATTTCTTATCTTAAAACTCCTTTCAAAAACTTTGCTCTGTAAGACAAGCCCGTGGAAGTCCTTAATAATTATTAAACTTGTTCTTAATTTAGTAATAAGATTGATTGATTGAATATTAACGTCGCACTGTTCAGCTGCACGAGGGCTTTTGACGACAGACCACGTAATTTTGAACCATGGTCAAGTAACGTGGATGACACCTGAGCTGGCACCTCTCTCTCCTAACTACCACACCAACGGGAAAACGTTTCAACTCTCAACAGATTTAACGTGCATCGCTGCCCTACACGGCGGGTCTTTTGTGGTACTGGGCTCGAACTCGTGACAAGGCAAGCCACGATCCGATACCTATACCACTCGGCTACCGCTACCAAATTCAGTAATAAGAAATTATTTATAAAATACCTTCTTCAGTACTGATACATCAAACGTATACTGGCTGAAACACCGACTCTTCGCACGAGTTCATTTTTTAAAAAAATAAAACATTATTCTTGATATAATAGCTGAACTGTAAGGAGAGTAAAACTGTGTGCACGACATTGTATACAAAAAATGTAAAATGGTTTTTTTTTAGATAAATGCTATAATTGTAAATAACTGTTTTTAAAAGAACTGTAATTTTAAACCTCACACAATTAGCATTTAGAATTAATGTTAAATTATGAAAAGAATATAAAATTCCGATGAAGAATAATTGTGTTACTTTTTAACATTTAAAGCGAGAAGACTTCAAAATGTTTTAACCCGGGAGCAGGCGCGTTCTCGATACTAACATTAATGGTAGTGCGGGGGACTCAGTCACCCCAATCATTTGTTTAGAATTATTTTTACTGTACACGATACAAATCGGAATTCTAGTGAATATTTTAATTTATAGAAAGTATACTTACCTTCTTTCAAGGACTATTCAATTCTTTGATGATTTGAGAAAAATCCAATAAAACTGAACTAAAATGATTCAAAAGTACAAGACCATAATAAAGGACGCAAATCAGACACTTTTCAATTATCCTACAGAAATGTTAAACCAATAAATTCTTTTCCAAATATCGCAAAATTCAATTATTTACAATTTCTCTAAGCGAAAAGCAAACGCATAAAAGATGGAAAGGAACTAATATTGATAATAACCATACCATAAGATAGAAGGTCAATCAAATGATTAGCAAACGTACTATGCAGCCTAGCTGAAAAGTGAATCATGACTTCCTTTTCTTTTTCTACAACTAATGTACAGTATTTCAATAATAATTACAGTGGTGAATTGTTTATCTTCTTAGAATTTTCTCAGGGTCTGGGTTTCGTTTTTTCTTTTAACGAGTAATATTTTATGTTAAAACGTAATAAAAAAAATCTCTCATTGAGGAAATACAGCAAATAAAACAAAATGTTTTTTTTTTCCTTTAATTTGGTTTTGGGCTCAAAGATAGCTATTTGATGACGGAAAAAAGCCAGATAATAAACGTAAATTATGTCAGTGTTGTTGTGTGTATTTTTTTTTATTATGGAAGAAAGCATTTTGTTTTACTTCTCTTTCCGGTTATTTTTTTTAAAAAAATCTTTAAATTTTCGATACGCTCCGGCCCCCTTGTAGGGTCATCGCGCCCCCCCCCTTGAGAAACACTGCTTTAAGTGAATCTACCTTCATGATAAAAGGCAGAAAATTGGAAATACAGAAGAGACCGAATGATCTGAAATGTAAACATACTGACTTAGAATTTTATTTATTTTTTTATGTATATTCGTTTATTATGGTTCTATATTTGTAAGAAATATATTTCTGTTTTATCGTTATAAAAAACATAATTAATAAATTTAATGGCAAAACAACTGACCAATTTTCCACCCATCTTCCCCTAACGGCGGTTCTCAAACTGTGGGGCGCTCCCCCCCTTGGGGGCCGTGACAAGTGTACGAGGGGAGAGCGAGCATATTGAAAAGTTAAAAGAAAGATTATTTAAAAAAAATATTAATGTACCGAAAGTGAGTAAACAAACAAAATACATTCTGACATAAAAAATAAAATGCACATTTACACTGAGTGTTACACTTATAAATATAACATTGCTGCATAATGTATTTTATAATTAATTTACCCATACTAAGTTAAGAACAAGATTAATTATTACCAGCGACCCATGGGATTGTCATATATAAATTTATATACAAAAATTAACACTTTTCTTGATAATTCGTATGGTTTATAATAAATCCTTTAACTGGCGATTAAAAGTTACGGGGAGCAAAGGAATAAATAAAATCAATAAAAAATAGCCTCTGAAATAAGTAAATTCTACGCAAACACTATCAAGGTCGTTTTATTGCATTCCAAAGCTTTCGGAATAATTTTATGGATAACAGTGCACAAAAAAGATCGTATGTCGAAAAGACGTATATATACGTCCCGTGTTATTAACGCACTGGCTGAGTGAGACGTTTATATACGCTGATGGCACTTGAGAGTTTCAAGTGCTATCGTAGTTTTAGCATCAATATACAGTATTATTGAATTCAATGCATTGTTATTGTATGAGGGGGGCACAATGAAAATTATGATTGAGTATTGGGTCGCGAATTCTTAAACTTTGGAGAACTGCCCTAACCCCATTATTTACATGATGAGATAACCTCGTTTAACGCTGTTTCATATTACGCTCTACTTTGATGAAACGCATACCCCGCGCTAAGCGGGGTCTTACTGTACAATGATATTATATGAAAGGGGGGAGGGGGTGGATTGTGATGAAAATTATGATTGGATATTCGGTCGCAAATATTGAAACTTTCAGAAGCATTGTTGTACAGTCATAGAATAAGAATAAAATACTTTCACATAGATTGAAATCAATAATAAAAACTGACTTAAGTTATTTAATAATTTTCGAATAGTTTGCCAAATAATTCTGTATTAGGTGTTGACAAATATTTTAAATAAAATTAATGAAAAAAACATTTATAGTCTACGATATATAGATTGAAGTCTACGATAAAGGTTTAATTAAGTTATTAATAATTTACGAATAGTTTACCAGCTGGTTTAATATTAGTTGTAAGCAAATATTTTGAGTTAAGCTAATAAAAACTCGCATTCAATAAGAAATGTTTGAATTTATAAGAAGCGAGAATGTGTTATTTCGCATAAATGTAAATTCGAACACTTATCTTGGGAGTTTTCAATTAAATATCTCCAAAAATAGGCAATTCCCGTTATGGAATAATTTTGACAACAAAATGGACAGCAGTTTGAATTAGACTTACTTGTTACTCGAAGTTATAATCGAAAATTCCAGCAATTTTGAAAGTCTGATTAATT
The DNA here is from genome assembly GCA_019973935.1 of Trichonephila clavipes. Taxonomy (NCBI): domain Eukaryota; kingdom Metazoa; phylum Arthropoda; class Arachnida; order Araneae; family Nephilidae; genus Trichonephila; species Trichonephila clavipes. The sequence continues at coordinate 348,595 of BMAU01020564.1, forward strand.
CGTCTTTTGTTCAGAGACTTTGAAAGAGTGTCATTAGTTCACAGTCCTTTTATGAAAGTTAATGAATTCCCTCGAAAAGAATTAGATTAAATGTTCAACTATAACTCGATTGTTAATTTTAAAACTTGTTCCGAGAGCTTTGTGATTTCCAAAATGAATTAAATTCGGTTATGAAAATGAAGTAATCGATGAGAAACCCAGTGAAAAGTTTATAATTTTAAATTATTCATTTTGGAAGTCGAAATAAGTTCTTTTTGTTATTTTTCCTTTAAATATCGAATATGATAAGAATTGTGCTTCCTAGATCTCATAATATTATAATATTTTCTAAATTTTATATAATTCCAATTACGTTAATACTTGTACATTAAGTGCATGTCTGAAGAATACTCATAAAGATTCATATTATTTTAAAGGTTTTCATTTGAAAAAGCTATAAAATACACGCACATTTATATTCAGGAAAACAATATAATTCTATAATAGACAGTCTATATAACTCTATAACAGACAATATATTTATATATCTATCTATGGCAAAGGTCGACAAAGTGGTGGTCCACGAGAAATTTCACTGGCTCCCAGAAAAATGTGTGTAATATAATTACTCATCACTAAGTTATGTTTTAAGATGCATTGAAACATAATTCAATTCATAACAATACGTGAAATGTTATAAAAACGCTACTTTATAGAATAACAGCATTTCATAGAATAACGCCACGGTAAATAAGTCGTACTGCTGTAGCGGAGTTATTTTATCTGTATGTTTTGTCTCATCTGGTTTCACAGTTGTCTAATGTTTCACTCTTCTGTATGTCGCATATGTATATCAGTTGAAACATTTAAAGGTGGGCTTGCGGACATATTGAGTTCAATACAAAAAGTATTCAATTCATTAGTAAGGTTATTAAGGAAGTTTTTGTGTATTTTCCTTTGTATATTGGTGTTTGACAGGTATGATCTTAATTCTTCTTCTCTTTATATGTTCTTGGATCATATTTTTTTTTATAAATATTGTTAGCACTTAAGAAATTCTATCAGTGACCCGCGGGATTTGAATTATGGATTTACTGTTCCGTGAGGTCAAAAAGTTTGGCGAAAGTATTATACATAATTCTTATACATACAATCTATATAACTCTATGGTATTATACAGAGTGTTACCGAATTCAACCTACAAATTCAAAAGGGTGATAACAGGCAGCAGGAGGACGACAATTCACCAGAGAACATGGTGTCGCAAACCCCGTTTAGTTGATGAAAATCGCAATAATAATAGCCGTCAGGAGGAGGATGAATTAGACGAGAGGAGTGGTCAAACGAAAATGGGGATCTGTAGTACCGTGGTAGGGTTGAAGAAACCTGTACATATATGAAAATTTCCCATTTATCTCGGAGTTAATGCTGAAAGAACCGGCCACTGCCCACCAGAACGTGTGGTTCAAGCATGAGGGTCAACCAGTACATTTTCGATTGTCGTACGAATCCATCTCCATGTTAAAATGCCACATTTTCCTACATGCTATACCGAGGTGGATTGGACGTGGAAGACCAGTTACTTGGCTTCCATGCTCCTCTGCCCTCAATTCCTTCGATTTCTTCTTCTGGGGACGTCTGAAATCTCTTGTGTTGTAGATGCCGGTGACTACAGTGGAAGATCTCACTTCGGGGATCGTTCTCGCTTCAGCTCATCAGATTTGTTTGTACGCTTCCAACAATCTTTCATTGTGCTGTGACCTACTAGGCCACAACTTCTAACAATTTCTGTGTCAATCACTTGTAGTTTTTTGGACGTGGAGCCGTGATTCTTTTTTTGTAAACAAGTTTTACTTTAATAAATGTATTTCTCACCTCTTATTGCCCATTTTCATTCCACTCGACATCATATCCGTCATAACTATATTTGTAAATTACTTTAACTGAAAATGGTTTGGTAAGCCATGTTCAATGATGAATTGCCGCCCCCTTGGTGTCTACTATCACACATAACTTGTCAGTTGAATTCGGCAACACCTTGTATATAATTCTATAATAGTCTCTATTCATTAGCAGACATACAATTTCTAGGACAACTCAATAGATTGCAAAAATCTAGTGTACATTCCGTTTTTTACTTTATCAATACTCATTTGAAAATTAAATATATGATAAAAGTTTATGTGGTTTCTTAAGAGAATTTTTTATCACAGCGAAATAATACATTGATTTATGTTAAATTGTAAAAACTTATGTGAAGCAAATTAGAGTGCATTAAGTCACGCACAGATAAACATGCCGTTTTCATCAAAACTTACATTGGATTTGTAATTTGCTCGCAAAGCCTGAAACTGTAGCAGCAATTATTTAAATGAAACGTGTATAATGGTTAATTACACACCTCAATAAACATATTAAAGATTTTAGTAAGCATACATCTATAAAAATGAAGAAAACATGTCTGTGTACTTTTTTAAAAGTTGGAGTGAAATATATTGATTTATATTATAATTAGAAAAATATATGGAAAGAGAACAAAATTAGGAATCGTGTTAAGCCAGATACTTGAATATATTTTGTTTTTTAAGGTAACATTCTTACTTGTTTTAAACTATTAATATATTAAACAGACATAAAGTTTGAGTAAAAATCGTAAAAATTTTAAAATATTTACAATAGACAGAGAGAGAGGGGGAAGGGAGAGAGGGAAGAGAGAGGGGGAGAGATAGAAGGAGAGAGAGAGGGATAGAGAGAGAGAGGGAGAGAGATAAAGAGAGAGAGGGGGAGAGACAAAGGGAGAGAGATAAAGAGAGAGGGAGGAAAGAGACAGAGCGAGAGAGATGAGAGTTATAGATATAGGGAGATTATTTATATGCGTGTGTGTGTCTAAGTCTACGACTATTTAAACAGGATAGTAATATCTCTCTCTCTCTCTCTCTCTCACACACACACAGACACACTTTCATTCTCTCTATATATGTGACATAAATGTTGCACTCATATTAATATCAGTTTTTCTCTGCCTTCATTTTTTGAAGAATGAATTGGTATTTATTTGAGGCGCATTGAATTAACCGATATTTATTAAGTTCTTAATAAACCTTTATATTTTGATAAAAAATAACTATACTTTATAAATAGTCACTCTAGTAAAATAGCTTTTCTTCCCAGCAAAAAAAAAATGAGTAAGCCATATTAATAACATTCATATGTTAAACAGATTAGCTTAATAAAAATAATAATTTATTAGGAAGAGTTTCGTGAAATATTACTGTAAAATAAGTTATTTTATCTCATTCATATTTATTAGAAAATGTTGCAAAATACATTATTACGATAAAAGTCATCCAAAAAAGATTGCATAGTTATTAATAGAAGAGTCTTCATTGGAAGGTTACTTAGTTCGATCGTAAGTATCACTATAAAACTCTTTTCAATGATATAGATATAAATTTTCATAATGACATTGTGAGGCTGACAATTTTGTTGCTTCGGCTTTTATGGTTTGTGTTGTTTCTCTCACTCTCTCTCAAGAATTCTTCTTCTTCCTGCGTTAATTTACCGAAATTGTTCGTGCAATATATTAAGTGATGAAATGAACTGCCATTTCAAATCAAATATGTAACGTTATTCTTGGATGTAATCTAATAAAGAAACAGAAGAGAGACTGAATTAAATTTTGCCGTTAAAAATATACTTTCTAGTAATATTTTTTATAATAAGGGGCATGGATTTAATTTTGAATATTGTTACGAATTTTGAGTAATGAATGTTTAAAATAGTGTCAATGATTTATAACCGGATGTGTAATACGTTTATATTACTCCATGTTGGATTTATTTTATGTTAAAATCGTAATATTCACAGGCAACGCCTTTCCTTACATTATGATGTCGATTCAAGAGAAACTTGGCGAAACTTGATAGAGCCAAGGCATCATTTTTAGCGATCATTTTTGGAGTGTTGGCTGACTTCTGGACGTTACAGGAGAAACCTACTAAAGGCCCGATCTATGATGTAAACGGATCTTTCTCGAAAGATCCCTGATGCGTATAAATAGGGAGTCTATCGCCGAAACTGAATTAGTCTTGTTTTGACTGTTGAAAAGTAGTATTGATTTGACCATGAAGAGTCGAACAGTGATTAGTTATTACTGCGGCTGTTGTACATGAAGAGTAAGTGCTTGTGAATAATCTTCAACAGACTTGTATTTTAGACACTGATTGTTGTGTTTGAGAGCCGTAGAAGGTGCAAAGGTCTTCTGAGAAAAATAATTTATTCAGCAAATTTGAGTATTGTATCTTGTATTTGAAGAATTGTTTTTTGACAATAAATTTCCATCGCGCGCGCGCTTCTGAAGAATTGTCTTGCTCTTTGTGTTTAATTGTATAAAATTCTCGAACCCTGATCTTCGTAACAATATATTGGATCACATGGTTTTGGAGAAATTGCTAGTTCATTCATTATTTTTTATTTGGAGTTCCTTAGTAGGAGAAAAATCCGTTTCATCCCCTAACAGTGGAGGTTAAAAGTGTAATAAGAGAAACAGTAATACCCACGTAGTTTCGGGGAAATTTTTGCAGCTTATCATATTATGAAATTATTTGTCTTGTCGAAAAAGTATTTAGTTTTTAAAGGAACTTCATTTCGTACTCTACCAATATGACTCTTCTGATAAAAGTTCTGATGTCTTAATTTACGTTGATAATGGAAGTACTTATGTTTAAAATTGTTATTTATTTAATTCGTTATTTGAAATTTTTGTTTTCGCATGCTTGTCTTCATTAAAAATTATTTGATTGAATCAGCATTTTGAAGAATGGAAAATTAAAAAAAAATCTTACAATTTTTCTTCTTTTTTTTAACCAAATTTTTGCGTGAAATTCTTACATTAATATTTAGTTACTTTTATGTAAAAAATATAGCAGTTTAATAAATAAGAAATCGGTCACATAAGTAATATTCCTTAAAAACAAGAATTGATATTTTTGATGAATGTGATCGTTACTCCAGCAGCAAATAAATTGTCAAGTATTTATTAATATTTTTCTGTTAGCAGGAACAATAGAAAATAACTGATTCAGGATTGATTAAGAAATAAATGAAAATCAATTCTCAAGTATGGAACAGAATGAGGTTTTCAACACAATTCCTCAGACATCAGCTGAAACTGAAAGAGGATTTTTTGCGGCAAAGTTATTTATAACAAAGCAAAGAACTAGACTGAGTGGCAAAAAAGCATAAATTGCTTGTTTTCTCAAATAACCCTTTAAAAGGAATGATGAACATATTTTATATTTTTTGCCTTTTTAGCTGAATGTGTAAATTGGTATAAATTTTGGAATTTATATGAGTCCTTATTTTATATACTTATTACTGATATCAATTAAAAAGAGCTTGTTTTCGAATTTTTCGAACATTTAATGTATTTCGGGAAACCCAGAAATGACAATCATGTTTCCGGGAATGGAAAAAGCCGGAAAATCAGTAACCCTAGTTTCAACATCCATTGTCTTTTTTTATGTACCCACTTTTACAACTTTTTTAAACATTAAATAAAATAAAAATAATTAAAATAAAATATAACGAAAAGAAATATTCAGTCGTTGTGTGCCAAGAATATCCTTCTCTCTTTATATTTATTCTTTTTTTGTATATTCATTCGAATGTAATAACGATTCGTTTATGAATGTAAATCCTGCTGATTTTGGAAAATATCCATATGTCTGTGTAAGCTCTTGCTCTTTCTTTTCCCATAAAAGCCGGCACTCATAAACATATTCAGCAGAATAATATTTAAAAATGGGAAGAGGAATAGGAACAGAAAGTTAAGAAGATAAAAAGAAATGTAAATTTTTCCTTTCGCCCTCATTCATGATTTCACTTTGTATTTATTCGCTTAAGACAAGTATAATATTTTCCCTTATAACAAATATTATTATATTTTCGATTACTTGTTATGTATTATGAAGGGGAAAAAACCTGGCAAATATAAATTTGCATTTGAAAACAGAAAGGGTTACAAATGACTATTTTTTGAAAACGAATGGAAAAGATTTCTAAAAAAATGAAAAAGAATAGCATCCTTTCTTTATGAACGAATAAACACATTACTAAAAGCTTAGTACTTTGTCCTAAGAGTAATTTTAAATAAAAGTTTTCCAGAAACGAGGAGAGTACTCACACACTGAGTATCTATTTTTTATAACCATCTGTGACGGATTTATACAGGATCTTCTAACTAATCCTCCTGGGAAATCTTTGGGCTATCAATTCGCGTTATTCACAACCAACCCTTCGGAAGAAGAGAATTATGATATGTAATTTAACTTACTATAAATATAAGTTTTCTAGCTTGAGTGAGAGAAGGAGCGAAGATATACTCAGGATAGGTGAGATTGCTACTAAATGTATAATATTATAATTATAGAGCTTTGACTATTATTAGAAGGAAACCTTACAGCAATGATTGTTCACTAAGATTGAATTAAGATTAGATTAAGTCAGATAATAGGTTATAGATCCTTAATTAAAAAGAAGGATCAAGTTTGTTAGTCGCCTAATCGTTCACGTGTTACTGTCGTTGTTCCCCTTTCACGATTTTCATTGAGACATTCTCTTAATATTATTAGTTGAAATTGTGTCTGTTCATAGTGTTGAAATAAATAAATTATTTAAATCATGTCGAGTGTTTCTTCCCTTCCTCCCACACATCCAAGTGCTTGGGAGAGAGGCGTGGACCTCTTACACATCTAACAGTTTTTTTTATTCGAATCAGCGATAGCTTCACAGTGTCGGAAATAAAGTGCATGATTAGTATAAACAAGTAATACTAATATAAAAAAATAATGTTGAGTCAATTCCTACTTTGAATGAATGAATAGAAAGCATTTTATTAACGATTGAAAATTTGAACAATATATATATATATATATATATATATATATATATATATATATATATATATATATATATATATATATATACAGGGAGAGGAGGATCTAATAGTAGGAATTGAAAAAAATAGCATGATTTGTCTTCATTGTTGTAGAAATGCACACCCGGTATGGCCAGTTTGGCTGAAAAACCAGTTTTCGACGTCAACTTTTATCATTATTTTAACAGTTACATTGTTACAACAATGGAGACGAATCTAAGTTGACGTCAGAAACCTATAATTAATTAACTAATTTAATGAATTAATATTTGAAAAAACTGTATTAACATCAAGTTTCATCCACTACAAGTTTAAAAAGCTTTATTTGAACTTGATTTTATTAACCATTGAAAATTTGAACAAGATATATATATATATATATATATATATATATATATATATATATATATATATATATAAATATATATATATATATATGTATATATATATATATGTATATATATATATATATGTGGGAGTCCGAATAAATCTTCGAATAAAAATCAGACTCTTCAGAAGGCGGGATTTTAGATTGGAGAGGTGGCTTGTCTAGGGGTAAGTATTTAAGGGTGAGTGATGAATTAAATGAACCTAAGCCATTTAAACACAAATACTTCATTTAAGTAAAAAAGAGAATTTATTTAAAGTTAAAGGAAAATATTTACAAAAGGGGATAATTACAAAGAGAAAGAAATGAAGGAATTAGGTTAATTAAAAGTTGAGTTATACCTTTAGAAGACGGGGAAATAAACCTTTCTCAATCTTGGACGTTAGGACTGGCGGTGCGCGCAGGGCGCGAAAATGCGGTAAAGACGCGACGTGTTGAACAAGCAGTGGTTAGTTGGCCTCTGCCGAAAAATTATTCAAGCCGGAGCTACGAAAGCTCACTAGATGGCGCTGCTTCGGAATGCAGTAATAAATACAATTGAGATTTATGGTCCTCTGAAAAGGATATGACTCAACCTTTTAACAAATGTTTCAAAGGGAAAATCCTACAGAATCACCCTCTCCTGACAGAGCTGGTCTCTCAGCTCTTACAAAATGTTGAGAGGTAAAGTACTTTAAATACAAACTATTTTTAGTTACAACTATAAATTTGATGATTATTGGAATATGAATGTAAAAAGACAAATAATACGATTCTTAAAGCTAATAAAATAAAATATTACAGATGAAAAGATGTATACCTAATATTCACAATTCGGACCTAAAATAAAGCATATAAAAACAAAATATTCTATGTTGTGATTTACAATTAACTAAACCATAAAAAAAAATCCTTCGCATCAATAGAAAGATAATGAATAATACGAAAATATAAATGTTACAAGTGAATATAAAATGATTAATGGAAACGAGTATTACCATAGAACATCTATTAATTTCTCAAGAGGGATATGAGAAAAATTAAAAATAACAAATATAAAAAATTCATTTAAGCATAAAAATGTTTCATTAAATCAGCTGAGGTGGTGATTGAGTTCGGTCCATCGTGCTGACCAACCTTTTCCATTTCATACCTATCCTTGGAATTAACTTTTGTTACTTTGTAAGGGCCTAAGAACTTTTTGGTCTTAGTTTCAGTCCAGCTCCAAATTGGGTTCTTGGATGGCTGCTAAATCACCTTCTTTGTATAACGAAGCTTTCTTTCTTCTTCTGTTATACGTCTTTTTATTTTTAGACTGCAGGGTTTCGATGTTCTTTTTTGCATCGTTTCTTAAAAATTCGCGTTGTTCTAGTAATTCTTTCGCCATTTCTTCTAGAAGTAAGTTTTTGATTAGGATGTCTTCCTTGTTACGCATTTTGATTCCCACTAATAGTTCGAATGGTGTCCATTTTGTACTGCGACTTATAGTACTATTTAGTATTCTCTGTAATCTGTCGACGTATTTGTACCATTTTGTTGAGTCGTCTAATGATAGTTTGGTGAGAACTGGAATCAAAGTTCGATGAATTCGTTCAACTTGTCCGTTTCCTCGAGGAACACCTGTTGCTATTTGTAGATGTTGAATGTTTTCTTCATCACAGTAGTCGTTGAATAATTTTGAAGTAAACGCTGAACCTCTATCAGAGATAATTCTGATGGGATTACCAAAGGTCTTCTGCTGTTGTTTTAGTTTTTCGAGGGCACTTTCAGCAGACACAGTTTTGACGGGATATAGCCAAGTAAATTTGGTAAATGCGTCTACTACGGTGAAAATGTGTTGATAACTTTTGTTTGTGGAGGGTAAAGGACCAATGAAGTCAATATGGTATGTACTTAAAGGAATGCTTTCCTTAGAAATAGGATTCAAAAACCTTTCCTTTTTGCCAGTTTTCTTATTAGTTAAGATACATGAAACACAATTAAATATTACTTTTTTAACGACGTTGGATAAATTTGGGATAAAAAATTCCTGTTTCACAATTTCTTCTGTTTTCCTACTGAGAAATGACCATTTTCGTGAATCAATTTAATTAGTTCAGCTTGCATTGCTTTAGGGGTTACAATTAATTCTCGACCATTTAAATACTTGTAGAGTATACCATTTCGCTCAAAAAATTCTTCTGATTCTTGCTTCTCTAGAAGTGATTTAAATGTTTGGATGTTGTCATCTTCCTCTTGTGCTTTTTTAAGCTTTGAAGTTAATGTATCATTGCATACCATCATTACGGGATATCGGCTAAGAGCATCAACGTGCTTTATACGACTTCCAGCTCTGTGCTCTATTTCATAATCGAATTCTTCTAATTGAAGCGCCCATCTGGCTATGCGAGTAATTAGCTCCTTTTTTTGCATAGTCTTCTGAAATGCTGAACAGTCAGTTACTATTTTAAAGTGTTGTCCTAAAAGATAAACACGAAACTTCTTTAATGCGTTGATAATTGCTAGTACCTCTAGTTCGTAGCTGTCATACTTTTCTTCTGCTGTATTTGTCATTTTCGACATGTAGTAAACGGGATGTAACTTTCCATCTTCTGCTTCTTGTAACAAAATTGCGCCGTACCCTTGTTTACATGTGTCTGTATGCAGTTATGGGTTTCTTCCATACTTGTAAAGGTGCAAGATTGGGCCTTCGGACAGGATTTTCTTCAATTTTTCAAATGCTTCTTCTTGTTGAATCCCGAAAAAACAAAGAGGTTTTCTTTTCTTGTTAAATCGCTAAGTGGTTTAGCTATCTTTGAATAATCCTTGATGTACTTGTGGAAATATCCAGTTAAACCAAGAAAACTTTGTATTTGTTTTATTGTTGTTGGTTCTGGAAATTTTCGGACAGCTAGTGTCTTCGTGGGAGATGGTTTAATAGTTCCGCTTTCTACAATGTGACCTAGAAATTCAATTTTCTTTTTTAAGAATTGGCACTTCTTGAACTTAATTTCTAATCCGTATTTCTTTGCGACTTCAAAAATAATTTTAAGTTTTTCGAGACCTTCCTGTTCGTTTTTCGCTGGAATGACGAGATCATCTAAATAACTGACTACAATTGCTTTCCGAGTAAGATCTCTAAATATATTTGATACGTAGCGTTGGAAAACCCCTGGACTTGTGCTTAGTCCGAAAGGAACTTTGTTGAATTCAAATTGTCCATCTGGGACGATAAAGGGATGTATACTTTCTGCAATCTTCGTCAACATCGACGTGAAAGAAACCATTGCGTAAATCTAATGTAGAATATACCTTTGCTTCTTGCAAAGTGTCTAAAACATCTTCGATGATAGGTAACGGAAATTTATCTTTCACAAGCTTCTGATTCAATTTTCTGTAGTCAATGCACATTCTCGAAGATCCATCTTTTTTTTACCATTACGATTGGACTTGCATATTCCGCAGAACTCGGACGTATAATGCCTTCGTTGAGCCATTTTTCTATCTGTTTGTTTACTTCTTGTCTTTCTGTGAAAGCTAGTCGACGAGAAGGTTGACAGACTGGTTCTTCGTCTTTTAAAAATAATTCTCATTGTGACGTCAGTAGATGCTGTTTTTCTGGCTTGTAGTCTTGAATCAACTTTTCAAGTTTCTTCTTGATTTGACGATTTTCAACATGACGTAGGTTTAGTTCTTCTTAAAGATTTTCAGCAGATATTTGCATAAGCTGTGCATGATTCTCATATCTGTTGAATTTAACTCCTTCTTTAGTAAAGCTTATCGATGCTTGTTCCAAAAGATCTGATCCAATAACTGCTTCGAATTTTAATTTATCAGTCGGTACAACATGCCAAGTTAACGAGTAATTTTCATCATTTATTTTGAATTTATGTTCAAAGGAACCGATAGTTGTCACTTGTGCTTCACCAATACCTGTGAGAAGCATCTTGTTCTTCGATAATTATGTTGGATCCATTATTCTTCTGCTTGTATTTTCTCGAAGCAAACTTACGGTACTACCACTGTCTATCAGCGCCGTGATTTTCACCTTTCCAAAAAATATGTCTTTAGTACGTAAACCTTCCTTAACGATGAGTGTGCAAGTTTCTTTTGGAGGTTCTTTGAATTTCTGCGATTTTGAATAGTTCGTCTGAGCCATGCTTGGAAGCATTCTGATTTGAGTGTTTCTCGTAATTTTTGTTGTAATACCCTTTCTGCGCGCTGTCTTGATATCTTTGAACAGATTCGTACTTGGTGACAGGGGCTTCGTAATGTTTGTTGTAATTCGTTGACGCTGGAAACTTCTTATCTTTCCTGTTATACTCGAATTTTCCTGGTGCTTCATACCTGCGATTCTTTTCTGTGAATCTGAATTCTTGTTTCTTCACAAATGGACTGCTAGATTTTTGTTTCAGAGTCCTTTTAAAGTCTTCGAATTCTTCTAGTTTTTCTGCTAATTGAACAGGGGATTTCATATTTGCCCATTCATCAAGATAATATTCTTTATATTCAAAAGGAGTTTTTCGTTTGAGTTGATCTGTTATGATTAGATCTGATAACTTTTTGAAAGTATCTATCTTCAATCCATCTATCCATCCGTTGAAGTAAGTGTTTAACTCATGGTAAAAATCAATCCCTGTTCTTTCAGGTGCTTTTTGGTGAGTGACAAATAGTTCTGGAGTTAGTTTAAAGCGTTTCAGCAGTAAATCTTTAACGTGTTCGTAAGAGTTGGTTTTATCATCAGGCTCTCTCGCTATGATGTGAGATACTTCCGTCGGTAACAAGCCTAACAGATGAGAAACCCAGTTTTCTTGATCAATATTTAATCTCTGCGCTTGACGTTCAAATAATTTTAGATAAAGACTGATGTCTTCTTTCAAATCAAAACGATGTATAAACTTTGAAATTTCTTTGACGAGAAATTTAGTATCACTTTCTTTGGATGTATCAGCGCCTAACTTGGATTGTGTTTGGATTCTTAACTTTTCCAACTCAAATTCATCTTTGCGTTTTTGCTCATCTAACCTCAATTGTTCGAAGCGTAATTTTTCTTTTTGCTCTTCAATGCGTAAATTTTCTTCTCTGGCTTTGCGATCCTCAACAATCGTTGAATGTATGTTTTTGGTCAGTTCGTCATAATCTTCACTACTAATAATTAGATCTTTGAGTGTGGCGATGGTCATAGATTTATCGAATTTTAAATTTAATTCCGTGGCTAAGACAAATAAATCTTCGCGTCGACCTTTGCCAAGATACGCCATTTTAAAATTTAAATTTAAGTTTAGATAGTAACCAAAGGAATAAACAAAATTGTCACGCGTTCAAACAAAAACAATGATGTTGCTATTGGCAATTCTCGTTTGCATTTACAAAAATTCTCAAGTTAAAATGATATTGCATCAAAATACACTAAATATACATTGAAATATTCAAATTCTATTCATTTAGGAATATTTTAAACCAGTAACATGTAAAGACAACAGTGCGAGCTAAAATACGTAATGCTTAATTTAAAATAGTCAAATTATTAATTTCAACTAAAAACAAAACCCCTTTTTTCTTAAACCATTTGCTATATCAGTTATCTCATTTCGTTATAACAAATGCAAAAAGAGTTTGAAAGAAAAAATAAATTTATATAAATCTTGTTTAGGAACTGTGATTAAATTTATTGTGATATGAAAAAGAATTTAGGAATATTAAGTTCTTTGCTGAAAAAAGCAAACAATTAGAAGTTATTCAATTAAGAAAAATCTCATATATATATTTTTATTACAGCAATAAAATAAAATCTTTTTAGGATCTCATCATCAAATTTTAAGGATAAACACATGTTTAAATAGAAAGCATAATAATTCTGTCAAAAATGAACTCAAAATACTTATATATTGAATGATATTATGCATCATTTAAAATAAGATTATACATGATCTTTCATCAATTCTAAAAAACATAGCATATTTCTTTCAAAATATATTTCTCGAATACTCATAAAACTAAATTAATTGCCAAACTGCTGCAAGAGAAATGTTACACTATATGAGTCATTGAAATTACGATTGCAACCAAACAAAAATGTTTAGGAATGGGAAGACATTAATCTCTTAGTTCAAGGTCGATGACATAACCATAGAAATGAAAACTTTTCGTACACGCATAAAATTAATTCAATGCGATTCGTTAATAAATGAGATACAAATAAAACACCTGAATATTACGTACGACTTTCTTAATATTTTAAAAGATATACTTGTGTAGAAAATTTTAATTGATACGATTTCTATACACATAGAAAAATAGTATTTCAGAAAAACACACATCACATTTAAAAATATAAATTACTTCATAAAATCGACTACAACAATTTTTTCATAATCAAATTAACGGTGACTCACGTATTCCTTTAGATTTTTTTCCTTTTGAAGAACAATATAAAAAGTACCTGATACAGTTGACGACGTGTGATTAATTACTTGAAAACAAACTTCAAAGGATCATGGATGTGTTCACTGGAGTTGTACACTGCAGAAATAACGTGAAGCTCTGACTCCGGGAGTCGCTTTGTTTTATGCACTTAAATGTTAGTATGTTATGAGAGGCAATCCGCATTTTCGATTCAGTCCGCTTGTAAATTAGGCTTGCAGCCAAAAATGGTTTTTTTTTTTTTAAAGAAGAGAGAAGGTTATCAACTTATTATTTAGAGAAGATTTTCGAAATCAAATCCCAGGCGATCCCCCAATTATTTATGTGGGAGTCCGAATAAATCTTCGAATAAAAATCTGACTCTTCAGAAGGCGGGATTTTAGATTGGCGAGGTGGCTTGTCTAGGGGTAAGTATTTAAGGGTGAGTGATGAATTAAATGAATCTAAGCCATTTAAACACAAATACTTCATTTAAGTAAAAATGGAAATTTAAAGTTAAAAGGAAAATATTTACAAAGGGGATAATTACAAAGAGAAAGAAATGCAGGAATTAGGTTAATTAAAATTTGAGATACCTTTAGAAGACGGGGAAATAAACCTTTCTCAATCTTGGACGTCAGGACTGGCGGTGCGCGCAGGGAGCGAAAATGCGGTAAAGACGCGACGTGTTGAACAAGCAGTGGTTAGTTGGCCTCTGCCGAAAAATTATTCAAGCCGGAGCTACAGCTTACTAGATGGCGCTGCTTCGGAATGCAGTAATAAATAAAATTGAGATTTATGGTCCTCTGAAAAGGATATGACTCAACCTTTTAACAAATGTTTCAAAGGGAAAATCCTACATATTTATATAGGGAGAGAGAGAGCTAATAGTAGGAATTGAAAAAATAAAACTGTTTTATTTAGGTGTAATATAAGGCAGGGGCGGGTGGGTGGACTTTTCCAGTGTACGGGCTACTTCTAAGTTTTTAAGGTGTTGCAGTTCATCCAATAGCGAGGGTGCGCGCTTTCTGAATTAAAATTGAACATTTCCTTTTTTTAACACTTCCTTTTGACGTTGTACACCTCTTTTAAAGTATGACAGATAATTATTTTTATTACAAAAATACAAGTAACACAAAATTGTCAAGTTGAATGCTTGAACAACTATGAGAGCGACTGCTAGACCATGAAGCGTGGTCGTATACAATGCAGCGAGCAGAGAACATACGTGAATCAATGAATCTGAAGCAGACATATGTACTTAATTTATTTGCTACCGTGCTATCGCAAGACATAACAGCAGCGCGAGAACCCAATCCCGTGGAAGCGCGGGGTGTAGAATGATGTCTCAATAGCCAATCCCGTGCTATCGGGAAAACGCTGAACATCAGCATTTATCCTCCCTTCATTCAGTATGTGAAGAAAAGTTCATTCATACGTCTGGCATTACAGTAATCACACTTTTCCCCTGCAGCGGTAGTAAACATGTTAAGCGTCATCGCAAGCTTCCAATGAAGACGCATGTGTAGTCTACACATTTATCGAGTTATCTGCTGATATCCGAACACGTTGAAAATGACCAAATTCGGTCAAGACAGATATTTTTGTTTTATATTTTATTGAATAGAGTTATCTTCTGGCTTTACGAAACATACTTTGGTTTGTTTCTACGCTACCTAGAGGCCAAATTGCAATCAATTTTATAAGGTTAGAAAAACCGGAAGTGGGTCTTTGATCTACCAGAAGTAGACATTTAAATTGTTTGAAATCTATCATGGCGAATCTGATAACTCAAAATGTGTGTTTTAAACGTACTTCTATAAAATTTTTGAACCTGATATTTATGTTATTTGGCTTGTTATTTAAATAATAGTCTCATAAAGAATGTAATATTTCTTATAATGTTTACTCAATCAGCTCTAAAATTTTCAAACTTTAATAAAACATTAAAATTTTCGTACATTTTCTAGATAAATGCAACTTATTTGTTTTAGTAATATTTTTACTAATATATGTTAGCTGTTTTTTTCTCTAACTGCTTTGAAGTTTTTCAAAAATATTGCTCAAATTTCACTCATAATTGTGATTTTTGTAAAATTTAGGAAACGTATTTCAAATATTGTTAGTTAAATAGTAGTTTTTATTAGTATTGAGTCCTAAAAAAGCATCTGTAATGTTTAAATTTGTTATTTAAAAAAAAATACTAAGAACGTGTTCGGATACCTTAAGTAAACTCAGTCGCATCGATTGTGAAATGCCGATTCTCCAGTCTAGGGGACGTCGGTGTTCCATAAATATATTTCCTTTAATATGCTGATAATTAGGCCAACGATATGTAGGGTGTGATCAAAACTGAGTTTAACGGGGCATTTATACGATACGTTTCAATTATTTTATGAATATTTTTTGAACTTTTAATTAAGAATGTGTAATTTGTTCTCCTATGTTGTTTAAAAAATTTCTTTTCTTACTATGTTTCGATAATTGTAATTTGATAAAATAAAAAACAAAGCCATAAAAAATATTTCAATAAAAATTTAAAAAAAATTATAAATACCGAAAATCTATTTTCCCCCTTTTATTAAATGACAAGCAACGGGCACACACTTTTGCACATTTCTAAGTGTTGAAAAAATGTTCATATGGTTAAGTGAGTTCCAATATAATTTAATCATAAGGTTTTAAATTTACAGACAAAGGAATTCTGATAAAAGCACGCAAGAAAATCGATCAAAGAATTTTTCATAGAGAAGTTTTGAATTAGACACGGACTAATGCATATAAAACATGACATTTCTCGAAACACAAAACCTCTCTTGAAACGTGTTAATCCATAATAATCAAATAAATATTTAAAAAGTTAAAAAGAATCTAATTAAATATAATATGGTAAATGTATAAAAAATTATGCATGAACAGTTCGACGAATTACGTAATATTACATGTTCAGCATATTAACGTTCGAATGTTTCTTAAATCCTTTTTTTTTTTACAAAATAAAGCACTAATAGTAATAATAGTAATCGCACTAATAAAGCTTCTTATTAAGCTTACGTGACTCAATTACAACGCTGGCAATCATTTTCCGCACAAATTGCCATTGCCAGTTTAAAGCGAAGGAAATATGCGTACAAATTCAATTTATGTGTGTGTATTCCTGAATCTTTTCCGTTAATCGAATAATGCGCCTAATGGAGACAATTTTGCATTTTGCGCACAGCATGTTTCTGCCGAATCAGATTCTTGAAGAAGGTTATAATATTTAACGAGATTATACATTCTGAGCTCGTTCCACGTTAAGTCAGATGCTTTTTTTTTTATCCTTCTTTATTCTGATATTGGTTCACTCGGGTATTGCCGATTAGGATAGTCTGAGAAATTAAGTTTATCGATTTAATCGATACGATTAAACAGCTGGAATGGAGGTCTGTAATAGCTCTTAGCTCGTTAGCTTGTCGTTGAAGCTAATAATGAGAAATGGGGTTTAAAGATCAGACAGAGTAGAAATGCTTTATTTTCATGGTGATTTCTGAAATTCATTTCTAGTTTATGTCATTGCATATTATCTATTGTTAAGATATCTTAGAAATGTAATCTTGTTCATTTTATATAAAAAAAATTACAAGAAATCCACTTTCTGTTAAAATCAGTCTTAACTCAGTAAATAAGATACAAGTTTAAAAATTAGTAAGCCATATTTGTTTTCGAAAAGGGTTTCTAAATTTGTCATTCCTTTTCAGTTATTCATGTCTATTTATTTTTCGTTTAGACTCATGTTACTTCGTGTTATAAATAAAAAATAATTTAAAAAATAATTTAAAAAATAAAAAAAAGGATGATTTTTCACACTTACTGTAAAATCCGGCGTATAACGCACATTTTTAATACAAGAAATAAGCCTGGTAAAAAATGATAGCTATAAAAATAACAAAATGGAAGAGAAGAAAATTTTTTTTACTTCTACATGTATCGGAGTACTGTTTATTTAAAAGAAATGACTTACCTTATGAACTAAAAGTGTTGTAGTTCTAGATGAAAACAATTTTGTCACAAAAGTGTGGGATAATACCTCGAAAAAATGGCTCCAAAACATAATAGCAATGTATACTAATATTTCAGGTATCTCCGTAAAAAACGGAGTGCGTGTTATACGGCCAATGTACCTAAAAATTGCAAAATTAAGCTTGAAAGTATAGGTGCGTGTTATACACCGGATTTTATGGTACATATCTAATTTTGGGAAAATTATAGACATATTCCCCCCAAAAAGCGACTTATTTACTGCATCCAATCTACGATTAATGAGCAACTGTTTAGTATTTAACATTAGCCATTGGCCTTCAATTGTGTGTGTGAAAACCCAGCCTCCATTACACTCAACCCTCTGGTTCTATTAAGGTATCAGACTACGTTCGGAACCGTGATTTTCCAAAAGCGTATCAGTGGAAAATATTAATGATATTTAGTGTCGCTTAGATTAGAAAATGTATATAAAATTGTTTTAAGAATAGTATTACAACAAAAAATGAACATAGAATGACCCATTTTCAACATGTTTTCCTTTTGTGAAAAAAGCTTCTATTATAATAATGTTTTGCCTGTATATAACTCAGACCTCTGTACAGAGGCTCAACTAGAATTTTTGATTTATATAATTTAGAAGTGGGTTTATATATATATATATATATATATATATATATATATATATATATATATATATATATATCCATGTTTTACGACAACAGAGAGGAGAAATTTTAAGAAAAAAACGCCGATAATTATTTCAATTGATTTTAACTCTGAAAGTAATGTGAATTTTTCAAAAATCATAGTTGAGCCTCTGCACAGAGGTCTGAGATATATACAGGTAAAATATTATTATAATAGAAGAATTTTTCAGAAAAGGAGAACATTTTGAAAAAGTTATTCTAAGTTAATTTTTTGCCGAGATATTGTATTTAAATAACGTTCTTTTATCAAAATGTTCTTAAAACAATTTTGTGCATGTATTCTAATCTAAATGACACTAAATATCATGAAACTTGTCCATTTATGCGCTTTTTTAAAATCCGAACGTAGTCGGATACCTTCACTTAAAAACTCTGGCTTCCTGTCTGCTTGTGTCCCACAAATAACAGAATAAATACACCAATTAATCAAATAAGAATATTAAAATTTAAAATATAATTAAATAGAATTTAATATCATATCATTTCAAGCCATTTGCATCAAAAATATTTCAGGCTGTAATACCTCATTCTAAATCAATACCCCATTTCTCAGTTATGTATTTCTATATTGCAACATACATAGGAGCAGATTACATTGAAATTTTGAATTAGCACATTGAAATACTGATGTTAACTTTGGTCAATTTAATGCAGAATACGAAATAGTTGCGTTCATACTTGCTTTGAATATGAACCACACTTTGTACACGCGACTGTATCTCTGATTATTTGTGGCAATAATAGTATCTGATTCAACGAGCTATTTACGCTATTGTGCAGTGCACAGATTCGAAACATAAATATCTTTATACCTTAAGCATGCTTTTCGGCGCAACTTTCCCTGCAACGTTAATTAAAACTTCATGAACGTTTTTTTCTAAAACTTTTTTCTAACTTTTTCTTTCTCACTGAATAAAAAAAAAAAAAAAAAATGGTTTTGATACAGAGTGTTTTTTCAGGTAAAGAAGTTTAAGTTGGCATTACTTTCCAAGATGGCGACCGATTTAACAGCTGTCAAGTGATTTATTCTCAATTTGGTTTGGCAATTCATCATGAATAGACTCACGCCTGAACAACGCTTTCAAATTGAGCAATTTTATTTCGAAAATAATGGTCGATTTTCATAAGCGAATTTTGTTAAGGGATGAAGCGCACTTCTGGTTGAATGGCTACGTCAACAAAAAAAACTGCCGCATTTGGAGTGAAGCTAATTCACAAGTGTATGTCGAAACACCGTTACATCCAGAAAAACTGACTGTTTGGTGCGCTTTATGGGCTGGTGGAATCCTTCTTCAAAAACGATGAAGGCCACAACGTTACAGTCAATGGTGATCGGTATAGACCATGATTACTAACTTTTTCATTCCTGAATTGAGCAATCATGATGTCCAGGAGCTGTGGTTCCAACAAGACAGCGCAACATGTCACACAGCTCGTGCCACAATCGATGTATTGAAAGACACGTTTGGTGACCGCCTAATTTCACTTTTTGGTCCTGTGAATTGGCCTCCAAGATCTTGTGATTTAACACCGCTAGACTATTTTTTGGGGGCTATGTAAAATCATTGGTCTATGTGGATAAGCTACAAACGCTTGACCATTTGGAAGACAACATTCGCCGTGTTATTGCCGATATACGGTCACAAATGTTGGAAAAAGTCATCGAAAATTGGACGTCCAGATTGGAATACATCCGAGCCAGCCGTGGCAGTCATATGCCAGAAATCATATTTAAAATGTAATGCCACACGATTATCTTTCGAATAAAAAAAATTCATGTCAATCGAATAATACATCGTTGTTTTATTGCAATTTAAAGCTCTATACCTCTCAAAAAACACCCTTTATTTATCTTTAAAGGGGGCTTCTGAAGGATACTCAATTAAATTTTATTCATAAAATTTCCCCATAAAAATTACCATATTTACTCGAATCTAAGCCTCACTATTTTTCCAATATTAATGCTACTGAAAATCGGGGGCTGCTTTGATTCGAAGGCAAAAGATTTGTTAGACGTTGGAAATTGAGTTTCATCCCGTTTCAAAAGAAAAAAAAATGTAAACTTTCATTTTGGTCACTTGCATCGATGACTTATTCAATTCCGCAGTTTATCTTCAGTATTCAGTCTATCCCAAACATTATCGTCTGATCGTATTTTGGAAATTTTTTTGTATACTGTAATGACTTCACACAGCTCTGGGATAAACTATTTATTTCAATACAAAAATCATCAGAAAATATTTTATCACAATTAATTAGCAAAAGGGTCCACAAATTTCGAGTCTCTTTCGCTGCAGTATCTCATCTCTCTCTCGCATAATATATATATATATATATATATATATATATATATATATATATATATATATATATATATATATATATATATATTATATATATATATATTATATATATATATATATATATATATATACTATATATATATATATATATATATATATATATATATAATTCACTCTCTGTAATTCCACAACGAGTCGGGTGAGTTTACTGGCTCCAAATCCGCCTTACTTCGCGGACTAAGGTATAACTGAATCACAATTCTTTAGCTGGAGGGACCTCCAAATCGATCCCCTCACGTAAAGTTACTCATGCTCCGAATCCGCCTTAATTCGCTATTCTCAGTATCGCTTTCCTATCTCTGATCGGGACTGAGATCGTTCCCGGATCTCCTCAGTTCGGATTCCGCCGTACTTCGGGGTCTCCCTATTGTTTTCCCTCTATCGCTGAAGGGACATCACAAGATCTCTCTCAAAAATCCAGTCTTTCCCTGGAGGAGCTTCACAACGGCTCCCTTTAAAATCCCATCTTCTCTCTCGGGCGTTCTCGCTCCCCTTATATATATCTCTCTCATACCATCCCTCGCCTAATCGTCCTTCTGTGAGCTCTTGTTTTTCTGCCGCCCCTGTCGGACTCGGCTTTCTTGATCTTTTGTTCTTCTACTGCCCCTGTCGGTCTCAACCCATTTGATCTCCAGCCCAAGGGCGCCGATGTCTAGGTGCACAATGTAAGTTTTCAGACGCGCTGTCGTCATCGAATCGTGGGAAAACGAAAGCACAATGTTAATGAGTCTCTTTTTGACGCCGAGGATATGAGAAAAAGGGTCAAAATCTTTGACCATCCAGTTCCGAAATTCTTTCCCAGCAATTAGGAAATGTCTGGAATTTTCCCAACGTCTGTCGGCAAGGGGTCCGTTTAGTAATTAGGGGAAGAGACCGGCTTCGTCACAATACGCTTTCTTTTAGTCACCTAAACATGAAAGATATTGGTAATAGCGTCAAGATGAGTTCACTCTGACGCAAGTATGGAAAGGGAGGCAATTTTATATGTAGATAAAAACTGAAACAAAGCAGTGACCATTAAAAATTTGACATGGATGAAAAAAATATGTGTCAATGGCGTAAACAAAATGATATAATTTTTGCTTGTAAATGTTGAACAGTCTTTGATGTTTCTTTTACATTCGTCTATAATACATTCTTTTTAAAAAACGTTGTGCATAACATACATTGGATGGCACGGAAGACGACACCGTGCGGGAAATTGGTGACACCTACCCCAATTTCGAAGTTAGTTGTGACAGTGGTAGTAACGAATCATTTTTGAAACATGATAATACAGATGGTTAGAGTAATTATAAATTCATGAAAGTTTTTAATACCGGTAACATAAATATCTTATTAACTTCTTAATATTGCTCACTAAAATTAAAAAAATAATTTCTTGAGTATCGGTGAATCTTTTAGACATCCCCCTCCCCTCAAAATCGTGTAGAAAATTGGGGGGCGCTTAAAATCGATGACAACATTTGTGACGGGTCTATTCGCGATCTTTTAAATACTAATGCTTGGGAAATATTATATATATATATATATATATATATATATATATATAATATATATATATATATATATATATATATATATATATATAATACACTCTATCAAAAAAATATATGCACCCAGAAGAAATCAAGCTACAATCCACGAAACTCGGCAAGAATGTAGTCTGGTAAGAGATATGCAAATGATTAAAATTTCGAAGCCAATGAGACAAGGCTAAGTGTGCTACGCGCATATTAGTTGCGCAACTGGGAGAGTTTAAAAGCATGAGTACGAGCGCCGTACGGCTATCAAACGAATCTGATGACTTTGATAGACGATATTGAGACTTAGGATGCCTCTAAGACGTAACCGGCGGCAGTACGAGCAGCTGACGGACTTTGATAGGGGCCGTATAATAGGCCTCAGAGAAGCAGGTTGGTCGAATAGACGTATCGGCCGCCACCTCGGTAGCGATATGGTAGTTGCTCGGTGTTGGCAACAGTGGATCACAGAAGGTAGAGTGTACCGTCGCAGAGCGTCAGGACGTCCCAGGAACACAAATGATCGCGAGGATCGTGCAATCAGAAGAGTGACCACTTCGGCACCAACAACGTCGCTAGCATCGATTCAACGCCACTTACCTCCTTCCAGACATCCAGTGCCATCAAGAGAAACCATAAGGAGACGACTGACCGAAGTTGGCTTGAGGAGCCGACGTCCGCTAAGACGCTTACCACTGACCCCACATCATAGGCAGTGTCGACTGGATTTTTGCCGACCTCGGGCAACTTGGAGTGTGACAGACTGGAGACGTGTCATCTTCAGTGATGAATCCCGATTCAGTCTCAGTGATGATGACCACCGCACACGTGTCTGGAGGCGCACCGGCCAGCGGTCCGATCCGGCATTTATTGTCGAGCGGCATACAGCAATTTCAAAGGTGTAGCAATTTCTTGGGACACACGATCATCTTTAGTGGTCCTTCAAGGCACTTTGACAGCTCGCAGATACGTGGACGATATTTTAACGCCGATTGTGCTACCCATGCTATCAAGTCACCCAGGTGCCATTTATCAACAGGATAATGCTCGTCCACATACTGCGCGACTCTCCCAACAATGTCTTCAAGGATATGACGTCCTACCATGGCCTGCCAGGTCACCAGATCTTTCGCCAATAGAGCATGTCTGGACGCGCTGGGAAGGCAACTGCAGCCGTCGAAATACAGGGAGAATTAACTGCGCAGATGCAAAGACTATGGCAGGATCTTCCACAGGGGGTCATAAGTGATCTAATTGAATCGATGCCACTTCGAATTTCGGCTTGTATAGCTGCCAGAGGTGGCTTTACTACTTACTGATTTTCAACCTTTTGCAAGCTGTAACCGCTTAATAAAATGATATTTTTGTTCTGAATTTTTAATCATTTGTTTATTTTCATATACACTACATGCATACCAAAGTTCGTGAATGTAGCTCAATTTCTTCTGGGTGCATATATTTTTTTGCGACAGAGTGTATATTGGGTCTTTAAAAATTATCCTATTTTAAATCTTCCCCCAAAGAAGAAGATGTGAGTATGCAAATTAAGACTTGTATATAAGAGTTAAACTTTTTTATCAAGTTAGAAGGAGAGAGAGGTTAGACTGCTAACGGATAGTAGCGATTGATTAAACGTGAAGTGAGGCGTGGGTAATTCGTAGCTGATTATTGTAATGGTATTAGTAGGCGATTTGTCAATTAGAAATCAAATTCGATTAGTTCGCTAAGAATTAGAAGATATTGCCTAGACGTAAGTGATTTGATTATTTAAAGTCTTTTCGTATCTCGTCTACCTTGTTATTGCTTTCCATATATGGTGTTTGGGTGCATGTCTTAATTTTATTAATAGAATTGTGTTGTTGTTTATTACTGTGAATAAATTGAAGTGATTTTGAATATGACTAATTTTCCTTCCGACTATCCCACACTAATGGACTTTGCAAGGGGGGGGGGTGACCATTACACATTTTTTCACAAAAACATTTTGAGAATTTGGAGTGCGGCTTAGATTCGAGTAAATACGGTAATTCAAACTAATATTTTCCTTCAACTTTGTTACAAGAAGCGAAACATTATCTTGATACAAGGATTATGTGTTAAATAAAGTTACTTATATTCCGCCATTTTATAAATTATATCTCTCACTTAAGTGAATATTATGCAAACCTTTAATATGCTCCTTCTCATAAAACTTTGCTAAAGTATCAATCTTTCTCTCCGTAATTGTGAAGTCTAGAATAAAATAATCTTATCTTCCCTATAAAACGTCTCTAGACTCAAGTATATGAAAAATAGGATAATAATCATTGACCTAGCAGCAATTTATGGCAATTTGCGACTTTCGAATCTAACTCGGTCCCATTAATTTATTACGCATAAACGGTCCTTAACGACCGAAGAAGCAGCACTCTTCTTCACCCCTTTTTCCAACCCCCTCCCCCTCCAAACCAAGAAGATTGAATGATTCTTAACCGAAAAGCTGGAAATCCCACCGTGGGAGGATTAACAATGCCAGATCGGATTAACTCTCATAGGGGGAGGAATAGTGATAGTTCACGTGATCGGATATTTTCCAATCAGCTCTCTGCCCCACGACGCCTAATGGAATCTTATGGGGAATTGGGCTCCCCCTGATCTTTTACAACAACAAGACCCTTCAGGGTGAAATAATAGGCTTTCAAAGGATGTCCCGGGTCCCAGAGGAAATTTGTTAGAAACATTAAACGAGTCGCCTGTAAATGAAAACAGGGAAGGAATTGTTGAGGGGTATTTTTTTTTTTGTAGCTCCTATTTTTTTCAATGGATGGAATTGGAAAGGTTAATTGAAATAAAAAAAAAGAAAAGTTCGGAGAGAGGGGAACTTTTGGGTATTCGTGTTAAATTATTTATTGCAAGTGGATAATCGTACGTATTCTAAAATGTAGTGTTTTTATTATTAATTCGATTTGCTAGAAGGAAAAAAAAAAGAATTGAATCGGGATTTTTTTGTTTAAAAGCAATCCAGCTTTGAATGGGAGATACAACTAGTAAGTTTATGGTTTTCCAGAGGGCGCTGGATATCCGGAAAATGAGGAATGAATATCCCAGGGGTGGCCAACCCGCGGCACGGCGGAGTTGTAACAGTGGCACGCGAAGTTTTATTGAAAGTTTTGAAAAATAATACAGTGAATATAACTTTTCTTTTACAATTTTATTCAAATACGGTTATCTCAGACACCCCTCCCCCTCTCAAAATTTGGATCAACAAGATTGTGAATAAATATTTTCTATTATGTGCATACAAACAAGATATCTCTCAAAATTAGCTGATATGCACGTAAAACAATTTTATATTTGAATTAGCTTCAACAACTAATCCTAATATACATGATTTGGAGGTAAAAATTGCAATTTTTCAAAAGCACCATAAAGTAAGTATAGGCGGTTTAATATTTCGAATGAAATGTTTCAAATTGCTCATTTTTATTTTATATCTGATTTGACAGATTGTGAACCTGCAAAAAGTTTATTAATGTAATGGAACCCCCAAATTTTTTTAATTCATTATATTATGTTTATATTTCCACTCCTTAGACATGCATTAAAAATATGCTGTTTGCGTAAAAATCGCATAATAAGCAGAAGCGTAGCTACCACCGTATGAATCATACGGGCTCTGAAGCTACAGGGGACCTATAGATTGAGTCTATGTATAACTATAGTTCCTATATATCCGGCTCTCATATCTAAGAAAGAGTTTCACAGGAATTTTGATACAGGATCGACTCGGAACTAGCTACGCCAGTGCTCATAAGTAACTTTTTTTTTACCTTTTTGTTTCTTTGTGTGTTTAATGTTTGGAAAAGTGTTGGAAGTGGCATGCAAGATTATTTTTATTTCATCCGATAGTGGCATTCTTCCCAAAATAGTTGGCCACCCCTGGAATATACGAATGAAGGTTAATACTTAAAAATTCCCTATGTCAATATATATATATATATATATAAAAGCAATTTTTCAAAAACCTTTAAACTATAAAAACTAATTGAAAGGTTTTTTGCCGACTAAAAAAACTCCACAGTGATTTTATAAATAAAGCATAATATTTGTACTTATTCTATAATTCTAATTTTAAATTATATGCATTAGGATTTTAAAGTCCCTCAAAACAGACCGAGATTATTCAACAAAATCGACTTCCAACACAATGTAAACTTCAATCTGGGTATCTGTTTCTATTATGCTAAATACTTGAACGGGGGTATTTTTTAAATTCATGTGATGTGCTTCAACGCTAAATAAATGCATCCAAAATTCTATTTGTTACAAAGTAAGGATATTTAGAAAAAAACTTTTGAATTCCTTCATATCAACTATTTTACTCAAAATAATCCGAAAAATAAGTTTCTTATTCATAATTAGGTTCACAAATATTTAAATATCACAAATTTTGTATTGAAAAATTTACAATGTAAAGATATTAAACTTTCTGTAATCCATTTAATTCTCAGTACAAATTTTCACAAATTACAGAAGTTCGTTCACACTTTATGAAGACGATTTTGATAGTTATTTTTTTATCAATAAATACCTTATGTTTTGAGAAAATTTGCTTCTGTCTGATAGTCATGAGTCTTTCAAATAGCTTAGCTTGTAGGAAACAGGAGAGTTACTATACGAGGCGATGCATTTGGATGTAAAACTCAGTTTATTGTTAGAGTTCTATCATCTGCTCTCGGAGGGATACGTGCGCTAACAAGGAAGTCTGAGTCCGGAAAAAGAGAGGGAACGAAAGCGCGGGGTCGCTTTTGTAGAAAATCTAACGCATGCGCAGATTGCATTAAAGGTGCTTGCGCGAGTAAGCACTGCCCGCAATTGCTCTAGATCCTGCGCACGCACAGATCGTAATGAAAAACTTATGAGGAGTTGATAAACTCTACAGAGTATCCCCCCAGAGAGTATGCGAACGATAAATACATACAGAATACAATTACTGAAATACAACAAATGGTACATAAAACAATATACAAACATTATATACATGGGAAATGGATAATACAATTTGTAAGGGTTGAAAAATTTACATAATGTTAAAATAAATATGAATGAAAATATCATGGTCTACACAATACAATAAAAAAAAAAAAAAAACAATGATTTGCAAAATACTTAACAAGAATTTGAAAATATGTACATTTAGAAATTGCATTTTATATGAAATGACAGTAGCATAGGTTTCAATAGTAATATACATATGAAATCAAGGTATATGTTGCAGATTATTCACATGTAGAATTATTTAACTATGCATATTAAATGTAAAATGTACTCACTAATTCAACTTTACAATAACAATTGAAATATTACATTATTTCAGCAGCAAGATAAATTCTTGGGGTTGTGAAAGTTAAGAATCAAAAGTTAATCCTAATGTAAACAAACAATTGGGATTCTTACTAAGACCAGAATTAATAACTTGACAGTTTATTATTTAAAATATCAGCAATCAAAATGTACTCAATCACTAGTAATAGACTCATAGAAGGCATAGGAATTAATGGATATTTACAAATACTGGCTGAACACAGGCAATTTCTATATTGTTGTCAACACTGAAATACACAAAATGTACACAATATTTCTGACAAGTATTTTAAAGAAGTTGAAAATAACTTGAATTTTCAAGAGTTAACTTCTCGCATACTTACATACAAGGCATAACATTGTTAATACAGAATTATTAGCAGTAAGTATTAGTAGTGTCAGTAATAAAGTAATTAATAAATAAAATTTTGTATATATATACACGTATAACACTAGTTTAGAATATAAAATTTTCCACTATCAATCACAATGAAAAATAAATCTATCTAATATATACAATGTTGAATTTCCTTTTGTTTAACACAAGAATTGATACATAAAGTACATTTTCTTTTTAAAGTTTGGAAGAAAGAAAATAATTAGACAAATATTATTATTGATATACCATTTATCAAAATGTATTTGTAATATTAATTCATATGTGTTATTAATTGTAGTAGTCTGAACTTATATAGTTTTAGATTTGTAAACACAGAAATAAACAATTGAATAAAAATATATATACATACTAAAATGCTTGAAAATACACAATTCACCAATTAATATCTGAAATATAATTATCTTAAGTGTTTGAAATTTATACAAAAGGCAATTTACTGTAAATGTAAATAAAAAAAACTACATACATATTATGTTATATACTGTTCCAGATCTTTGGGAAATCTGACATGTCTTCCACTTCTAGTCTTGTTTACAGTTTTCTCATTTGGTTGAGGTTCAGCTTTATTTACGTGACACATAGTTTTGTCTTTTGAATATGGATCAGTTTCATCTGTTTGTTGCTTTGATATTCCAGTAAGAGGAATATCATCGGTGTCATCCCAGACATAAGCTGGTTTTACACGATCAATGGAAACTGTCTTCCTTTTTCCATTTATGAGGATGGTGAACACTTTGTCTGTTCGACGGATTACTTTATGAGGTCCTGTATAATTTTGCGAGAGTGGTGGCTGGACACTATCAATTCTTAAGAAAAACATGTGAACAGCTCTTTAATTTAGTTGGCACAAAAATAGAGCTATTTGAATGAGCAGATGTAGGTGTCGGTTGTAATGCTCTCATTTTCTCACGTAAAAATGATACATAAGTTTGGTTGCAGGTAGTAGTAATCTTGTCTGTGGAGAAAAGATCAGATGGCAATCTGAGAGTAGTTCCATAGACAAGTTCTGCACAAGTAGCACTGATGTCTTTCTTCACAGCAGAACGCATGCCGAGAAGTACAATTGGAATGATTTCGCTCCACTTTGAATTCTCATGTGCTTTGATGGCACTTTTGAGATGGCGATGCAGTCTTTCAACAAGACCATTGGCTTTTGGATGATAGGCACAGCATCGTATTCTATTTGTGCCAAGAATATTACTCAGCTCTCTGAAAAGGCTTGATTCAAAGTTTGTACCTTGGTCTGTTGTTATAATAGCCGGACAACCAAAACGTGATATCCAAACAGATAACAATGCTCGACATACTGTTTCCGCAGTCATATCAGCAGTTGGGATTACTTCCATCCATCTCGTAAAGCGGTCAACTACTGTCAGGCAGTAACTTTGACCATTGGAAGGTGGAAAGGGACCAATGAAATCAACATGAATTTGGGAAAATCTGGCATCAGGTAAAGCAAATGTACCGATTGGTGCTTTAGTGTGCCTATAGATCTTGGATCTTTGGCAAGGATGACAAGAGTTAACCCATGTTTTAATATCACGCCTAATATTTGGCCATACAAAACGTTGAGTTGCTAATTTGGTAGAGGCAGCAATTCTAGGATGTGAAAGACCATGGAGATGTTGGAAAACAATTTTGCGATAATCCTTGGGAATGAAAGGTCGAAAAACGTTGGTGGAAACATCACAAGTAAGAGTAATATCTTCCAAAGGAAAATATTGTTGCTTAAGTGTTAAAGATGTTGAGTTGGTTTCCAGGAGTTGTTTAAGTTCCTCATCTACCAATTGGGCTGCAGCAATGTCCTTGTAATCGAGACAACTTGCTTGGGAAATGGAATCAATTTCGATACGAGATAATGCATCTGCTACCAAATTCGAGTTCCAGGAACATGTTGTATGTTCGTAGAGAACTGGGAGATAAAATCCAGGTGTCTAAGTTGACGTGGACTACATTTGTCAGCTTTCTGTTGAAAAGCATAAATGAGAGGTTTCTGATCAGTGTAAATCACAAACTCTCTTCCTTCCAACATGTGCCGAAACCTTTTGACCATTGTGTATATGGCCAGGAGTTCTCGGTCGTAAGTAGACCAGTTCTTTTGGGATGCAGATAATTTCATGGATAAGAAAGCAAGTGGTTGCCAGACATTGTCATGAAATTGTGCTAATGCACCACCGACAGCAAAATCTGAAGCATCAACCCAAATGCTAAGAGGTGCATTTGGCATGGGGTGATGTAACAGAGTAGCATGTGCTAGGGCTTGCTTCACCAGTTCAAAAGCTGTAGTAGCTTCGTCCGTCCATTCTAGCGCTTCTTCAGGCTTGATTTTGACCTTTCGCTTTGGACGTTTTTTATTTCTGATGCCTTTTAAAAATTTTACTAAAGGTGCAAGGATATGGGCAGCCTGTCTAATGAAACGTCTGTAGTAATTCAGCATTCCAAGAAAACGACGCAATTGAGTGATGGTGGTTGGTTTAGGAAATTTGAAGATTGCTTCTACTCTATCCTCTAAAGGCTTAATTCCAGAACTGCAAACTTGAAAACCAAGGAAATTTAAGGTGGGTACTCCAAAAGTACATTTAGAAGGGTTTATAGAGAGTCCATATTGATCCAACCGTTGAAAAAGCAACCGAAGATGTTGGATATGCTCGGCTTCAGATGATGATGCAACTAAAATGTCATCAATAAAAGCATAAACAAAATTTAATCCCCTTAAAACCTCATCAACAAAGCGTTGAAAAGTAGAGGCAGCATTACAAAGGCCGAATTGCATTCGAGTGCTCTCATACAATCCGAATGGGGTTATTATTGCAGTTTTATGTATATCCTCTTCATTTATAGGAATTTGATGATAGGCTTTAACTAAATCTATGTGTGAAAAAATATTTTTGCCATGCAGCTCTGAAGTGAAATCTAAAATGTTTGGAATAGAATATTTATCTTTTTTAGTTTGGGCGTTTAATGCACGATAGTCACCCACTGGCCTCCAATCATTAGAATCTTTTTTAGGTACTATGTGAAGAGGTGATGCGTAATTACTTTTAGATGGTCTAACATGACCTAAATTCAACATGTGCTGGAATTCAGATTTGGCAATTTTAAACGATCGGGAGCTAAACGTCTTGCCTTAGCAAAAACAGGTGGACCAGATGTCTCGATAAAATGCTTAATATTATGCTTAACCTCTTGTGAGAAAGAAGGCGGTTTGACAATTTCTGGGAATTCTCTCAAAACATCATGAAAAATGCTTTCACCAGAAACGAGTTTAATGGAATGCACTTCAGGAGAAACGAGTTTACAATTTGTACTAATTTTAGTTGCATTATCGATTAATTTTCTATTTCGAAGGTCAGGTGAAATATTAAAATTGTACAAAAAATCAGCTCCAATGATTGGTACAGAAACAGAAGCTATTAAGAAAGGCCATCTAAATACCCTTCGCAGATTTAAATCGAGGGTTAAAAGTCTCTTACCGTAAACGTTGATAGGAGATGTATTAGCGGCTGACAGTTGCTGAATACTGTTGCCTTTCCTTTTCTCGGAAAGTGAAGCTGGGAGAACGCTGACGTCAGATCCGGTATCGATGAGGAAAGCGGTGTTGGATGATTTGTCTTTAATGAAAAGGCGACGTGAAATATGTGGCTGCGAGAAGGTAGTCGCATTTACTCCTCGCTGGATTCGTTTTTTTCTTTATAGCTGCATGGTGGAATGCATTTCTTAGCTCGTTCTTGAAACTTTTTGTGATACCAACAACAAGATTCCCTGGAACGTGAAAATGATCGATTTCGGGAACGATTTCGTGGGCGAGAACTATTTCTTCGTTCTGGAGTTCTTCTTTCTTTCATTGTAAGATCGTCTATCCTTTTATGCAGTCTCTCGATTTCTTGGAGGATACGATTTTCGCTGGATGAAGCGATGGCGTTTGTCGAAAGTGAAACGGTGGGAGTACTCACTTCAAGGATTCTGTCGGCGACTTCTGCGGCTTTCTCGACGGTTATTGGCGTGATGGATGCCAAGATAGTTTGCACTGCGGTCGGTAGCTGCTGAAGAAAAGTTCCAACATAAGCTCCTCCGGAACGTTGTGCGAAGCTGCACGCCTATTCATTGTCCTGAGGAGTTCTGAAGGCTTCCTGTCTCCTAGCTCTTCGCCGGTTAACAGCTTCCGAATTTCTTGTTGGGACGACTCGCCGGTTCGCTGGATCAGTTGAGCTTTAATGGCGCCGTAGGGATCCGTTTCATCAGGAGTTATTATTAAATCCCTTACAATTGCGGCGGCTTCCGGTGGCAGGTTGAACACAATATAATTAAATTTTGTGAAAGTGTCCGTAATCGCCTTCGGTACTCCGAGGGCAAAAGTTCGTTCGCACGTGGAGAACCAGAGTTGAGGGTCATTGAAATTAAAAGGAGGAATTTTAACTGCAGTTATTTCCGCCATTTCTTCAGTAAAATAAATATTCAAATAAAAGTTGATTTTCGTGAATTGTTCGGGTCACCAATGTAGGAAATAGGAGAGTTATTATACGAGGCGATGCATTTGGATGTAAAACTCAGTTTATTGTTAGAGTTCTATCATCTGCTCTCGGAGGGATACGTGCGCTAACAAGGAAGTCTGAGTCCGGAAAAAGAGAGGGAACGAAAGCGCGGGGTCGCTTTTGTAGAAAATCTAACGCATGCGCAGATTGCATTAAAGGTGCTTGCGCGAGTAAGCACTGCCCGCAATTGCTCTAGATCCTGCGCACGCACAGATCGTAATGAAAAACTTATGAGGAGTTGATAAACTCTACAAGCTCGAACTTTCTTAGTACTGTCATACAAATTTTATTCCGTTCCTCTTGAACCGTTTTCCTAAGTCCGTTCACTGTGTTTCTGGATGCCGTTTTTCTAAGATTCTTTTTAATAAACCGAAAGCACAAAAGTCCATTGCATAAGCATCAGGTGATTTTAAACGTATTTCATCAAATGGAAACACTTCATTAATGTTTCTGTTTCTTTCTTTGCTAATTAAGCGGGCGTTGACTTAGACGAGTGACTAGAGCAGGGATGGCGAACCAGTGGCACGCGTGCCATTGTTGGCACGCGACACAATATTTTTGGCACGCCAGTGATCAAATTATTGGTCGCGGAGCGGCGGAGAGCACACTCGTTTGTTATTCTTTTGCCTTAGTTACGTCGTGGACTACAATTGCTTATAATGTAAATTTTGTCTACGCATAGCATAGTCAATTTCATTGACACATTGTGTTTTAAAGTTTATCTGTGTTATATTTAAGATTTTTAAATGTTACTTAACATGGCTAGTTCAGCGAAAGAACAAAAAGTGCAAGATAGTAAGCGTAACAGAGAATTTCAAATTTGGTGGACAAAAAAACATGGCATTCTTAGTAAAGGTGACAGAGCGGTGTGCGTTTTATGTCTTGGAATAGTGGTATGCAGAACATCAACTGTAAAAAATGGTATTTTAAAACAAATCATAAACCCTCCTGTTAAAAAAGTGAGCCACAGCAAGAACAATTAATTGCTTAAAAACCATTTGGTAGATGTCTCAAATTCAGCATGCGTTCTACAAAAAGTAACATCTTACTGTCCTAATCTAAGTTATTTGTCATCTAAACTGAAACAACTAAAGTCACACTATTGTAACTTTAATTTGAATTACACATATAACTAAAGCATTTATAACTATACGGTTAAAAAGGTTATTTTTCGTAGTAAATGCAGTTTTATATTGTTAGTGTTTAGTGTTTTTTTATTTTCCAGTAATCACAAGTCAAAATCATTTGACGGCACGTCTCTACACCTAATTAAACACTTCTTTATAAAAAAAGGGCACGTTGATTCATAAAGGTTCGCCACCCCTGGACTAGAGGCTCTGCCCATATGAAACTCAACTTCAGCAACGTCCTTTCCATATAAAGTTAGAATTTCTTCTTGGAAAAATTGGTTTCAAAATATTCTGTTGAAAAAATACACTCGTGTCCATAATTTAAGGATAATTCAGAATCACACAGAAATTGAACTCTAAAATAAAAATTTCACCTGTAGAATTATCACACACATCTTGAAGAAGAATATGTAAATTACAGGAAACCACCAGATGGCGCGGATAGTACGTCACAATGACGAGAGTAGGGGTATATAAGGAATGGTGGCAAAGAAGTAAAATTGTTCACAAGCGCCCGAGTATCTGAGGAACTTGGAATCGCCCAGAGTGTCATCTTCAGGCTTTGGCGACGATTCCAAGATGATGGTAATGTGAGTAGATGTTACAGCACAGATCGCCCCCGAGTTACAACGCCGAATGAGGACCGGTAATTGGCAATTAATGCCAAAACAAACAGACGGAGCACAGCATCAGACCTGTCTCGTCAACTCTCTCTTCAGCTACCGGTACGACAGTTTCAAGGCAGACCGTGTATATACGCTTAGGGCACATTGGTCTATATGCTCGTAGGCTTGTCAGATGTGTTCCACTTACCGCAACTCACTGTCGCCTGCGATTAACCTGGAGTAGAGAGCATGCATTGTGGACACCTCAACAGTGGTCTTGTGTGATGTTTTTTCCGACGAGTCCAGGTTTAGTTTGCAGTCTGATTCTCGCAGAACTTTAATATAGAGAACGCCAGGTACCCGTTACCACCAAGAGAACACCATTGAACGACACCGTTATGGTGGTGCAGGATGACTCGTTTGGGGAGGAATTATTCTTGGTTCCATGACTGACCTGCATGTTCAGAGTGTAACGATGACAGGCCACATCTATCGGGATGTCATTCTGGAACAACATGTACGTTTGTTTCGGGGCGTCATGGGTGCTGAATTTCTGTTTATGGATGACAACGCCCGTCCTCACCGTGCAAACATTGTAGACGAATGCTTTCCATCGGAGGATATCACCCGTATAGATTGGCCAGCATACTCACCTGACTTGAATCCAATAGAGCATGTGTAGGATATGCATGGCCGACGAATTGTAGCGCATCAACCCCCTCCCACCTGTCTACCGGAACATCGGAGGGCATTGCTTAACGAGTGGTGTAATATTCCCCAAGATCAGATTGATAATTTGATGCTCAGCATGCCTAGGCGTTGTGAGAACTGTATTGCATCGTCCGGGAGACATACTCCGTGTTAACCATCATACTAACCATGTTATACTGTTTTTTGTAAATAGGCTCTTTTTATAAATTTGCCCCAGGGAGTAAAAATCGCAATTTTTTTTAATATTATGTCAAACATATAACATCTTTTTTGCTCTTTACCTTTTGTTTAATAAATAGACTTTACAAATAAGTCAAATTTGTTTTGCTTCTGTCTCTTTCTTTGCCTGAACTTCATTAGCCTTAATTTATGGACATGAGTGTAGGATGAATTAATTTTAGCTTTACTTGAGACTGTTTTGATTTTTAATTTGGCGTTGTTAGAAAATCTTACAACTATTATGGATCTCTGGGAACTTTACTGTACCCTAATAAAGCTAGTTCGTACAGTCATTCCAGACAGTTGAGCAATAGAAAATTGGTCTTCCTTTACTTAAATATACCCATATCTCATCGAGTGTTACCTAAAATTTCTATTTTTCAGCAGCTAGTGTTTCTTATATAATTCTCTACAATATGCCTTTCTTTCAGCAATAAATTTTTAAAAAGGATACTAACTTTAAGGTTTTACTTTTGTTTCAATATGTTTTTAAAAAGGAGACGAGGGCTTTAGGGTTAAACATCTGTTTTGACTTAAATCTTTAAGAATGTTTGTAATTACAGCTCCGGAAGACATTCCTAGTTTCGATTCAATGAATCTGTCAGTCGGCGGATTTTCATTTGGGATCAGAGACTTTACTTTCTTAATAGTTGCCTGCTTTTGAATAGGCTTAGGATGAAGTTTCGTGGTCATGTTTTCATTTTTACTTTCTGCTAGACGCTTTTCTCTTTTAAATTTAATATGTTATAAATACCTTTGATTGAAATGCAATAACCGAGATTTTAACACAGTTTTTTAATTTGTTGATACGAATATTTCTCCTTAGAAGAATTAATTACGTAACTTTCGAGCCATATATCATTTTTATATATATAGGAGCCATTTTTAAAATAAATATTTTTTTTTGCATTCCAGTCAAAAGAAAACCTTAGCAGATGATCATTCTGAAGTTTCCAAAGTTTCATATGAAAATGCAAGCGAGAAAATAAATTGCAAAATCCTTTCCATAAAGGGTGAACGACTTTCTGTATAGCTTTATTTTGTAATAACAAAAATGTTTTTTCTGTAGGATCTCAATTAAATGTATGTAATTTTCAACTTATATATCTTACTTATACATAAACAAAATCTAAATTAGGTTTTAGCATGCTTTAATAAACATATAATTACCTAATTATTTTAAAACTGTTTATTGAAGATAATGATTGCTTAAAAATGAACTGCATTTAGTCATCCAAAATCTGTGGCGAATAATGCAAAATAAGTAAAAGAAACTAAATGAACTTGTACATTATGTTCAGTGTAATATATTCTTAAAGCATTCAAATGGTCGAAGGTTTCTGGGTTTGAATAAAGACTATATATCAAGAATTGAATTCGTTATGGGATCATCTTAGTTAAAATTTTTAACGCGTATCGTCTAATATATATAATGTAATATTACGTATTATATTAGTGTAATATTAGTAATGTGTGTATGTGTATGACTTCTTGAGGCCCTTGGCTTCTTCCCAAAAGTAGGCTTTGGACCCCTACACAAATGTAGGCTCCCTTATGACCCTAAAATGTAGACAGTTAATGGCATACTTTGCCAAATACTCGTTCAAAAAATAACCCGAAACAAATAAATATGCGAAACTAACAACCCCAAAATCCGGCTTGATCGACTGCCGCCTTTGGACTTAATGAGGCCTAGATCTAGGCCCGGGATGGGCATTACGTGAATCGCAATCGACAAGTGGAGCGCCAAGACATTGTGGGGTGACCGCCTGAAAATTTTGCCAGTTAGTAATTATATTCGGAAATTCAAGCTTGGGTGACAGTACGCAAACTGAGTCTTCTGCTAACTATAACAACAAAAATTAACTTTAGATAAAAATGTTTTATTTTTTTTAAGGCACTTTAAATTATTTCATAATACGTGCATCATTTGATACCATTATATTTAAGGCTATTATCAAAAAGTTTGTATCTTGCGTTTTGCTTTAAACGCGGTTTTAAAAGTGTTTTCTTTTTATTTTTGTTCTGTAGGGAAATAGATATTCCACACACTTATTAAGTTATAATATAACCTTTTCCTTACTTCACCACACCTACAACATTGGGCAGTGGCACACACAAGAATTTTTAAAGTTTGAGGGTTGAAGGACTACCATTCCCGCATCATACCCCAATACACAGCCAAACATATATTTTATTTTGTCGATTGTTGGGAATAAAAAACAGCAAAAAATAAACTACTGAATAAATAAAACAAAATTACTAACATCAAATACTTAATTACATTTTACGTTCTGTATACATGAGACTATAATGAATTGTGAAAAAAAATGAAGGATTATGAGGGAGGGTGCGGACCCATGGGCCCCTTCCCTTCCCTTGTGTGCGCCACTGACACTGGGTGTACCCGAACTCCTTGAAAAAATTAGAAGTAGCCCGTAACCTGGAATAGTCTGCCCACCCCTGGTCTAGGCTATGAGGCTAGGCCTATGCATAGACGATGGTTAACACATAAGGCTAGTTGACATGTTATTCGAAATTCCCAGTTGTTTGGAGAATATAACCGGAAATAATATTTGAACATTGAAATTATTCGAATCATGATCTTATTCAGGCTGAGTTGAGAACAAGACAAAGTCCGCATTGTGGTCAAGACCCTGGACTGGGTCTAGTTGGCCCCTACCTTAAGATGTCCCTGGTTGTGTGTATATAAAAGAAGAGCAAC
The DNA here is from genome assembly GCA_019973935.1 of Trichonephila clavipes. Taxonomy (NCBI): domain Eukaryota; kingdom Metazoa; phylum Arthropoda; class Arachnida; order Araneae; family Nephilidae; genus Trichonephila; species Trichonephila clavipes. The sequence continues at coordinate 386,540 of BMAU01020564.1, forward strand.
TCATCACGAGATTTTCGCAACTATTAGACCTCCATATTTGAAATTTTGCAGGCATGTTCCTTTTCCGCTAAAACATCCATTAAGAAGGGTTTTGTGGAAAAACTGTTGCCACTCATATTGAGAAAACGATTACTACATTTGGCAACACCTTTTGATTTACTAATGTTTAAGAGTGGGTAATGTATGTGGGAGGTGTCGTAGTCAATAGTTCCCGTTTCAGAACAATCAGACATACAAACATGAAATTTAGCAAAAGGTTTGTTGGTTTGAGATAACATATGAAGAATGAGTTTCGTGGAAATCATTGCCTAAGAGGGTTTACGGACGAGCCATAAAAAAAAAAAATTCCATTCATGAAATATTAGATCTACAAATTTGAAAATTGGCAAACATTTGTATTTTGTTGAATAGAAATCAGGTAAAAAATGGGGTTTGCATAAATCGACTCCCAAGAAGTGTTGCGGGGGATTTATAGATAAAATAAATTCTCGTTTTCGAGCTATTAGACATACGAAGTTGAAATTTTGTAAGCATGTTTCTTTTGTTGCGTAGAGATCCGCTGTAAGCGGCTTTTGCGGAAAACAAGTCCAGGAGGGAGGGAGGGAGTTTTAGGGGACAGAGAAGAAATGCAGGTCCTCTTCTGTTATCGAGAAGCAAGGGCTATAAATGTATTTTTTGTTCGATCGAAATTTTGAATTTTGTGTGAAAGAGTGTAAACAAACAATCTGTATTTGGATGTATAATGCTTTTATATTACTCTAAATTAGATTTAATTTGTATTAAAATTGTAATATTCAAAAACCACGTTAAAATGGTGAACGTTATAACGTAATGGAAAGCCCTTACGTTATAAAGGAACTTTGCAGAAATCTTGGGGATAGAGCCAAGTTGGCGTAATTTTTGATGACCCTGTTGGTGACTTAACAATTATGTTGGCGACCATTTTTGGCGAGTTTGGGACCCTCTGGATTCTTCTAGAAATAGGTAGAGAAATCCACTAATTTCAAGACCTGTGATGCAAGCAAATTATCCGCGATGGATATAAATAGAGAGATGCTCTATGAAAGTTAGTCAGTCTGGTTTTGACTAGCGATCAGTTAAGAGTTGCTTTAGTTATTACTTCGTCTGTGGAATCCTTTATATATGTGTATTTTAGACACCGATAATTGGGTTCTGAGTGTTTTTGAAGGTATGAAGACCTTCTGAGATTTATTCTGCGAATATTGCCGCTAAATCCTGTATTTCGAGGACTGGACTTTCGACAATAAATTATCATTGCTCTTAAAGAACTGTTTTGTTCTTTGCGACTGATTTGCATAAAATCCTTGAACCCCGGATCAACGTAACACTATATAGTGATACAACATCATGAAATGCCCATCGAAGCAGGATGATATATGAATGCTTCAATTGCCAAATCGATGAACTCCATTTTTGGAATTTTATTAAATTTTAATATCAAACCACTTCATTTGCTCTTAACTGTACATATTCAAAACGAATTTCTCTAATAATAAGTATTAACACTACTAAATGACAAAATCGTTTTAGCCATTGAATAATAAATAATTTATGTCAGAAGCCAATCTGATTAACTCCATACTATAAAGTATTTATATCATAATAAAAATCTATTTAACCAGCTGCACTATTTTTCCTCTCCTACGGAGACATCTGTATCCGTCACTGCCATGTGCGCAATTCGCCTGTCCTCACGTAAAGTGGTGCACTGAGGTGGATGCGACCGACCACGTCGGTCTGTCGTACCCTCCTGCACCCAACGGTCACATATCCGCATTACAGATGTTTGGTTTCGTCCAACACGACCACCGATTTCCCTGAAAGATTATCCATAATCTCTCTCTCGGTAGGCCACTATCTTTCCTCTGTCGAACTCGGATACTTGATAAAAAGCTGATTGCTGTTTTCTACGAGTCATAACTGATCGTTTTTTGAAAAAATCACAAGAAAAACAAAATTGCCGAACTTGAAATCGTCGAAATCTCCATGCCTTAAATAGCGCTTTGAGGTTGCGCCACAGACGCGCGTGATGCGTGTCTGCGCTGAAATTCTAATCATTTGCATATCTCACCTCCGCTATTGCATGTTGTAAATTTCATGTTATTTGCATGCTTCCTTCTGGGTGTTGCATTTAGAGTGACCAGCAGTGTAATAAAAACCTATAAGAAGAAAGTATCGTTTCATATGGTTCAAATGACGCATCAGGACTTTTTCTCTTCAGAAAATTCTATCAATAATAGAAAGGTATCAGTTGCGGGTATACCAGTAAATTGGCTCAAATTGCACTGGATAAAATTACAAAAGTCGAAACCCCATCTGATACAATTTAAGTAAGACTTTAATGAAGATACCGAATTTTTAGTGCCATAAATATGCAGGTAGACAAATATGTCTGAAAAATATGATTCAGCCTTTGTTGCATCCAACAGGTAGAACAGTGACAAGAGAAAAGAGGAAGGATATGATGAACTTGTTGAAATTTATTCCTCCTATTAAACACAAGTATTATAAAACTTTAAGGAAAATCAACAAGATGGGAGCTTAGATACAGCTAATGGAGATGGCATCCTTTATAATGATGATAACGCAATTTAAACAAAGTCTTTAATAAAACATATGTTTATATAATGACATTTTTCCGTAATAAAAGAATAATTCAAAGACTGAATTTGAATTAATAATTTACTTTCACTTGCCAAATCGATCAACTCCCCCAATCACGAAAAAATTGTAATAATAATAACAATTACTCCAAGTATATTCTATCTTATGCTTTCTATATGTCGTCAAATCAAATAGGCGTTTGCAATAATAAAGTCTACATCGTATTTTCAAATTTTTAATTAGAAAATTTTTTTTAAAAAAATAATATTTTATCATTTTTCTCAACTTCTTGTTTTATGGAGTTAATCCAGTGTTTCTCAAACTGTGGTGCGTCCCCCTCTGGGGGCGAGCATATCGAAAGTAAAAGGTTAAAAAAAATTAATTTACTGGAATGAAGTAAAACAAAATACTTTCTGATATAATAAAAAAATACAGATTTACATTGATATGATTTACATATATCATCTGGTGAAAAAAGGTCATCAAAAATAAAAGATTCTACTTTGAACGCTCATTAGCTATCTTTGATCCTACAACTAAATAAAAAAATATTTGGTTTGCTTTGCTGTAATCCTACGATGAGAGATTTTTTCATTGCGTCTATTTTAACCTAAAATATTACTTTTGCTGACTTTCGAACTTACTGGTATGGTTATTTGGTTCCCTTTTTTTAAAGAAGTTGTAAATTTTTTTTATGTAATTCTGTTACGCTTTTTTCAATGTGAAAGAGTTTTATGATACATGGATAAGCATATTGAGCACTTTGAAGGATTAATTGTCCAAGATTTATTTTTGTGAGTATTCTGAAACATATAATTCATAATGAAAAACGTTTGACACAATTATTTTTTTGAACTTTTTTCCATTTTTTATATTGAATAGACTTTTAACACGGAAGCGATGTGCAGGATCACGAAATCATTAATTCTCAGAAAACTGTTTATTTGTTACCAATGACCTTGACAGCGAATTCTCCAATATGACAGTCTTAATGGGAGCTAAAATGAATTGATAACATATCTTCTTTTTTGGGAGTGGCAAACTTTTTTTTAGAATATTAAGGTACTTGTTTTGACCGAGTTCCCGGCGCGACCACTTTTGTTCAAAAATATTTTCTCGAACATGCTGCATTTTCTCCTATGAATAACTTAGAGGTTTTAATTGTGATGTTGTACGACTGATTATGGTTTATAAATGTAAATGAGCAGACTATAAGAAAATAATTGGGCATCTGTGATCTCTCTGAAAGGAAATTGAAGCTGATCAAACAAGAGAAACACTTGCTGAAATAATGCACATTAATCATGTTAGCGAAAGTAAATTTGAGAAAAGCAATAAACATGAAACGAAAGGAAAATTTTCAATAGTTTATTTAAGAATTCTATCAAGAAAAATATGAAGTCATAAATGTACCGCAAAATGCACTTCGACCTGTCAAAAAGACACAAGCAAGAAAAATTTCAACAGGATATTTGTCGATCATCAAAGGATATTAAAACTACAATAACGTGAACAAAATGTGACAGTTTTGCTTGTAAATAATTTTCCTGTAATGTTAGTTAAAAGTGCCTGTGATTTGTGTCCTCTATTACGGTCACACACATTTGGAACAATTTAGTTCAGTTTTATTGAATATTTTCTCCAATTATGAAAGAAAAATTTAAAAATCCTTGAAATAGGTCTTAGTTAAATTATTCACTGAAATTGGGATTATTATCGTGTATATTGAAAATAATTATAAAAAAAAGAATAGGGGTGAGTCACTCCCCGCGACTATTAACGTTAGTATCGAGTGACACCTGATTCCGGGCTAAAATATTTTGAAGTTTTCTCGCTTTGAATATTAAAAATAACACAATTGTTATTCATTGGAATTTTATATTCATTTTTTATTGCTTAACATTTATTCTAAATGCTAATTCTGCGAGGCTTAAAATTACAGTTCGTTCAAAACCGTTTATAATATGAGCATTCATTTCAATAAATCATTTTACATTTTGTATACATTGTCATGCACTTGGTTTTACTCTCCTTACAATTAAGCTATTATATCAAGAATAATGTACTATCATATTTAAAAAAAATAAACTCGTGTTAAGAGTGGGTACTTCATCCAATATAAGAACAAGTTTAATAATTATTAGTGACTTCCATGGGCTTGTATTGCAGAGCAAAGTTTTTCAAAGGAAGGCTAAAAATTAGAAATTCACTTTCTGAGTTATTTTTTGATATTTAGCTCAGATCTCTATATTTTGTCTTCAAAGTAGCCATCGCAGAAAATCCGGATTCACAAAGGTATAATGTTGAAAATTGTAATAGTATACGAAATGCTTTTGTTTTCAGTGCAGAAAATTCAGCATCCACCTCTATCTAGAATTCAGAGTGATTTATTACAAAATTGTCCTTTAATTTAATCACTGGATATGAAATCAATGAAGATCTCTTTTTCGGCAGTTGAGAGCCATTTTGAAGTATTTTGAAATGGATCCCTAACCCATTCGTAACTTGCTATCAATTTGCCCTCGTCTGTGTACTTGTTGATGCTTTATTATCGTCGAATGCTCGCTGCGATTTAAAGATATATCTGTGATTTTGTTTTAATCCACTGCCGTAAATACTTAATACCGTGAATTACAATTAACGCGTGAATTATGAAATGTACATTCAAAAGAGATTCGGTAGCTAATCGATTCGGCCAAGACTGACTGGAATTGTACGAGGTACAGCATTTTTACATGTTTTGTGTAGACGTCCGTTATGTTATCTAGACTTACGTGAACGTTCACGAGAATGCCAGATGTCATATATATGATAAAGAGCAACATAGACTATTTTTTAATGACATTTGTACTTTTAGAAATGGATGACGAAGGAAATAAATCTTTAATTAAATATCATTTCTCAATCTGTTTGAATTTAAAAATTAGAGAAAGAAAAATAACATTTTTAACCTTTTACTTAAAAGTAATTTATTTAAAATATATATTACTTAAGAGAAACATATATAAACAATTTAATACTTATCTTATTAATTTGTACGGTTTATAATTAAGATCATTTTATAGCTTTAGCGTCAAAGTACATTATTATTGCATTTAATATATTATTATTATTATATAAGAGGGGGGCGATAAAAATTATGATTGAAATTTCGGTCGCCAGTATTGAAAGTTTGAGAAGCACTGTGTTAATCGATTTGGCAATTGAAGCATCCAAATAAGAGTATGTGTGTGAATAATTCTTTAAAAGACTAACACTGATTGATGTGTTGGTACCTGTCTGAAAAAAGGAACTTTTACTGCCTTTTTCATTAGTAAAAAAAAACTCTATACGTCTTATTGATTAATCAATACAGTTTTGTCTACTAGGAAAAAAGTATCATCCAAGCAAAATGCATAGTAATAAATTTTGCTAAATAAAATCAATGTAAGAATTTTTCAAAACCGTGCTAAAAAAGAATAGAGGTAAGTATCAGATCCTATCTGTGTGATATATAATTATAAGAAATTATTTTTTAAGAAAAATATTCAATATAGTCACAAAAGATTAAAAACTAATAATACAGCTTTTCAGAAAAAAAAAGAAATTTGTAAATTGGGTTAACTTCGGAACAGTAAACATTGTTATAATTATATGGGTATAATAATTTTTATAATAACTTGCACAGAGTAATAAATAATTATAATGATAAAAAAACTATTCCTGAAAGTGTTCGTAAGAATTAACTTTTTTTGACGTGTACTTGCTTTGTTAAAAGAAAAGACAAAAAGGCATTATTTTTTACTAATTTTTTTGTTGCCTTAATGTTAATGCAAAAAAAGGGAAAGAAAAAAAAAAGTAACGAAACGTATAATCCGGGTGGTTTTGTTTATCTTTTTAAAGGAGGGAAAGAATGTAGTCATTTTCAGTTACTTCTTAAATATGTTTCGCTTTCAGAAGGAAAAAGTGTAAAAAAAGAAATGCTAAAACTAAGAGAGAGAAAAAATGGTTAAATATTCTTAGAATTTGGATTTTGTGGTACTTTCTTGTGGCTCCACAATTTATTTCAAGGCCATTTATAAGTGAGGAGTATTATTACATTATCAAAAAAAGAGAGATAGAGAAAAAAAAGCAATTTTCAGTCGGCATTTAACAAAAGCATAATAACTAGTGGATGGGAAATCGCCTTCATTCTGGATAAAAAAAAATGTGCTTTATTTTAAAAAAAAGAACTGTTAAACTCTAATGGTTTAGAATGTTTTTTTAATTAATTATTTTCGACGATAGAATTGTTAATGATTTTTGGCACAATTGATCAAACTGAAAAGAGGCTTTTAGCGCTTCCTAAAAAAACCCAGTTTGCTATTCTAATTGTTATTTTTTTTTGCCTGACTTTAGAAATTTATTGAAAAGGAAGCCGTTAAGAATATTTTTTTCTTCAAACTATAAATTAATGGCGGAGTGCAATTTTGTATTTTTTTTAATGAAATAGTTTGGTTTTTCTTCATTTCTTTTAAACTAAATTAATTTAGATTAGCTTTAATTAAATCAGTCGAAGGCTATTTTTATGCATTCTAGTAAAAACATGGTGCGAGTAAAACCAGACAGCCGAGGAAAATTGAACTGTTCCTGTACAGATGTATTTAGAATTAAATTGTAATCTGAGGTCCGAAATCATACTGGTGTGATATTAATTTGGAATGATTATAAACTATATATATATATATATATATATATATATATATATATATATATAAGTGTCAGCATATTTTATTATAGTAATGATTTAATGAATTTTTAAATGAAGTTAGACAATTGGATAAATCGCCTGGTCATGAATGGGTTAATACGTCCCAGTACACAGTTTTTTCGCAATAGAAAAAAAAGTTCTATTTCAATTTTAGTTCATGTATGCCAGCCGTTGCGCCTCTGACTCTGGTACTCCGTATTTCACCACTAGGCAAAGTTCATCTCCCTAGGTCCTAGAACATGATTGCTCCTGTAAACTCAACCGAGAGTTTTCGAAGAGCACAAAACTTCAGAGCGAAGTTATTTCGTAAAAGGCAAGACAAATCGAGAGCCCTAACCACTTCAAAATCGACCCTTTAAACTACCTAGGCGGGTCCCTTTTGCTCCCCCAATCACCTCTCATCGGTCCGTGTAGCCGATCTGAACCGGCTCTCCTCACTGTAGTGTTATTCCATTGGTGCGTGGGGATATTAGGTCTGCACATCTGATCCCCACTAATAAACGGGCTCGTTGTTCACCATCTGGAGGCTATAACTTGTCTTGTCACAAACACACTGAGAGTGTGCCTCTGACTCTACCGGCCAACACCACTCTACATTCAAGTTATCCGCGGTCCAGATGTGCGAAGACAACCCAACACAATGGAGGCTTTTCCTCGAACATTCCTTTCTGTTGAGCGTTGTGACTAACGATCGCCTGTATGGGAGCGAAAGAAAATGTGTGGTAACATTAAAGCCATTTACCGAAACAATTCACATATGTTATGCCCTAGGCATAAGGAAATAATGGCCGGTCCTTTTTTTGGAGGTACAATGTCTCATCTAAACAACTAGATCCCTCATACATTGATCTAGACCAGTATTGTTGGGGGAGAGTTCTGCTAATGAGCAGGCGTCACAGTAGCTTTTGAGTCATTGGATAGGCTAGTTTTAGTAGTTTAATGTATATAGCACGAATGTTCCCCAGGGAACATTTGTACGAAAGACATAATTTTGTTTTATCCGAAATGGTGATGATTGAAAAAGAAACACAATGTGTGCTTTGGTTTCGCGAAACGAAATCAGTTAAAGTTCAGCGTAAATTTCGACATCATTATGGAAGCAAATCTCCTGGTGCAAAATAAATAAAGTGATGGTAGGAAATGTTTAAAGAAGGATCTAAGTCAGTGCTTCTCAAACTTTCAATACTTGCGACCCAATATTCAACAATTACTTTCATCGCGCCCTCCCCCCATACAATAACAATGTATTTAATTCAATAATACTATACTTTGAAGCTAAACCTACAGTACTACTTTAAACTCTTAAGTGCCACCAGCGTATATAAACTTCTCACTTAACTAGTGTATTGATTGTACCGGACGTATATATACGTCTTTCCCAAGTACGATTTTTTCTGTGTTCGTTGCTATCCATATAATTATTCCGAAGGCTTTGGAATGCAATAAAATGAACTTGAGAGTGTTCGGAAGGATTTACTTATTTATTCCTCTTCCGTCCACTACCCCAATACACCAGACACGCTCACCACGTGTTAAACGGTGGCTTTGGGCAGCGAATCGTGTAAATTTTAATCGGCTTTTAAGGGATTAATTATAAACGGTATATAAATTATCAAGATAAGCGTTAATTTTTATTTTTAGTTTTATATATGACAAGCCTATGGGGACACTGGTAATTATTAAACTTTTTCTTAACTTTGTGCTGTTAAATTAATTTTAAAATTCATTGCGCAGTACTGATATATTTATAAGTGTAAATGTGTATTTTATTTTTTATTTGTTTGCTCTTCCAGTACATTTATAATTTTTTAAAAATAGTCTTCAGTTTTCGACTTTTCAATGTTCTCGCGCCCCTTGTAGGGTTATCACGCCCCCCTAGGAGGCACACCCCACAGTTTGAGAAACACTGATCTAAGTTAAGAATCTTCCTAGAAGTGTGTGTGTGTTGTTGTGTCAAGCCTAGGGTGAATGAAGAACTGTTTAACATGTCCGGCAGTCAACTTAGCGGAGTCCTAAACTAACTTGTGAAGCCACCGTGTGAATTTCAAATATCGTAAGCAAATTTGGAAAGAATTCTTCATAAAATGCTTAGGTTACATGCTTATAAAGTGTGTCATGAGACTGCTAAGACACAGCTGTCACTGTTAAGGCCGAATCACTCATGTGAAAGACTGCGTTAGGTCGACATTAACATACTCGTTGATACGAACCTTGATAGGTCACAGTAAGTGTGAGAGAGTCCAAGCGAATCTGGAAGTCAATTGGAGAGAGAGTCAATTGAAGTGTTGGGGTGTCCTAGAGTGTTGTTGCTTGTAGAAGCATCGCTGAGTACCTAAATCTGTGGAAGTGTCTATCTAGAGTCTGGGATATTCTTGGCTTCCTCTTTTTGTGCCTCTTTTCATATAAAATACGTCACGCCCTTCCAAGCCTCGCGTAATGCAAAATCACCTCTGTTTGGACGTATACGGGATTACTGTAAGGCTATTGGTCCTTGTCACCCCTCTCACGGTGGATTTTGAAGCTAGAGATTGGCGTGGGAACTGAATCGGTCACCTCTTTCTCGGCTGGATAAATGAAGGTCAAAGGTCGACTTGACTTTGAACATAATCGTCGAAATGTCCGATCTTGGATACTTTCCCACGAAAAGCTACGTGACCGTTGAGACGTCATTAGTTCTGCAACATGAAATCGGTCCTTTGTTGAAGACCGCCACAAATGCAAGACATATTAAAGAACATTCGGCAGGAACTGAAATACCTCTTACACATTCTCCGAGCTACCAAGGGAGTACACGATGAAATTTACTGAGGTAACCGATCTTATAAAAATTCATAATATTACTTCAATATATCGAAAAATACATATGTCTAGTTTTAACAGTAGGAATACAATAAATATTTATAATCAGGGCAAGACTTTTGTGGTTCACCCTATATTCCTGATGAAGTTAAAAACTAAAACACTGGAATATCTAATACAAGTTTGCTTTAATATGAATGATTTATATTTATGTATCTTTTCACGCAGATATTATTTAAAAAAAATTAAAACGTAAGCTAATAATCGTGCACAATCAAAGCAAATCAATATCTTCCTTCAAAAGCTCTTTATTCTTGTTCTTTAACAAGCATTCCCCAAAATAGGACTGGGTGGAAAACTTTGTAAATTTAAATTGTAACAAGTTTTCTATTGTTCATTGAATATTCACACTAGATGTTTCGCCGAATGATATGGCAGTGCAGCAGTGAATGCATAACGGTATTTAAGAGAATTTGTAATCTACTTTCATTTATATATATTAATGGAAGTGGAAACAGTTCATACAACCGTTATCTTTTTTATTCATGTAATACAAAAACTCATGATATAATAATCAACTATGTATATAAAATTTTAAAAAGTAAATTTACTTTTACAATTAAACATTTCAAATCAAATACATAGTTCAAACGAACAGCCACATTTTTCACATAATACATTCCATCCACACATTTCTTCCAAAAGAATTTTCAAAATGCGAACTCTGCAATCAAAAGTGTGGAGGAACTTTTTCTCTTCAAACTTTTCTCCATGTTGATGAATGAGATTGTGCAAGAAAAACAAACATTGGAGAACTTCATGAAGTTGTACGCTGTTGTGTCGCCCCTCGGTAAGTTGTTGAATCACCAAGCTCCAGCAAGTTTTCTGCACATCACACTCAATACGACATAATAGGGGAGGAATTTGACAAATCTCAAGCGTCGCTTTCTTGACAGACATTATTTATTACTCAGGGAGAATGTTCGTGAAGCGATGAATGCATATTACCCTGAGCTCAGGGAACAAAGGGGTTCTTTGTCTGTCTTTTAGCTGCTTTGATGGCATAATTGTTCGGGGATTTATTCTGTAAAATCGTAATAAGGTAGTAAGTGGGACATCAGGAAATAAAAATAGGCTCAGCTAACAAATCTTTGCTGGGATTAATTGCATTTAAAGCTTTTGATAATCACTGTTTATTTAGATTCTGATGTGTATAAAGACGTTAGATATTAAATTTTCGTAAGTTCTTAGCTAATGAACACATACACAAACAAGAAGTTTAAAACGCGAATTTCTTAAGAAAATGAAACTCAAAATTACAAGTGGATTGAGAGGTTAGCAACACAGCTGGTACCCCACTTAGTTCTTTTGAACCCAAATATATTAAATACACTGTTCAAAACAATTAAAGGATATTGTAAATCTTACACAAAAATGGTATAAACGCATTTTTTAGAAATGAAAGCAGACTATAAATGAAGAATTAAGAAGATTTTGAGTTTGACGTCGAAACTGACGTTTTAGCGACAGCGAATGAAATTTGGCTTTTAATGAAAAAAAAGCAGAAAAAAATGATCGCCATTTAGTAAGTGCGTTGCTTCGATGAGTACGATACCTCATTTAAATGAATCAGAAGCTATGAGAGTTGATAGTCGGTTAGAGAGGGGGCCATATAGAAGCCGAAGTTGCAGGAGCCCCTAGAGTTTCACAGTGATTTCCAGTACCTAGAAATGGTTTTTGGAGCCTGGAAATGCAGGCTAAAAACCAGGGCAAGGTCATACAGCAATGTTCAATAAGCATCGATATTTAACACTAACGTCTCGGAGGCATCGAATTATGAATGCCACTTTTCTGCAACAACACCTTCACTCGGCTACTGGCGCCACAGTTTCAACACAAAGTGTACGAAACTGGCTCATATGCTTGCCGACCAATGTTATGTGTTACATAGGCAGCAAGGTACCATCGCGCTCGCAAGGAGTGGGCAACAGTACATGTGAACTTAGGAGAAATGAATGGCGCAATATTCTTTTCTCTGACTTCTATTTTTCGGTTCATCCTGATAATACAAGTATGATTTGTGGAGGGAATGTGTCGCAAGGAGCAGCGTTCGTGCTTTAAAGTGTCAGATTGGGCGGTGGTGGAGGGATCGTCTATGCCAGAGGTTCCCAAAATTTTTTTGCCTCATAGACCCCTTTCCAGGCTTTTCAGCTTTGGGTAGATCCCTACTTACGTAATATTGAATTTTTGCGAATTCATCAATTTAAATGTGATTTTGACAGCTGGTATAGAGCTAATTACTTTAAAAGTTTTAAATTTCTAACCATAGTGAAGTACAGTGTTAAAAACTTAAGGAAGAACATGTTAATTGACTAAATCAAAATTTAATTAATGTATAAAATAACTGTTACATAAATTAATTGAGCAACAAAAATGCTTCTTGTGGGTGGGATGAATTTGGGAATTCAGAAACAAATTTTCAACGTTTCGTATCAGGCTTGTCAGATTTAACCCTAAATCTCCTCGGTTAATAGTGTCTAGTCCTTCTATTTTTTTTTGTTTTTTGTTTTGATTTGGAGTTTAACAAACGTGCTGAAACTTCTTAATTAGAAAAGCAATTACAAACTTTCTCACGGTATTCCGTAATTTTGAATAAATATAACAGGGGTATATCTCTTTAAAGCCAAACTTGCTGTGACATCCGTTTCTCAACTTCACTTTAAGATCTTCGTTAGTGCCTAATTCTTGTAATCTGAACATTTTTTTCATTGTGACCCTATGAATTGATTACTACTGTGATATTACCATAGTCAAAGAATTATAAAATCTACACTGGCCTCAAAAAGTTAAGGTACAACATGTTTTTCGAAGCTCACCATAAAAAAAATGGCAGTAACAATAAAATGCATAGTTTACATGAATGATAATAACGAACTTTAAAAACATTAATGCAAAAACGATTGCTACAACTTTTATTTTATAGAAAAGAACGTATATTTATGAGTGAGAGAAAAATATGCAAATATCAAGCTTTCATACTTTTGTGTGTAAGTTGTGTTGATTTTCAACAGTTGTTGGCAGTTTCGGTGACAATAGTCAATAGAGTTTAGAAAATGTCTCAGAGACGTCGTTTACCCAATTCGTTACGGTGGCGGGCAGTTGGATGAATGGAACTGGGATTGTCGCAGGCTGATGCTGCTAAACGTCTCAATGTGTCTCGTAGCGACTCAGCGACTTTGGGATCAATACCAATCCGAAGATTCTGTGTCCAGTTGACCTGTTTCAGGCCGACCACGAGCTACAACACCTGCAGAAGACCGTTTTCAGCTCTTTCGGCACGAAGGAGAAGAACCACTACTGTGCCGCAGCTCGTTGCAGACCACTTTCAAGCATCAGGAAGAAGAATCTCCGCTACTACGGTGCGAAATCGTCTTCACAATGCAGGTCTGTATGCAAGAAGACCAGTTGTGTGCGTTACCCTCAACGGACGACAGCGAAGGAACCGCTTATGCTGGGCAAGAGAACATGTTTCTTGGACGCAGCAACAATGGGCTTCTGTGCTGTTCACAGACGAGTCCAGATTTACAATGGAGAGTGATTCAGGGCGTCTACTGATCTGAGGGAACAGCGCACTAGATACCATCAATCCAACACTGTTGAAAGACACAGTTATAGAGGTGGTGGAATCCTGGTTTGGGCAGGGATCTCGCTCGGTGGCCACACTGACCTGCACGAGTTCCATGGAGGAACCGTAACTGGTCTTAGATATCGGGATGAGACCCTTGATCCATATGTCCGCCCATATGCTGCTGCTATTGGTAACGACTTCATTCTGATGGATGATAATGCACGACCTCACCGAGGTCGGATTGTTGAGGAGTATCTGGAGGATCACGGTTTGGAACGAATGGAATGGCCAGCTTGATCTCAGACCTGAATCCGATAGAACATCTTTGGGACTATCTTGGCAGAGAGGTTGCTGCTTTAAATCCTCCTCCAAGGTCGTTACATGAGCTGAAACAAGGCTTACTCTGTGTCTGGTCTTGGCTTCCTATTCCGCTGTCCGACAACTTAATAAACAGCATGGGAAATCGATGCCGCCAATGCATTCAAGTTAGGGGTGAACACATTCCTTATTAGAACCCATTTTTGTATTGTTTTTATGCCATTTTACCACATAACACTGTGATGTGCTGTTTTCTCCAAGAATGGACTTTCCGCAGAGATTGCTTTTTGTTATAAATCGTTTTTGCAATACACTTATACAAATTTCTATGACGCATTTCAATAAAAACTATTTAATGCACATATCCTCCAAATTTTTTGTTTCTACATTCATTCATTTGCAAATTAGACACAAAAACCCGGTTGTACCTTAACTTTTGAGGCCAGTGTATTTCAAGACCTAAAAAAACGGACATTTAAATGTTGAACGTAGGTTAAAGCGTCTTTTTCTTGGCTGATTTTCTGTAACAGTTAAGAAACTGAGAAAATTCACGGCGTCCAATATTATTCTCTTGTAGTTTAATTACTACACGCCCACAGGAAACGCTGAAATGAGGTTCTTGTTTTAATAAAATTTATGCTGTCGCCTCAATTGCAAATTAACCTCATTAAATTTAGTAAATAAATCTGTTAATAGGTAAGTCTGTTTTACATTTGATTGAATTTTCTTTTAAAATTTAAGTCAAGATATGGCTTAGTGGGAGCCTCAATCGTAGGTCCTTATTTAGACCTTTTGGACCCCAAAATATTTTTGGCTAACGTGGACCTCTTGGAGGCCGTCATAGACCCCTGGGGTCTATATAGATCACTTTGGGAATCACTGGTCTATGCTACCATCTCCTTTGATGGGCGCACCAATCTCTACATCATTCGAATTGGAGCTCTGACGGATCACCGTTATAGGGATGAGATCCTCAAACTATCGCAGTCCCTTACGCTGCAGCAATTGAAGATGACATCATGTTAATGGATGACAATTGCAAGGCATATCGTGCTAATTTGAAGCATGATTTCCTTTTCTAGGAAGGAATCCCGCGAATGGAATGGCCAGCGTGTTTACGAGACATGAATTCAATAGAGCACGTATGGAATATTCTAAGCAGATGAATTGCTGGCCGCCTGCCATCCCCGAAAACTCTCTTAGAACTGGAAAGTGGGATAGAATACCCAGCAGTCCTCATTAATAGACTCCCTGACTCCATACATCAAAGGTACTCAACGTTGCTGGCCGTCTAGAGAAAAACCATACTCCCTAATAAAAATGATCCTTTTTGAAAAAAAAAACACCCTTTTGGTTGGTTTTTTTTTTGCAAAGGCACAAATTGTGTTTTTTTTCCTCCCTTTTTGTACCCAAAAACTCAATAAAATGCTTTTTTCTACCAAACGTGCTGTTTTTTTGCTCATGTAGCTTACCATGACTGATGATCATATATAAATCACCTAAATTAGTGACTCTCTCAGACTATGAGTCCCCCTAGAGAGTCGTCATAACCTTGCGGGGGACAGGGGAGGACGCAAGCATATCAAAAAGTTGACATCTTTTTTTTAAAAATCATTATCGAAAAGTAATTTAAAATACCTTTTACTTAAAAGTAACATATACAATATATTTAATACTTATCTTGATAATTTGTACAACACAATTGTGCAACATTTCAACTAACATACAAACTTAAACGTTTTGAAACAGAAGTTTTGAACTTCAGCAAATCAAAAGCACCTTTTACGATATACAATGAGGATTATACGACATCTAAAGAGGTAAAAATCAAAATGAACAGTTTAGTAGAATAAAATCGTTATCGAATTTTTAAAGCACAATATTTGGGAGACACGCTAGCCTTCATTTTAGCCCCAAATGCAAACCTACTTTTCCCATCTGTAAGAGTATCTAATAACCATATTAATCATCATATCAATGTTTTTAGTATGCAGTAATGGGTACGATAATCCTTATTAAAATTTTCGGAATTTTTCCTTTCACTTGCAAATAGAAAGAAAAACCAATGAATACTTCTAATAAATAAAAAAAGGTATAGGTATGTATATGTAATGACTTCAAACAGCTGTGGATCAAACTATTTATTATAGTATGAAAAGCATGAAAAAAATATTCCGGTACAATTGAAATGCAGAAAGGGTCAACAGATATAGTCTCTTTCGCAGTAAAGTCTTTATACCACTCGCATAAACATATTAAATAAAGTGATACTTTCGGGAAATGTCCTGTACATTTGATATGGCAAAGGGTCTACAGTTCACTAGTTTCGTTTTCAGAAAAACGTTGCTACTCGGTAATTCCCCGCTGAAGTTGTTTTTCGCTCGCTTGCTGTGTATTACGAGCTAAATTAGTCGACGTTATAATACGTAAGAGCTAAATATTTATGAAAATATTTGTTAGCAATATTAAATTAATTAAAACAAACACACACACAAGTAATATAAAAAAATTTAAGTCAATTCCTACTTAGATCAACAAAGAAACATTTTATTTTAGCTACTTTTTATTAAACAGTTACAATTAATATAAATACGTATATACATAGGACAGAATCACAACATTAAGTGGTAATTTTTATTAGTTATCATTAAGGATCGTATTGTCATCCAAAACGACCGTGTATATTTTAAATTTCAGTTTAACCGAATGCTTTATAACGTGAGAAAAAAAATCTTTCAAAGTTGTGACCCAAGTCGCTAAAAATGAAACCAACGTGGCTGTATCTGTAATTCTTTAAATAATTAGTTTCAGTCAATTCATTTGAATTTATTATAATTAAATTATCGTATTTTTACCTAAAACAACAGTGTATGGAAAATTTCAGCTCAAATGAGCGCTTTAAAATGAGAGAAAAAAACCTTTTCATGGTTTGTCACAAGTCGCCAAAAGGGTCACTAATTCGCCAAAAATGATACCAACGTGGCTGTATTTGCAATTCTTTAACTAATTAGTTTTAATCGTTTAATTTTTATTAATTATAAATAAATCACTGTAATGTCATCCAAAATAATCATATTTACAAAATGTCAGCTCAAATGAGCGTTTTAAAATGTATTTTATTAACGATTAAAAATTTGAACAAGATAAATATATAGAGAGTGTGAGCTAATAGTAGGAATTGAAAAATTATTTTATATTGTGTCCTTAAAATGATATAACAAAAATTAAGTCCGTGTATTTCAATTTTCTCGAAAATTTAACCCCTTTGGGGCAAAATTAAATTTTGAAATAATTTTTTTAATCTCCTTAACATAGAGCATTGATCTTCAAACCCTTTCATCCCACGAAACCCTTAGAACTAAAAGGTTTCTTCGAGGAACCCCATTCCCCACTTAGAATATATCTAGAAACGATATATATAAAGTAGACCAACATATTGTTGGCACTACTTGTAATGACAGTTAAAAAAGTATTTATTGTGGCTGTTAAAAAGTTATAATGTAATTTTATAATATAGTTTACTCATTATTGAATAAAATTAATTTTTAAACCATGTGTTGCCTATTCATGCATCATATTTAGTAGCTGGGATATTTTCTTACATTTTTTTACACAAACTGTCGAAATCAAGGTTTATTGAAATTATATCCAGTCGCATTTTATATATTCTGCGTTTATTTTTTTTTATTTGTTGCTTAGAGTTGTGCAAGAAACCTTGTGTATTTACATGAATTTACAACGTAAAATTTGATGCTGTTCTTGCTTAAATTTAGAATTTAACATCGAATCTGTTGATATGTCAGTAAGTTGTTCTTCTCTTTCGTTATAAGTGTTTTTTCCACAAATGTAAAAGGGTACATTTTCCATTAGAAAACTATTTAGTTGGGCAGAACATTTACAAATTTACTTTCGTGGAACCCGGGATGGCAAACAATAGAATATTCATAATCTAGTAGGTAGTGCACACATAAAGAAAAAAAAACCGTTTGAAAATGTTCTATTTTCATATTTATATAAAACAAAAGTTTAAAAGGTATTAAAAAATAAAATTATTATCTGTCAATATAAAATTTTCAGTTTTTATGATTGGGATGAGCTTTAGATACTTATAGTTATAAAACTTGATAGAGAACCTAAATATTTTTTGTATACACATTTATAATTTTCTTTTCAATTTTATATTGCATCTAGTGGAACCCCAGGGTTCCGTGGAACACAGTTTGAAGACCACTGCCATAGGTCCCCTTCTCTGCAAAGATAGGACCCAAAACTAATTTGGATTTTTTGTTTCCCATATAACTGTGATCCACGAGTCACCCTAATATGTAATATATTACAAAGACAAAGAAAAGAAGTGTATTGTACTTTTCATTTTAAAAAATAATAAAATTTTACATGATGATAGTCCCTTTTTTTCTTTACCTGTAACATACAAGTACCGAAATTAACTTACATTTATACAGAGTGTTTTTTTCCAGGTATAGAAGTTTAAGTTTGCATTACTTTCCAAGACGGCAACCGATTTAACAGTTGTCAAGTGATTTATTCTCAGTTTGGTTTGGCATTTCATCATGAATAGACGAACGCCTGGACAACGCTTTCAAATTGTGCAATTTTATTTCGAAAATAATGGTCGATTTTCATAAGCGAATTTTGTTTAGCGAAGAAGCGCACTTCTGGTTGAATAGCTACGTCAACAAACAAAACTGCCGCATTTGGAGTGAAGCTAATCCACAAGTGTATGTCGAAACACCATTACATCCAGAAAAACTGACTGTTTGGTGCGCTTTATGGGCTGGTGGAATCCTTCTTCAAAAACGATGAAGGCCACAACGTTACAGTCAATGATGATCGGTATAGAGCCATGATTACTAACTTTTTCATTCCTGAATTGAAAAATCATGATGTCCAGGAGCTGTGGTTCCAACAAGACGGCGCAACATGTCACACAGCTCGTGCCACAATCGATTTATTGAAAGACACGTTGGGTGACCGCCTAATTTCACGTTTTGGACCTGTGAATTGGCCTCCAAGATCTTGTGATTTAACACCGCTAGACTATTTTCTGTGGGGCTGTGTAAAGCCATCGGTCTATGCGGATAAGCCACAAACCTTGACCATTTGGAAGACAACATTCGCCGTGTTATTGCCGATATACGGCTACAAATGTTGGAAAAAGTCATCGAAAATTGGACGTCCAGATTGGACTACATCCTGAGTCAGCCGTGACAGTCCTATGCCAGAAATCATATTTAAAATGTAATGCCACAAGATTATCTTTCGAATAAAAAAAATTCATGTCAATCGAATAATACATCGTTGTTTTATTGCAATTTAAAGTTCTATACCTCTAAAAAAACACCCTTTATTATGTTTTACATGAATACTACTCATACTATAAGTTCTCTAGTGTGTATATATACTTCGTATGTATTTTTATTATCTAACACAACCTATCACTTCCCACTGATCTTGGTCATTGATACACAAAATAGTTCTTGACAGATGCAAAATTAATGTTCCATATGACATGACGGGAAAGCAAACGCAAACGGACATATAAAATACTAATACATCGCTATCTATAGATACTATCCACAATGGCACAATATTTCGGACTTCAGAGAATCCGGCTGAAATTCTTAAGGCAAAAATCTGTCGCACTGTATTTCGAAGAAATTCTCATCCTTAAATTCTAACCCATTCAGCGCCATGCCATTCCAAATTTCTATTTCACGAGATATTCCAATGTGCAAGCAATGTGTTTCATTTTCTTTATCTTCTTGCATATAGAATTTGATTTTAAAATTCATTACCTGGTTTCAGTGTATTCGACGAGAAATCCCATTTTGGAAAACATTGTATTGCCCTCCCGTGATTCAAAGTCTGCGTTTTTCATATATTTCTTGCTTATATTTTTTCCCTTCATCTCATTTATTTATTTATTATTTCGCATGGAAAAATCCAGATTTGAATTGTTTCTGTGTCCTTTTTTTTTTCTTCTTATTCTTTTTTACCTTTTTGGTATGCTAGAAATATCGATCCTTTTTCGGGATTATGGAATTTTTCAAAAGTCGAAAACAAAAATGTCTATTCTATGACTTGAAATTTACCATTTAAAAACTTGTATGGAAACAAAAAGTTATGTTTTAGTTTAGTTTATTTTCGTATTCTGAAGCAATATTTATTCCATTGATGTTTTGGGGATTTTTCTACAGCAATTTTTTTCCCTTTAAACAAAAATTAATTTTTTCAGACGATTAAATACCAAATCTACTTTCTTGTGATTTCTAAGAAAATAGGGCATAAGTAGAAGATTTAATTTAATATTGAAGTTTAAAATTTAGAACTAAACTTGAAGTTACTGTGAAGAGAATATTTAAAACAAGTCTCAAAACTTTAAATACTTTTTTAAAAAGGCTTCGTAACTTTGTAATTTGAACATGCGTATTTAAATCTTAATTCAAAATATTTTTAAGAATGCAATTAGCAATCCAACATATAAAATAACCTTTTTTTCTTATTTTGATAGAAATATATTGAGTTATATTATGGATGGCACTTATTTAGAAATCATTCGATAACAATAATCAGTACTGGCGTATTATCGCAACAATCGTCAACTTTCAAGATAACTCACCAAGTTGGCAACATGTGTCGTGTTCGCTGAATTGGCAAACACGGGCTTCGTTTCATAGAATGTCGCCAATAGGTTGTGATAATTCCTAACTACCCAATAATCTAAGCTAGTCAATTTTTAATATTTTTAATCCAAATAGAAACCAGGTATAGTTACTTAATTATTAACATGTATGATTGCACATGATTTTCTTTAGAAAGATTAATGGTTCACCCTCAGGATTTACAATCCCTATCTTAGTTTTTGCGTTTATTTTCATTTTTTTGAATAATTTAATATTGATAACAAATATTTTCATAAATATTTAGTACCTACGTATTATAACGCCGACTTATTTCGTCAAATCGAAAGACATCACCAATTGCCGCGATATACAACCAATAGTAGAAAGCGTTCCCGCAAACAGTATTAAGTAGCATTTGGCGACATTTTTTAAATTAGTGATGTCTTTTCGTTTGGAAAAATTGATCGATGGTATAATACTTAAGTACCAAATTTTTTCTAACGGCAGTTACTTTTAATTTTTAAAAAATATCCAAGATTTTATTACCATTTATCATAATTTGATATCTTTTATAAACGAGTTTCATAACTAAAAAATCAGTATAAAGTATAAACGATACATACGTATCAAGTCGTCGACCAATTTTCCCAAACAAAAAACAATGAAAAATTAAAAGACATCGCCAATTGCTATCATCATATACGTATAGAAGATTATTGTATTTGCACAGGCGAGGAAACAGTTTTCCACTAGTTGCTGGTTATCGTGACATTTGGCGACGTCTTTTCATTTGACGAATCGGTTGATGGTATAATATTTAAGTAGCCATGAAACAAACAAAATATAATAAATTTATAGAAATTGAGGTACTTGCCGGTTATTACGTATTATCGTAACAATCACCAACTCTATTAATAACTCGCCAAGTTGGCAACCCCGATTTCTTATGTGTCGTACGTGTTGAATTGGAATCCATGTGCTTCGTTTCATTTTATGTCGCCAATAGGTTGAGATAACACGAAAGTACCTACTTTCAAATAAACACCATACACTAAAAAAGGTGTCTTTTTAAAAATAGTTGTCTCTCTGTACACATGCCATAAACACTCAAACTCACGCATTATGTTGTAGGTTTGTCACAATTAATAAATTTTTACTGGCATTTGGGGACTTTTTTTGTTGCATTTTCACGGGGCCCCAAAACGGAAAAGTACCGAAATTTAAATAGAAAATACCATTAAAAAGTTCCAGAATTACAAGAGGCGTTGGAGTAAATTGCTGTTTGTGCTAGTTTAATTGCACAGTAAGAAAACTAATTTCCTAATTAATACTGAAAACATGTTATTTATATTAAAATGTAATACTTAATATTTTTTTGCTACAGTTTTCATTTTTTTAATGAAATCGCCATATATAATATACAAGAAATTAATGTATTTCATTTAAATTAATATGAAAGATTTTTACTATTATGAGATATCTAAAATAAAAGTATGGATAATGGAGTAGAAATTAAAATGAAAAATGATTATTTCCTTTTGGTCACAGTATTTATAAGATGTGTATGAACTGTTCTCATTATCCCTTAGAGCTTACGAAATGCATTTTGAATTTAATTCATAATATACCAGAAAACTTTTAAATAAATCAGAAATAATAAATTTTAAAGAGATTTAACAGTATAGTATTAATGGCTTTTTAATACGGTAAATAAAGAAAAAAAACTATTTCAATTTTAAATATTTTATTCGAGACTTTATAGTTAAAGCAATGTCTGCCTCAAAACTACTTAAAATACTAATAGTTATGCATAGTTGAGGCAAAAATACAGCCTTCCAAAAGATTACTTTAAGAAAGCTATTCCAATTGATTTTCTGACGAATTTATTTTACAGATTCTTTAAACCTCTCTACAGTTCGAATTACTTTTTTTGTCGTGCCGTTCATTATTTAGTATTAAAAAGACGTTTAGCCTTTACGTAACTCGACGCTACAGCAGTATCGGGATTCTGAGAATGGCGTATTCTTTCAGATAGAAAACCCACGTCAAGGCTATTCCAACGAAGAATAAAATTGCCCGTGCAATGTGTGTGTGTGGCTTGGGTTCTTTGGGGGAAAACGTAGCCATCAATATCGGGAAAAATTTTTGTTTCTGTGCTAAGAGCGTGTCTTTTAGGTTCTCGTTTTAAGGAAAATTTATTGCACCTTCTATCGGTTGTTTATAAAAGAGCCATTTATCTCTCAGGTTCTGAAGAAAAGTGTTCCTCAGAGTGGTAAATTTCGAATCCCAGTGTTGGGTTGGCGCGAGGCAAAAACGTGAAAACAAGTCTTCGTAATAATGAGGTCATTTATTATCATTAGTTGGTTGTGTCGTTGAATCCCAACTACTCTTTTGTTAATGGCCAAAGTAGGATCTGGAAGTTGAAAAATGTGCCAAACTTGGCGAGTGTCGCAGCCAGACAACTTCTGTACATGACTGTGCTTTGCGGTGGGGTGAAATTCGATGTTTTATGATCGGTTATTTTTGAAAATATTCTTCCCCGTGTTACTTATATTCTCGAAGGTAAATGTGGGCTTGGCTTACAAGAGATAGCAATGGTTTCTTTCGCTTTTTAAAATTGTGCTTGATCGGAAGAGAGTCGCCAAATTGTTGGAAGACCGTTGCGTGAAGATAAGACAAGCATTGTATTTTTATTTCTGTTGTTTATAGATTAAACGGTATTAGGAACTTTGCGTAGTGAATTTTTCGGTAAATTCCTGTTCCAGCCCACACCTCTGGCAATGAAAATGAATCGTGCCAATTTGCAGCAGCAGCAGCTTATTTTTCTATTTTGAAATCCGATTATTAGATGTCCGATTTTAAGATAATAATTCGTCAAGTTGGCGGTAAATAAAGGTGGAGGCTAAAATAGGATTCAACTAATATTTGTGACTATTTAAATTTATTGAAAGGAATTACATTTTAAAATATATTCATCACATTTTCTTTTATTTTTCTTAAATGAGCAGAATTCCATTTGGGTCACACATCAAAATTAAAATTGAAAAATAACAACATTTAAAAGTTACAAAGCATCTTGATCAAGAAAAAATATTACATATGTCACTCTATAGATTATCAAATCAGAGTGTGTTCCTTTTCCCGTTACTTTTTTATTAAAAATAATTTTTTTTTGGGGGGGGATCATTCTTATGAAACTCCATCGTTCACACGCCAACGCTGTCTATAAAGTAAACAGTAATCTATGCAAGGTTTTAAGACAGAATGTAACAATAATTTATATGTAACAATAAAAAGAATAACACATAAAATAAAAACCAAAGTATTCATCGCACCAGCTGTGATTCTTAGAAAAATGCCAAATAATTAAATTTAAAGCAGATTGAAGACGAGACAAGATGACAATACTGGTATAATGCTCTTAGGCAGCTCATGGTTGACTTTGTTCATATTGTGCGTGTGTTTCAATAATTCAGCAACTCCGAAAGAACAACTGTGTCACACTTTCTCTTAAGCAGGTATCTTTTCATACGGCTAAATGGAACTTTGTACTCACAGCATAGTGCTATTGTCCAATGAATTCTTTGAAGTAGAAAAATAAATTATTACAATTCAAAAGAATTTTTTTTGGTTTTGGTCAGTTACAGTTATAGTTCCAGGTTTTGTGGGATATGGAACAACAAAGGTTATTATCCTTTTATTTTGGTCATTGTTTGATAGCAAAAGTTAAATTTCCACGTGTTTTTGATCCATTATTAATCAATAATTTCTTCCAATAAAATATTGTATAAAGTAACCCCCTCCCAGAGCACCATTGGTATCAGTGTTCTCATCCTGGAGGCTCTCTGGCTCACGGTTTTACAAGATAGAGCCCGCTTTCGAGAGAAGTGGCCATATCAAAACAATGAAATTTTCTGAAGGACGCCAGAGCTTTGAAATGTGTATGAACTGTTCTTCTGAGCCGGCCACGCCTACTCACATCCTCGAGTGCCTAGGGCTCACCAAGCAGGACTTAGTACACGTTCCCTTGCTGGTGTTGGACTTTCTGAAAATGTACGATGTCATGGACCTGGTCTAGCACTGCTGACCAATGGGGACGTGCAACAACAACAAATTAAAACCGATTCAATATGAGAAGCACATGTGAGATAAATTTTAAACTCTCGTTACGCATCCCGCGATTTTCACGGGCAACATAGATGTAGCAAAATTTGAACAAACCGTGATTTCCACGGGTATGCATTTTTCCGACTATTTAGCTGTGCAACCCGTGCTGCTCTTGTTTATGTTTTCACTTATGTTTTCATGTTCATATTTTGATGTGATCTCTCTCTATTTCTATATTTTTTAAAATAAAAACTCTTACAATTTTTTTTTGTATATTTTAACTCTAAAATGTAGATTTAACATGTAGATTTGTAATACGTAGTAAAACCTTATGCAATTTTTGAATCTACTTTGATAAATTAGCTACGCAGCTAGAGGGTTAAAAGAAAGGTACTTACATATTAGCGTCACCGCAGCAAAATCTGCACCACGCGAATCGCGCCATGATATCAAAACAACAAAGATTCTTCCGTGGTTTATTTGAAGAGAAACGATTCTTGTGGCACACACTAATACGTAAGTACCTATTAAAACTTAACTTTAAATAAGAAAGTTAGGTAAAATCCAAGCTGGGCACACTGCTGTTTTAGGCGCCATTTTTTTCGCCTAATGGCGAATGTTCTAAATGTTTCAAAAAATGATATTATGAACGAAAACAAAGAAAAATCGGGATTGACGATGTTAGTTGGTGTCAAACATTTTGTCGCCAAGCAGTGTGCCCAGCTAGGATCCAACCGAAAGTTAAAGTCACTGCCTATTAATATTAAAAATGTTATAAATTTACTATTTGAAGTTAAGAGAAAATAGTATGAAACATACAATATATTACATGCACTGTTCGCAGATTTATAAAAGAGAAACCGAAGTAATATGACGACAAATTTACTAATCATGCAATGTCTTGAAAATGTATTATGTATTTATTTTTATTTTTAAGTCGCTTTTATAAGTTTTACTTGTATGTAAAGGAATATTTGGACTAGATTTTTACCCACTTTAAAAGGTCAGATTACTTCGAAATTTCGCACACTAGTCAAGGATCGATGACAATACAATAATTTCAAAATTTTGTTCTATTGCCCTGATTGACCAGGATTGTCAAAAATAACTATTTTAAGGATTTACGGGATTTGGCGACGAATTCATTATATCGTTTCCAGATTTGGCAACTAATTGCATATACCATTTCAAAATTTGGCGACTAATTCGATACTCCATTTTCAAATTTGGCGACTACTTCACGATATGGCGACTAAAAGACTATCCCTTAAAAAGGTGCAACCCTAAAAATGAAAACACTTGTTATTAATACAAATAAAGCAAACAAAAAAAGTGCTCTTTGTGTTAGAAAGTGGAAAAAAGGACTCGTGCATGTGAATAAAAATAAATTATGTTCTAACTGCTAAATATTTTTTTATTTTGATAAACCAATATGTTTAGAAGTGATGATACGAATTAACTCTATATCAATACGTTGAAAAGGTGATAATACGATTGACATTTAATATTTCTTCTTAACACACTTTTATTAGTTAGACCTGTATCTATAGAGATGTAATCTTTGAAATATAACGATATGGGACTCATCCGAGGCCCCATAAACGGTGAAAATAAATACCCTTCAGACCCATTAATTAATATTCATTGAAGAGCAAGACTAATTCCAGGAACCTCATAATTTCGGCTCCAAATATCAAACTCAAGGATAAAATTCAACAAAGAGTAAATGATAGATTGAAAATGTAAAAAGCAGGCTTTAATTATAGATTGAACTAAAAATGAAAAATAAATTATAGTTTTTAAAAAAAACAAAAAACACGCTTTTATAATGTGTGTGTGAATCAAACTAAAAAGTAAAAAAAAATAATTCTTAATATAAGAATAAAATGATTAACGAGAAAATTAATGTCATTGGGGTAAAAAAGCGTGGGGTGCTTTGTACTACATCTTTACACTAACTCAGCATTTCGGAATAGAACTAGTAAGGAATTATAACAATTAATATAGAGTCCCCCACGCTTTTATTCCAATGACATTAATTTTCTCGTTAATCATTTTGTTCTTATATTAAGAATTATTTTTTTACTTTTTAGTTTGATTCACACACACACACACATTATAAAAGCGCGTTGTTTAGTTTTTTTATAACTATAATTTATTATTTATCTATTACAAACTTTAAATTTCTAATGACAGCATTAGTAATAAAATTGTATTATTATTTTTCAATTACTATTTAGTATTTTGCGAATGACAACACTAGTTTTTTTTTTGGATTGATTGTTTTTATGTTTAGAATAAATTTCCTTTTTTATCGGTGATGTTCAGAAAGAGATTTATCTTTTTTTTTTCAAATTGCTAACCACCGTAGCACAAGTTTTAATTAAAACTACTTCGATTTAGAGGTGTGGAAAAAGTGATTTAGTGTCCTTATAATATTTTTGAAAGCTAAGAAACTATAGTTTATATTTTCTTTTGAAGCTTTAACACTATGGAAATACACGAAGCTTATCAAATGAAACATATATTCAAGAACATTTGAATTTAATAAAAAAAATGACAAGTATATAAATCATATTTATATATATATTTTTTATTTTAATTCAAAAGTAGAATTAGTTTCCTTTGATAAATTATACGTAACCCAAGAGTTGAATTTGAAAAAAAATTGAATCCCAAAAAGAATTATAGTAACAACTATATATAAAACATGTATTCAAAATATTTATACCAGTTTCAAGATGTGCATCAAGGTATATACAAAGTTGAAAATCACATGAGTTATCTCTCTTCGAGGTTGAAAAGTAATCAAAAGGGACTAACAACTGAAAATCTATAACAACCTCCTCCCCTTATATACACTGGTGTGCAAAAATTAAGGACGAAGTCGAAACATTAGCATATCAGCTGAACGAAGAGGCAGAGCGGACAGAAAGACCAATCAGGAGATTAAGTAAAGTGATGTACGGTAGCACATGCGCAGATATGCAGGTAGACGTAATGGGGGAGTGTCTGAGTAGTATAAAGCATGTTGTCGGTGTAAGATCAGTATTTCTGGCAAAGAGTTTGCACGCCGTATAGCAGTTAAAATCACACCGAGTTGCTGCCTCAGCGAGAAATGGCGAATAATCAATCTGTTAGACGACATCTGGATGCTTTTACCTGAGGTCGAATCATTGGGAAGTTGGAGGAAGACCGCAGTGTGACAAGTGTGGCTGCAGAGTTCGGAATTGCTCACAGCATCGTTTAACGACTTTGGAGACAATTTCAAACAACAGGAACGGCTATCCGGGGATCAGTAGTGATCGTCCACGAGGAACCACACCCGCAGATGACCGGTACATTGTCTTACAGGCCAGAAGAAACAGGCGGCGGACAGCGGGAGAAATCGCTAGACACACGACACAGGCGACTGGACGACCGATATCGCGTTTTACCGTGGCCAGAAGACTGCACGGTGGTGGTCTGTTTGCAGGACGCCCTGTACGGTGTGTACCTTTAACGACTGCCCATCGGAGAAGGCGTTCTCTGTGGTGCCGGGAACACCGGAATTGGAGAGACAATGAATGGGGACGAGTACTCTTTACAGATGAGAGCAGATTCAGTTTGAGTAGCGATTCTCATCGCATACTCAACTGGAGAGAGCGGGGAAGCCGCAATCATCCCTCGAACATCATTGAAAGGGACAGGTATGGAGGTCGCGGTGTTCTCGTTTGGGGAGGCATCATGCTTGGTAGTCGTACAGACCTTCACATCTTCGACGCAGGTTCAGTCAACGGGACCCGTTATTGTAACGAGATTCTTCTTCCATATGTGCGTCTTTTTAGAGGCCCTATGGGTCTGCAGTTCCTTTTCATGGACGACAATGCACCATGTCATCGCACAGTAGCTGCCGAACAGCTCTTAGAGAGTGAGGATATTGAACGTATGGATTGGCCGGCACGATCTCCGGATCTCAATCCCATCGAGCATGTATGGGATTTTCTAGGCAGACGCTTGGCAGCTCGTACCTTACCACCAGTAACGATTCGGGAGCTTCGATTGGCGCTGCAAGACGAATGGGCAGCAATGCCTCAACAACTCATTGACACCCTCATTCTCAGCATGGGCAGACGCTGTGAAACCTGCCTAGCAGACTGGGAGATCATATCCCTACTAAAGACCGGATGTTTTTGCTGGACACCCATCACAGGGATGTTTTGGCCTTCAGTCGCATTGCGCCCATGCTACTTTTCAACCAAGCTTCTTTTATCCCTCTGATTTCTCTTTTAGTAAGTGTTGCTTACATTACACATGTCCTTACGTATTGGGGATCTTACGGTATTAAATGTGTTGATTTGGAAAGCTTTTGTACAAAGTTATGTTGAAAAAACCGTCTCGTCCTTAATTTTTGCACACCAGTGTAGTTTAAAATGTGTAGTACATAAATACTTTTGAAAAATCATAAAACTACTTACATTTAACTTTAAAGTATTTAAATTTAACAAAGGGCAAAAGTCAATCAAATACATACTGATATGAGTTTGTAGTTCGAAAGAGCTGGGTACTCAAACCATCCACCCAACGATGTATTTACATTTAAGACGGACCTGTTGTTGTTGTTGTTTCTAATGCTACTCGACCAATGGTGTCAAATCGAGGCGAGGGGCTAGATTGCGTCTGTCATTAGACGCACGTAGCATTGAGCGTCATTAGACGCAGCATTGAGCACTATGGAGTTGACAGTACGTTTTGGCTTCATTTCACCCCATTCTTGAGGAAGAACACTCTGGAGAATGGGCAGAGGGTCTGTCATCTCTTTTTCTCTTATACAACCTCCCGAGACGACTTTCTGCTCGAATATTAAGAGTGACCCCATGCCGTACAGGCACTATACATTTACAAACAACTTAGCCTTCTCCAGGATTCGAAACCAAATCTTATGGTACCACAGTCAGGATTTTACCTAATATTAAAGTACAGAAGCCTGAACAAAATTTAGGTGCTTATGTATTATACCATCAACCAATTTCGTCAAATCAAAACAAAATGTTGCAATATGTAGCTAATAGTGCTGGAAGCATTTCCCTCTCATGTTCGAACATAATAATAATAATGATGACAGCATTTAACGATATTTTTTGAATTGGCAAAATTTATACACCTTTTAATGAGTATAGTAAAATCTCTCCACAGTGTCTATGGACTTTAATGCAATGATTGTGGTTTTTCAGGCAGAAGCGTGATTAGTCCATAAAGACAATAATATAGAAATACAAAAATTTACAATGCAAAAATATGTTACGATTTCAGACAAAATAAAATGTTTATTTAAACATATACATCGTAAAAAGCAATTTTCTGGTGCTTAAGTACTATACCGTCGACCTATTTCGTCAAAACAATAAACGTCGCCAAACACCACGATATGCAGCCAATTGCGGAAAAGCGTTTTTATTTCATTTTCAAACGTAATAATAATGATAGTAACGATAAGAGGATTTGGTGTCATCTTTCCAATTGGCGAAATAGGTCGATGGTATTATACGGAAGTATTTAATTTTCTATTACTTTTACCTTAAATTTGGCTATAAATATTTCAGAGAAAAATCAAAGTTCAGATTCTAATTTTATCACGTTTGTAAAGAATATAACTAAATATATGCTAAAATTTTCTTTCCAGATATAATTTAGTTTATAAAATTTTAAATTCAGAATAACCATAAATGTTTTAATAACTATTTCTTAGCAACAGTAAATAACATTTCTAAGCAATATATGTTTAAAATAAATGAAAAATAAGTTATATAAATTTTTTTTGTCAATTCCCACCTTCTTTGAAAGGATGAATAGAAAGAATTTTATCAACGACTGAAAATTTGAACAAGATATATATATATATATAAAGGGAGAGCGTGAACTAATAGTAGAACTGATTGTTGATTTTTTTGGCGCAAGAGCCAAGTTTGGCTATACTGCGCCGCACATTCGTTTGTATATAAAAAATTTTTTAAAATATATATACACAATAAAAATATATATAAATATAAAAATGTATTTTAAAATGTCAGAAGAAAAATATAAAATTGAGCAAAGTTTTAAAAGTGCATAAATGAAAAATTTTATACATATCTCTTTAAAAATCTAATGGTACAATAAAATCCTGAAGAAAATTATATTCCATGTAAAACATCAATTGAGCGTAAAAATGGAAAAAGGTTTGGATGGGCAGTTTCCCCAACCAAATCAGTCTAAGTTGAAAGATTGGTTTTAGAAAAAGTGTTTCTTTTAGATGAATATTTTGGACTTACTATTAAAATGTGTGTAAAATGGAAAGGTCACATTGACAGAAGTCGCATACTGGGGGACTTTCTCCTAGCAGCAAATGTCTATGCGTTAGACGGGTGTGTCCGATACGAAGTCGAGTCAAGCGGACGTCATGTCTTCGTACTGGTACTGTTGCCCAATGAGTAGTGGAAGGATCAATGCTATGTAGTTTGTTGATGATCTGTTGATCCCAAGTCTCTTGCCATATATGATTTATATAGCGCTGTATGGAAGTTTTTAAATCCTGGTAACAGACAGGCTGCTGCATGTGATCAGACATGGATCATGCAGCGTTATCAGCCTGTTCATTACCAAGTATACCCACGTGTCCAGTTACCCCCAAAAAAATTATATCAAAACCCTTTCTCTCTAATTTTCGCAGAAGTATAAGTATTTCCATCACAGTGGGGTGTCTACGCACTGTTATAAACTAATAGTAGGAATTAAAAATAGCATGATTTGTCTGCATTGTTGTGACAATGCACATCCGGCTTGGCTGAAAAATCGGTTATCGACGCGAACTTTTGCCATTACTTTAAAGGTTACATTGTTACAACAATGGAGACGATTCTACATTGGTATCGAATATTGGTAGGCAATTTAATTTAATTTAATTAATGAATCAATATTTGAAAAAATGTATTAACATCAAGTGTCATCTACTACAAGTTTGAAATCTAAATTTGATTTTGATTGAATGAATAGAAAGTATTTTATAAACGATTGAAAATTTGAAGAAAACAAATATATATATCAGTGCTTCTCAAACTCTCTATACTTGCGACCCAATTTTCAATCATAATTTTCCTCGCGCCCCCCTTACATATAATACCAATGTATTGAATTCAAAATTAATATACTTTGACGTAAAGATACAAGGCTACTCTAATTATAAACCATACATATTATCAAGATAAATGATAAATTTTGTATATAATTTGATGACATGCGCATAGAAATCACTGGTAATTATTAAACTTGTTCTTTACTTAGTAGTGTTAAATTAATTATGAAACACATTGTGCAGTACTGATACATGTATAAGTGCACTATATCAATATAAATGTGCATTTTATTTTTTATTATGTCAGAATGTATTTCTTTCTTTCTTTCTTTTGCTTCCTTTCAGTAAACGAATAATTTTTTTAAAACAATAATCTTTTATTTTCGACTTTTTCCTTAGCTCGCCCCACCCGCATTGTAGAGTTATCACGCCCCCTAGGGCGGTGCGCCCCACAGTTTGAGAAACACTGATATATATATATATATATATATATATATATATATATATATATATATATATATATATACACTCTGTCGCAAAAAATATATGCACCCAGAAGAAATCAAGCTACAATCACGAAACTCGGCAAGAATGTAGTCTGGTAAGAGATATGCAAATGATTAAAATTTCGAAGCCAATGAGACAAGGCTAAGTGTGCTATGCGCATATTAGTTGCGCAACTGGGAGAGTTTAAAAGCATGAGTACGAGCGCCGTACGGCTATCCAAACGAATCTGATGACTTTGATAGACGATATTGAGACTAGGATGCCTCTAAGACGTAACCGGCGGCAGTACGAGCAGCTGACGGACTTTGATAGGGGCCGTATAATAGGCCTCAGAGAAGCAGGTTGGTCGAATAGACGTATCGGCCGCCCCCTCGGTCGGAGCGATATTGCAGTTGCTCGGTGTTGGCAACAGTGGATCACAGAAGGTAGAGTGTACCGTCGCGGAGGGTCAGGACGTCCCAGGAACACAAATGATCGCGAGGATCGTGCAATCAGAAGAGTGGCCAACTTCGGCACCAACAACGTCGCTAGCATCGATTCAACGCCACTTACCTCCTTCCAGACATCCAGTGCCATCAAGAGAAACCATAAGGAGACGACTGACCGAAGTTGGCTTGAGGAGCCGACGTCCGCTAAGACGCTTACCACTGACCCCACATCATAGGCAGTGTCGACAGGATTTTGCCGACCTCGGGCAACTTGGAGTGTGACAGACTGGAGACGTGTCATCTTCAGTGATGAATCGATTCAGTCTCAGTGATGATGACCACCGCACACGTGTCTGGAGGCGCACCGGCCAGCGGTCCGATCCGGCATTTATTGTCGAGCGGCATACAGCAATTTCACAAGGTGTGACAGTGTGGGGAGCAATTCCTTGGGACACACGATCATCTTTAGTGGTCCTTCAAGGCACTTTGACAGCTCGCAGATACGTGGACGATATTTTAACGCCGATTGTGCTACCCATGCTATCAAGTCGCCCAGGTGCCATTTATCAACAGGATAATGCTCGTCCACATACTGCGCGACTCTCCCAACAATGTCTTCAAGGATATGACGTCCTACCATGGCCTGCCAGGTCACCAGATCTTTCGCCAATAGAGCATGTCTGGACGCGCTGGGAAGGCAACTGCAGCCGTCCCGAGATACAGGAGAGAATTAACTGCGCAGATGCAAAGACTATGGCAGGATCTTCCACAGGGAGTCATAAGTGATCTAATTGAATCGATGCCACGCCGAATTTCGGCTTGTATAGCTGCCAGAGGTGGCTTTACTACTTACTGATTTTTAACCTTTTGCAAGCTGTAACCGCTTAATAAAATGATATTTTGTTCTGAATTTTTAATCATTTGTTCATTTTCATATACACTACATGCATACCAAATTTCGTGAATGTAGCTCAATTTCTTCTGGGTGCATATATTTTTTTGCGACAGAGTGTATATATATATATATATATAGAGAGAGAGAGAGAGAGAGAGAGAGAAGTGAGCTGAGAAAGTAGGAATTGAATAAGAATATTTAGAGCTACTACTATTATCCGAAATGATGCTTTCTTTGTTTGATTAAACAGCAACTTGCTTACTTAAAAACACTCTTTTTCAGATTAAAATCAGAAGATTAACAAGTAGATCACATTTCTATAGTTGAATAAATTTGCCATTCATTTCTCTAATCTGTTCTCCCAACAAAAGAATGAAAAAAATAAGAACTGATACCTCGCTAAACTCCTGTTTCTATAGTCTCCCATTAAAATTCTTTTTTCTCTCAAAATAACTAGCTCTTAACACTCTCTTTTATTTTCTTAAAAATAAAGCACAATCTCCTCTACATACCACCTTCTTAAGCAAGATAACGTGCTTTAAATTGTAAATTGACTCCCAGAACCTTTGCGATGGGTAATCTTCTAGTAGAAAGTTGTAATCTCTAATCTTAGTTTCTAAGAGTAGGATTTCTTTTCTACCTATCTAGTGTATGAAATAGTCTTTGAAACAATAGAAGGGGGTGTTAAAAAACATTTCACTTCTAATTTTGGAGAGCTAGGGGTAAAAATTTAACAGATTTTTGTTACGTTTTGCGAAAATTTGTTGAAAGAATAGTTTAAGCGTAGCTGAATAGATAATTCTAGAGAGCAGTTAATACGACCGTAAACAAGGGGAGAATTCGGAAAGTTTTTTGGAAAAAATCCTCCGAAGTATATCTCTTTTAAGGTTAAAATCTTCTTTAAATGTCGTGGAAAATATCTTAACTTAGAGGACTAGCGGTTTGGAGTGTTGTAGGTTGGTTTGAAACTATTTTTCACGGGCAAAAGTCTATAGACAGAAATTTGAATAAACGTTCTCGAAGTCGTTAATTATTCATTGTATTTTTTAAAAAAACGTTAAAACGTCAATGTTTGCAGCCGTCAAAGGAGAAAGATTAACGGTGATAGCGATTGATAAATCATGCAAGAATAAATTTTAAATTTATATTGGTCAGAAAGACAAGCATAATTCATTCTTAGGGAGCTTTTTTTGTTTACACTGTTTATTTGCGTGATAACAGGCTAAACATATTTCACTTGTTAATGCGATTTAAAGGACCAATCATTAATAAAGGAAAATTCTTATTTTAAAAGCAAACGATGATAAAAAGAGATGATGTATTGTGGTAAGTTCTATTAAGGGGGATTTTATTTTTATTTCTGATTACATTGGTTGTTATTTAATATGAGATTTTTGAAGTGATTTTCGTTCACTGGATTCCTCATTGTTTATGTTTTTAATAACAAGCCATTTTCTAGCTGTTACCACTTTGCTTTAAAAGTATAATTTAAAATACCCTGTAGAATTAATAATAATTAAAATTGATGCACAGATTAAAGTGCCTAGTCTAATTTTAAATAAAGATTTAAAATGTATTATACTGGTTAATTCAACGCTAAATAATTATATTCACAGTTTTTTTAAAATTTGTCTGATTTAGATTTTTATTTGCGCAATATTTATTTTAATTACAATTCTATCCTAAGCTGCAATGAACAAATCAGAACAGATGACTTCATTAAATAATATTTATGTTTCATCTGCAAATAGAATTCTTACTAATGTGAAGATTGGATGTAGAGTTTGACTTACTTTCACACATCGACATCTATTATTCTGCGAGGATGCTACTTTTTGCTTTTTATATTTAGTCCCGTACATTGGGCATTGCATTTTAATTGATAATTTAATCATTTTTTTATTCACCTGTTTTAAAATTCTGTGATTTAATTGAATAAGACCCATTCCATTTGAGACTTAGTTCTTTTTTTTATTTAAAATTTGCCTTCATTATGTTCAGAATCATAGTCCTGGCTTTATCTCACTCTATTTATCTATCATTTTAAATGTGTTTTTGAAATATTTACTTTTTTTGTGGCATAATTTTTGCTTTTATGCGCGTGTGCTCACACTCACATTCACACCCACCCACGTTCCACACACGCACATCCTCATCACCCCATACGCTTTATTCATCCTCATCACCCCATACGCTTTCACACTTTAATGTTAATAAGATTTCTTACCTATACATATTGATTTCTATTTTCTATGAATCAAGCAATACTTATTCGTTAAAAATGATGAAAAATGTGTTTGCATGTATTTTAGGTAATAATAGCAAGCAATTTCCATTTTTGTTTTTAAGGTATCCGACTACGTTCGGAACCGTGATTTTGCAAAAGCACATAAATGGATAATTTTCATGATATTTAGTGTCACTTAGACTGGAATACATGTATGCAATTGTTTTAAGGATATTTTGGCAAAAAAATATATTTAAATACAATATTTTGGCAAAAAATTAACTAAGAATATTTTTTTTTCAAAATGTTCTCCTTTTGTGAAAAATGCTTCTA
This sequence comes from Trichonephila clavipes, assembly GCA_019973935.1. Taxonomy (NCBI): domain Eukaryota; kingdom Metazoa; phylum Arthropoda; class Arachnida; order Araneae; family Nephilidae; genus Trichonephila; species Trichonephila clavipes. Next base: position 422,870 of record BMAU01020564.1, read on the forward strand.
TTATAATAATATTTTGCCTGTATATAGCTCAGACCTCTCTACAGAGGCACAAATAGAATTTTTGAAATATATAACTTAGAAGTGGGTTTATTTATATTTTACGACAACAGAGGGGAGCAATTTTAAGAAAAAACGCCGATAATTATTTCAACTGGTTGTAACTCTGAAAATAATGTGAAGTTTTCAAAGATCATAATTGAGCCTCTGTAAAGAGATCTGAGCTATATACAGGTAAAATATTATTATAATAGAAGCATTTTTCACAAAAGGAGAACATTTTGAAAAAAAAATTATTCTAAGTTAATTTTTTGCCAAACTATTGCATTTAAATAAATGTTTTTGTCAAAATGTATTTAAAACAATTGTATACATGTATTCTTATCTAAGTGTTACAAAATATCATGAAAATAATCCATTTATGCGCTTTTTTAAAATCACGGTTCCTGACGTAGTTGGATACCTTAATCTGTCATTAAGAATTTTAATTATGCATTCGTTTGAAAAGGCATTTTAAAACATCTTTGAAACTTGAAACGGAATAGTTTTGCAAAAAGGAAAACCAATTCCTGTTTGTGTGAAAATACATCCAAATGTTCAGCGTCTGACCAGAGCCACAGGGAGCCGGCAACATGAATTGGATAGCGATGGGACATCATACAATCCGTCCTTGTTAAGTCTAAAACAAGCTATAGAAACTTTTCTGGGGACCTTAGGAAGCCCCCATCCCCTCCCTAGCACGAGTTCTCGTTTAATGTCGCCAAGCTTAGACATCTCCGTAGCTTCCAGTTTAAAATTATATTTAGATGTCATATTAGTACAAAAAAATTAAATAATGAAAAGTCGAAATTCTTTTGGGTCTTTGGATCACGGGAGCTTCTTTCTTAGCAAGAAAGTCAGCATGTTCATTCCTAGAAATGTCACAATGCACCGGTACCTACTAGAAATAAATTTTATGAGGAAAATCTTTTAAAAATGATCTACATCTCAAAATTCTTTGTCAATTATAGAGGTAGTTTTGTGATAAGCATGTAATGCTGATTTAGAGTCGGAAAAGATAATGGCCTTGTTGAACTCAGAGGTTGTTAGTGATAGTTGCTCGTCTGCTACAGCAATAGCTGGAATCTCGTAAATCAATAGTAAAAAGACACATTTACAGGTAAAAACTATACAATTCTCCAAAGACATCGGCTTCAGCATTATGATATCCCTGAAAACGAAAACTCTATGTACTAAGAGTCGGAATTAATAAAAATGCATTAAAAATCGTCAAAATATCAAAAAACAAATTAACAAAAGTTTTTTGATGCTCATGAAGGAAGAATCTATTATTTTTTAAAATACACAACTGTGATAAACATCGAATTGAGTGAGTTTTGCTTAAAAAATGAAGTATATGGTTTTATAGTGATAACAAAAATAATACACATAATGAGTTTCTGAATTTATAGGAATGAAATAGGGCATAAAGTTTAAAAATGAGTTTATGCGATTATCATGAATTTCATCTCGGGGTGTTATTTTTTATTCTTATTGTTCGCCTATAATCGATACAATTACAACTTCTTTACATAACGAACCTCTATTTTGTGAATTTTTTTCTGGAACCAAGAACATTTTACTATTTTTTTCATAAAATAAACCTCCAAATAGCGAATATTCTATTTAACGAACTTTTCCTCTTGTGATTCTATTCCCCTCCCCTTCCCATTTTAAAAATATCTCAGGACAATTTTCAAATTTTTTCTCTTTTAGCACATTTTATGGTGATCAAAGGCCTTAAACTCAGTGCTTCTCAAAGTTTCAATATTCGCGACCCAATATTCAATCATTATTTTCATCGCGCCCCCCCTACATACAATAACAATGTATTGAATTTAAAAATACTATACTTGATGCTAAAAATACGATTCGACTTTAACCTCTAAAGTGCCACCGGACCTATATAAACGTCTAGCTCTGCCAAAGCAATAATTTCCACTGACGTAAATATACGTCTTTCCGAAGAACGATCTTTTCTGTGCACTGTTATTCATAAAAAAATTTTTCCGAAGGTTATGAAATGCAATAAAAGGATCTTTGCAACGTTTGTGAAGGATTTACTTATTTCAGCTTATTTCCTTCTTTACTCCCCCCTCTCCCGATATATCTTGAATAGGCGTTGTTCTTTGAGCGTCCGGACTGTAAGAACAGTCCTCAATCCCATATCGTGGAAGTCTATGATGCTGGGCTTGACGAAAGTGGTGTTTTCCATTCTGCTGAGTGGCATGTTGGTGATTGGTCGAGCGATGGAATCCGGGAGGCGTGGCTTAGGTTCTTCATCTGGGTGGAGAGATTTTGAGTTTTTTGGCTTGGCTGAGAGCTAAGAGGTTGCTCTCTGCCGATATATCTTATGCCCGCACCTACGTCGAAAACGATTGGATTTGGGAAGCTATTAGCGTAACTTTTATTTGACAGTTAAGGGATTTATTATAAACCGTACAAATTATCGTTACTTTTTGTGTATAATTTTATGTATGACAATCCCATGGGATCACTGGTAATTATTAAACTTATTCTTAACTTAGTATTGTTAAATTAATTATAAAATACATTGTGTAGCACTGATACATTTATGTGATATGTATTTTTTATTTTCTATCATGTCGTAATGTATTTTGTTTTTTTACTTTCAGTAAATTAACTTTTTTAATAATCTTCTGTTTTTGGCTTTTCAATATGCTCGCGCCCCCCTCGTAGAGTTCTCACGCCCCCAAGGGGGGTGCACCCCACAGTTTGAGAAACGCTGCCTTAAACTGATTTTACAGGCGCATAATTCTCTTAGAACAATGGAATTGCCGTAATTTTTCTAACAAAAAACTCAAGTAAAATTAACAGATTTTATCAGTAATTAAATTTAAGAACTCGTGTGGTACAGTATGCTTAAAATTACTGGTTATAAAATAACGTATGTTTAAAATTACGTGTAAGTTAAAAATTAGGAAATTAATTAATTTTAATATATAAAATTATTCTTTGGAAGTTGAAAACACAGTGCATTCCTGGACAATGATTTTTTTATTTGTAGTTGCAAATACCATTTTGATGGGTGAAATATATAATATAAATAGATATTAATTTTGTTTTCAAAACGAAAAGGCTGAATAATTTCCTTTTTAAAATAATACATAGAGTTTTTTTAATTTAAAATTTGTTTTATGTGGTCTCTAAAGTATATTAAAAGGTTAATTTCTCTATTTAACGAATTTTCCATGCAACGAGATTTTTCCGGAATTTAGAGACTTTGTTAAATAAAGGTCCGACTGTATTTAACTTTCACTTCTTTTCCAAGACTCTTCAGTTTGACAATGCACAATTTAACCATTTTAAAATCTCATTTATTATTCTATTCACTGCAGAATTCCTAAAAATTTAAATACAAAAATTTATTTTATTTTTTTGATGTAAAAGTTCTGAGAATGGTATAGAAGAAATAAAATTCAAGTATAAATATCAGATTAAAATATATTTTTTTTCAGCTGAATTCAAAACGAAATGATTAAGTCTTAAGTGTTTCATTTGAATGTTACTTTTCCTTAAAGTCCTAATTGAAAGTATTTTTAAGGAAATTTAAATAATTTAAATTGTAAAAATTTATCTTAAGAAAGTTTCAATTATATTAACGAATGTTTTGATAATAGTCTGATATTCTTGTTTATTCTTAAAATAGTCATCTTTTCCAAGAACAAAAAAATTGGGACCTGAAAAAAGAACAATCATCATTCTTGATATTCATTTTATATAAAAACGAACAAGACTTTTAAATAACCTAATGTTAAGTAAATATATTTATCGCAATCTTCATAAATTGAATTTTGAATCCCAGACATTATAATAATCACTTTAATTGAAATTCAATTAAAAATAAATGAAAAGGAAACAGAAAATGTTTAAAAAATATGTAAAAAAAGTTTCTTTAGATTTCATTTAAAGTGCAACACATTTAAAAAAAACTAGATTTTATCCAATGAATAGAACTTAAAATTTAAATTTTTGGTGTTAATAATCTCTAATTATTTGACTTTCTCTCCAAATGAGATTAATATTTTGATTCTACAACATAAATGAGTTCACATGAAATTTTCTTTTTACGAGTTCTGTGAATTAGTTTATAGAATTAACTATTTAATTAATTTACACTTATGTATATTTTTTAATTAGTATTTTTTAATATAAGAGTAAATATGTTTCAGAGAAGAAAATATTATATTTTAGAAATAATATAACACAAATTTGTAATAATTTTCCTTTACAACATAATATAATACTAATATTATGGAATATTTTATAATACAGATAAAAGAATTTGGTTAATTTAAAATAAAGGAGTAAATATTCTCAGAAAAAAATATATTTCTGCACGCATTCTGACTATTAAACAGTCTTTCAATTTAACTTCCCCTTAATTTAAATTAATTTGAGAGATTGCATACACATAATTTACATTTGCATGTAAATGTAAAGAAGCAACAAAATAGTTAATAGTTATTCAATTCATTTGTAAATAAAATAGTTTAAAATGTTATAGAATGTTTCTAAGTAAACTTAATTTTCATTAATTATTTTTGAAATCTAAAATATAAATATAGTCGAGACTTTTTCTTTGTTCGTTTCGTCAACACATATACTTAGAAAAATCACCATAGTTCAATTATTGTTAATTTTTTTAGCCAAATAAAAACGACATTATCTGTTTTTTACTGTCAAATAGCACATAATTTTACTTAAATCTGTCTCATAGTTGGAACTGATAATCATTTATTATACTGTAAAATAAAGAACATCAATAATTCAAGAAATGCTACAGACTCTTTTGTATTTTACTTAATTGGTACACTGTTTCGTGATGAAGATCACGTAAAATATAAAACTGAGACAAAACTTAAAACTTAAAAGTAAATTGAAAACACGAAGAATTGTATTAATAATGCAGGTCAGAAAATAAAATTTAACTGAGTTTGAAAAATTATTTTTTTTTGTAATAAATTACGTGGTCTTCCAAGATACAATGATGAATGAGCTCCTGAAATGTCGTTTGCCAAAAATTTGTGAAGAGTATATTCGTAATTCTACATAATTTATCAGTATTCTTTTTAAAAATTTCTTAACGAATTATAAACGAAATGTGTGAAAACGTAAAAGAGAAAAATGTATATAGGTTGTTTCATCATCAAAAAAATAAAATAGAAACAAAACTAATTACATTTTATTTCTCTCTATATATAAATGAATGTTTGTATACACACACATGAAATCGCATAGCTTTAACACCTTTCACTATAAAAATTGGCATGTATATGTATTTTTTTTGTGGAAAAGGCTTTTGTGCTACCCTCTTTGTTCCATATGTTGCTATTGAATCGTCATCATAATGTAAGGAACAGCGTTGCTTGTGAATATTACAAATTTAACACAAAATAAATACAGCAGAAAGTAATATTAATATATTACACATCCAGATATAAACTATTTACACTATTTTAAGCGTTCATTACACAAAATGTGTAACAATGTGTTACTTTTGCTGAGCAGAGATTAACTTAGAAAGGTGTTTTCGAAAATCAACCCACAAGAGCAGTGGGGCACACAAGGGGGGTCCTGGGGGTCCGGACTCCCCCCAAAGCCCTTGATTTTTTTCCCGACTGATTATAATATAGTACGAGAAACTTAACTAAGTATTTGTTATTAAGGATTAATTTTATTAATTAATGCTCATTATTTATTCAATAATTAGTTTTTTACTGTATTTTGTTCCCAAAAATCGACAAAATGAAAAGGAGCATGATACAAGAATGGTGAGTTTTGACTCCGGACCCCCCTTTGAAAAATTCCTGTGTGTGCTACTGCACAAGAGAGTTACAGATCGTTATAAATAAAACTATTTATTAGCTATTAGATCTACAGACCTAAAATTTAACAAATGAAGGTTTTTTTGTTTAACTAAGATATGCAAAAAGCTTTTTTTTGTGTAATTTGAAATTCATGTAAAATTAACTCATTAAAAACTTCTTTATCCTTCAATCTATATTGTTTAATTTTTAATTCAACCGTGCGAAGAACGAGCATGCCAGCTAGTTTGATATAATCATAGGAAGTTGCTTGCAGAGTTTTTAATTATGTAAAAACTACCGTCCAGATTAAGTTAGCTATAAATTATTATTTTAAAGCTCAGATTATTTAATTAAAGTATTCCCTTTAAGATATAAAGCTCTCATTTTGTGCTTTAATGATCAATATTTGTTGGAGAGTTTAAATGTATAAGTATCCTTTGTGAATATAAACAAGTCAAAGATAAATGCAATGACGGAAAAAAAATCCTTAAACCAAGAAAAAAAAACTTGTGTTAGATAAACGAACTTTGGTAGGTGAGTTTATACATCTGAAAAATGACATTGATTCAAATTTTGTGCTTCGCGCTTAAGTGTGGTGTAGTATATAGTGCCATTCAAAACTTCCACTAATCAGGGTTGCTTTCAATGCGTGCTGTAAAGTTTGTAAGCGTTATTTGTCTGTGAAATTTGCCGTATTGAGTTGATGCTAGCCAAGAATGCCTTTAAGAAGACGAAGAAGCCCTTATCAACAGCTCGCCGAATTTGAACCAAATCGTGCAATAAGGCTACGAGAATGTGGATTTTCTTTCCGCGATATATTGCGGAAAGACACTGTGCATGATTGTTGGGAGAAGTTGTCATGGGATGATACTGCCGTAAGAAGTTCCCGTGCGGTCAAGTAACTTTACTGAGAGGGAAGACCGCCGTCTTCAGCGTACGGCAGTGGCGCATCGTACTGCGTCTGAGCCATAAATTCGAGTTGCTTATTGTATTCCTTAAAGTCCATCCTTTTAGTTATTTTGCTTTATTGGACGAAACACATAAAAGACATTACAACAAAGAACATTACGTAACACTCACTGACCCTAACAAGCCGAACAAAGTATATAATCTTAGCTAACTTGCAGCGCCATCTATATTTTACATTTAATTTACAACGTTGCTGTTAGTACCACAGGGACACAACGAAATGTTAGAAATTGGTTACTTCGAGGACAGGTCTGAGTCAGGCGCCCTGCAGCATGTATTCCACTGACTCCAAGCCATTGCCGTTTGCGACGCCTGTGTCAAGTCAGAGCTCATTGGAAGACGAAGTGGAGATCTGTCGTGTATTCTGATTAAAGCAGGTTCTGCTTCGGTGCCAGTGATGGTAGTGTGTTGGTCAGAAGGAGGCCAGGAGAACGCATGCAACCAAACTGTCTGTGGCCTAGACATGCTGGGCCTACACCTAAAGTCATGATCTGGATAGCAGTTTCCTATGACAGTCGGAACATTCTCGGGCTTATCCCAAACACACTGACTGCAAATTTGTACGTCAATCTAGTAATTCAACCTGTAGTACTGTCATTGATAAACAGAATTAAAGGGGGTGTTTTCCAACAGGATAAAGCCCACGTCACACCACTTTTGTAACTCAACTTGCTCTGTAGAGGGTTGATATGTTACCTTGGCCTGCGAGTTCACCAGATCTGTCTCCAATTTAGAACTTATGGGATATCATCATCCTCAGCCACCACTGATCGTCCCAGTATCGACACAACAAGCATGGAATTCTATACCACAAAGTGACATTCGGTACCTGTATGACACAATGCGAGTCCGCTTGCAGGCTTGCATTAAAAATTCTAAAGGTTACACCGGCTCATAATGTATCAGATTTTTATATTTGAAATGCATTTTATGAGCTAAAATTAACCAGTGATCTTGAAAGTGTAATCAACTAAACATGTTAACTAGCCAATTGCATTGTCCAGGTTTCATTACTCTACAATAATTTTTTCTTCGTGTTGGAATGCTTTTTTACGTCAGTGTATTCAGCAACAATAGGAAAATTGATTGATAATCAGCCCATTTCTTTAGTAACACCTTTTCTACTCCTGATAAAAAAGAGATGATTTGCAACTGCCCTCATAGTCTATAGTGTTAAGATCAGGAAATTTGGTTGACCAAACTACCCGACGATTGTATGGAAAACAGTGTTGGCATTCATTAAAGAAAATTAAAACTAACTACAACAAGAGTGGGTGAATTTTCCAGGGTACGGGGCTACTTCTAATGATTTTAAGAGGTTGCGGTCCACCCAGGGGCATAGGTGTAGCCATTCTGCATTAAAATTGTATGTTTTCTTTTCGACATCGTATCCCTCTTTTTAAATATGACAGATTATTTTTATACTACAAAAATACTAGTATCACAAAATTGTCAAATTAAATGAACAAATGTGAGTGGCTGCTAGACCTTGGAACGAGGACGTATTCAATGCAGTGAGCAGATTAATCTGAAACTGATGTATGTACTTATATTTCTTCTCTGCCGATTCCTGCGACGTCTTGGAACAGGACATCAACCCGAGAAACCAATCCCGTGGAAGCGCGAGGTGTAAGATCATGTCTCAGCAACCAATCCCTTGCTATCACGAGAAAGCCTGGTTATCCACATTTATTCTCCCCTTCAGTCGGTGGGAGGGGAAAATTAATTTCTAACTTTGTCATCGCAGTGATCACTCTTTCCCCTTACAAAGGCAATAAACGTGCTAAGCTTTTTCGTTCGCTTCAAATAAAGGTACAAGTGTTATATACACATTTACCGAATCATTTGCTCAAATTAACATAATCGCATTGATTGTGAAAAGCCGATTCTCCAGTCTAACTGGCGTTGGAGTTCCATAAACATGTTTCTTTTACAATAGTATGCGCGCCTAAGGCGGTCACCCCAAAACGTCTTCGCAATCTAAAGGTTGATCACGATTGACTTAATGCCCATCTCTGAACTACAATCTTAAAAAGGTGAATATAGGTAAAATTTTATCCCTTAGCCTCTCAGCAACCATAGAGCCTCTGTCAGTCATGGAGGTTTGCGCTCGCCCAGTATGATGCCTGTCCTGACAATCAAACCTTTTGGATGTTAGAGGAAGTGTATCAGGTTCTTGATCGAACCCAGTTGAAGGTATTTTGAGAATCAGCAGTTAGGTTGAATCTGTTCAGTGAATAGAACGATCCTTCTAGTATTTTGGGAGGCAGCAAAAAAGCTGATGCGCTCCTGCTATCCCCCGTTGAAATGGACAAATATCCATCTTAAATGGTCGATGCAATTCTTCAAACATCTTACCCCTATGCTTCCTTTTTACAGATATTATCACATTACACATTTTCTATAGTATATACGCAATGGACCATATTCATGTGACGTCATTAGTCACATGATAACTGAGCCACGTGCTTTCGGCCAATCATCTCATAAATTAAAGTGACGTCACACTTATATCATAAATAACATCACGCGTTTCCAGCCAATTAGTTCATATGCTTCACTGTTGTTAACTTATGCTTTTTGCAGAAACTTTCTTTTAAAAAGTACATATTTATCAACGATATAATAATGCACATATTTAAACAAAATGCACTTAATTTAAAAGTATTCGTATAATATGTAAGTTTTTTTTTTTTTAATTTTGAAAACTGCTTGAAGAATTTTAACACACGTTAACTCTTTACCCAATCATCAAAATTTAAAGGTTATCTAAACTTTAGAAGTTGAACAATTAGTATGTCAATTTTTAATGAATGGGAAACACGTGATTGCCGTTATCATGTGACCATCATGAATTTAGTCCATTTTAACAGTCACAATTGTTTTGCCTCAAATCCCCTGATATTTTTGTATCTCGTTCAATTATGTAAAATTCAGTAATTACTTATTGTCGATGTCTTTCAAATAGTTTTATTTTAACAATATTTATAAAACAATATCGCTAACATTGAGCGAATGGCCCTCATAGCCTCTTTCAATTTCTTGTTTTTACATTATCATAAAACACTATGTATAACAAAGTATCGCTAATATAGAGCGAATGGCCAGTGTACAGCCTCCTTTCAATCGTTGGTTTTTTCATTCTCCCGCGTAAACAATAATACACACCTTATAATTTAAATAGCGCCATCTAGTGGCGTATATGAACCCTAACACTTATTCTAACGGTTTGTTTTGGAATGTTATCGGATGTTGTAGGAAAAAAACACAACACAAAAGTCTCCGAGATTCAAGAACGAACGAAATGTTGATATTGGCAACGTGCGCATACAAAGAATTTTTCTCTGATCGCACAGACCTGACTCAAATGAGACGGACAAATGAGAGAATTTAAAGAATTTCTTTTTCAAGAAATTAATTATGTGTTTGATTAAAGTTTGTTATTAGCTGTTATAGAAAACAAATTATAAAAATTATTAATAAGTATTTGTCTTAATTTTAAAAATTTTATTACAAGAAGGAAACATTTTTCTTGGAGTTTTCTTCACTATGTACGATACTAATCCTTTTCCCCCCATCACTAATAATATCAATAGTAAGTACTCATGCAGTCATTGTACAATTTTTTTTTTATGTAAATGAAAAATATATAAAACAGCTTATTCAAGTTCTTTTTTATGGAGATGGTAATTGATCTTTTAAAATTCCTTTTTTTAAAAAAAAAAAAAGGCCTTTATCGTAATATTCTTCGCATTTAGTACTGTTTCCTTTGCATGTTATAAGATCCCTCACAAGTATTTTACGATATAATCATTTTCATACATTTTTAATGAAAGTAGAGAACTTTATTACAATTATATTTATTACATCGGCAGAAAAGTGTTTGATTTTTTATCTATCGCAATACAAATGTCTGATTTATTTTTAGGTATCATACAGATTCTGAATGATTTATCACAGGCTAATTTTTTGTTGTTTTAGCATTATGTAAAAACATTTCTATTCAACAATCACTGTATTTAAAGCTAAACTTTTTCCTCATACATATCGGATTACTTTTGAATCCATTAATAAGTGAGTAAATAGAAGTTTGAAACTAGACATTTGATAGAAAGTTTCATTTATTTTGACTATCCAGGAGCATTATTTATTTACAACAGCTTTAAAATTATTTATCGTAAAAGAAAGAAATGTTACCCCAAGAAATAGTCAGTTTAGCTCCGAATGACCACTTAGGTTTGCGCACAACATTTCAATGTTAAACATATGCAAATAGCGAAAACCAAATGTAGAGATTCTGGAAAAAAAAAGAGCCATTAGAAAAAACAATCACGAAGAAAGGAAATGCTCTCTCCAAACCAACCAGCAGTCGCAGTAGCCTTCATTACCACCATAACTCAATGAAGCCGTCTGTGAGTTGGGCGGTATGATGGATTGGAGAGATGAAATCGCATGGATTGCTCGTCCATCACTCAGTTCAAGTTCTGGTGAACGGCAAATGGTGCAAAGAGAAATTTTTCTTTCTCTTTTCGTTATCGTTTTTGGCCTGTTTTCTCCTTGTTGAAAACCTTCATCTTAGTTTACAGGCTCATTTATTTATTCGAGTTAAAAAAAATAAAAGAACCAATCAGCGACGACCTGCTTTGAATGAAGTTTTAGTTGGTTTTGTTCGTTTTCAGTTTCTTTCAGTCGCTTAAATTTCGATTTATGGCCAGATTCTTTTGTTTCAGGTTAAAGAGCTGCGAAGGAATCTTTACGGGTCTCGATGCAGCTCATCAATTAATTGTTTATCTGTTTCGTGGTTCTGGTTTGAAAGCGGGTTACGGTGTTGGAAGATGTTGGTAATAAATAGTGGGGTTTTATTTTAGTATTTTCTAACCAATAAGTCAGGCTGAGTGAAATAAGATGTTAAGAGATTTATCTTGCTTTAAAGGTCATATTATTTTCGATTTTTGGATGTTAGAGAACAATTTGTTTGTGGCGAGAAATTTAAGAATGAGTAATATATTTGTTTTGTGTTCTGTAATCAAAACCTATTGATCGGAGAATGATTATTGGCGAATTTAATGTGTATTCCTAAACTGGAAAAAAATTGTTAATGCATTAATTGTTCGGTAGAAAAATATATGTAAAGAGTGTTTTTTTCCCAGGTATATAGAAGTTTAAGTTGGCATTACTTTCCAAGATGGCGACCGATTTAACAGCTGTCAAGTGATTTATTCTCAGTTTGGTTTGGCAAGTCATCAAAACGATCATCAAGCAAGGCGTAGATTCGTCGAATGGGCCCAAAACGAGATTGCCGTTGTTCCCGATTTTCATAAGTGAATTTTGTTTAGCGATGAAGCGCACTTCTGGTTGAATGGCTACGTCAACAAACAAAACTGCCGCATTTGGAGTGAAGCTAATCCACAAGTGTATGTCGAAATACCGTTACATCCAGAAAAACTGACTGTTTGGTGCGCTTTATGGGCTGGTGGAATCCTTCTTCAAAAACGATGAAGGCCACAACGTTACAGTCAATGGTGATCGGTATAGAGCCATGATTACTAACTTTTCATTCCTGAATTGAACAATCATGATGTCCAGGAGCTGTGGTTCCAACAAGACGGCGCAACATATCACACAGCTCGTGCCACAATCGATTTATTGAAAGACACGTTTGGTGACCGCCTAATTTCACGTTCTGGACCTGTGAATTGGCCTCCAAGATCTTGTGATTTAACACCGCTAGACTATTTTCTGTGGAGCTATGTAAAGTCATTGGTCTATGCGGATAAGCCACAAACGCTTGACCATTTGGAAGACAACATTCGCCGTGTTATTGCCGATATACGGCCACAAATGTTGGAAAAAGTCATCGAAAATTGGACATCCAGATTGGACTACATCCGAGCCAGCCGTGGCAGTCCTATGCCAGAAATCATATTTAAAATGTAATGCCACAAGATTATCTTTCGAATAAAAAAAATTCATGTCAATCGAATAATACATCGTTGTTTTATTGCAATTTAAAGTTCTATACCTCTAAAAAAACGCCCTTTATTAACCTAAACGTGTGTGAACCTTAAATAGCTTCATTTTCCTTAAAATCTGTCGAAAACGCGCACAAGTGTATAATGCGCAACTATACTTTCCAGCTACATTTGTTTATTTTTAGATATATTTGCCGTATAACGCTTTCCCCTTTTTTACCAAAGAACCTGAAATGTACACATGCAATGCGAAGATGTTTTGAAATCGCTTATCCCTGTGTTATCGAAGGCTTTTGAAAAAAAAAAATAGAGTTTAAAAAAACTAAAAAACACCCTTTTATAATTAATCGCTTAGTCTTTTAATCTCCAAATCTTGGAATGGGATCTGGAATTAGTCGCCAATGCAGGATGGGACCTGAAAATGGGAAATCGTTAGTCCTGAAGATACTGATCAGGTCAATAGAACAAAAATATTAAATTATTGCATTGTCATCGATCCTAGACAAGTGAGCAAAATTTCGAATTAACCTGACCTTTTAAAGAGTGTAAAATATGAGTATGAATTCCGTTACATGCAAGTGAAACCTATAAAAGGGTGTTAAATAGTGTATTTTTAGAACTATAATCCTGTAAGTTCATTGCATATGCAGTTTCTTTTATAAAATCTGGTCTAGGTAGAAGTTTAAATTTCTTTCATGCTCATTTATTCTTTTTATTTTTTCGATCTTGTTTTCTCTGTTAAAAGTATACGCGCGCGGAACGTCGGATTTTACAGTATTTAGTTGATATTGATTTATTAATATGTATTTTTTTTACTAACTCTCTCAACGTTATGAGTTGCTGGTTTTTAAAATTTTAAGGAAAATTTAAAATATATGGTACCAGTGGCTCCCACAAGGGTGGAGTTTCTGCGTTCACCTACCCCCTCTTCGACATACAGCAACATATTTTTAATTTTAAACATAAAGATTACTTCTGAGCGCTTTTGTTTACGTATTTTAAAATTCTCCCTTTAGTGTGGTAGTGGTAGTTTAGTAGCCATGGTTACGAACTCGCAGCTGCCATTGTTGAGACGCAGGTTTGAGTCCTGATGTTGCGCAGAGAGGCTGCTGCGCATTAAATCTGTTGTGGTTCAAAGCTCTCACGTTGGTATGATGTGGAAGTTAGGAGAGTGGAGTACCGACTCAGGTGTAATCCTCGTCACTTGACCGCGATTCAAAATCATGAGGTCCTCCGCCAATAGCTCTTACGTTATTTTCGAGTGTGATGTTAACAAACACTCACCCACCCCATTGGCGTAACGAAAAATATAAGCCCCCTCCTGCAAAGTCAGGTTTTGTGTCCCATGACGGATCTTACAAAAGATTGCGAAACCCTAAAATGCCTTCTGCAATCCAGGACCCTCCGCGATGAGAGGGTTGCGGGGGTGTACGTTACGCCGCTGCCCCCTCCTCCCACCATAAAAGTCCCTATACGCTGCTATAAGCTACAATGGTGCCCTTTTTTGAAATTTCAGTAAAGAGTATAGTGTTTTTAAATTAAATTTTAATTATCCTTCCAGTGTTTGTTCAATATATGCCATTCTTAGCAAAGTTAAAATTTTTTGCATGAGTAAAATGAACATTATATATATATAATTAATTGAGAATTAAAATTCCTTTTCGCGTGTTTTTAAAAATTTGTTTTAGTTACATTTTAGCAATTAGAAATACTCTAGAACTGTTTAATACAGTTGTACAACGTTTCTTTAATTCAGTTCACATTATTCCTTTGTTAATTTGAATCGCTAACTTAAATGGAACTTATGATCTCTAGGTCAAGAGTATTAGACTCATTTCCGGTCATCCGACAATTTCCACGAAGTAAAAGTCACGCGGGTCATTCTGGACACGTGCTAGTAGGACGGTGGAACTTTTCCTAATTTATCTTCGCTGGCAAGAGTATTGTTCTTTGTGAATTATTTTATAATGTTTATGCTATTTTTAGCTATGTTTTGTGTTATGTGTGGTTTAGGTTTACTAACAGAAGTGGAAAATGAAGGTTTAAATGTATCAGTTTTGAGGTCCGAATGTATAAAATTGTTTCTAATATATCAAGAGGTGTTTTTAGTAATGTTATAAGCATTTCATTTAGCATTATTCGAACTACTGAATGAGCTACATCTTCTCAGCATTTAAAGTCATCTTAACTAGTCAGATAATCAGAAAATAAAAAAGTCAAAGCTTTTTGTACTCGGCGATTTATCGGCTAATTTTTCATTTTGTCAAAAATATTTTTTATTTTTACGTAATAATCGGAATTATTTTTGGTGTCTTTAATTGAATTTTTATGAAAAGACGGTGCATTCTAACATGACAAAAGAACTCTGTAATTGAAATCTTTTTCACAATTATGAAATAAATAAAATTAACATTACGGATTTGATCTTTTTCTTTGAAATTTTGAAAGAGACATATTTATTTAATAAATTTTGTGAGCAACTTTCTGGAATAACTAGTCTTATATTTAAATTTGATTTGAATGTTCTTCTTTTGACCGGTCAAAATCTGACCTAATTGGGTGAATAATTGAAGAAAGATAGTGAATTTATACATATATTATGTTCTGCAGATTTAGAAAAAATACTCAGTTGTTTTATTATATACGGTAAGAAAAGTCTCTTTTACACAATATAATACCTTTCGCGACAGCTATTTAAAATGTATCTAAATTTCTTCTTGAAGTTTTTTTACGCCATTATATATTTTAAGTACAATCAAATCAGAAAAGAAAAACAAAAACTTTCTAACTCAGAGCAATTTTTAACTAATAGAATAATACAAAAGGAAACATAAAAGGACGCGTTACCGTATAAAATTAAATCTAGTTAAAGTGAAAATGTCTCTGATTTTTAGTATGAAACATGAAAGCGGAAAAAAGCATTTCTATTCAGCCTTAACTTATTTTGAAATAAACTTTTAATTTTTTGTATATACCAAAAAAAAAGGACATTTGTTACTATTCCTTTCCCTTCATTTGAATTCAGTTAACTAGCTATTTCTTCTATTGCTGACATCGCCAAGTAAAAAATTTAAAATTATCCATTAACTCAGTACTTCTCAAACTTTCAATGTTTGCGACCCATTGTTCAACCATAATTTTCATCGCCCCCCCCACTTCTTCAAACAATAACAATGTATTGAGTCGTCCATCTGATATAGTGGTTAGTGATGCTGACTGCGGTGCCGTCGGGATTGGTTTCGAATCCTGGAGAAGGCATGGTTGTTTGTAAATGTATAGCATGGGTGTACTTTAAATTGCCGTCGAAACGGAAGTCGTCTCGTGAGTTTGGGGGAAGAGAAAGAGAGATGGGAGGTCCCTGATCACCCCCAGGGTGTTCTCCCTCAAAATTGGGGTGAAACAGAGCAACATCGCACTGTCACCAGCATGGTGCTCAAAGCTAAGGTTAACGACAGGCGTAAAAATCTAGCCTTTAGCCACGTTGAATTTTGTGGACCTTGATTCGATGTTACCGTCGACCAGGTGGAATACGTAACAACAGCGCAATGTATTAAATTCAAAAATATACTTTGATGCCACTTTAACCTATTAAATGTCCCGGCGTAAATAAATGTCTCTCTCAGCCAAAGCGTTAATTTTTCCGGACGTATATATACGTTCTTCTGAAGTACGATCTTTTCTGTGCACTGCTATGCATAAAATTATTCCGAAGGCTTTGGAATGGAATAACAGGAACTTGACAGTGTTTGCGAAGGATTTACTCATTTCACAAGGAATTGCCTATTTATTCCCTTTCTCCCCTCACTCTTTAATACATCTCATACGCGTGTTTACGCGGAAAACGGTGGCATTTAGGGGAGCGTAACTTTTAATTCGCAGCGAAGGGATTAATTATAAACCGTACAAATTATCAAGGTAAGTATTAATTTTTGTACATAATTTTATATATAACAAACCCATGGGTCACTAGGAATTATTTTAAACTTGTTTTTAACATAATACTGTTAAATTAATTGTGAAATAATTTGTGCGATTCTGATACATTTATAAGTTTACTATATCAGCGTAAATGTGTATTTTATTTTTTTACTAGCTGTTATACCCTTTTTCGCCCAGGTGAACTGAAAAATTAAACAACACAGATTGAAGGATACAGAAGTTTTTAATGAGTTAATTTTATGTGAATTGCAAATTAAAAAAAAGCTTTTTCAATATATCAGCTAAACAAAAAAAAAAAAAAAAAAAAAAAGAAAAAAAAAAAGAAAAAAAAAAAAACACCTTTGTTAAATTTTAAATATGTAGATCTAATAGCTGATAAAAAGGATTTTTTTTATTTATAATTCCCCGTAACACTCTTGAGGGTCGATTTTTGAAAATACGTCCCTAAGCTGATCTCTGCTCAGCAAAAGTAATACATTGTTAAAAGTTTTGCGTAATGAACGCTTAAAATAGTGTAAATAATTTATATCTGAAAGTATAATATTACTTTCTGTTGTATTTATTTTATGTTAAAATTGTAATATTCGCAAGCAACGCCGTTTCTTAAATTATAATGGCCATAATGGCGATTCAATGAAAAACACAGCGAAATGATAACAATCGAGTCAAGGTGACAAATGTCTAGCTACTTTCATAGCTCGAGCTTTATTAGAGCTTTGTAAAACCCGCCGTGTAGGGGAGGGATGCACTTTAATGCTTTATCTACCACATTATGATTTACTGCAGTTTTTTTTCATGCACTATTTTTTTTGGATCACTACATTGAAAATTAAGTGATATACATAAACGAAATACTCCACTTTGGCTAATTTAATCCGTTAGAGATAATAAATTAAAGATATTCCACTGTAAAATTAATTATATATACACCGTTCACTTAAAATAAATAGTCAAATCGTTTTCTAAGGTTTTCATTATCATACAAAAACATAAGACACTTAAATTTTGACATGAACAATTTTTTCGGGACAAAAATAATCTTTGCAATCTGCTGAAAACGCCGTCAGCTGAAAACGCATATCTGCTGCAAAACTGTTCTCCTTCCCCGCTAAAATACTCATCATAGAACCCGTTCTGCCATACATCTTGAAAGAGTGGATTTCAAAGAATATTCATGCTAAGTATTGGTAGAATATTCCTTCTAAGTTGGTGTGGTAGTTAGGAGAAGGGGGTGCCAACTCAGGTTTCGTCCACGTTACTTTACCATTGTTCAAAATTACGTGGTCTGTTGCCAAAAGCCCTCGTGTAGCTGAACAGTGCGACGTTAATATTCACTCACTCCAAAAAATACAATACAGTAGTTATAATTATTTTTATACTTAAAAATGCAATATCCGCCTATTCAATTAAAATTATAGTGTTATAATTAACTACTAACCACAAACAAACTATGCAAATATGTCCAAATGATGTAATGTGAAAGACAAAGTTTATCTACTGTAAGTACCAGTAGCAATAAAAGTATTTATTTTTAAAAAAAAGACCAATTTCTTACCACCAAATGTGCATAATAAAATCATTAAAAACATTCAAATAAAGAGAGATTTATAACAACCTCTCCCTTCAAAACTTAGTTTGATTCTGAAATAAAAAAAAATTAGGGATTATACTGTTCACAGGAATTAATTAGAAGCGAGCGTCTTGCGTAGCCAAAATAAAAAGGGTTCTTTCACAAACAAAAGATAGATATATGCTGACGTGGGCTTTTTTTGCAGCACACGCCAGAATTGCTTGCAAATGGCAGAATTTTTTCCTACTTACTTGACAAATATCGTTATATTTTGGACATTTCTCACAATATCTTCATAAATTATAGCCTATGTGTTATTCTTATGTATAAGCTATATTACTGTAAATTTTCATTAAAATCCATTTAGTTGTTTTTGCGTGAAAGACTCCCAAACATCCTCACAAACTTTCGCATTTATAATATATATCTAGATTATGTCAGAATTTATTTCGTTTGTTTACTTTCAGTAAATTAATAATATTTTAAATAATCTCTGGTTTTTGACTTTTTAATGTACTGGCGCCCCCCTCATAGAGTTATCACACCCCCTTGGGGGCGTGCCCCACGGCTTTAGAAACGCTACATCAACTGTTCTTATTTTATCTAATGGAATATTCATTGATTATTTAAAAAGTTAAATTTCAATATAATATATGACCTGATTGATAATATTAAATTCCCTCTAGCTTCAATGTTTGGTTTATTTTAAGATATACAGAATGCAGTTAAATAAAAGAGTAATATAGCAAATAATACACATAATATAGTATTTCTATTTTAATAACTCAAAATAGAAAAGTTAGCTTGATTGTTCCTAAGTTATTCTTAATTTTCTCACTTAATTTCACATTCTAGAGGAATATTATTTCTAGTTATTATAAGTTTCTTATAAACTTCATAGGAAAAAAATTCTGAAGAGGAATTATAATCTATTTTGAATTCATCATTCTTATTATGACAATAAAGTTATAAATAATTAATATGAAAATAAATAAGATCGATTTTCTATAGTTAGCAATAAATAGTAAAAATCACTTTCATTGAAATAATTAGAAAAGTATAATTTTTGTAAACTTAAGTACACATTTGTTTACTTTTTTAGTTATTTATATTTAGCAATGATGTATAGTTTTGCTCCCTTGCTCCCTCGAGATGAAGTGGAATGTTTTAATCTATTAAGTTTCTAAAAATATTTTAAGAACGTTTTTTTATCGTATATGGTATGTGTGTCTTATATGATTTTTGTCTTTGGTTTTTAGCATTATGGGAAAATAATTAACTATGAAAGGGCATAAAAATAAAAATATATCTATGTAAAGAGATTAAAGAGAATTAATTGATATTAAAAATTTACAATGACCACGTAAACATTACTTTCTTAAAGCTATAAAAAAAAGTAAAAACAGAACTAAATTTCTGGCGACTTCATAAATTACTAAAAAAACAATTACAAAATATTCTAAGTATTTACAAAAACCTATTATTAATTCTCTTTTTTTAAAAAAAAATTTTCTCTCAAATATTTAAAAAAACTTTTTCAAAAAGAAGGACTGATTGCATTTTCAAACATATCACCAACACACAAAAAAAAAGTAATGAGAGTTCCTCTAATTTTTTTCCCCTTCCAAGTAGAACCTTCAATTACAAATGGTTGACAATACAACCAACCGCAATTATGCAGCAAATAATTGCTTCTCATTACTAAGATTTAGGGGGAGAAATAATGTACATAATACTTTTAACAAATGCTTGCAAATAACCAAAAAGAAAAAAAAAGAAAGAATCGTTAAATGAACAATTAAAATATTTTGCTGCTAGGTTACCTTGCTTTTTAATGAATGACTTTCATGCAATAACAACGTTAGAAAGAAATCATTTAATAAAATATTCAAGCGCCGAAAATGTTTTTACATTTCCTTGGTATTCTGAGACTAATGAAGAAAAATTAGATTCAGGATTTGTAGATACTGTATTTTAATGAATGTGCGATGGGTTGCATCATTTGGTAGTAATTTGGAAGAAGAATATGAAGGAAAATATTCTTTTATCGTCAGTTTGAAATGGCGATCTGTTTAATTTTAAGTGATCGGTTAATCTTTGGTAATCTTCCAGAGAAGTTGAAAAATGATACTCTGAATAATGAGGATTCATTTTAATGAAGACAACTAACCTATTTTCTTGATATTTTGTAACTGTGTATGTGTGTGAATCAAAATTTTAATAAGATTTTACTTAAATTGAAAGTCTGATGCTAATTTCGAAAAATTACTTCTAATACCTCTGGTTAAGGGTAAAATATTTTTAATAGATGTTTCACACACACACAAAAGGGAGTTAAAGCTTATCTCGCTACTGTGCCAAATCCAAAAGCAAAAGAAAACATTTCCATTGTTTTTCTAAGAAAGCAAAAATGTATTTTTCTAATTATTTTTGCACCCAAAGGCACTGTTACGATTAATTGTTCTGAATATCTTTTGATTTTACTCGACATTTATTGACCGATTATATATTCATCATATTTATTTTATTCATGCATTTATTTATTGTGTTTATTTTATCTGTATCTGGTAATTTTCGTTTCACCGACGCAAATTTCGCCAAGTAGGTTTTATTGGCGACAAAACACAATATACGCACACAAAAAAATGTTAAAATAAATCTTAGTTCTCATTGATTTTACATCCATTTTTGATTATTATGAAAAAGAAGTTACTGATAAGAAAAGAAAGCATCTCTCTTGTTTTGAAAATGTGGTGGTAAAAGTTTATCTGCAGGAATATTCCACTTGTATCATTTTTGGCGTATTTAACGGCTGCTTCGGTGAAACAGAAAAGTAGCGTTTATTATATTTTCGTCTCTAAATTCGTCTAATGATGTACACTTGATACAAGGCTATATGCCATTATTAATTAAATCAATATTATGTAATAGTGAACGTTTTAAATGTAACCTCCAGACTGATAACACACACATGCGCGCACGCACGCATACACACACACATTTATACTACATATAAGTGTATTTTCATAATCATGCTAGGATTTATTTTTTGTTTAGATGCTGTTTTCTTTAAAAATTCAGTATTTATTGCACTAAAATGTAAGAGGATCAATTTCGTTTAGTATAAAAAAAAGGTAAAATGGCCACCAGTTTCAAGAAAAAGGGACATTGGGTCATTCGTAGAGTATCAGTTTATTTTCCTGGTGACCTAGATTTGGCACTTGCTGAAAATGCAATGCAGTGTCCAATGCACTTTACGTATTTACACAAAGTCCTCAGGTTATAAGTTGCTATTGCTCTTAAACTGAATTTTATAAAATAAATATTGTTTCTTCATCTAAACGGGATTGAAAATAATGAAGCCTACTATACTTGTTTTGTTAAGGCGAATCTATTCTCAAATTTGAATTGTATAGACTTGCTGTCGCCCATCCGGTATAATTGTTAGTGATGCTGACTGCTGTGCCATAGGGCCTGGGTTCGAATCCCAGAGAAGATATGGATGTTTGTAAATGTATAGTGCCTGCGCGGCATGGGGTACTCTAAATAGCCGTTGAGTCGCTAGTCCTCTCGTGAGGTTGGTGGAAGGACTCTGACCATCCTCACAGTGTCCTTCCTCTAAATTGGGGTGGAACCAAACCAAATCGTACTGTCACCTGAATGGTGCTCAAAGTTACGACTAACGACAGGCGTCATTTAGCCCTTTGCAATAATGAATTTCGTGCGTCTCAATCTGATCTTTACCGATTAGGTGGTATTAGTAACAACAACATAAACTTTCTTACATTGCCTTTAAAAATGCACAGTATTAATTCCCAAAGAGGTCATTTTTTTGTTGCTTAAAGTGCTTCAAGAAAAGGCACATTTTATTGCTTGTAAATAAGAAAAATACTTTCCAGTATGCGAAAGTAGAATAATTTTATTTTAATTTTCAATTTTAAAAAGTTTTCACTTTATTTTTTACTTTATAATTGTGGAACGAAAAAACCCTAAATATTTGCTTGATAAGTACACTCAGCATACAATGAAGAATGCTTCATATACCTTAGAAGAATTTCTCCTCGTACTTACATGGGGACAGAGATAATATCGGCTCTTTTGGATTAACTTTCTATTTTAATTTCTTCTCTAGCAACAAATTGCCATTCCTGTTCTTTATCGAATATTTTTGAGAATCCAAGTTCCTTCCTTCAATGAAAAATTCACTCCTTCACCCCCAAAGGAAATTCCGGATGAGGAGTATTTTAGTACCATGGACAAACTGTATTTCTCAAAAACACTAGCACTAATAATCTCACTATAAGAATTAAAAATATGTATGAATCTAAGATAAAAAACTAGAAAATATCAGTACCCATGCGGCGTAAGGGCAAACCAGTTAAGGAGTTAATCTTAAAAAGTTTAAATTTAATTTGTGAAGTATGTTATCTTTACTTAAGAAATAAGAAAGCAATCAAAAGGGACAACATAGTTCAAATCTTCATAGTTCAGCTTACACTTAATTATTCAAAATATTACCGTTTAGAAATAATTTAGTTCAGAAAATTCGTTACATTCTATATATCAAATATTATAAAAGGGGCAAAAATAAGAGAAAATCACCTCACTCTAGTTGTGACGGATCTATCAGCGTTCTTTCAACTAATCCGCTTGGGGAATAGTGGGTCCGTAAAATTTATCCTATTATAAACGTTCTCCCGAAGAAGAAGATGTGAGTATGTAAATTAAGATTTGTATATAAAGATTCAACTTTCGATTTAGAAAGAGTGAATGAGTGAGTGTTGATTTTATTTTGGCGCAAGAGCCAAGTTTGGCTATACTGCGCCACACATTCGTTAACATAATCTGTGATCTAGACGGGAAAAGAAAGAAAGGATAAATTGAATGACAAAAAGGAGGGTCGAAAATAGAGAAGCATCACTAGGGTACGCCGGGGTGGTGACATCCGCGTTTCCTAAAGATAGTAAACCCCTTGGGAAAAGATCACTAGGGTTCCTCGGGATTGTGACACCCATACTCACCTAAAGAAGGTGAGCTCCCTGAGGGGGAGGTTAGAAAAGAGAGAGAGAAGTTAGACTTCTAACGGACAGGAGTGATTGATTAAACGCAAAGTAAGGCATGAATTCTTTCTTAGCTGATTAGAGTAACGATTCAGTCAAAGTTCTGTTAAAGTTAACGATTCGGTCAACTATATATTAATTGGATCAGGTCGCTTGGAATTGGAAGGTGTATTGCCTGAACGTAAGTGATCCGATTAATTAAGACTTCTCGTATCTCGTCTACCTCGTTATTGCCTTCCATATTTAGTAGTTGGTACATTTCTTAACTTGGTTAATAGAATTTGTGTTGTTGTTCATAATAGTAAATAAATAGAAGTTATTTTGAATATGGCTAATCTTCCTTCTGACTCTCCCACACTAATGGATGTCGCTGGACAACCATTACATAGTCAAGAAAAAAAATTCTGTGAAAAGCCGAAAGATAATTTTTTTTAAATATAAATTCTGAATAAGACGAATGTAACACACAAGTAATATAAAAAAAATTTAAGTCAATTCCTACTTAGATCAACAAAGAAAATTTTTATTTTAGCTACTTTTTATTAAATAGTTACAATTAATATACATATGTATATACTTATGACAGAATCACAACATTAAGCGGCATTTAATTTTTATTAATTATCATTAAAGTATCGTATTGTCATCCAAACCAATCGTGTACATAAAATTTCAGTTATACTGAATGCTTTAAAACGTGAGAATAAAACATTTTCAAGTGTTGACATAAGTCGCCAAAAGGGTCGCTAAGTCGCCAAAAAGGATACCAACGTGGCTGAATTTGTAATTCTTTGAATAATTAGTTGTAATGAATTAATTTTTATTAATTATAATTAAATTTCTGTATTGTCATCCAAAATAATCGCTTTAAAATGTATTTTATTAACGATTGAAAATTCCACCAGGATAAATAAATAAATAAATATATAGAGTATGTGCTAAGTAGTAGGAATTGAAAAAATGATCAAATGAAGAAACGAAGTATTTTAACATGAAATAATTTTCTTATATTGGATATTTAGTTCGAAATGTCTACTTCAATACAAAATATGAATCTTTCTGTGAAGAATACCGTAAAACTGTTTTAAATCTTTTAAAAAATATTTCGAAGAAACCCAAAAATAATCTTGATATGTACTTAAGTGTTCATTAGAGTGTAGTTTTACTAGCGGTAACATATATTTTTATAAGTCATAACTAATAAAATGCACAGTATTGAAAAATAACCGAGAAAGTTGAAAAAAGTTTAAATGGCAATAAGTGCCTAAAAACTCTTTTTCTCCTTTAAAAAATGCCTTAAGAAGTAATATCTACTTAATATTGCTCTCAAGATTTGTTAAAATCGAAATAAATTTTCCACTAGCTTGAAAATAAAATCCCTCTAACCGAGAAATGAAAGGCTGAACATATATAAGTCATTTTCTGATACAACTTGAAATTAGTAATTCGGTTTCTAAATAGAAAATTCAAATGTGAATATTTTTTTCTGTCTATAAAAAATAAAGAAACAAGTTTAACTTCGCCATGACGTTTGTTTAAAAAAAAGAAACATAAAATCCCATTTTTTTCAATCGAAAAATACGAATATCTAAGAAATGTTCTCAAGAGAGAAAATTCCCAAGAGGGATTATATAAAGGGAAATATCATTTGCTGAGAGGAAATTAGATTTGTATCGAGGAGGAAAAGAACTATTTCTCCAATAGATGGCGTTGTAAGCCGACAGATTTTGGTTAATAAATTAGCGAATAGATTCTTCCCCGTTATGTCCCTATACTCCAGTGTTAACTAAACTGTGAAACAATTGTGTGAGAACTGCATTTGTTATCACTGAGTTGGGAATTTGTCGATGTTCAACAATTCCAATGAGTGAAAGGCGAAAACAAAGAACATCGTTCTTTCACGGTGAATTAGAAACTAAGTATTTACCTTCCCCGGCATGTGACAAAGCATTGTTATTAAATAGTGTACAAGCCAGGGGTGGTGCTTTTATGATTCTCTATATTTTAAATGATGCATAAATAACAAATCATTTTCATTTCCCCCTCCAAAAACAGAATAACTTTTTAAGACTAAACTTTTGGTTTTTATTTTAAAAGTTATTCTTATTTTCAAGTAATCTCAATTTATTTTTTAGTCATTCAAAATTATTCATATTAATATGATTTTTTCATTAAATGTTTTTGAGAAATATGAATAAATAAATCGTTGAGTCATTATTTTTAAAAATTATTAATCAACGTTCTTTTTTAAAAATGATAACGTTTTTTTAAAATATCTACATTTTTATTCCCATACTTTGAAGAAGTCGGTTCAAGTTCTTTTCAAAGATATATAGTATGTAACACTTCATTCCTTCCTCAGTGGCTCGACAGCCCAGAGTGGACCTTGGCCTTCTCAAGAAGCCTTTTCCAGGTCAGCCTTCTTCCTGCGAGTGTTTTCCAATATTTAGTTTTCAAAACTAGAAAATCTTTTTCTAGGATATCAATCCATCTTAGATTTGGCCTACCTTTTCTATGTGGGCCGATTGGTTGGGCATTTAAGTCTTTTTTAGGGGTACAGTCTTCGTCTATTTTGACAACAGGGCCTACCCATTTAATTCGTTGTATTTTGATGAAGTTAACAAGAAGCTATATATACAAGAGTGAAATAATTGAAAAAAAAACCCAGTCCCATTCTATTTGAGAAACATGAAGACGAAGTTAACAATGTTAGATTCTTTATATGAGTGATAGAGTTCTAAATTTGATCTTTTTCACCATGTGCCATTCTCTTGAATTCCTCCAAAAATAAATATCTTTAAATCTTCCTTTCGTAGATACTTATCACATTCTCATCTGTTCGAGGCATGGACCACGTTACACATGCATAAGTTAAAACTACCTTGCTGTTGTTGTGTATGACAAAGTGCAGAGGTGTACTTGTCATAATTGAGGGTCGCCAGAGCTGTGAGAGGTTGTACATCTGCTTATTTCAGTCACCTTTACGACACACATGAGCTTACGTTGGAACTATTCTACTCCGGTCACCACATGGAAGACTATAATGATATCTTTTTAATACCTGATACTAATGATGACTTAATTTTGGCGAGATTGTTTTTGGTGTTCTTGGCGAATATTGTCCGAAGAATCTGTTAGGCTTAACGTATGACGCCTCCAATTAGGCTTAATGCGGCAGTATTAAAAGAAAAAATTTTGAAGATTGAAGTACTTTGCACTTTTCGATTTCTTTTAAAGTCTGCAGCGTAAAATATATGCTAAGAGATTATCACTGGCAGGATAATAACTTGGTAAACAAATGTATAACATTTTATAATAGCTCATTACAGTTTTTCGATACAGTGCGATTACTTCGCGGTATAACGTTTCGTTATTTTATAATTATCTGTAAAAAATGACCTTAAAAGACTTAAATAATAGAATCTTTGTTTTTTCTTTTGATTAAATTCGATTTCAATTATTTTTGTATTCCATTGGCATCTATTATCTATAATACTTTTTTGAATTTCAATGGTACAATAGTTCCTATTATTAATTTCAAAACCTTAAATAAGTGAAACTGTCAATAACTTCAAAATTATATTCAATTTTAAGATGGGAATTGTTAAAACATGATTTAGTGCAAGACATGTATTTGGTCTTATTCTCTTTAATTCTCAGTCTCATCCTGCCTCTTTCTATAAAGATAAGGAGGTTTGATGTAACAGTTCACACAAAAATTTTTGTTAATGGCGCGTTATATAATATATAATATATTATGAATATTTAGTAAAAATATTATAACGATTCTTTTATTTCACTATTGCTTGAACTGATTTGAACGATCCTATGAGTTCTAAGTCAGTTTGGATGTAAAAGTAAAGAACAAAAAATGAATCATTCAATATTGTAAAATACCATTAAACGCTATAGAAATAGTAATCATAGCTACTTATAAGCAACTCATTTGGGAACATTAATATGCAGTCACTTTTACATATAACTAATTTTCTGCGATGTGTCCTTAAATGTAAAATGTAAATAGCGCTAGATAATTAATTTTATTTGAATAAAGGAATTGCAAAAATCTATTTAAGGGTAAAAAAATGCTGATTAAATTTATTTTTCAATTATTACAATGAATTAATTCTTCGAATTAGTTTTATTTTTAAGTTTATGAAATTAAAGAGATTGAAATGAATACAATCATTCGAAACAAAGCATAAATTTTATACATAGTAGCCCTATTACTTTTTAATTATCAACACATTTTTAATTCGCTTAAACACACAAACTCACACTTCCTCAAAGTTGAAGTGCAGTTTTAATTTAACCTGCATGCAATATGAGTTCTCACATCAATTGTGAAACATTTACATATTTCTATAAACATTTACATATGTTCTTAAAGAATATTATAGTGAACAGTTAATTAAGCAACATTCAAAACGCTTTTTTAAAAAAATCTATTTTAAAAATTTTAAGCTGGAAATATTAAAATAACGTATTTTAACGTAGGTTATGCTTTGAAATGTATTTAATTCAATCATCAAACAATAATATAACGAAAAAAATATTAAAAATATATATATACTACATTAATTACAAGTTCGTTATGGATTTGTTATTTAGTATGTGCATGAAAGTAAAGAGAAGCTTAGAACTCTTTCAGTGCATGTTAAACTCTCAGTATTTGCATCTTACTACAAACCTGATTTTGACAATTTATCTGCCACATTATTAAATTTGAGTTACACTTGTTTTATTGGGGGTACAAGAAAGTTTCAAAATACAAGAGAGGAGACGTTACTAGCATTAAATCGTGTCGTGGACTATAGCATAATCACCAACATGCTAATATGTAATCATTAGTGTTTAGTTTTCAACAAACTTAACGTCCATTCTTGAGCCAATTAAATTTAGTTTGCTGCAAGCTTTACTTTGTGCTTTTTCTTGAACAGAAGAAACATCTGATTGTCGTGTGAGGCTCATGGGAACCATGTTCCATCAATTTCAACTTTGGAATTACAGAGAAATACGTTTAACGCGAAAACACTTAAGATAAAATTCCGGTTAACACGAAATGATACAACGGAACCGACAAACTATTATCCATATTTTCATGCATTTTTTTCTCTTAACACGAAAAGATTATTCTGATAATGAAGAAAACATGGAAAACACCATACACTTAATGGAATATTTGAGAACGTTTCTGTATTATTGGACTGTCCTACTATATATATCATTCGAAGAACTCGTTACAGTAGAGGATGATAATGTGTTCAAAAACCCAATTATGGCAGACAAATATATTTCGGAGTTTGTTCAAAGCTAAAAAAGTATCATTGATGCAGATTACGGCGACGAAATTGAAATGAACAATGCAATTTCTTGCGCAGTGGTGAAATGAGTGGTGAAATGAATAACAAAATGGACAACATCGAACAATTTGATGCTAAAAAAGGTAATGCAAAGAAAAACATTCGATTAATTTCCAGTAACTCAATAATTGTTTCATATTTCAGAAATATTGAAACTTTTAAATTAAAGTTCTTTTAGGTTCTTGTGAATGGTTTTGCTTCATTGACTTTTTTGAAATATATGAATATATACATATTGTGACGTGGCTTTACGCAACTTTCAACTACTAATCCTCTTGTGGAATTTTTGGGCCAGCAATCATGTTTATTTCACTGCTATCCCTCTCAAGAAGAAAGCATGAGATGTAGATTAGTTAGTGCATACAAAGTTAAAGTTGAATAATAGTAGCTAAGAAGGAGCAGAGCCACTGAAAACAGTGTTAATACGGTAAGAATTAGAATTATACCGCGTGACTAAAGGACGGATTTTAACTACTAGAATAAATCAGTGAATTTAGAATTATTAAGATAGGATTGATTATAGCTAAGCTATTCGGATTTCGCACGCTTATTCACAAAAGGTTGTGGCTATTTATATCACTCCAAGGGTTCCCTTTATAGATTGCTTGTTCTGGAATATTATCTTTGATTATAACAAATTAGATTGATCATGCTTAGTCTTGGTCATCCATATTTCCCTCCTACAGCCTTAGGTCGACAAGATGATGAGGAAGTGATCCCAGGGGTAAGATCATCACATTATTTTTTATTTTACAAATGCCAGGCCATTGACCATCAGGTCATTAGGCAACGGGCTCTCCAATACCTTTTTACAATGCAGTTAAGATCATTCAGTGCAGAGCACTCGTCCAAATGAGCGGCAGTCATGTCTTGTCCAGTGTCACACAAAACGCAGATAGGTGAAGTCACTAAATTAAAACGAAACAGATGAGCACAAAGGCAGTCATGTCCGGTTAAAAGTCTAAATTTAGCCACAGCAGCAGCACGAGGAGAACTTGGAATACCGTGGGATTTCTTACATAGTGTACTCCAAGGCTTATCACGAGCAACACGAGAAGCTGTAAGGCGAAATGATTCCCTAAAAATCCTTTTAATTTTCAGTTTGGCAGAATGAAGTGTCAGGTCTCTGCGAAAGTTCTGAAGGATACCCGTTCCCTTTTTTGCCAAAAAGTCTGCCCTCTCATTTCCCCAAAGACCACAGTGGGATGGTACCCATTGAAAGACGATCTTTCCTTTTATATTTCCCAGGAGTTCTCTACAGTTCTGCACACGTAAACAATTATTCTCATTATAGTTGGACAAAGCCTGAAGGGCAGAAGTAGAATCTGAAAGAATTACAGCTCTTTCAATGGGGGAAGACGAACAGCAAGTTGCTGAAGGGCTATATGTATCGCCTCAACCTCACCATCAAAGTGAGTTGTCAAAGGGCCGGCATGTAAATAGAAGGAGAAGAGGTGACTAAAAACACCAATGCCAGCGCCTTGGGCAAAGTCCAAGAGTGAGCCATCTGTGTAAATGTGAAGCCACTCCTCCGGTGGGAAGCGGGTATTGATAGTTTCCAAAGCTATAGCGTGAAGAGCAGTTGGACTTGGATCACGTTTTCTCACATTCAGAACAAGGTCCGATCTGATGTCGAGTATTGCGTAGTCGAGTGGGTTAGCAAAAGACAGTAATTCAAAGGGCACATCATTAATGACTTTATATTGAATGTTCTCACGAACACATTGAATAAAGCCCTTTTGAGTCTTAAGATTACGTCCTCCATCGGAATCATAGTCCCGCCAGAATGAATTATTTGGGAGTCTAATAAGTCTATTGAAGAGAATAGCAGCATTCTTCTCAATTATATTAGTGAATGGCTGAAGATCGCAAAGTAACTGCATGGCAAGTACTGGAGTAGTTTTAACTCCACCAGTGATCATGCGAAGGGCTTGGTTATGGAAAGTGTCAAGAAGTTTTCTAACGTTCTCTGAGGCAGAGATCAGCACCTCATTGCAATAATTTAGAACTGGTTGAATATATGTCTTGTAAGTTGTATTTAAGGTATCCCTATTGCATCCCCATTTAACTCCGGTCAATCTTTTAAGAAGGGAGAGTCGCTTTCTTGCCTTAGAAACAACAAGCTCAGCGTGTTTAGTCCATTTCAATTTGTTATCAAGAGCGCAACCCAAATAAATTGAAACATCACTCTGTTGAACAGGCATACCGTTATAAACCAATTGGGGACTGAATGGTTGTCTATTTAAAGTGAAGAACTGACAAGTAGTCTTCTTTAAGTTTACAGTCATATTATTTTCAATACACCAAAGGTGTAATCTTTCAAGGGTCAGATTTAGGATGGTATTTTGTTTGGTCTGATCCCTCTTTGGTGTGCTGCACCAGATGGCAAGGTCATCCGCAAATAGAGCCGTATTGGTCAGTCCATCAGATGCTAAGAGATCAGGGAGATCATTAATAAAGATGTTGAATAAGATAGGACTAATCACAGTGCCTTGGGGCAGGCCAGTTTCACTTTGTTTAAAACTGGAAATAGCATTTCCAAAACGAACGGCCGAGAAACGCTGAGAAATGAAGTTCCTTATCCACATAAGCATATTATTGCACACACCCAGAGTCTGCAATTTTTGAATACATTTAAGCCGCCAAACTTTATCAAAGGCTGCTTCAAAATCCACAAATAGGGCAAGAGCAGAGTGTCTCTGATGAAGGGTGTCCTTGATGGACTAGCCAAGAAAAACAACTTGTTGGTTTGTGGACTGACATTTTCTAAAGCCAGCCTGAGAACAGGTCAGGAGATTATTAGTTTCGAGGTACCAGTCGAGTCGAGAAGTGATCTTTCTTTCCATGACCTTAGATAAGATACTTGTTAGTGAGATGGGGCGATAACTGTTTAGATCATTACATTATTTATGCAGATAAAATAAGCTCTAATAAGCTTTATTTTGTTGATACATGTTTTTTTGTAATATCCTCTAGCACGAATTCTTTTGACACGAAAAAAATATTTCAGTCCCCTCAATTAGGTGTTAAGCGATTTTTCCTGTATTATAAAACTGGTGTCAACCATAAGATTAATTCGCAAAATCTTTGAAAGTGACTTAAGAAGCAATTTATATGGAAACTGAGTGCCATACGAATTAAAACGAAAAAAAAGTTACTTATAAGCACTTAAAAACGGATGTTCCAAAGGCATAAACGGAAGAGTTATGATGGTAGTTGGATTTATCATGGCAATCCAAAGCGTAAGAAATTGTACGGTAAGTCCGTTCGTGTAACAACGGCAATATCAAAGCTAGATACTGGGTGATCAAAGCTCATACGCTGTATTTAGTGCGAATCAGTTGGGTGTAATATATTATGAGATACTCTCTACTCTCTCTCTCTCTCTCTGACACCGAATGAATACATTTCGGAAAATTGCTATGGAATACGATGGAATCGTTTGAGCCAAGCATTAAAGGAGAAACGGTCGGATTTGAAAAGACAGGACAAAATGGTTTTGTAGAAGGACAATCAATAGATAATTAGAAACAGTCAAGTGGGATTTCCTACTAGCCACCATATTCTCCAGACATCGCCCCCTCGGACTACTGCTTCTTTCGATCAATAACTCATGGCCTCAATTTGAGTAGAACTTTCGTTATTACGAGGAATGTGAAAAATGAGTCGATTCTTGGATTGCCTCTAAAGAAAGTCGTTCTTTCAACTCGAAGTTCATATGCTGCCAGAAATGTAGGAAAAGTAGAGGTTTGTGATGAGTTATTAATTTGTCCGTGAGTAATTACTTTGTTACCAGTTTTCATAATATAGCCCCTTCAGGGGCTCACCTTCTTTAGGTGAGTACGAGTGTCACGACCCCGGAGTACCCTAGTGATCCTTCTCTATTTTCTATCCCCTTTATTGTCATTCAAATTTCCTTTTTTCTTTTCACGTCTATATTACAGACTATTTCGAATGTACCTGTATACAATTTTTTATTTTGTTTTTATTAGACAGCTCATTATTCGTTATTAATAATATATTTTTCTATTCATTTTGTATTGCGTTTTATTAAAATTTAATCTTTTCTGAATTTTTCTTACTATTTATTTCGATAATCGTATTATTACTTATTTTTTGACTAACACTGTTGGTTTTCCGACCGGCATGTTTGCCGTGTGCGAGGAAAATGGTATCCTGGGAATACAGCGTTCCCTTTGGACCACGCTTCCTTGTAGATGGGAGGCAGGAGTGAGCCCACTCCTGTAAATCAGCTAGTGATACCTCTCTTCGGTGTCTCCGGAGAGACATTACTCTAGGTTAGTGCTGTAGGTAAAGGGTGGGGGGTTTACCCGTTATATCCTCGCCCTCATGCTGTAGCACTATATTTTGGGTGTACTCCAGGTACGCTCCGTGCCTGGTTTTTGCCACATGACCGGCACACTGTCTCCCTCCGTGGTGGTTGGAGGCACGCGAGGAGGAAGTTGTGTTTCGCACATATGGATCTAAGGCAGCTGCGCCCGTGTAAAGACCTTGTATTACCCACTTTAACCATAGATCAGATATCAGCACATTCGAGATTTTTACTTGTTTCTCTACGGAACAACAAAATGTCTAAAAGTCGCCATTTGCTATCCATAAAGCTTTATTAGGAATAAGCGGGGAACCGAAATCTATAAAACGATTAAGGTCCTGGTATCTACTTATTGAAACTCAGTCTGTCTTACAAACACAGTCCTTTCTTTTTGCAAAAACGTTTCTCAATTCTGTAACGATAAGACTACATAAAACTCTAAACTCCTGCAGAGGTGTGATTTCCGAACCTGACTTGTTGAGCCCTCCTGAATCAGAAACACTTGAAGGTTTCTCCGATCAGAGTGTAATTCTAGTCAGGTGAATAACAAGAAAAAAGGAGTCAACTATTGTTTCGGCAAAACATTTAATTTTAACTTTTAGTAGCCCGAAGCTTCCTACTGCAATCAAAGCTGGTTTTTTAAACTGCAAAATACGTGCATACATTCCGAATCCTCTGCACTGTTTCAAGTGTAACAGGTTCAGACACTCACAAACAGCCTGCCGTAGGCAATTGACGTGCATCTGTTGGCCATTCTTTCGCAGATTGCAGTCTGGAGCAGAAATGCGTTAATTGTTCACAACCTCATTCCTCCGACTCAAAACCGTGCTTTAAATGAAAAACCGAAAAAGAAATCCAAGCCATTAAAGCTAATAAAAATGTATCATACGTAGGAACCCCACAGTTATACCTAACTTAAGTCCAAGTTGCCAAATCCTCAATTGCTACACTACAACACAAACAGATGAAAATATCACAAAAACCAAATGCCCAGCTTTACAATTACTTCGAACTCTGTTATCCTTGCCGCAGCCAAATGGATCTCCTTCAATTTCCACATCGTCGTCTAACACTCAGGCAGATCTCTTGCCTTCCACATCTTCAATAGAACCTACAGTGTCGGAATCTCAGCCATCTATTCCTGTAACTCTGTCTTTCGTTCAGAGTTAAATTATCAACTAAAATGCATCACCAAACCAAAAGATTTGTTTCCTCCAAAGAAAACTTCCCTACCAAAAAAATGAAAAAGGCACCAATTCCTGCACCTAATACATCCATCTCTGCATATGATAATCAAACTTCCCGCGTATCTGCTACAACCCGAGCTTTGAAACAAAACGCAAAAAAGCGCAGTTTGGGTATTGAAATAAAAATGGCACCCCACAAACCGAGAAAAGTTCTCCTATGCAGGATACATAGGACTACGAAATGCTAGAATACAATGCAGATGAATATGTTTTGAATGAAATACCGTTTTCAAATCAATATTCCTGCCTTTTAACACCCACTAGTGTTATAAATGGTAAAAAATAGCTTTTTGGTTTCATAACTTTTGTAGCAACATGTATTTTTACCAGTTTTTTGCAAGTTCACATTGATCCGTTTTAACCTTATCTGACTTGATGCGGTATTCCCCCCCAAAAAAAAATTAAATGTTCTTATGTTATGAATTTGATTCTTATATTTTATGATGATATTTTACCCTATGTTACTATTACTGTGTTTTAGATTTTATATAATGTTTTTCATTTTTTATCAATTGTTTGGCACTGTACAGCCAGATTTGGCTCTTGCGCCACAAAACCCCACACTCACACACACATTCGCAGTATAGCTAAGTGTTCACATTTACACACACAAAAAAAATGCTTTTTAAAATTTGCTGGAGCATCCAGTACCTCAATTTTAGTTTAAAAACTTGATATTATAAAAAATCAGAATTTTTAAAAAAGCATACCAAATATATAAAAATTAAATTAAAAGAAAAATAAAGAAATATTTTTAATGTCAATTTCGATATTTTGTTTATTTACATATGTTTTAACATTGCATAATAAAATATTTCTTTATATCGATGAAAAAATGTGATATGTGAACAAATTTATGTAAGACAGTATTAAATTGTGAATAGATAAAACAAAATTTTGTAACAAAGAAGGGAGTATTGATTTTTATTGAAATACTTTTCAAATATTTGCAAACTGTGGCCCTCTTGAATTTATGTGTACATATTTTCAAATATTTAAGTTGTTACATACGTACATTTTTCTCCTTTGCGTTTTTTTTTCTGAGTTTAATGGTGGGAGAATTCAGCAAAAAAGATTTTTTTTCCATTTGTTATAATAGCAAATCAAATGTTTAAATTTCGGTATAACATTAATTCATCGATAAAAACTAGCTTTCTATGAACCTAAAGCAAAAAAATTAATCTAATTATAAACTTTAAGCTTTTTATGAACCTAAAGAAAATCTTTTAAGTATTATAATGTTTTTGAGCTATTTAATAGATTAAGATATTTCTCATAGCATAACCATACCGTATTAAGGAAATTTGCTTAATCATTTAAAACGATATATGAATATAACTGAAAATATTATAATCGACGATAAAGAAAATGAACTTATATTCTGCTTTATGTTCAGAATAACTTTATTGGTAACACGATTTTGTGCAATAAAATGGAAGTCATTTCTCTCAAAACGTTGCTAATTTAAAAAGAATAATAAAAGGTATCATACTTTTAAATCCAATGGTTAAAAAAATTAGCATTTTTCTAGAAAATCAATTCGTTACCCACCTAGCCATTAAATTTACCTGAGAATGTGTATGAACAAGGATTTAATAGGTACAATTAGTAAAAAATATTTCTGCCTCTTTCTTAAAAATTAACATATAATTAGGACAATGAAAACATTTATGATTTAATTAAATTTACAGCTTTGATATTTTTATACAGCACCAAATATATCGTCTACATAATGTTAAGAAACTTTTACTCTCTTCAGAAATGTTTATGAACAGAAACTAGAAGACTCAATTTATCTATTGTTGTGGCATAAAACTTTCCTTTCCCATATTGTTACGGAATAAAAAAAACTTGTAAGCGAAGCTGAAACTTGCAGATTTATGATAGTAATCAACTTCTTTAGATCGTTTATGGCTTGTTTCCTTTTATCAAGTCAAGTCTAAAAGTATTGGAGTAGCTAATCACTTTGACACAATAGCATTAGTCAAAGGTTTAATTACTTATCCGAAGTGCTTAGAATGGTATATTAATCTACATACAAAATGGCAGGTTTGTATGCACTTTATATATATATATGTAAAATTACTTATATTTATAATAAGTTATAGATATGTCTAGACAAGTTGTTTTAAATATCAGTTTGAACTTAATTTTGATTATTTTACTTACTCTTTGAAGGGTAAAAAGAGTTTTATCTATAGTAGTTTTGATTTATCAAAACTATTTTTAAGAAATATATTTTAGAAATCTATACTAATTAGATTATACAAACATTATTGCAAGTGGTAACATCTGAGTAAAAAAAAGATTTTCAGTATAGTTAAAAATAAGAGAAGTCTTAGGTTTTTAAAATAACTCTTATTGTCTTTTTTTCGCATTTAAATTGTGTAATTTAATGATTTCCTTAGAACCAAACACAAATACAATCATCAAGAATTATTTAATTATACGTATTTTATTCCTTTAAGATTAATGTATTCCCATAATCTAACATTTATTAAGAAAACTGGCAAATAATAAAAAAGTTGAGAACAGTTTACAGAAATTGTAGAAAAATATGATATTTTGGAAGGTATTTGGATATAACTGAAAAGCATTGTGATTGAACTCAATGAATTATAAAAGATTTAACAAGAATGTTTAGAAAAAAATCTAGATTTTCCTTTCTTTTCAGGGAAGAGAAATAACATTGCTTAATGGATGCAAATCAATAGATTAAGTCAAAGTAAAAAAGAAGTCATCTTCACACACAAACAAGTAATTAAAAAAATTAAGTCAATTCCTACTTAGGTCAACAAAGAAAATTTTTATTTCAGTTATTTTTTATTAAATAATTAAAATTAATATAAATGTGTATACAGATATGACAAAATCACAATATTAAGTGGCAAAACACCTTTTAAATTAACATTAAAAACTTTTTAACCACATTAAATTTGTAATTACACTTTTTAATAAAAATTGAATACAATAGGTAATAATGTTTATCTTAAAGCCAGTTTAAAAGGAATTGTAAAGTCTAACTAGCATATGATTATTTAGATTAAGTTAAACTTTCATCACAAATTTAACAAAAGATGTTTTATCCAATGGTTCTGCCATCTAGAGGAATACTATCGACTGAGAGAGAGAGAGAGAGAAATATTTGTCTTAAATTATAATTAATTAATTAAATTTAATTAATGAATTAAGGTTTGAAAAAGACTGCATTGACATCAAGTGTCATCCACTATAAGTTAAAAAAACTGTATTTTATTAACGATTGAAAATTTGAACAAGTTATGTATATGTAACAGAAAATAAATTAAAAAGAAGACTAATAAATCTTATATATAAACATCTTAAGAATATATATATATATATATATATATATATATATATATATATATATATATAAGGAGAGTGTGAACTGATAGAGTAGGAATTGAAATAGTCTTCAATTGTTTGAATGTAACAAAGCTACAGCTATTGTTGCGCCCTCTAGCGCCCGCTATGTGAAGCAAACTGTTGTCAACAAAGGACTGAGAACCGTTGAAAAGAAATAGAACTGAACAGATATGTAACGAGGCGAGTGAACTGAATGTGTTATATGAAGCAATTTTTGTAGAAAATAGTTTTTAGTTAAGAAATTATACTTGTAAATAAACCTTAGTTGTCTACCAAAAGAAACCTCTTTGCTATCAAGTCCATGAGAGCCTCTCAATTACTTAATAGCGATCACATGGATCTACTAAGAAAACCACAGCTATTAACAATTTTCTGTAAGAGTTTGTATATTGGGTGAGTGAAAGTTCATTCACACGATAAAAATTCATAAAAAAAGGAAGTAATGATGATAAAGAAGTCAAATTAGCAAGAAAAGACTTACAAGAAAATTCGATTTTTTTTAGTGGAAGAACATTTTTAGTTAAAAAATATCACCGATTAATAGAACTAGGTTCAAAACACTGTACAGGGTAACAGAGAAAGCTCCATTAATTTATTCTTGCAATAACAATTGTTCAACATGACCTCCAGGGCATTGTCCGACCCTAAAGATGCTTACAATGACCATTGAAGCTGAATGCAACGTATAGGAATGAATTCTAAAAACTTCGCTAAGAACTTGAGTTCGGCTTGTGTTGAAAAGGATAAATGATACACAAGTGATCCCAAATAGTCTCACAACCAGAAGTCTGAAAGTTGTAGAACGTGGTGTCCATGCAACCTTGCAACCTCGACCAATTACTCTGTTTACACTAAAGGTAGTCAACACGAATTGTTTTGCTGCATTGGCATAGTAGGGAGGTGCGACATTATGCATGAAGCTTGTTACAGATAACAGATTTCTCTCATTTATTGTGAGCATGACTAGAAATATTTTTCCTGCTAAGGAATCCTACTTCTTTGTGAACTCTTTCTTATCATCACTTCTCCCCCTCCCTTTATTTAATGAATTTTTAAAGTTTTAACGAACTTTTGGCTCACCCGATATGTGTATATGAACTAACATTTAAGTATGGAGAGCAAAAATTAACTTTTTTTGTTCATTCAGGAATTGCATCATAATTATAAATGAACTAGCTAATATACCCGTTCTTTCCATAGGTGAATTAAAAAACACAGCAATCGAGATTGCTGAATAGACAGTTTGTGGTCAAACTATTAAATTATATTTTAAAAATTTTAAGTTAATTGTGCAAAACCATTATGCAAAAAAAAGCCACTGATATCAAGTTATAGTAACTAAAATTTATAAAGGGTGTTTTTTTAGAGGTATAGAACTTTAAATTGCAATAAAACAGCGATGTATTATTCGATTGATATGGGTTTTTTTATTCGAAAGATAATCTTGTTGCATTACATTTTAAATATGATTTCTGGTATAGGACTGCCACGGCTGGCTCGGATGTAGTCCAATCTGGACGTCCAATTTTCGATGACTTTTTCCAACATTTGTGGCCGTATATCGGCAATAACACGGCGAATGTTGTCTTCCAAATGGTCAAGCGTTTGTGGCTTATCCACATAGACCAATGACTTTACATAACCCCACAAAAAATAGTCTAGCGGTGTTAAATCACAAGATCTTGGAGGCCAATTCACAGGCCCAAAATGTGAAATTAGGCGGTCACCAAACGTGTCTTTCAATCAATCGATTGTGGCACGAGCTGTGTGACATGTTGCGCCGTCTTGTTGGAGCCACAGCTCCTGGACATCA
Organism: Trichonephila clavipes; assembly: GCA_019973935.1. Lineage (NCBI taxonomy): Eukaryota > Metazoa > Arthropoda > Arachnida > Araneae > Nephilidae > Trichonephila > Trichonephila clavipes. The sequence continues at coordinate 462,390 of BMAU01020564.1, forward strand.
TGATTGTTCAATTCAGGAATGAAAAAGTTAATAATCATGGCTCTATACCGATCACCATTGACTGTAACGTTGTGGCCATCGTTTTTGAAGAAGGATTCCACCAGCTCATAAAGCGCACCAAACAGTCAGTTTTTCTGGATGTAACGGTGTTTCGACATACACTTGTGGATTAGCTTCACTCCAAATGCGGCAATTTTGTTTGTTGACGTAGCCATTCAACCAGAAGTGCGCTTCATCGCTAAACAAAATTCGCTTATGAAAATCGACCATTATTTTCGAAATAAAATTGCACAATTTGAAAGCGTTGTTCAGGCGTGAGTCTATTCATGATGAATTGCCAAACCAAACTGAGAATAAATCACTTGACAGCTGTTAAATCGGTCGCCATCTTGGAAAGTAATGCCAACTTAAACTTCTATACCTGGAAAAAAAACACTCTGTATTATCAGCTTTAAAACTTTTTAAACAGTTAAAAAACAGTTTTTTTCAGGTTAAAGTTAACAGTTTAAATAAAAACAGTTTATTTCATATAGCATTGATTCGTCAAAATATGAATAAGAATTAGTTACAAGTTAAAATTCTAAGCAAAAATCCTATTGTTAAATCAACAAAACTAAAAATCAGTTATTGTAAAAATAGCTTCTTAAACTTATTATATTTATTCAAATAAGAATCGCAATTCTGTCTCAAAGAACAAACTATTGGATAAATATAACAATAAATAAATATAACTGTAATATAAATGTTTAGAAATCTTAAAAAAAGTCATGAGAGATTAAACTTTGCATTCCGAGATAGATGACGTCGTATCGCATACTGATGAAAAAAAACACTAAAAATATAATTTTAAAAAATTCGAAAGTGTCTTTTCGTGTTGCACATCATCATGTCATGGTCCATAATTTCAACATGTCAAATTTCACGCATCTGACTTTCTGTTACAATGTAAACACACAAACATTTTCTTTTATTAGTACAGATAATGCTTAATGATATTTAGGAGAATTTTAAAAAACAAATTGCTATCTTTTTATAACCATGAGTGGGAATTCTTTTCCGCTATTGATTGCATATCACAGCATTTGATAACTTCATGCATAAAAAAAACTTTCTTTCTTAAACACAAGGGGATTTTAGAAAAAATTCACTAAAAATAAAATGGAATTCTTTCCCCCACAAAATTATGCTTACGTCACCTTTAAAACATCTGCGAATCTCCCAGCAAAATTTTAGAGCGATACAATCAACGGTAAGGATTTCTATGTCTTCAAAATATATAAAAGTACAGATATTCAGTAGTTATTTAGTTATACTTAAAGTGATTTATACGCATTGTTATTAATTAATCTTTTGACATAAATATCTAATATACTACATGGATATATAAATGTTTCGATTGCAAAGAAAAGTGTCTTATTTTAAAAAGAAGAGGTCTTGAGTTTCTAAAACTCTAAAGTATATTTATTTTTTATGTCACTTTTAGAATCCATTACTACAAAGTAAATTTTTAACGAACCTTTTCTTAACCAAGGAATCATTTTTGCCAAATTTTTAAATCTCCAGGTCTAATGGATCAAAACCGGGAATTTTTTCTTTAAATAAGCTTCCACAATCACCCTTGGAAGGCGATTTCCAGAAAACCAATTCTTAATGGAACTTTACTGAGTAAAAGAAACATTCTTATTGAGTTTGAATTCTGTTTGGCAGTTTAAAAACAAGAACTTTTGTCTATAACGCCCCCGCAATTCCCTCTTCCCCACCTGTAGTCTATTTTCGCAAAACCTGTTTCTAATGGATCGCTGTTCATCGAAGGAAACATGTTTCCCAAACTTCAAATATGACGATCTTATACAGAGTGTTTTTTTCCAGGTATAGAAGTTTAAGTTGGCATTAATTTCCAAGATGGCGACCAATTTAACAGCTGTCAAGTGATTTATTCTCAATTTGGTTTGGCAATTCATCATGAATAGACTCACGCCTGAACAACGCTTTCAAATTGTGCAATTTTATTTCGAAAATAATGGTCGATTTTCATAAGCGAATTTTGTTTAGCGATGAAGCGCACTTCTGGTTGAATGGCTACGTCAACAAACAAAATTGCCGCATTTGGAGTGAAGCTAATCCACAAGTGTATGTCGAAACACCGTTACATCCAGAAAAACTGACTGTTTGGTGTGGTTTATGGGCTGGTGGAATCCTTCTTCAAAAACGATGAAGGCCACAACGTTACAGTCAATGGTGATCGGTATAGAGCCATGATTACTAACTTTTTCATTAATGAATTGAACAATCATGATGTCCAGGAGCTGTGGCTCCAACAAGACGGCGCAACATGTCACACAGCTCGTGCCACAATCGATTGATTGAAAGACACGTTTGGTGACCGCCTAATTTCACGTTTTGGACCTGTGAATTGACCTCCAAGATCTTGTGATTTAACACTGCTAGACTATTTTTTGTGGGGCTATGTAAAGTCATTGGTCTATGCGGATAAGCCACAAACGCCTGACCATTTGAAAGACAACATTGGCCATGTTATTGCCGATATACGGCCACAAATGTTGGAAAAAGTCATCGAAAATTGGACGTCCAGATCGTACTACATCCGAGCCAGCCGTGGCAGTCCTATGCCAGAAATTTTATTTAAAATGTAATGCCACAAGATTATCTTTCGAATAAAAAAAATTCATGTCAATCGAATAATACATCGTTGTTTTATCGCAATTTAAATTTCTATACCTCTAAAAAAACACCCTTTATTTTAAGGGGTCACATATCTTTTAAAAAGTTGAAAATGGTTAAAAATAGTGAGCTCTTTAAAGCATAATAATTTTTTTAGTACTGTTTCCTGGAATGTAAATTTTGGAAGAATAAACAAATAGATATTACTTTACTTAAAACATATCCAACAAACACATTTTCAATTATAATAAATTTTTAATTAGATAATTACAAAAATAAATTTTGGTTTTCTTTTCGCATGTGATATGCATTATGCGCAACTTTATAAAAAAAGTTACCAATATTTTTTGATGAAATTTTTGCTCAGTGTTGGAAATTATGTTATCAAAGGCATGAAACACTGATTTAAAATTTTAGTAAACTATAACAATTTAAAATTTAACTATAAAATTAAAAAAAATTCGCTATTTTTTATTTGTAATTTTAAGTTTTTTTGATTAAAAATTCAAACTGGTTTGTTATTTTAAGTACATATATGGTCAGAGTCTCCAGTAAAAGTTTTATCAATTTTCATGGAATGGTTTTGAAAATATCATGCGCGTAATGAGAAAAAATGACGTTCTGAGAAAATTGACATCAAACATAAAATTTACCACAGTTTTATATATATATTATTCTGGTTACTCAACAACTAAACAACAACTAAATTTAAATTAAAACTAATGAGAATTTTTTTAGTCAAGAAACTTCAATTTATTAAAATTATTATAACTAAAAACATATATTTTACCAATACAGTACAAGCAACAAAACGATATCAAAAGCTGCAAAATAATCAAAATACAACAAAGTGATTCATTTCTTCAAAATGAAGTTAAAAATTTATAAATATTACTTAAAAAACAATTAATATTTTAATTAACAACTACTTATTATAAATATTAAATAATTTCTGATATGAATGCAGTGTATTACTATGATTCTAAAATGTGTTAAAATTCGGCACATGCATACGATGTTCCCTCTTTTTCAGTTAATAATTTGTACAACTAGCTTTAAATTGCATTCTTTTAGCCTGTCGCACTTCTTTTGAGTGGAGATTAAAATGTCGCTATGCAGTCTGAATTCTTTTCTTATCCACAAGTGTAACAAATTTTTGTGCAAATTGACCAACAGTCATAACAAGCGATTGCATAATTTTTAGTCTGCCTTGATTGCCATCATTAAAAATGACAATTGCTTCATTTGTAGAAATATCAACAATCTTTCTACCACAACCTAAAGTTTCGGGCATAATTTCCATATTAATGAGTTAATGGATTCATTATTATTTTAGGTTTTACCACCTAGACATTTTTTCAGGAGTTTAGGTTGTGATATATAGATAATTAAACACAGGTTTTATGGCACCCTATACTGCCACTGGCAATTTGTTACTGTGTCTAAAATATTCCACACTGCCCTCTAATACTTGATTTTGATATTTACACCAAGAATTAGGACCTACAGGATAAAAACTGTGCAATGGTTCTTCGTCGCTTGAACGTACATAGAAATATACAGCCCAAACAGCTTTTCGCTTATCCGTGAGGCATGTTTTATTTTGTCTGATTGCATTTCCATAGTACGTTGTAATTAAGTCGATCATTCTGTCGGTCAACCTTCCCTTTCCACCAATCGACTTCCCATCATTGAGTTTGGAGCTCATTTGTTTTAATTTTCGTAAACGAGTTCCTATTCTTTTTTAAACATGTCCAACACATTCAATTTTTGAAACTGTGATATCTTCTCCATACGTATTGGATGCAGTAGTAGATGAGAATTTTTGTAATCGCCATCCCCGATGTAAGATGTATATCTCACTGAACGATGACTCACTGAACGCTGAAATATATGAACCATTCTCACAGTCTCCATCATGCCAGCTGAACCATTGTGGTTTTTCAAACATTCTTTAACGTGAAGAATTTTTCACTTTTCGTAAGCAGGTGACCCTTTTCTTCGTTTCCAAGAATCTCATCCCTTACAGAAAGAAGACATCACTTTTGCATCAATACACTTTCCTGTTTTGTCTCCTATAACAGCACACACACCAACACGAGAAGAATAGCCACGGGTTTTCCACGTTCCATCTCCACTCATTATTATATTAGAAGAATTTGTCAAGGTTACCTCTTCCAAAGCTGCACTTTGCATTGAAACTTCTGCGACTTCTTTACTACACAATTGTAGTTTGTTTATAATGTTATTATAGGATTTTTCAGCGACTGTAGGAGTAAAGTCCAGGACACCACAGACAGTTGTCATTGCTGTATGACCCTGTCCAATTGCCCTCATTGCGTGCACAAAACGTCTGTTTATTTCTGGAATATTTTTTCTTTTACCCAGCATATTCGAATTTCTAAACAAACACAAGTCTTTTCAGTTCTTGCATTCAATCGAAAAAACACTAAAGAAATATCTAACACATTTTTCTGCTAGTTTAATATCTCCACCACAGTTTTTGCAAGAAGTAAAGTTTTGAATGTTTGTAAATATAATAGTTTTATCAAACACTCTATAGCCATCAAAACCGTCAACATGTTCAATAAAAAATGAATCAACATCTTGCAACTGAATCTTTTTTCCAGATGTACTGTTGTTTAGTGATTCATCCACACTGTGTACAGCTTTACATCTCGTATGCATATTACCAGTAAACTTCTTTTTCTTAGGTCTTTTGGCAGATTCAGTCGAATTCATCATTCAAAAGTTTATAAAAAATTAATGTTTTTCCTAAAACTTATTTTAGAATAAGATACGGTGTGAAAATCAGAAACGAGCGAGTAAAGAATGATGAATCACTTTATCAAAACAAAGTAGAAGTGTTATAAAGTTAGTAGAAGTTGTAGTTAATATTCAGAACAATAATAATAATATTTGAGGCTTAGATTCAAACATTTGATAATAATTAGAAAGAAAATATTAGAGAAACATAGAAACGTAGCTATCACCAGCGACTTGACAGCTGTCACCCTGGAACCAAAATGTAAACAATATTTAAATCATCTTTTCTACTCTTTTTTATTTTATTTTCTCTTTTTTATTATTTTTCCGTTCTATTGGGAATATCTGCATGCGGGTTTTTTTAAAACACTCAGAAAGGTTTGTTCTATAAAATAAAATAAAAATAAAAAAAATCGATTTTCTAGAAATTTTAAAAGGTATATGGCCCCTTAAAAGCGAAAAATTTTGTCTTTAAAAATTTTGTCCTGTAACACCCTTGCATGTCTACTTTCTCAAAACACATTCTCAGCATTTTTCTGCTCTTCAAAAGAGGTATGCTTATCAAATTCCAGGCCAACGCATTTAATAGTTTAAAAACACAGGGATTCCCCCCCATAACACCCCTCAACCCTCCCTATGAAGTAGATTTCCGCAAAACACGCTTTCTACTCTCTACTCAATAAGGGAAATATGCTTGATAAATTTTAAGTCTTTATGCGACTAATAGTTCAAAAACGCGTACGTACATATATAAAAGTACATACATAACAGCATAAGAAATTCTTCTGAATATATAGCTTAAAAATAAACCGAAAAACACTTGGACACAATCTCCACCATAGGACCGATTTCCTGCAAGACAACTAATGTCTTCCCAATGGTCACATAGTTTCGAGAGGGTAAGTACCCAAGACAGGACAATACCGACGTTTAGATTTTAGAACAAGTAAACATTTAACCTCCTTCATCCAGCCGACAGAAAAGTGACCGAAGCAGTTCCTACGCCATTCTCCTACTCCAAAGTCTACCGCACGAGGGGTGACAAGGACTGATGACCAAATAGTAATCTCGGCTACGTCCAAACAAAAGTGATTCTGTTTCACAAGTCATGTTTGAAGGCACGACATATTGTACTTTTAGAGACGAGAAGGGGAAACTCCACGATGCTCCTACGCACCCTTTCAGACTATCCATCAAATTCGCTTGAACTTTCTCAAACCTACTATCTGACCTTTCAAGGCCCCCATAACGAGCATCATACGTCCTAACACAGCCTTCAAATCAGTAATCCAGCCTTACCAGCACCTCATCAATGGTACTCCTCATCAGACTAATGAAAAATAATTCATCGATAATACACTAGATGTTCAGATTTATTTCACACACTTAATTTTTTTTAAAAAACACACACATTAAAATACTGCGTTATAAAAGGTTTAATATTTGAAAAATTAATTTATGTCAAATGATTTATTTTAAAGCTACATTTATATGGGTTTTCTCATAACCCCAAACCATCTATTATTTATTCCAAATGCATCAATTAAGACTAAAGAAAGGTATCGAAATTGAACATAGCAAACGATAAGGAAAAAAGACAAGTTAAAATGAAAATGCCTGCTGTTTGCTAGCTCGCTGATTTTTATCTTTCTAAATTTATGTCAGGCACCTCAAAGTAGTTGCTTCGTTTAATGGTGATTGTAGTTTTCTCGCTGATTTAAAATTCTTTTCTATTGCCAGACTTTTAATAAGAAAATGGTGATTTGATAGAAATTAAGAGAGAATTAACTGTTGTGGGTAGAAGCAGAATCTGTATTATTTTTCAGATATAAATTGCGATTTTGGTCTTAACTGTAGTTTTTTTTGGCTAAAAGAATGGGTTTTGAAACTTATGCGAACCGTGTTAAAATTTCAATTATTTTAGCAATTAAGATAAGAGTTTTCTTTTCAGTTTATCACGTAAGATGGTTTTGAAGATATAAAAGGAGAAATATTTTTATTTAGTTATTTTGTTACTTTGTAGTTACATTGTGTTTAATATACAAAACTAGTGATTTGTAAAAATGTAGTGGTTATTAATTAAAGTCTTATAATATTGAAAAAAAAATTAGGACATAAACCTTTTATTATGTTTGGAATTTCATTCAATAAAATATTCATTTTTGAGGAAGATATGGTACGTAATTCTGACTATACAGGGTCGTTCTTGAATTATGGACGTTATTTTCCTTTGTAAATGAGAAGTTGCAAGTACTAAAAAAAGTAAGTGATAAGTAATGTTATAAGTACTAAAAAAATAACTTTTAAAATTCGAATTGCTGCTCAAAATTTTTTTTTATTCAGATCTTGAGTTAATGATTTTAAATAGAAGATTTTAATTTCATTAATAATTTATGAGTATATACTTTGGAGTGCAAAAGTACGTAACAAACTCATTTAACGCGACTTTTTCAAAACTAAGGAATCAGTTTTAATGAAATTAGGTAAATACAATTATGAAAACATATTTTACTCAATTATCAATCTAATTTGATCTTTCTCTTTTATTTTATGCAAAATAAGAAACTTTGCAAGACAGATCTTTCAGAGAGTATTCTGTGTAGTTTTAGTTTTGCTAGCATTTTTGAAAACTTACAATGAATTTTGAAACTTTTCCAAACAAAAGCACAACTCCATGGTCTGGGAGATGGTTGCGATTGATAGCAGCTGTGAGATTGGACACAGGTCAATCTCAAGTGGATGAAACATGATGGCTCATTGTGTCCCAAAATGGGTTTCCAGATTAAGGAATAAATTCCAAGATACCAGTATAATATCCAGAGGACCAGTTACAGAGCTCCCAATAGGTGCCGCAAGCCAGAATGATCGCTATTTGGTTTTAGCTGCAAAGGGAAATAGAGCAATGCTAGCTACTTAGCTTGAAAATCTGTTCCCTTCTTTTGGTACCTCAGATACGAGAAATACTGTTTATCGAAAGCATAGAGAATCTTAACTTTATGCCAGGAAATTACAAATTTTTATTCTACTCAATCCAGGTCACATGAGAGCTCAACTGACAAGGTACATGTAACATCAGGCTTGGACACAGAGACAGTGAACTTGACTATCTGAACATTGATTCTCATCGTGTTCACATATGAAGAGACCTAGAGAAACCTTGTAATATCCCTCCAACATCATGGAAGGGGCGATCTTATGGTCTATATGGGCGGGATGATGGACGCGCACAGAGCTGCGCGTCTTTTAGCGTGGTATCTTGACTGCCCTGAAGTATAGGTACAAGCAATAAGTCACAAAACATAATCAATGAACGCTCAAACAGTGATTTTAAGAATGGTTCACTATTCTTTTTCACAACCAATCGCCACAACTCCTTCTCTGAATGTGGCAGTGGCAACACAACGCGAGAGAAGTTTAATCACGTCCTAAATGTGCTAGATAAATGAAAGAGAGATCAAGTGGTATGGATATCTTGCAAGACTTATTGGCTGATGCATATCGCATCTATTTGAGCATTATTCGCCTGACAAATGGCATTCTGTGCTTCCTGGAAGAAGGATAATGCTCTCGGGTTACCAATCGTAAAAGGTCATTCTCATACCATCGGTCTGCTATAGCGTCATTAATAAGGGCATACGATGGACAATTATTGTTGGGAATGATGTTTCCAAACCCTCCATAGTGCTAAAAGTTCAGAAATGTCTTGTTAACTGGTACTGTGAAGACAAATTGATATTGGCCTATTAGTGAAAAGGGGTCCTGATAGATATAAAAGCATCGAAAATGTTTTGTACGTGGATGATGTGAACTACAAGGCATTGAACACTTGTTGCTGGATTCCTGTGTCCACGCGAGTGGACTTCCATCTAGCTGCAGTGACTCCCGTTGAAAACAGTTCATTTTCTTCCAACAATTTTCTCTACAACCGGTGCACCCCTTAATGAGTATAGATTGATGTTTCTACATTGCAAGTGATGGACTAACGTGCAATTTTAAGCGTGATCCCGCAATATCTTGTGAATTTGTCTGTCACCTGAATTGCCTATGTTGACGGAGTTTTATTATCTGCCTATTTCCGACTACAATCAGATCAAATAATATATTTTGGTCTCCTACAAAGAGGCGAGGTTAATGCAGAATCTTCTAATTTTTTTTCTGTACTTCTTATTCACTAAATGCGTGACAGCTGGTCATTCAAAGAGGAATTCACATAACTCTATGGAGTCTATCAGTATTGTAATTCATATTTTCTTTTTCTAGCTATTTCTTAAGGTATCCGACTAATTGCGACAACTTTTTTTTAAAATAATGAAGATATGGGGATTTTTTGTGTGGTTTTTAGATTTGTTTTAGCATATTTTAAGAAAAATAACCTAAAAATAAGTAGAGAAAAAGAAGTTATTATTACTGAAATGGGAAAAAATGAGTAAACATTTTTTAAAAAAATACATAAACAGAGCCCATTCTGTATCAAAAGTGTATGAACTAATTTTCAATTTTTCAATTCTGATGTGCTATTATCATATTCACGTTTGAAATGATCTTCAGAATAAGAGATATTTTAATTTTTACTAAAACTAGAGCAATTTGTCTTTGTTATTATATGAAATTGCTTAAAAAAAAACAGTGATTTTACTCACATAAGGAACTGTAAATTTTGTAATAAAACATTTATTGATAAATCTGAATAATCTTTTACTATTTTACAGAACACACACACAAATTTTCAGTTAATTTTTTTCAAAATTTTTTGAGCATTCGCTGTTCCCGTTTGACTTTTTTTAAAAAAAAAAAAAAAAACATTTCGAGTAAAACACATTTTAAAGTATAACATCTTGCTTAAGGTAATTGCATCTGCTTTTACTAAAACACTTGCAGTTTTTGTTCTAGTGAACAGAAAATAATAAACTTCATATTTTTATAAAGCTAATAAAATAGACTGTAAAATAAAATCATAAAATAATTTGTTTATTTGTGACAAAATTCATAATTTTAGGGTAGTCACATACCTTAAAGTTGCATTTTTTTGATGATTGTGTATCTGTGAAACTCCTTTTTATTCGAAATGTATAATACTTTTTTTAATGTACTATTAAGTGTTGTATTATTATTTCTTATTTATTTATATTTTGGACTATGTCTGCGTCTAGCATTCCTTTCATTATACTAGACGAAATTCTAATAATTCAAATTTATGTATATTAAAATTGCTGGGACTTAATTAAAAGCGACGTGTTATCCAAGCGGTGAAATTTAATTAGAAGTCGTCTGTGTCGGGAAGTTTTCCTTTTAAATTATAGGAAATTAGGATAAATTTTAGACTAGAGAATAATTTATTTCGAGAAAAAATTGAACTCAGTCACAGATTAAGAAGTTTTATTTTTGCGTGTATTTTATTAAGCTAAAATACACTCTGTCGCAAAAAAATATATGCACCCAGAAGAAATCAAGCTACAATCACGAAACTCGGCAAGAATGTTGTCTGGTAAGAGATATGCAAATGATTAAAATTTCGAAGCCAATGAGACAAGGCTAAGTGTGCTATGCGCATATTAGTTGCGCAACTGGGAGAGTTTAAAAGCATGAGTACGAGCGCCGTACGGCTATCCAAACGAATCTGATGACTTTGATAGACGATATTGAGACTTAGGATGCCTCTAAGACGTAACCGGCGGCAGTACGAGCAGCTGACGGACTTTGATAGGGGCCGTATAATAGGCCTCAGAGAAGCAGGTTGGTCGAATAGACGTATCGGCCGCCACCTCGGTCGGAGCGATATGGTAGTTGCTCGGTGTTGGCAACAGTGGATCACAGAAGGTAGAGTGTACCGTCGCGGAGGGTCAGGACGTCCCAGGAACACAAATGATCGCGAGGATCGTGCAATCAGAAGAGTGGCCACTTCGGCACCAACAACGTCGCTAGCATCGATTCAACGCCACTTACCTCCTTCCAGACATCCAGTGCCATCAAGAGAAACCATAAGGAGACGACTGACCGAAGTTGGCTTGAGGAGCCGACGTCCACTAAGACGCTTACCACTGACCCCACATCATAGGCAGTGTCGACTGGATTTTTGCCGACCTCGGGCAACTTGGAGTGTGACAGACTGGAGACGTGTCATCTTCAGTGATGAATCCCGATTCAGTCTCAGTGCTGATGACCACCGCACACGTGTCTGGAGGCGCACCGGCCAGCGGTCCGATCCGGCATTTATTGTCGAGCGGCATACAGCAATTTCACAAGGTGTGACAGTGTGGGGAGCAATTTCTTGGGACACACGATCATCTTTAGTGGTCCTTCAAGGCACTTTGACAGCTCGCAGATACGTGGACGATATTTTAACGCCGATTGTGCTACCCATGATATCAAGTCGCCCAGGTGCCATTTATCAACAGGATAATGCTCGTCCACATACTGCGCGACTCTCCCAACAATGTCTTCAAGGATATGACGTCCTACCATGGCCTGCCAGGTCACCAGATCTATCGCCAATAGATCATGTCTGGGACGCGCTGGGAAGGCAACTGCAGCCGTCCCGAGATACAGGAGAATTAACTGCGCAGATGCAAAGACTATGGCAGGATCTTCCACAGGGGGTCATAAGTGATCTAATTGAATCGATGCCACGCCGAATTTCGGCTTGTATAGCTGCCAGAGGTGGCTTTACTACTTACTGATTTTTAACCTTTTTCAAGCTGTAACCGCTTAATAAAATGATATTTTGTTCTGAATTTTTAATCATTTGTTTATTTTCATATACACTACATGCATACCAAATTTCGTGAATGTAGCTCAATTTCTTCTGGGTGCATATATTTTTTTGCGACAGAGTGTATTTCTAAGGCTGTAATATCGGTTAAAAATAGGGTGGACCAAATTATTCTGATTATTCAACTGCGAATAATTAGATGCTAATGTGTTTGGATAACCTTTGAGATTAATAAAGAATGACATAAATAGTACCGTTCTAATGATCAATTAATTTTTTTTTTCAGTAAAGACGTCATCTATGGAGAAAAAACAAATCTAACGTTTGGATTTCAATATTTATCGAGGTGGTTGATGTCATTGCGATTCAATTATATGTTTATTACTCCGATTTTATTTTTTAAACTTTTCTCTATGGAATCAGGTAAGCAATAAAAATTATCTTAAGAATTCTAATGTTGTTTTGGACAAATAATTTTCTGTACTTAGAATTATTTTATTTGTGTTTACGAAAGTATATTCTTTGATTTTATGTTAAGTCAGCAAGAGCTGATAATTATTAAGGGGGTCACTTCACGAAAATCGATGCCAAAATCGATTTTTCAATTTCGATTGAAAAATAAAATTCAACCGTTTCTCTTTCTGATACAGTTTATATTTTTGTTCTAGCTGAATTAGAAGTATTTTTAATATTTTTTTAAAAAGTTGTTTACGTCTGTCAAATCCCAAAACAGCTGATTGCCACGCCCCTTTCAAATCAAAACAAAAGACACATTCTACTTTTCAGCCTCGTCAAATAACTTAAATTGATTAAAAGTATTTATTTTGATCGGCAAATCAACTAGGAAAGAAGTGAAGTGAATAATTGTAGCTGTTTGTTTACTTCTGGGTAACTCACGTGCTGCTTTTTTTCGTTGAATATAACAAATTTCTTTTCAGTTTTCATCAGATAAAAATTCAAAATATCTGATTAAGATGCCTCGGTTTTGCAACAAAACTTTTAAAAGAAGAAAATTTGGATCAAGTAATTATTCTTCAGCTTCTGAGTATTTGAAAAATGGACAAGAACAACCTGCAAGTATGTATATTAAGAATTCATCATCAAAATCAAAATTAGGTAAGTTTAATGATGAGTATGTTTCATTTTTAGATTCATCTGAAAACTTTTGTGAAATTATTGACATTCCGCTGTTTTCTAGTGTTTTGAAACAACATGTATTATGTGTAAAATGTAAAAAACAAGGTATTGACATTAAGTTTGGTCGCCAAATTCAGGGTTTGGCTACAGAATTGTTAATATGTTGTGAATTTTGTGGTCTTATTCAACCACTTCTCAATACCAGGTTTACTAACACTGTGGTTAATAAAAAAAAAAGATACAAAAGTGTATGAAGTGAATACTAGACTTGCTTATGCTATGAGGTCAGTTGGAAAAGGAGAAGCAGCTGCGAAAGTATTTTGTGGAGTTATGAATTTGCCACCTCCACCAAAGCGGTTTTACGAGTCTTTGCATGCAGTAAATAATGCGACAGAAAAAGTAGCAAAAGTGTCTATGGCATTAGCTGCTGCCGAAACACTATCATTTAATAATGGTAACCCAAATGTTCCTGTGGCTATAGATGGTACGTGGCAAAAAAGGGGCCATACTTCTCTCAATGGTGTTGTTACGGCAGTTAGTGTGGACACTGGGAAAGTTATTGATGCCGAAATATTATCGAGGAAATGCTCATGTCAGTTTAACGGCAATTTACATAGTGATGAGTGTTCGGCAAATTACTTTGGAAATAGTGGGGGAATGGAAGTTGAAGGTGCACTTCGTATCTTCAATCGCTCAGAGGTACTACACAATTTGAGATATACGCAGTATTTGGGTGATGGGGATTCTAAAGCGTACAAAGCAGTTTTAGAATCTAAACCTTATAAAGATGTCAACATTGAAAAATTAGAATGTGTGGGTCATGTTGAGAAAAGGATGGGTACGCGACTCAGGGCATTAAAATTAAAATTAAAAGGCAAAAAGCTCGAGGACAAAAAATCTCTAGGAGGCCGTAATAGATTGACTGATGCAGAAATAGACAAATTGCAAAGATACTATGGTTTGGCAATTCGAAACAACTCGGGAAATTTGTCAGCCATGAAACAAGCTATTTGAGCTATATTTGAATCCACAACATGGTTTATGCCCCTTTGGGAGATGATTCGTGGTGTGGATATAATAGGTCCAAACTGAAAGGTGATACATATAAACATAAACATAATTTACCAATTGCAATTATGCATTGCATAAAAAAAGTATTTAGAGATCTTTCAAGCCCTGAACTTCTGTCTAGATGTTTGCACGGTAAGACATAAAATTGTAATGAGAGCTTAAATAGTGTTATATGGTCCATAATTCCAAAAACTGTTTTTGTACAATTGGGAACTTTAAAAACCGGGGTATATGAATCTATATCTATATATAATCAAGGCTTAATTACCAAATTAAAAGTTTTAGATTTATTAAATATTCAACCTGGATTTTATACATGTCGAGCATTGCAAGAAGCAGATCATGCACGCATAAGGAAAGCGGAAAAGGCAATTTTACGAAGAACCAAAGAAGCTAGAATCAAAAACAGACAACTTAAATGCAGACAAGAGGATGATCTTGCAGATGATCCGAGCAATCCAAGTATTAATTAAATGTATGATGTTTTTACTTTAAATTACAATTTCTCAAAAGTGTAAATTTCAACACAAAAGGAACATTTTTGAAAAAACTACTCATTTTATAGTTTTGAAATTTTGCACATATATTAATATCATACAAATAAATATTTTAATAAGAAATTTTGTCAATAAAATTACTCAAAAAAAATTTATGGATTGAAATGTACAAGAATTTCCAGCGTTTTAAAAGTTTTGACGTGTTACTCCACATATGATTTTTTTAAAAAAAAACTAATCAAAATTATTAAAAAAGCTCCCATTAAAATAAAGAAAACAGTGCAATAAATGTACAAAAAAAAATTCAGGATTGTACAAGTGGTCAATTTTCAAAAATGTTCCTTACGCTTGATCATTTTTAACATTGCGGAGATAGGGACAGATCATGCACATATAAGGAAAGCGGAAAATGCAATTTCACAAAGAACCAAACAAGCTAGAATTAAAAACAGACTGTTAAAATGCAGACAAGAGGATGATCTTGCAGATGATCCAAGCAACCCAAGTTATGGCTCTGGAATGTATTAGTTAAATGTAAGTTTTTACTTTAAATCACTATTTCTCAAAAGTGTAAATTTCAACACAAAAGGAACATTTTTGAAAAAAACTACTCATTTAATAGTTTTGAAATTTTGCACATATATTAATATTATACAAATAAATATTTTAATGAGAGCTTTTGTCAAAAAAATTATTCAAAAAAAAGTTATGGATTGAAATGTACAAGAATTTCCAGCGTTTTAAAATTTTTGACGTGTTACTCCACATATGATTTTTTTAAAAAAAAACTAATCAAAATTTTTAAAAAAAGCTCCCATTAAAATAAAGAAAACAGTGCAATAAATGTACAAAAAAAAAATTCATGACTGTGAAACTGGTCAGTTTTTCAAAAATGTTCCTTACACTTGGTCATTTTTAACATTATGGAGATAGGGAAAATGCTGCGTGAAGTGACCCCCTTAAATTCTTTTTTCGTTTATGAAGAACAAGTATTCAATTTTTTTTTTTGAAAATTAATGAGCAAAAATAAGCAATTGGATTTTTTGAAATTTTATAAAAATAATCATAAGTCATAAAGAAGGTAAACTTTTAAGGGTTAATGAATCCTTTTCATTTACTTTTATTATTTTATTTTTTCTATTCATTAATGCAACTTTTTAATATTTTGTTCTTCCTCGATAAAAAAATATAACGACAATAAAGAACTAACTCAATTCTACTTACAAGCCAGTTTTTTTACATGATTTATAAAAATTGAATTTATTAAGAATTAAAGTATCTACAGCACTTATCAGATAATCAAATAAATAATATAAGTTTATGTTTCAAAATACAAAAATGTACTATTAAGCTATTTTATCTTATGATTTATATGATAATTTTGTGCATCCCAAAACTGCATGACATGAAGTAAACATGTTAACAAAACATTTCTAACTATAATAATATAATTAAGTTAATAAAAAATAAAAATAGAAAGAAAAGCACGAGGAATAAAATTGAAAATAATAAATAATAATTTAGTAATAAAAATTATGTAAAAATACTAGAAGCCAAAACACATATCCGATTCTTGAAAATAAATATAATATTTTCGTTCTGCTTGGTGTTTTCATTTGATATATTTAAAACAAAGAATTAAAAAGTTGCTAAAAGTCTAAACATTTTTAAAAAAATCTACATACTTAAAGTTACGTTCATCTCAAATAAATCGAGAAGCATATGGTTAAGGTAACTAACTCATAACCTTTTAAAATATAGCATTCTTTCACATTTTTTTTATAACTTAACGATTCGCTTTCAATTCTTAAGTACACTTATTATTGAAATTTTGTTCAAAAAATATTCCATTTTCTTAAATTGATATCTTTCATTCAGACATCAAAATTTCCATTTCCTTAAATTGATATCTTTCTTTCAGACATCAAAATTTATTCAAACCTTGAAAGAAATTCAAATATGGGCAATCTTTAAAGATTTATATTTTTGTAAGTGATACCATTTTATATAAGGTTTTATTGAGAGAAAACAGAATTTATATATATAAAACTATAGACAAGCAGAAATCCAAATAAAAATTCAAATGCATGGGAAATATAATTAAAAATGTAAAGTTTTAATATTCAGATATTAAAAAGGTTTTGATACTAAAAATACTTGCTGGATTTGCCTTCTACTCTGAGGAAGGGTTCCCCATAAGGAAATTTTCATACCGTGATGTTTTATCTTTCTCTTCATTTTAATATTTAATACTTTAGAATAACTGAAAGGCATTATTGTTATTTTTTCAAAAATATTTAATTAAGAAACATGAAGCTATTGTATGTGTCTTCTAATAATTTTTTTCAAAAAATCCAATGCCGTCTGTTATCTATTTTTTCATAGACTGTTTAGTGATTACAAATATTTTTTTAAAAATATACAACTTAGTTTTAGTATATATACTATAACTTTATTTTTATGTATTACCTTCATCAACGATTATCGTTTCATGTTGCTATAATTTGTCAAATAATAACTATGCATTTTAGAATCTTAATATATTTAATAAATAATTAACATTTTTTTTTAATAAAAACTCATTACAATTAAATTTCTTTAATTATTTGAAAAATGATTTTGTGTATTCATGTTGCCTTATCTCATAGAAATTTGAGGAATAAGTTTCCCTTTCGAAATCTTTTCTAAAATATTTTAATAAAAAAAATTTGGTAGCGATGGTAAACTAGCACTCAACCACCATGAACTTGTGCCGGCTGAATAACAAATTAAAAGCTATGTGATGGCTCTCTCTCTTTGGCAGCTCATTTCAAATTTCTGCCTCTTTCTAGCTATTAATTTAGTGAGTTTAAGATATGGAATTAAAAATAAAGCTTTTAATGGAAATATTTTTGTCGATTTTTCTGACATAAATGAGGGAGTTGAAAACTAATTAGTTTATTTCTATATAAGAATACCTAGGATATCTCAATATACAGTCACTCAAAAAAGTATTGGGACACTTGGCTTGCATAACTGTAAAGTCATTTGTAAAAATATTTATCACATTAAAACAAAAACAAAATGAATTAAGAAATATTTTAACACTTGGTGTACAGTATACAAGGAAAATTTTACTAGTATATACTATACACTATAGAATTATAATTTTATCTAGCTTTTCAAATATAATTCAATATATACACTGGAGTCAAAAAAGTATTGGGACACTTTAAAAATGAGAAATTTAACAAATATACAGCGCATCAATATAATTTAGTTTCACACCACTGTTTTAGACTAGAAATTTCAAAATAAAAGTTTCAACAAATAAGTTTATTTATAGAGAAAATGGCAAGAAACCAAGATATATTGGCTGTCGTGCAGAGTCCCGTAATAAGTCATTGGAAAGAAGAGAAATCAGTTCGTGGTATAGGAAAAGTCTTGAAATTGATAAGTGTCTTATTTTTAATATCATTGACAGGTTCAAAAAACAAACAGTTTTGAAAACAAGCAAAGACCATGGCGTCCAAAGACATTAAATGAATGTGGAGAGGTTAATTGTGAGACAAGTACGCATTAATCCAAGAACTAGTGCAATAAAAATGACTTTGCAATGTAAAATTAGGTTTGGAAAATCGTTAAATTCTGAAACCATCAGAAATGTTTTAAGAAAACATAGGCATCATGGCAGAGTACCTGAAAGAAAGCCCTACATCAGCAAAGCAAATAGACAAGCTAGGTTGGCATTTGCTAAAATGTATGTAAGGCAGCCAACAGAATATTGGGAAAATGTAATTTTTGTTGATGAAAGCAAATATAACATTTTCGGATCATATGGCAAGCAAAAATTTGGCGGAAATCAAATACAGCAATACATGTCAAAAAAAATTTACGGCCTACTATCAAATTTAGAGGAGGTAACCAAATTGTCTGGAGACTGCATGACAAGGTTTGATGTCGAGAACTTACATTTTATTGATGGTATAATGAATAAATATGTCTATATCTTGACATTCTCAAGCGAAATTTAAGGCAAAGTGTGAGCAAGCTGGGAATCTCAGGACATTTTAATTTATACCAAGATAATGATCTGAAACATACTGCAGATATTTGCAAGTTATGGCACTTCTACCACTATCCTAGTGTTATTAAGACTCCTGTACGAAGTCCAGATCTTATTCCCATTGAAAATGTGTGGGATTATTTGCAGCAAATCTATATGAGCACCAAATTTCTAACAAGCAGGATTTAAGAAAATATTTGGTCAAATATATATATAGTGGACCAAAATCGATAGATCTTTTGCAAAAAAGTGATACAATCCATGCCAAATAGACTTCGAGAAGTCATAAAAAGCAACGTTGGCCCAACACGATATTAATTTCTAAGTTTAAACTGATTTTCTTAATTTATTGGGAAGTGTCCCAATACTTTCGTGAGCACGTTTTTTAACTCGATTTCTTTTACTATCAATTTTAACCATAATTTCATTAATGTATGCGAGTTTATTCAAATTACTATTATTTGTATTTACCAAAATAACATTTGCTTCTTAATTTTGATTTCATTTGTATGTTTCAGTAAAATATGACGATAAAACTCTATGAACTGGTACTGTGCCCCAATACTTTTTTCAGTGACTGTACGTATCTTCATGAAAAATAAATTTCAAAAACAATATTGTTGCTTCTTATGTAGCTATAATCTTAATTTAGTTTTCGTTAATAGTATAAAATATAATAAAACATGTTGATTGCATGCTATATCAATAAAAATTTTAATGTTTTCGTCAAACTTTGATAAGTTAATTGCATTATGATTTGCTCTATGAAACAAATATTTATAAAAGCTCAGAATTATTCTGAAAATTTTAAAGTTTAATTCTAAATATTATTTATCCTGTAATGTACGAAATATTTTAATTAATGTCACTTTCAAGAAACATGTTAAATTAAGTGCTTCCGAAATATTCTGCAGGATAACTTAAGACTGTAATGAAAGGTTTTAATGCGTATGAAATTTTGAAGGCTTTAATATTTGAGGTATTATTTAATTGAGTTCATGCTTTGAATTATTTTTAATTCTTCTTATCTCTTCATGTTTTTAAATTTTATCCATTTACGGTAAAAGAAATTTATCAACTCCCCTCCCCATTTCCTCTTCAAGAACATAAAATATTTGAATTCCTGTGTTGGAATCAATCGTAAGACAAGTTAAAGTAGTTATTGCATGGTGTCATCTTTGAGAACGTCTGTCATATTGAATGTTATTGCATTCTTCGTTGGAGAAGTGAATATACCGAAAATAACATTTATTGTTAATTTCAATAAAATTCATCAAATGACATTTCATTGTTAATATCAATGCAATACATCAAATAACATTTAATTGTTATTTTGCGAGTGATTATTTATCTCTTTTTTTTCGTAACACTCTTTGGATAGTACACAGCGCAAGTTTTTCTTATTGTATATAATTTCAGTAAAATTTAAAGAAAATGGTGAAAACAGTAGAACTTTTAGAGGGATTTAAATATTTAAAATTCCTTATTGCTTATTGCGAGCTGAGTTAATAGTGAATATCTTGCTTCAATTCATTAGAAGTAGGTTCGGGATTGGGTGATCATGATTGTTTTTAAATTTATCTAAAAACAACGTATAATACTATAAAAATTCACTTTCAGGTAAACGTAATAATCATTAAGAAGTCTTAAAAATTTAATGGTTAGATAAAAATACTATATTTTGTTAAGAATAAAAGGGCAAAAGGGGCTGATAAATGACGATGCTTGAATACATTTCCTCTTGTTTCTTTAACCTTTTGCAAAAGTTAATTTCATCTGGAATTAAAGGTGTCAATGTTTTTCAGAGTATATATGATGTGGAATATCCCATTTTTATAATTCAGAGTGTACTCAGAGTTTTTTTTTAAAAAAAACCACTTGTACTTAGTGTTTTTTTTTTAAAAAAATATTTGCTTCTTTTAAATATGGCTTTGTACAGAATTCGAGATGATTATGAACTTTATAGAACAGGTAATCAGTTCCTTAAACATTGTAGTTAAAATGTGAATTTTTACCCTTATTTAAGAGTACCAATAGTTTATCTGATAAAACAATTATGCTTACGCATATTCGAAAAATATGTATTTCACGCTTAGAATTGACCAACATCTAAACAATTATCAATACGTGTTTGTTTGAGCATTGTATAATGCAAATAAATTCTTTATAACTAATAATTTCATAGGTTATATCATTGTTAAGAAACATATTTAGAAAAAAATCTATTTAAAATAAAAATTAAGTTAAATGAAGAGAATTTCTTACACGATAAAAATTTTAATAATTCTTCATGGAATTTCTGTTTTTATTTTACAGTTTGAACTCTTATATGGAAATGTATGTATTTAAAATTCATCTTTTTCAAATAAATGTTGCTAAATAAAGCATATTAGATTAAAAAATATATTGATTCAAAACAACCAAAATACGATCTCGTATAAGAACTGCAATTATGTATCAGAAAACAAATCGAATGCACATTTATTGTAAATTTACTGAAAAGCTATTAATTATTTTTAGCCATAAAATTAACTCTTAAAAACAACTGAACTATATGTCCAGTTGAACGTTTAAATTATCAAATACAAAACGAGATATCATAACTGAAAGCATATTCAACAACCTGTTTATCGATACATAAGTGCGACATTATTCGTTTTCGAATAGGCTTCGAATTCTTGTTTTTTAAGAAAGATTACGTATTTCATTACACTTATCACACAATTTAAGCTTCTTCCTAACAAAACGGATTGGAGGAATTTTTATAAAAGTCAATTAATATTTGAATACTCTTTAATATAAAAATATGCTAATGAAAATGATTTTTTGGAGGAGAATCTTTAATAATAAATTTCTTACTTCCTATTATGTTTCATATTCATCAATTCGGTCAAATACAATATACTTGTATCTTTATGGTACATCATTATTAAAATTTTAGTTTAATAAAATACACACATATGCACTTGTAATATATATAATTGTTATATATTTAAGAAATTTTTCACTGGAAAGCTTAATAATCTTCTATTGCAAAATAAAACGAGACAAATATATACATATACACGTACATAATTCTGCAAGGAATCCAAGGTAATAATGAAGTTGGTAATAACTGAAACTTCCTCGCATTGGGTTTCGGTGAATATCGTACAGTAAAAATTCAAAATTTTAAAAATTATATACATATATATATATACATTTTATATAAAATTAATTTGTTTAAAATCATAATGTGTTTTTTAATAACACAAATTTTGATACAATGCTGGATACTTGTACCAATCAATGCATAAATTGTCTAAACCAGGGGTGGGCAGACTTTTCCAAGGTACGGTCTAATTCTACTTTTTGAAGGTGCTACGGTCCACTTAGAGTCAGTGGCGAAAACAAAGGGGGGAAAGGTCCACGGATTTGCACCCTCCCCCCTAGCTCTTGTTTATTTTCTCGATTGATTATAATCCCATGCAGTAGAGCACACAGGAATTTTTCAAGGAGGGGGCGGGGTCGAAAGTTCACCATTCTTGTATCATGCTCCTTTTGATTTTGTCAAATTTCGGAAACAAAACACAGTAAAAAACTTATTTTTTAATAAATAATTAGCATTAATTAATAAAATTAATCATTAATAACAAGTAATTAATTAAATTTTACGTCGTATATACTTAGAATTAAAATCAATCGGAAAAAAATCAAGGGCTTTGGGGGGGGGTCTAGACCCCAGGATCCCCCTTGTGTGTGCCACTGATCCCATGTATATAATACGTATAATTTAATTAAGTATTTGTTATTAATAATTTTTTTTTACTTTTTTTTCTGATAATCTGGAATATAAAAAAAAAAAGGCTTGGCTGTGTGTGTTGGGGTATGATACGATAATGGTAGACCATCGCCCCCGTCTTGAAAAATTCTTGCATGTGCTGCTGCCCAGTATCATAAGTGTGGTGAGGTAAGAAAAATGTCTACAATATTTATTATAACTAAATAGTAAATATGGAATATGGGTGTACTTACCTACAGAACTAAAATAAAAAAAACCAACATCACTTTAAAAACGCATTTAAAGCAAAACACAAGATAAAAACATAATAATAATAGCCACAAAATAATATCAAACAATTCAAAGTACATTAAATAATACAACATTTTTATATAAAGTTAGTTTTCGTTGTTATAGTCAGCAGAATACTTTAAGTCTGCATAATGTCAGTCAATCTTGAATATTTCGGTATACAATTACTGACGGCTATTCTTCAGGCGGTCACCCCAAAATGTCTTGGCGGCCCACCGGTCAATCGTGATCGACGTAATGTCTACCCTGGGTCTAAACTTTCTTTCTGTGCAACATTATAATTATGTATTACACGAATAAATAAATAATGATAAGCATAAATTAAAGCGAATAATACAGTTATCTTAAAACACAGAAGGCTATGTGTAATGACCCACTTAAAACGAAGGCAAGATACTTTTATTTAACTAATAATAAATCCCATATTAACGAATTATTTTAAAAGCCGAAAAAATTCTTTTTATTAGCTTGAATTAGAATTTTTTTTTTCAAATGACATATCCTTATTGTCTAGAACAGAAATATTATTCTTGTTCGCGACAAATTTCTACGGCAAAAGAAGCAGCTCATTATTAGACATTACAAGTTTAGATGAGTCATGAGTGTAACCTACAACGTGAGTATTGAATAAGACAGGGAATTATTTTCTTCTCATTCCATTTCACATCGCAGGGAGCATTTTAAAAGTTTTTAGCGTTTTCTCTCTTTCTTGAGAGAAGCGAGATTTATTATAATTACGGTACTGCGGAAAATGTTGTTATTGAATAGCAATTCTGATGCAAAAATTGATAATGAAACTCCTATCAAAATTATTTCATTTTCTAATGCTTTACATTGCTCGGGAACTGAAATCATACCTCATGCAACAGGATGTAATTGACGCAATACAGTAGAACGCGTTTATCAGAACGTTAATTATCCGGAGCGTCAAATATCCGAACCAGTTTTTTTTTCAGAGACCTTGCAGCGAAAAAACGAAGATGTACAATGGTACAGGGAAAAAATAAGTGATTATTTTCCACAATAAAGTCAAATTTGCGACATTTTGCACCTATTTTGCTTTTTCTTCAAGCACGTTTCCCGCATGTGATGATTTTCAATATTCGTATAGTGTCCGGTTTTATATACTGCTTGGATCGCATTCGGTTTGCGGTTATCCGAATGGAGTCCGGTTCCAATTGATCTGGATGAACGAAGTTCTACTGTACTTTCTTTTTTGAATATTGTCGAAAAAGAACTCCTTATCTCGAAAGAGTTCTTTCAAAATCAGGAAATAAAAAAAAAGTGTCAGGCATTTATCAGAAAATATTTTAAAATTTCCAATTAACTGGTTCATAATAATTCGCTAATAGTATTTTTAGCTGCTGAATAAAAATTGTGTAATTTCTAACTATAGACATCTTTTGTGTGTAGTTGTTTACCATAGAATTCTCAAAAAGTAAGGGCAAGAAATACTTAACTTTTTTGGACCCCGATACTTCGAATATCCCCAAATTAACTATTAGAATGTTCCATCCCAATGAATTCGTTAAATTGGGGGTCTAGCTGTATTTCTAAACAAAATCGTTAACTGTATACGATAAAATATATGCGTTTCTCCTCGAATGAAATATATTATTGTTTATTCCCTTCTATTTACCCATACTTTTAAATATTTCGTATCCAGAAAAATAGTTTTAAAAATTGCTAGGTTTTTGTTTATTCCAATCAGATAAAAACATATCAAAATATAATAAAAACATTTGTTCCATTACAAAACTAGAGCAAGCACAAACAAATAAATTTCCTTAAATCAGTTATTCCCTCCGAAAGTAGGAATATTTTATTACAAATTATAAGAAAATTGGAATGATATATTATGACGCTAAACGAACACAATGAATTTATCACACCTAATTACTAAATAAAAGTGCAATATAAATAAAAGTAGGAAAACAGATTGCACATTAAAAAAATCTTATTTACCCTTCTTTATATTAAGTACACAATGTTATTATTTCTTGGCAACTTAGCAATGAAATCATCATTTCGAACTCACAGCACAATAACTTTTATTATTCCAACAAACTTCTGAGCTTTAAATATGTATAATGCCACGTAGATTTATTCCAAATTAAAGGGAGGAAAAAGCATTCGTTTTTTGAAAGGGAAAGTAAAAAGTCAGAAAGAGGAAACATTAATAAATCAGTTTTGATAATTGCTTTACTTTCTTTCAGAGAATGCCTTCACACGTATGTGCGAGGTATTTGAGGATTCAGAAAGCTTTCGTTTCCCATTTCTGGAGAAAACTCAATGAACATTATTCGCTAAAGGAAAACTCAATAAATCCTCTTCTTTGATTTACAATTCTTTTTGGGACTCTTTAAGTATTCCTTTTATCAAAGTTAAAGTTTTCTTAGTTATTTTTGTAGAAAGCTCTAAATTCGGAGTATTCATTTGTAAGTGCAAAGAAGGAAATAATGTTTGTTTGTTTTCTATCTTTTTTTTGAATGCTCATAAGAATAATCATTTCCTTCGCCTTTTTTATAAAACAAAATACAGATTTATTCGCAGGATATTTTCATTTCTTATAATGCACAAGAAAAAAACATCGTAAAGGATAATAACGTTAGTGTAGTTGGGAAGTTTTTCTTTTTTTAAAAAAATTTGTGAACTTTGACTCAGCAAATGCAAAGGGAAATTCAGGGTAAAGAAATAAAAATAAATTTCAAATATTCTGAGCTTAATTTCCATGCTTTTTTCCTATTATTGTTATTATGTTACTTTTTTGAAACACTTATTAAGATGGAAATTATTTTATTAAGATGGAAGACAAGCAATTGTGTGCATATAAATTAACTTGCGAATATTTTGCGAATTCTACAGGACTTGTATTCAAAAACGGAAAATTACAAATTCGAATTAAAACAAAAATAAACAGGAAAATAAAAAATAGTATTCATAGGTATCTTTCAACCCTTTTGTTTAATTTTATTTATTACTGAGGAGACGGAAAATAAGAAAAAGTGAAAAAAAAAAGATTGTTAAATGATTAAAGGAGGTAAGACACCGGAAATTAAAGCAAGATAAATGTTAGTAGAGAATGAATGTAAATGATAAAGTACGAGATTTTACTTTTGCTTAAGAAATGCACGAAGTGTTATAACTGAATTGATTTCGGTACGGATATAAATTTAAATATAATATCTTTTATCTGTTGATCTATTTTTCATTTCTATTGCTTATTACTAGAACCTATATTTAGAATAATAGTAATGGTATCTTAGCGAATATTTGATATTTTAAACTTCCTTTAAACCTTGTTGACTTATTTCGATTTTTATAAAAGCTTTTCGTTCCATGAAGCTTCAGTGACTACCAATAGTTTAATTCAATTTCCTGAATTCAAGAACTTATGATTTTGAAAATTCATTCTATAACATAAAAAGTGATAATTAAGAAAGAGTTATTCGAATGAAACAGAAGTGTATGCATACACCGCATAACGTGCACTTTCAACACAAAAATAAGACCGAAATTTACGGGTGCGTGTTATACGCCGGATATAAAAATGAGGGCTTTAAAAATAAAAAAAAGGAGATGAGCTTGCAAAAAATTACTCATTGATCGCAATACCGAATCTTTAAAAAAAAGATGACATACCTAATGAACTTAATGAGTTGTAGTTTTGGAAGTATATTATTTTTTCAAAATCTTGTGATAAAAAAAAATATCTCGAATAAATGACTTTAAACATAACAGCATTGTACAAGCACTTTTCAGGTTCCTTCGTAAAAAAGAGGGTGCGTACTATATGCCCAATATACCTAAAAATTAAAAAATGCAGCTTGCAAGTATAGGTGAGCGTTATACGGTGGTGTGCGTTATACGCCGGATTTTATGGTACCTCACGATACAATAAGCAAATGGCAGCCAATAACGGACTAGCTGAAGATTCAGTGCATTGCAGCGAAACATCCGACAGAAAACATTAAAATGTTAAGGAATAATTTCCATGAGAATGTTGTTTTATTGAGCCCCGGTGACTCTGTACTAATGTATCACATATGGATTTGCGAATAGTATCAGAAAATGTCAACATTTGAGAGAAGACGTGCATAACAAGTTGGAATAAATACAGCAAGCAGTCCCGAGCAAGTCCTTTCACCAACACTAGTCGGATAAAAATTTACATGAGGTCATAGGTGAGCCAACGTATTGCCAGTTTTATGCTCTTATAGCTGTACTTCGTGAATAAAAATTCAATTCATAAGGTACTATTAGCGTCTTGTTTTTAATGTAAGTATATATCACCTACTGAATTTTGTCTCATTGTAATAAATCCTTCTTCGTTTGTAATTTGTTGTGTTATACGTCACATTTCATTTTCTTGTACAAATGTAACTTCGATTGCCAACTAGACATTCAGCAACTTTTAACACGTATAAAATTATTCAATTTATCATTTTAAATAATTCATAGTATGTAGTTTTTAATGATGTTAAATATGAAATCAATAACAGAGGAAATGTTGTGCCGTATGTAATTTTTTCATTTGCGATATCATATAATTTAATATATATATATATATATATATATATATATATATATATAAGTGTATGAAATTATCATTATTCAAGAAAGTATTGGGAAGTCTATTTCATAATTAGTTGTGTTCCTCAAAAAAGAATCATATTTCAGATACTAAAAATTAATATTTACTGTTGTATAATATATTCATGTAAAATGAATTATTTTCATATAATATAATACCAGCAATGTAATTTTAATTTAATATGCATGTTATTTTTTCTGAAAAAAATCTGTATTTAACAAATATTACAGTTTCAAAAAACATAATTTTCACTTTTAAAATGTAATGAAATAAATGTTATAAAACTTTTTCTCTGCTGTAAAAATTTCAAGGCATAAAAACAATTTATTTAAAAATAAAAAAAAGAAACGATTTATATGCAAAGCAGTAAAATTTATAGAAAGCAATATCATATACACACATTGCATTAATCTTTACACGCAACAATCTGCAGTGTCATCTACATAAAGCAATTGGACGTCCTAAACAAGTAGACATATTAAATCTTTTAAATGACTAAAAGGAGAAATACGAATACCACAGAAATGACAAATTATAAAAGAGAAATACTTTAATTTAAATTGAGCAATTCCAAAAGTCATTGAAAATATCCTACTCTTTATACATATGCAAATATCTATCATATCACAGAATGCGAGAAAACAAAATTAGTGAATCTCATTATTCTTACACTCTTTAAAGCATGTAAAGCTTAAAAAATTACAAATACAAGCTATATAATATGTATTCACAATATTGTTATTAAAATATTCTGTAATTTCATTTGAGGTGAACAAAATGTGCATTTGATTTCTACCAAAGTTCGCGCTGTTAGGAGTATAATGGAAATATTTTGATTGCAACTCATGAATTTATTATGACTCCTAAAAGGAAAGATTTTAAATGAGAAACTTTCCGTTCTCCAAGATTATTCCATTTTCATTTACAAAATTGATTCATTTTCCATTCATTTTGAGGTATATATATCTGTATATATACACACACAATGTATTGGAACAAGCCAGCAAATTAACAATCAAGTTAAAGCCCTACTTTTAGCAGAAATCTTTTCAAGAACGGAAAACTCATTAACATTAGAGCAAGGATTGTGAATTTATGACACTACTTCAAAGTTTCTGAACAAAAGACGAATTAATAAATCTTTCAAAATTGTTGGAAATTTCGAATACAACTTTGAGGGTTACCAGTAAAACTTTAATTCTAATTGTAGTATCTTTTCCTCAACTTTAACGCGAAAATCCTTTAATAATCAACATAAAATGAATAACCAATTTCTCCAAATGGGAAATTCAGTGCTGATAAAATGAATGATAATACTTATTTTTATCAGGAATCGTATGTTGATATGGAATTCGAGACACTTCATGAATATTAAATTTATTTTTAAGATAAGGGCTTAAGGAATTTTCATGAATTATTTAAGTCTTTTATAGTTGTTCAAAATATAATATATCATAATTTCAAAATAATCAATTGCGCTAATTTTTATTAGGGTTAAGCGTACATATTTTTACGTGGTGTGACGTCTTTAAAATGTAAAAAAGGACCAAGTATTTAACAGGCAGGTTCTTTTGGAATTATATAGTAACTATTTACAACTGATTTAATGAACAGAAAACTGTTCACATGTGTAAAATCCTCCATACGTAAAATCCCCAATAGCTTGAATTAGAAGTCGGCACAGCAAATAAATCCAAAGACACAATGTAATATTGGATCAATGAATCGCACAGTTTTTCGTCAAACTCATACACTGTTGTTCATACTACTGTAGTTTCGATTCTTTCGTTTTATATATATAGGCTAGTAGGGGATTTTAGAATGCTCTCGCGAAATAGTCAATCTCGTCCTCTCTGAAATTTTCCAGAAATGTCTATTTCTGTTGGGAAAGTTGGGGACTTGGCGTCAGAAACAGACATTGTTATTAGTATTTGCATATTGTCTCTGTACTTAAATAGGAACTTGTAAAGTGAACTTATACTTGTCAATTAGCCTTGGTTCAAAATTACGAATATCTAATTGTTCAGCGGTATCTAACAGAAGATTCATTTCATACAGAGAAAAAAAATGATTGGTTATGTATCTACATCTCTCTCTCTCTCTCTCTTCTCTTTCCTAAGAAATCTAATCTTCAATATTTTCTCATATTTTAGAATTTTCTTCTTCATATAAATGGTTAAGATACTCAGATTTAATGTATCTAAAAGTAAACTTACTATTCTATCAATAAACGTACAAATTTAAAAATTTTATATGAAGATCAAAGGCGATATTATTTTTTTGTTTCCTATTGAAACGATCATTTTATTACATCGTCAGCCATCATCATTAAACTTCTAATTAAGTATTAAATTCATAATGCGTGAGTATGATTATATACCTATTAATTATATATCTATAAATTATATACCTATGTCTATCACTTGCAATCTTGGAATTCAAAGGAATCTCTGTAGATCACAATTTTAATATTTTTGATACCTAACATTTATTTGCATAGAAATAAATGATCACACAAATACTCTCTCTTTAAACGACATTCATAAGTGCTTTTAAATTTATTTTAATGCAATAAATACCAGATCATTGTGTTAATTGATACATTGTTCTTTTAGAAATAAGAAAAATAATGCTTACATTTAAACAACTATTTCATTTAGATAAAAGCTTTTCTTCTTTAAATCCACTATTTTCAGTATCTATAGAAGGAGAACATATGCCATAATTTTTAATTCGGTTTTTCCTTGATTGCTTTCCAACTACTAGAAAATAGTAAAAAAGGGATACTTTAGCAGCATTCTAAAAAGTATTCGTATTTCTTCTTTAAATGGTATAAATAGTTTTGTTTCTATTGAAGAAGAACTCTTCTGAAAACTAAATAAAACTATTCCTGTAATAATATTCTTATTTCTAGGTATGCACATTGCATATTAAAATGTTATGCTTAGTTATTTATGTTTTTAATGGCTATCATATTAAACAAAAAGCAAATTCTTTTTATAAGTCTGCTATACTAAATAAATTGCTTGAGGTGATGCAAAAAAGTGGTTTCCTCTCTCTCTCTCTCTATATATATATAATAGTGGCGAGTGGGACTTCAGTTAAAGCAGTCCCGACTTCAGTTAAAGCAGACCCGAACACAAAAGCAGATAAAAGCTACACCATGAAAACAAACAGACAAAGAGGGAAGAGACAAAGAACTCTGACTATTTATAGGCGGTGGCAAACGGAAGTACAACTCATGACCTCCGTGGATGGAGGGTTTTTTATTGGTGGAACTGTATCGTTCGATAGATTCCCGTTAGGCGGGTAGCTAGTTATTATTTGCACGAGAGCCTTAAGGCCAGGATAATTTCAATTTAAAAACATGTTCAAGGTTAATTTACTGGGAATTACTGTATATATATTTATAAAAATTAAGCCGTTACCTGCTTGCCTCGCTGAATATTTCATGATATTGCATTATTGTTTTTTTTAAGTTCTTGATATCTAAGTCCTAGCATTAAGCTTCTCCTTGTACAGAAAACCATTTTCTCAACCGTCTCATGATTCAAAAGGAACAGCACTTGATTGAAGTTT
Organism: Trichonephila clavipes; assembly: GCA_019973935.1. NCBI lineage: Eukaryota > Metazoa > Arthropoda > Arachnida > Araneae > Nephilidae > Trichonephila > Trichonephila clavipes. Next base: position 493,542 of record BMAU01020564.1, read on the forward strand.
TAAGCTATTTTTTTTACGTTTCCATAAACCCTTCTTTGTAGTCGACAAATACAAAAACCATTTTAGTGGATCTTTGCTCAACAAAAGACCATAGTTATCAAATTTTTAGTCAAGGTCAAATGCTTCAAAAACGGGAAATTTTTTTATTTATGGCATCCCCGAAACCACTTTTTGGCTTGATTTCCATAAAAATCCGTTCTTAGTGGATCTATAGTCAGTAAAAGGAACATGCTTGCCAAATTTCGAGTCTGTTGGTCCAGTAGTTCCAGAGATTTAGTGATGATGAACAATCAAGCCACTTTCCCCTAATATATATAGAGAGAGAGGGATTTCAGTACCTCAAATCCTTATGTATTGTAAGATATTAAATACTAAATCTCATTTTTCTTTCGTTGTAAAAAAATTCATCTCGTTAAAGTAACTGGAACTGAGATAATTATTGTTGTTTTTAATTCTGAAATAGTATTTTTCCTCTTATTTATTATTTTTTTTTCGTTTCTAAAACTTAGATCAAAACTATATTTTTTCATCAAAAACTCAACAGAATTTCATCATGAATTTGGTGATAAATATTTATTATATGAAATTAAAGCATTGCTATTAAATATGAAGTACTCCCTGAAGAGTTATAAACTAAAATATATTCATATACTTAGAACAAAGAGAAGTAACTAAACAAATTAACAACCTCGGGTGAAAGGAATAATTATTAACTATATTTATACTATAACGGGATTAGTTTAAAGGGATTATAGTTCATTTGTAAGGCTTTATATTACTTAAAAATAGAGATAAATATTTTTGGAATCAAAATGAATTCTCATAAGAATGTTACTATTACAAAAATAAATTCATAAGAAGGAAAATTTCGAATTTAGTGAAAAATAATATTTTTTGTTGGTAAGTAGGACATATATAACCTCTAAGCGACCACTTTATTTATTATATACTTGCCTAATAAATAGAAAATAATTATTTTTTCATTGTCAACAATACTGTTTCACTAATTGAAGAACAATGTATTTTTTATAAAATGGGAAATAAATTGCAATTTTTTAAAAGCATTTATGTTGTGTTTTGATTGCAGGAATTTAAATTATATGTGGAATAAGCAACTGAAAAAACAGTGAAGACTCGCTTTATTTGACAGCCTGCTATGGCTCTTTACCTGCCAATAGGAATCGAAGAGTTTTCTATGCATAAAAAAAAATTAAGAGTTAATTTAGATTAGAATATAAATCAAAATATATCTATTACGTAAATATGAAATATGTTCTTTGGAATTATTTTTATTATATATCTATGAACATTGGAAATTATTCTGCTTTTATATTGTTATCGTCTGCTTTAATTTAATAATTTATATTACTTTAAAATTTCTTACTGTTTGTTTTATTTACTGATATATTTAATCGTTTGGTATTGTAAGTTACGTTGTGCTAAAGTTATAATTCTTTTTTGTGATGATTCTCGTTGTGAGAATTCTTCAGTTGACAATTAGAATTCAAATTGATAAGTGCTTTTGATACGTAATAGAAAAAGCTGTTGCTTTTACTGATGGATTTCATTAGATTTTGGATTGCAAAGATTTTCTCCAATGTTCTTACGTCTGAGTATGCGTTCTTGTTTGTTACGTCATAGTTTTAATTAAAAAGTTTATTTCTTTTCAAATTGATTACTCACACCATACTTTGAACAGTGAACCATTAAAAAAAAAGGACAAATTGGTTATTATATGTAATACACTGTGAGTAGTTTTACCTGCCTTTTTTATCAATTTGAAGAAAATATTCCAATCGAATTTCGTGCAATATATTTTAGGTTAATCATGTAGCTGAGAATATTAATCAACATTTTAAAAATTAAGGGGTCATATACCTTTTAAAATTTCCTGAAAATCGATTTTTTTATTATTATTTTATTTTATAGAGTAAACCTTTCTGAGTGTTCTAAAAGAAACCGCATGCAGATATTCCCAATAGAACGGACGTTATTAAGAAAATAAAAAGAGTAGAAAAGGCGATTTACATATTGTTTACATTTTGGCTCCAGGGTGACAGCTGTCATGTCGCTGGTGACAGCTGCGTTTCTCTGTTTCTAATATTTTCATTCTAATTATTATCAAATGCTTGAATCTAAGCCTCAAATATTAATATTGTTGTTCTGAATATATTAACTACAACTTCTACTAACTTTATAAACTTCTACTTCTACTTTGTTTTGATAAAGTGAATCTTGAATTTATACTCGCTCGTTTTTGATTTTCATACCGTATCTTATTCTAAGATAAGTTTTAGGAAAAGTATTATTTTTTGTTATAAACTTGTGAAGGATGAATTCGACTGAATCTGCTAAAAGACCATCTGGTAAACGTCCAAAAAAAAGGAAGTTTACTGGTAATATGCATACGAGATGCAAAGCTGTACACAGTGTGGATGAATCACTAAACAACAGTGCATCTGGAAAAAAGATTCGGCTGCAAGATGTTCATTCATCTTTTATTGAACATGATGACTGTTTTGATGGCTATAGAGTGTTTGATAAAACTATCATGTTTACAAACATTCAAAACTTTGCTTCTTGCAAAAAATGTGGTGGTGATATTAAACTTTCGGAAAATTGTGTTAGAGGTTTGTTAGTGTTTTTTCGATTGAATGCAAGAACTGTAAAGACTTGTATTCGTTTAGAAATTCAAAAATGCTGGGTAAAAGAAAAAAATATTCCAGAAATAAACAGACGTTTTGTATACGCAATGAGGACAATTGGACAGGGTCATGCAGCAATGACAACTTTCTGTGGTGTTTCTATAATAACATTATAAACAAACTACAATTGTGTAGTAAAGAAGTCGCAGAAGTTTCAATGCAAAGTGCAGCTTTGGAAGAGGTAACTTTGACAAATTCTTCCGATATAATAATTAGTGGAGATGGAACATGGAAAACCCGTGGCTATTCTTCTCGTGTTGGTGTGTGTGCTGTTATAGGAGACAAAACAGGAAAGTGTATTGATGCGGAAGTGATGTCTTCTTTCTGTAAAGGATGTGATTCTTGGAAACGAAGAAAGGGGTCACCTGCTTACAAAAAGTGGAAAATTCTTCACGTTAAAGAATGTTTGAAGAACCACAATGGTTCAGCTGGCATGATGGAGACTGTGGGAATGGTTCGTATATTTCAGCGTTCATTAAGTCATCGTTCTGTGAGATATACATCTTACATCGGGGATGGCGATTCCAAAACATTCTCATCTATTACTGTATCCAATCCGTATGGAGAAGATATCACAGTTTCAAAAATTGAATGTGTTGGATATGTTCAAAAAAGAATAGGAACTCGTTTACGAAAATTAAAACAAATGAGCTCCAAACTCAATGATGGGAAGTCGATTGGTGGAAAGGGAAGGTTGACCGACAGAATGATCGACTTAATTACAACGTACTATGGAAATGCAATCCGACAAAATAAAACATGCCTGTCAGATATGCGAAAAGCTGTTTGGGCTGTATATTTCCATATACGTTCAAGCAACGAAGAACCATTGCACAGTTTTTGTCCCGTAGGTCCTAATTCTTGGTGTAAATATCAAAATCAAGTAGTAGAGGGCAGTGTGGAAACTTTTAGACACAGTAACAAATTGCCAGTGGCAGTAATGGATGCCATAAAACCTGTGTTTAATGATCTATCACAACCTAAACTTCTACAAAATGTCTAGGGGGTAAAACCCAAAATAATAATGAATCCATTAACTCATTAATATGGAAATTATGCCCAAAAACTTTAGGTTGTGGTAGAAAGATTGTTGATATATCTACAAATGAGGCAATTGTCATTTTTAATGATGGCAATCAAGGCAGACTAAAAATTATGCAATCGCTTGGTCTGACTGTTGGTCAATTTGCACATAAATTTGTTACACTTGTAGATATAAAAAGAATTCAGACTGCAGAAGTACATTTTAATCTCCGCACAAAAGAAGTACGACAGGCTAAAAGAATGCAATTTAAAACTACTTGTAAGAAATTAACTGAAAAGAGGGAACATCATATGCATGTGGCGAATTTTAGCATTTTAGAATCATAGTAATACACTGCATTCTCATATCACAAATTGTTTAATATTTATAATAAGTAGTTGTTAATTAAGGTATTGATTGTTTTTAAGTAATATTTATAAATTTTTAACTTTATTTTGGAGAAATGAATCACTTTGTTGCATTTTGATTATTTTGTAGCTTTTGATATTGTTTCGATGCTTGTACTGCATTGGTATAGTATATGTTTTTAGTTATAATAATTTTAATAAATTGAAGTTTATTGACTAAAAAAACTTCACATTAGTTTTAATTTAAATTTAGTTGTTGTTTGAGTAACCAGAATAATATATATATAAAACTGTGGTAAATTTTACGTTTGATGTCAATTTTCTCAGAACGTCATTTTTACTCATTACGCGCATGATATTTTCAAAACCGTGCCATGGAAAATGATAAAATTTTTACTGTAGATTCTGATCATATCTGTACTTAAAATAACGAACCAGTTTGAATTTTTAATGAAAAAATTTAAAATTACAAATATAAAATAGCAAACAAATTTTAAAAATTTTATAGTTAAAATTTAAATTGTTATAGTTTACTAAAAATTTTAAATCAGTGTTTCATGCTTCGTCATTTTAAAGATAACACAATTTCCAACACTGAGCAAAAATTTCATCAAAAAATATTGGTAACTTTTTTTATAAAGCTGCGCGTAATGCATATCACTTGCGAAAAGAAAACAAAAATTTCTTTTTGTAATTATCTAATTAAAAATTTATCCTAATTAGCAGTGTGTTTGTTGGTTATGTTTTAAGTAAAGTAATATCTATTTGTTTATTCCTCCAAAATTTACATTCCAGGAAACAATAATAAAAAATTATAGAGCTTTAAAGAGCTCACTATTTTTAACCATTTTCAACTTTTTAAAAGGTATGTGACCCCTTAATCAATACGACCAATGTTTTTGGAGTTGTTTTTAGTCTAAGAACAACTCATACATATAACAAATTAAAGTAGAGTTACAAGATGTAAAATTACACCCCGAATATGAACGGATCATTTATAATTAATTATACACTGGTGTGCAAAAATTAAGGACGAGACGGGTTTTTCAATATAACTTTGTACAAAAGATTTCCAAATCAACACATTTAATACCGTAAGATCCCCAATACGTAAGGACATGTGTAATGTAAGCAACACTTACTAAAAGAGAAATCAGAGGGATAAAAAGAAGCTTGATTGAAAAAGGAGTATGGAGCGCAATGCGACTGAAGGCCGAAACATCCCTGTGATGGGTGTCCAGCAAGAAACATCCGGTCTTTAGTAGGGGATATGATCTCCCCTGACTGCTAGGCATGTTTCACAGCGTCTGCCCATGCTGAGAATGAGGGTGTCAATGAGTTGTTGAGGCATTGCTGCCCATTCGTCTTGCAGCGCCAATCGAAGCTCCCGAATCGTTACTGGTGGTAAAGTACGAGCTGCCAAGCGTCTGCCTAGAAAATCCCATACATGCTCGATGGGATTGAGATCCGGAGATCGTGCCGGCCAATCCATACGTTCAATATCCTCACTCTCTAAGAGCTGTTCGGCAGCTACTGTGCGATGACATGGTGCATTGTCGTCCATGAAAAGGAACTGCAGACCCATAGGGCCTCTAAAAAGACGCACATATGGAAGAAGAATCTCGTTACAATAAAGGGTCCCGTTGACTGAACCTGCGTCGAAGATGTGAAGGTCTGTACGACTACCAAGCATGATGCCTCCCCAAACGAGAACACCGCGACCTCCATACCTGTCCCTTTCAATGATGTTCGAGGGATGATTGCGGCTTCCCCGCTCTCTCCAGTTGAGTATGCGATGAGAATCGCTACTCAAACTAAATCTGCTCTGATCTGTAAAGAGTACTCGTCCCCATTCATTGTCTCTCCAATTCCGGTGTTCCCGGCACCACAGAGAACGCCTTCTCCGATGGGCAGGTGTTAAAGGTACACACCGTACAGGGCGTCGTGCAAACAGACCACCACCGTGCAGTCTTCTGGCCACGGTAAAACGTGATATCGCTCGTCCAGTCGCCTCTGTCGTGTGTCTAGCGATTTCTCCCGCTGTCTGCCGCCTGTTTCTTCTGGCCTGTAAGACAATGTACCGGTCATCTGCGGGTGTAGTTCCTCGTGGACGACCACTACTGAACCCCCGGATAGCTGTTCCTGTAGTTTGAAATTGTCTCCAAAGTCGTGAAACGATGCTGTGAGCAATTCTGAACTCTGCAGCCACACTTGTCACACTGCGGCCTTCCTCCAACTTCCCAATGATTCGACCTCGGGTAAAAGCATCCAGATGTCGTCTAACAGATTGATTATTCACCATTTCTCGCTGAGGCAGCAACTCGGTGTGATTTTAAGTGCTATACGGCGTGCAATCTCTTTGCCAGAAATACTGATCTTACACCGACAACATGCTTTATACTACTCAGACGCTCCCCCATTACATCTACCTGCATATCTGCGCATGTTCTTCCGTACATCACCTTATTTAATCTCCTGTGATTGGTCTTTCTGCGCGCTCTGCCTCTTCGTTCAGCTGATATGCTAATTTTTCGACTTCGTCCTTAATTTTTGCACACCAGTGTATATGCAGTAATGAAAGGAATCGAAGATTATTTAAGTTCCCAAGTGCAGTTACACTTTTTCCCATAAAATGTATTGAGTGGTAATTTTTATATTACATACTATATGGATTCAATGAAGAAGATTATTCGCACTTTATGGAAACGATTTTGTAACTTGTATTCTCGTTTGAATTTTGAGATAAGACTTTGGCAATTTCAGAATAATCGTCTGCTAATGTTTTCCTTTGGATGGAATGTAAAATAAAAGATTTACTTTGAAAATGGCTCCTAAAATTGACAGACGGCTCAATGATTGCGTAACTGTACTTTTCGAGGTGAAAAATTCGTATAAACAAATTAAAAAGCGATATTTAAATCTCGGTAATTGCATTTAAAAAGTATTTATAGTATATTTAATTTGAAAGAAAAAAACCTGTCTCTCTAGCTGATAGTAAAAAGGAAAACATGACCGTGAAACCTCGTTTTAAGACTGTTGAAACGAAGGAAACTATCAAGAAAGTGAAGTCTAAAAGAAAATCTTCCGATTCAGATTCATTGCATCGAACCTAGGATCGTCTTCCGGCTCTGTAAGTAAATTAATTCATAGAGATTTAAAGATAAAAAAAGTTCTTAAACCTTAAGTTCATCTGCTTTTGCCAAATCCTATTGCTGAAAGAAAACCAAAATGTAGAAAATTGTTTGAAAAACATCTAGGTGCTGAAATTTTGGTAACACTCGTGAGACTTGGGTATATACAAGAGACTAAAATACAAGAAGATCAATTTTCTATTGCTCAACTGACGGGGATGATGGTGTGAAATTATTTCGTTAGTGTACAGAAAAGTTCCCAAAGAGATACATGATAGTTGCAGGATTTTGCTACAATGACAAATTGAAAATCAAAAAAATCTCAAGTAAGTCGAAATTAATTCACTTTACTATCAGCAGAATATTTTAGAACTAACTTTTGAAGAAGATCCAATCTAATATGGAAAGGACATTGATAAAGTTGAAATTCATACGTACAAAAAGCCTCTAGTCACACGACTTAGTCAACTGCCGCTTATTTAGCAAAGAAAGATCCGGAAAAGGAATAAAGTGTTAAAGGAATAAATCCGTTTGATGAAACACCTGTAAAATCATCTTACGCTTCTCCAATGGGTTTCTGTGCTTTCGGTTTATTAAAATGAGCCTTAGGAAAACGACATCCAGATGACTGAACTGATTTTGGAAAATGGTTGGAGTAAAATTGACATGACATTACAAAGAAAAAGTTGACTTTCACGGAAAATTCGAGCTAGAGTTATTGTCAAAAATCACAGATAGTAGACAGAAGCAAATCACTCCAAAAATGAGGCATTTATAATTAAAAATAAGCTATCAAAATCATTTCTATAAAGTGCGAACGACCTTCTGTATAACTTAAAGAATGATAAAATGTTATATTGTAATAATCCTACACAGTAAAATATTATTAATAGGCAAATACAAAAAACTGCGTGTATATTGTAATTATATTTTTACATAATAGATTTCTACATTAGTAAAAGTCTATGTGTCTCGTTATAATTAATTAATTTCAACAACAGACAATGTATTTCTGTGAACCAAGTTTAGTAGTCTAATGTGGACGAAAAAAATATTACGTTTTTGTCCTAATAATAAATAATTTTTATTTCTAAGCAATAATTTTGCGGTGATTTGCGCTGTGTGTGTGGAATAGGATTGAATGGATACACATATAGAAATATGTAACATAATTTACGATAATTAATAAATAAGCTACACCTTAAAGACATGATTAATTGTCCTTGTGCTCATTTCTTTGTTATTTAATGAAAGTTGTGTAATAATTAGTGTTATAGTTATAACATTGTTAAATTCATGAAAGGGAACTATAAATTTTGTTTCTATTATGACATCATAGTATTATTAAACAGCAATTATTAATTTTCCCTTTTACTAGATGGTAAATTGAAACAATAATAATGGATATGCAGTTTCTAAATCCTGCTATTTATCTAATCTCTATTCATATAATTATAAGGAAAAGGAGTATTGTGAGCTATAAATTATTTGACTAAAAGTATTTTCTGTTGTACTTCTTCATTTTATAGTATAAACTTAAATTATGATACTGCTAAAACCCAAAAAATACTTCGAATTTTGTACGATTTTACTTGTGAATAATTTAAAATTTAAACAAACATTTCAATGAAGCATTTGAAAAATTTTGGAAGTAGGGAAAAAAATAAAATACTCTCTTTGAGTTATAAAATGAAATCACACGAATTATAAATATTATTGTAAATTATATTTATTGTGAATTGAATTTTATTGTTAATCGTATAAATATTATAAAATTATAGACTAAAATGAAATAAATAAATTATTTATTCTATAAATAGTGTTACGTTTTGTCTTATTATTGTTAATTTATAGTTTTATTTAAATTTTGTGTGTGTATCGTAATATAAATAGAATAAATGAACTACTGCGTTTAAATTCATTTGAAGAAAGTGCTAATTTATTTTTGAATCTTTTAGTAAAAAATATTATTAAAGCAGAATAACTACACATGTTTTCAAAATTAAGAGAGCTTTTACTTTAAGCTCATTATCTTCAGAAGTAATAAATAGTTTATTATGGAATTAAATACGAATAAAAATAAGTTGATTTAGCAGTCAAAATAACACTCAACAATTTCGGCACACACGCGCTATCGCGTGTATCATAACTGTTTCGCAGTGCAGGAAAGTTTAGGCTCATCAAGAACTCATCAGCACGTGAAATATTAAAATAAAATTTAGAAGAGGAAACAAAAAATTGTTTATTGAGGAATATAGGATCACTTCTTACATTAAAACAGAGTTCGCAAAAGGAGTTAAGTCTAGAAAATAAACTTTTTATGAATCCTTCTTGAACTCAACTCCTACTCCATCAGCAAATCTATTTTCTAGTCCAAGATGGTTTTGTTCAGGGAAGAAAAGAATTGAAACTTTTCTTTTCAATATGATTCTAAATAGGCTCAACAGGATTAAGATCTGTATTTATGGTTGGCCAATCTATATGATGAATATCCCTTTTCCCCAGAAATCCGTCGACCAGAAGAGCCTTACTATTGCCAGTGTTGTCATCCATATAGAGGAAATTTGTGAGAGATAAACGCTTGGCTCCAAGATTCCATACTTCCCAGAAGTTGGCCACAAAGATCATATTATCATATAGATACAAAGATAGTGTCCATACAATATGAGTTCCAAGACAACTAAATTCAGCTACTTTACCTGCCTCTTTTTTTGTATGATTTAATATATTTTATCTTAACTTCCCCTTGAAAGCAACGATGGACTATTGGTGAAGGATCTCGTAAATTTAAACCTTGGTAAAGTGAAGAGGATAGCTGTTCCAGAACAATATTCTCTAAATTTTCACCCCATACCAACATTAGTGTGGTTTTCATAGATCCATTTGATCGTTATTAATTTAAATGAATGACTCTCATGAAGTTGACAGCAAAGAGGCTTCTTTTAGTAGACATCTAACTATTTTTTCTATACAATTTTTTGAACTAAGCTATTTTCTACGAAAATCGCAATACAACGCATTCCCCGTGCCATGTCTGTTCAATTTGCTTTCAAGAGCTTGAGCCCCTTTGTTTGCAACCGCACGTTTCACAAAACGAGCTCTAGAGGACACAACAGTTAGGAAGTTTTTATTTTGAATGTTGAATGATTTGTGCAGTGGGTTCTTCTTTCCTTCAGAGCAAAGTACATAGGAAAGTATTGGTTTGATTTTATCTGGGTTCTTGAGTGAATAGAATAGTTTTTTTTCTTACTTATCCCCACTTCAATTTTAATATTCTCTGCATCATACTAAGTGGTCTCTTCTGTGACAACAGGACGTGTACTTCTTGCAAGCAGACTTCTCTCATACAGACTTCTGAAACAGAAGCCTTGAAATTTACATTCCCATTAACTCTAAAAATTCACGAAAAAGCCGAGAAGCTGTTGAACTCCTTTTTAGCCTTGATGTAATTGAAAGATATCTGTCTTTATTGGTCGTTAGGGTTGAGACTAATTTGGTCGTGAATTTTTCGTTATAGATTCAGTTTCATCAAACTTCATCTGTTGCATATAACGCTAAGGGTTAAATTAAAATCGCTAGCAATTTACTCATAAGATTGTCTTGTCTCAAGTCTCTCGATGTTTCATCGACCTATTCCGTTATTCAAGCATTCAAAATTACTCATTTTTAACCTTTTACTTTTGAATATCACCAAATGTTGCAGAAAACCATCACTTTTGACGTGCAGCCGTGACGTGACATTGATGCTACTTAAATGACCTGGTACAAATAAAGACATACCATGCAGAGGAGCTGATGCAAGTTGCATCTATTGAGAATGAAAATCCGCACGAAGGGTTGGTATGGAAGTTTGGAGAGTAGGGTGTCCCCTCAGATGTCGTCCTTTCCTTTGATCGTGGGTTCAATATTAGGAAGTCCAACGCCAATAGCCTTCGTGCTTCTTTAAGTGATACATTAATTAACAATAAATCAATTTGGATAAAAATGCATGAAAAGGGTAATGGTGTGCGTGCAAACTAAACGTGGAAAGTGTCACACATGCGCTTACAAATAATTTTCTTCTAAACACACAGTACACAAGCGCATGTATGCTTACATAATAGACACTAACAATGTGCACTTTTGTCCCGAAGTATTAGGTTTACTTTCCGAGAAACTCTGTTAAATATATGCAAGTTCTCTTAATTTTGAATATAAGTGCGGTTACACTTTAGTAAAATGATGAATTTGTGTAAATATTGTAGCCTTCTTCTAATCTTTAAGTGAACGTTAGAAGATAATCGACCAAATTTCTACTTTATATATATATATATAAAATCTTAGATTCCATAGATACAACTATTATACATTTTATCGGGAGTTTTTCACAATATATGACGTTGGAATTGTGATGGAGGAAGCTCTCTTGAATACATGAATAAATAAGGAAATATAAACTTAAGTTACACACACACTATACTTTGTGGTCAAAGCGAAACTCATAAATTCTGAGCACGTTTTTGTGTACTCCTTTTATGAACTTTAGAACGACGTCGTTTTAAAGTCATTTTCTCCGTTCAGAAAAAAAAGAAGAGCACGGTCAATTTATTTAATCATGTAAATTGGATGGATTTATCACAGATTTGTGGCTACTGAGTAAACAATAAGAATTTTACGCATTACAAAAATGCATATAGTTGGGAGATGTTGCATTATATTTTTTGGAGATATGGTATTTTTACATTTAGCAGTATATCCTGCTATTGGATCTCACAATATGTAAGTCATGCATTAAGTAGGTAATAACTGACAATTCTTATTAAATGAATGTGGGGGAAAATGTCCCAGAATGTATGTATAAAGAGGAAAGAAGACAACATTTACAGTTACATAGAAGATATTATTGGAGAAGCTTATGAAAAGTAAGTTGCAAAAGGCAGCCATTAGTTTTTAAATTATTGAATACTTTTGAATTCAATTAAGCCCAATCCTTTTGACAAAATCATGGTACTGTTTCCATATTTTAGTTAGCGAAAACGTGACTAAGTTAATAATTATATGATATTTTTTTCATAACAATTAATAAAAAATATTAGGTACTTTGATGTAGAAAAAAAAAGAGAGGGTTTAACTCTTGCATTTTATATTTTCTACTTTCATATAAGTTCAAAGACAAGTTTTATTAATGAAAACTCTTATTTATTCATTGTCTATTCTTTTTAAAATCAGGCACATGGTTTTATTCGATTCATTTGAAGTGTACCAGATATTTCTTGAGGGATTTAAATATAATATAATTGGACAAAAATAGTTAATAAGTTTAATTCCTAATATTTGTTGAACGCATTACGACAAAAGGCATTAAATAATTTACTGTTAATATCAATACACTTAAAATAAAACCTAAAAGCAAACACTATAGTTCTATACTCTGTTCTATAGTTTAAATATCTGTCCTTCGATATTTAAAATTTGTTACGGTTATTTTGTGAGGTAATTAGGGTGGATCGGGGTTGGAGAAAAAAACATTATTATTAATCAGAACTTTTATGTGTGTGGAAAACTATTTTATGATATGGAGATTAGAAAGAAAAATATTTAAAAAATAATTTCAAATTTAATATTCCCTTAAAGGATTGGCTAGATCATTTTAGGCTCTTAATAATTATTTATTTACGATTTAAACAACCAAAAGAGATGATTAGAGATTAGTGAGTACTGAATAGTAAATAGTACAATGTGTAGATTTCAATTTTTCGTAACAATAGGTAGCCAGTATTTTTACAATGAAAAGGAGGACGTAAAATTTAAGAAAAAAGTACAACGTAAATATATGAAGCATTTTATTAACTCAAACAAAAATACACTAATTACGCTTAGATACATTTTTATTATTTGCTTACAGGAGTATTTTTCCAAAACTGAATTTTTTGTCAATATTTCATTTTCTAATGTATCGGAAATTTCGGAACAAGAAATATCCTTCGTATTGAATTTTACGGTAAGTGCTACAGTTAAAGTGTGAACATTCGATCTTCTTTTCTCACTTGTCCAAAGGCCATTACCAAATGAAAAAAAAAACTCTTTGAACTGCTGCTCTGGGCGCACAGTACAACGTAAATTCAAGAAAATCTTAATTTTCATTTGCAATATGTTAATGTTTGAAATGTTTAAATATATATATATACTTCTACCTATCTTTCATCAATTTCAACATGTTGATTTTTCCATTGTTTTAATTCATCAAAATTTAAATATATATTCAGTGTTCTAATTTCTTCAGACAAACGCGTAACAGTTCGGCATGGAATGTCTAAATCGAGATTAAGTTTCATTACTGCAGTTTCGACAGCAGACGCTTTTTTTACTTTAAAAAAATTAGTACTGAAGAGAAACTGTTAAATGTACCCGATGTGTGTCTTTTTCTTGTGACTGTTTAGTATGAGTACTCTCATCACAATAAATGTTAAAAAGTAACAAATGCTCCCTTCACTTTAACAAAAGTTACTTGGACTTTTTACCTGAAATATTGAAACTTTATTCCCTTTGTGGAAGTACTTAAGTTAACAAGTAATTTTTTATTTATTTTTTCTTTCAAAGAATATCTTTTCTACATAGATTAGTTTCGAAATTCTAAAAAAAAATCGATTCACTCTTGGGGGTTATGTAATAATTTATATTCTAAGACATTCCCAAATTTACTTATGTAAATATACACATTATCTCCGACATCTCAAATTAAAGTGAATAAAATTGCATAATTTACATAATACAATTTTATCTTTTTTTCTAAAGTATATAAGGTGATTTATACCATGCAAAACTAAACTCGTAAACCTCAAGTTTAATAAATGTAAATAAAACAAAATCGAAATTAAATTACTTTAACTAAGTATGAATTAGATAAAATCTTTGTTTATATAAGAGATTTGAATTATTTCCTTTGAGCCAGATATATCAATCTCCTTTCAATAAGTTTTTTTAATAACTGGGTATGTACTTTTTTAATTAAAGTTCGTCATATATATATTGTTATAAAAATATCTATTTCTTTTTATAAAACAATATATTGAAATAGATAACTATTGATCGTTTTAAGTTATGAAGAGAAAGAAACGAAAACATTCAAAATTGTTTTTCAGTTCCTTAAGATGAGAAGTAATATTTTCCAAGATAACTAATTAGCGTAAAATTCAGAAATCCTTACATAATAACAGAGATATCTCTAGAAACCACGAACTTTCATCCAAGATGTGAACATAAACTTAATTTCCCTTCTCTTATCACACAACTGTTTCTTTTGCACATTGTTTCGCAGCAACAAAACCAAAACTGCTGGTGAAGTTGAAACTCGCAATTTATGATGTTAATTAACATCATTCAATTGTTTGTATGGCAGAGCACCTTTTCACGTTGCATGAGCCACGTCTAAAATTATCTGAGTAGCTAATCGGTTCGACGTGAGTACCATTAGTCAAAGACTAAATTAATAATAGGAAGTGCTCAGAGCGAACTGAATTATTTTAATGTGGATACAAAGTGGTAATTTGTGTTGAATACACACATTTTGCATCATTTATCTTGTACATTAATGAACGCTTAGTATTTGATCATTCAGTTTTGCTTTCACTGAAAAAAAGCATCATTAATTTATAGTAGTCTTTTTGATCCATCAAAATTACGTTTCTAAAATCAAGCAAATTTTGTTGCAAGTTTATATGCGAAATAGATATTCTTTATTTTTCAAATATGGCTGTTAAAAGATTCATAATATTGATTCTTCTAAATAAAAACAAATATTTGAGAAAAGAGTCGTATTGTACGACATCTAAAGAAACAACTTTGGCTCCAGCTACAACATGTGACACCCGGCTTTTATATCTTTTTTCGTAAGATTGCAGTGGCCAGCCTAGTAGCTATGGTCGCGAGCTCATGAACGATCTGTCATGATGTAACGGGTCTATTCGCGATTCTTCCATTAATTCTTTTGGGTAAAATTAATCTTTAACTGTGGTTTCAGTTGAAAAACTCTCTCAGTGAAGAAGACGGGATTTATGAAAATTAGAATCTCTATTTAAGTGTTTGCATTAGATTAGGTGAGGATGGTAGTTGAAAGTGAATATTGAGCCGTGAATAAGATTACAACCGGAAATCCTATTGTGAGTCAAGTTATCTAAAGATAATCCAAGTAAGGGAGACAAGAGCGCTTCAATAATAAGATAAGTGTGCTTATTTCTATTACAATTAGATAGGTCGAACGTGATTGGTTCTGAGGTTTAAAGTTTTAGTGCATTCACTCCCTTAAATTGACTACTGTGATTAAATAAAAGTTATAATAAAGTAGTGTTTGAATTGCTATGGCTGATCTTTGCTCGAACCCCCAAACACCACCGTTGCCTGGGATTTTACAATGAGTTTGAACGAAAGTGTTATTGAAGATCCACCGTTTAGAGGAGTCCCCCAGTGGAAAGTTGTAGTAGTTTGGAGAAGGGGTACTAACTTAGGCGTAATCCTCGTCACTTGACTATGGTCAAAATTACGAAGTCCGTCACCAATAGCCCTTGCGTTTCTTTATATTGCTTCATTAATAAACGCGTACTCACTCCCTAAGATGATAATAGCGTTCCGATTTAATAGGCTCCACGTGAGATAATTGAGCACACTTTTGCATTTTAAAAAGAATGTAACTTGTCACTCTTTTCAACAAACTAGTTAATAGATTGATTGAATATTTAGTAATGTCTCCCTTCGAAGCATTATGCGGGTTATGGACCTTGAAATTTTAAGCTATAGACAAGTGATGTGAATACACCTGAGCTGGCACATCAATCACTCCAAACTTCCACACTACCCCAACGTGAGAGGTTTGAACCTTAACAGATCTAGTGTGCATCAGCCCTTCTACACGTCGAGTCTTCAGTGACTCTGGGAAATAAATATTCAAAAATCGAAAGGGAGGAAACATTAAATGATAGGATTACAGATTCTACAGCAGGTAGTTGTAATAAAAAGTTATTCTTTTTTTCTAGGAATATGAGGCAGATCAGGACTAATCTCGATGTGGTTGATTAATATTAAAAATAACATATGAGAAGTACTAACAATATAGAATGGAGAAAGTGATTTTCCGAAATTATTGGTTAGACTGTACCTTAAAATATCTACTTTATCAATCAATACATTGCTGAATTAATTAAAGGATACACACTTCAAAGATGGATTTTTGCATTCTTGAAAATTAAAAAAAAATTATCTTAAAAGAGTAAGAAAGAAGTATAATAAAGGCAATATAATTATTTTAAAAAAAGTATTTTAGTCTACCTTTTCATAACCATACTATCCTCTCTGTATACGAATCGATTCTTATTGATTCATATTGGTTAAACTTATTCAGATTGAATTTTTATAGTACACTTTATAATAATGAAAAAATACTTCCAATTTTATGATTAAAATAATTGAGCTGTAAGAATGGACTATACGTGAAGTCTATCCTCTCTAACTATGGCTTTCTACCGCTTAGAAAAATTAGAACTTTAAGCTAGAACAACGCCGCACAACATTAGAACGTCACTAAGGAAAAACGTATGAATAGTCAACGAAGTAGATGATTATAGACAAAAGTAGATGCTTGTAAACGATATTGATACATTAATTTGTGGCAGAACCATATTGTCATTTACATTTCAATTTTAAGGAAGTTTGTCAAGTTCTTGCGGTAGTGGATCTCATTCAGATAAGTATGGATTGATTCTTACACTTTAGCTTGCCTTGTCTGCATATCGCGCACTTATTTCTCGTGTTTATCAAACTTAATAAAGTATTACAATTTCTTGCTTGTAATGATTTTGAGTTTGATTCAATGGCTTCTTTACCCATGCTGCGTTTGGATCCCCCAGAGAACCTCAATGATCCTTGAGATCTTCACCTCAACCAACAAGAGGAGAAGATATGCGGATGAAATTTATCTTTTTAACTTTCATTGATGCCATTGTCATATGTTATTAATTTAAATTCATTGCAAATGTTTACGGAAAAGTGTTTAAGAAATAAAAATATAATTATGAGGAAACTAATGATGATGCTATGCCCATGACGTGACCAAATCAAACAATACCATGGGCCCAGATGATTGTTATGGCAATCTTTTCAATATTGTCCCCACAGAGATTTGTTGCTGAAAAGAAAGCCCCTATTTTTTCTAGAGCAGCAAGAATAGTTGGACAGTCAAAAGTATGAGCAGGTGTTAGCTCTGTATCTGAACAATTATAACAATTCCTTAAGTTCTTCTACCATCCTTATCAATCTTCAATACTCTGTAGAGACCTATTCTTATACTATCAATGGTCTTTGTTATAAGGTGGTCTCCACCTTACAGAGTTGATGCTTTACAGGAATTGACTTCTCTCTCAATTTGGAATTTGCGACAGTATTTGCTTCTTATAAAGTTACACTGAAAAATCTGTCATTATTGAGATTTCTAGGCTCCTTCACAAGTTTATATATATATATCCGCTTTTTCATTACCTGTAATGTTAACATGTGCAGACAACCATTGGAGAAAGCCGACTTTATTTAACTCATGTAATCTAAACAGGCGAGAGCAGATCTCTTCATTGAAACTTTGAACCTTTATCAGTGGAAGAACGTTCATCCCCGCATTGTGAAGGGGCCCAAAGCTTGATTGACGCTAAGTACGTACTTGGGCTTGGGACCCAAAACCTGAGTTTTAAGGGAACCCCTACTATTCTCCATTACGTCACTGACCTCCATTTAGAATTGCCTGGAGGGCTGCTTTTAGGTCACAAAAAATGGCGATATCTTTAGCCTGTTCTAGAATAAGGAGAGTCCCATATAGATCAAGAGTCTCAAATATTGCCCAAAGTTCACAAGTGAAGCAAGAGGTAATGACACCAGCATCGGTCCCTCGTTGGTAGGTTGAATCACTTGAAGTGGTCATAAATACCCCCGAACCTCCTTTCGAGAATGTTTCATCAGAAGAACCATCTGTATAAGAAAACACAAATCTTTTGTAAATTTATCAATATTTGACCTCTTTGCCTTGATGACATTAGTAGACTCAATCTTATGAAATAGGAATATTGATTATTTTTCACTCCGCTCCCCTCCCCAGGAAAAAGAAACACTCCACCTTTAGGGTTAATTCTTTTTTTTATCAAAATCTTCTGAGTTGCTTTCTGCTAGAGAGATTTCCTTTAAAAAGCTGTATTTGTAAGGCTTCTCTTCCACATCGGAAAGGGTTCATTATCCTTAATGCATCTATGAAGACGATAGGAACTATATATTGAAGGGGAAATACGGATCGGAGGAAAAGAAATTGGAAAAAAGCAACTTTAACAAAAAAGACTGACAACGGTTCCCTTTGATTCTTATCACTCCGAATTTTGGTTGTGAGCCATGAATATGGTTACTGAGTCTGTGCAGCTATTTCACAGATTTGGTGAGATTTTAAAATATCGTTCTAGTAAAAAAAATATTTAGTTCATGAAATGTTACTTTTATGGAAATTAAGAGGATAGTAATGGTTGTTGGAGGGAAATAGAAAATACATTTATTTTCAGTAAATATAATGTAAGTTATGGACAGAAGATATTAAAAAGTTTATTTATTTTGAAAATTAGTTCTTTTAGCTGAACTGACGCTAGATCGAAATTTCATTTACCGTGATTTTTTAGATAAAAATCATCTTTTGTGTGAGAAGTTGGACGGGGGCATAATTCAGTCAGTGTAAAAAGAAGCCAAGATAGAGGAAATTGAACTAAATTAGTTTTCTGTTTTTTAATATATTTATGTCGAGGAAATAGATGGCGCTGCTTCAACAGTAATGATGTACAATTGCATCCTTAACAAAGAGCATTAGCGATATGTAAGATAAGAGAGAGTAAGAAACGGTAATGAAAGTACGAGAGTGTGAATTTGTGTGAAGTTGAATGATGAGAGGAAAAGCTTAGTTCAAACAGACGGAAAATGAAAGTTATTTGTTGGGAAAACACTTAAATGAATTTAATACAAATAGAGTGATGTGTAAAAGCTTTTTAAATAAATTTGGAGCAAATTTAATGATGAAACTAAATTCACAGAAGTATAATGAAATAAATTGTAGAAACTTTAGAAGATTAGTAATTTTTTAAGAGTTTCAAATTAAATTTTAATTTATTTCACTTTTTGCGCTTATTAAAATTTCGATAAAAAAGTTAAAATGTTTTCCACACTGAATTTAAATTTTAAATCTAACCTACAAATTCTGAATATGATAATTAAGAATAATGAGAATTCACTTTAGGCAAAAATGTGTGATGGTAAGTTCCTACTCAGACTTGATTCCGAAATTAACTGCTCAAATGTAAAAATATGTTTAATTATAAAAAAAAAGAAAGTTATAGGGTCATTTGTATGAATTTTTAGTATTGTAAAATTTTCCGTTACAAAATTTGCCAATAATTAACTTGATACTTCTTAAAAATTAATTTAAAATAAATAAAAAAGAAAACTCAAGTAAATAAAAGCAAATTAAAATTGAAAATGTTCTTACCAAAATTTTAATCACATTATCGCAATGACAATGAAATATGAGATTTTGTAATATTCACTTCCAGATGACAGTAAAAAGTAAACATTTTAAGTATTATTAACTACTGTAATCTTTCCTAAAGAGAACCTTAAAAGAAGATAAATGGAACGACTAAAATTTTATCAATATTTCATATTTTTTTTTATTGAACGTAATTCCTTTCTACTTATCGCAGATTAATTAATTAATTATTAAAACAAAACGTCATGAGAAAACTATAATACTTAATACTAAAATACTTAAACCTACAATTTTATTTTTTATAAGTTTAAGTAAATACTGAATATTATGCAGTGAATTTGAATTTGCGATACAAAGAGTTTTAAATCAAGAAATAATTTATAAATTAAATAACAATTTTAGTTGTTTTACATAAAAATTTCTTCTCAACATACAATTGTATTTGGTGAGCAGATTATATTTATATAAATTATTCAGTAAAAAAGAAAATGTATTCGCATGTGTATAGAGTTCTTACGAAAGTAAATTAGTATAATTAAATTGTAAGAACATATTTTTAAAAATTCTAAATTACATATATATATATATATATATATATATATATATATAATCTTTTAAAAAATATTACTTTTTCTCTTCTTTTAGCTTTTTTGCATTTATTTTATATAATAAAAAGATATTTTTAATTAAAACCTGGAATTTAAATAATTAAAAATATGTCTGTAGTGTAATCTATATAATTAAAACGGAGTATGTAAATTTTTACATTTTATTGTTATACTTATAGAATTTTTCAATTCTCTGAAAAATGCTGGAAATTTTTTTTAATCAAAGTAACGTTTTTAAAAGTACAGCAAAATATCATGAAAATACTTTACTCTGTTATATTTCTATTTATTTAGAAGGAAAAACTACATTATATGTCGTTGACTTATAATTTTTATTAAAGTTGTTTTAATATAAGTTTTATCCCCCTAGGTTTTCTATATTTTTTGTGTTTGATATCTAGTTTGTTTTGTTCGGTTAATTAACGCCTTCTGTTTAGATTTGCAGTTAAATTATAGATTAGTTTAGTAGCAGACTCTCAGTTTTAATATCTTGTCAAATAGATGAAAATGATAATTATTATCTAATCATATTTACATATTAACCTCATACCATTGGCGACTTTTGGCGTTTTTGAACAAACTTTTGCTGGGTTAAGCAATTGCCCTTTGGATGGTATCAAATAGGTCGCCATTACTCTAGAACTCTTTTTGACGATTAATCTCTTGCATACAGTTAATCTTCAACAATAAATCACTGGTGGTTTAGGTTAATGAATAAGTACTCTGTTAACTCTCATACTACTCCAAAATTTATTAATGTTATATAAATCTAAATATAGTGCATGCTTCTTAGTTAAATTTATTGATTCCGAGGAATTTAGTTAAAATTTAGACTAAAATTTAAAATTTTAATAAATTTTATTAATAATTTAGTTTAGTTTAGTTCAGATAATATCAATTAATTCAAGATCAATAGTATTATAAGATTAATGAAATAAAATTAACGATTTTCAATGTCTACTATTTTATTTAAGAGGTCTCAGGGGTATTAAATTTCTCTAGAGGTCTGAAAATATAATTTTCCAACAGGTATAATTCTTTTAAATTTAAATTCAATGATTCGAATCTTTTACACATTTCTTTATAAAAGAATGGAGCTTCAGAAAAGTATAAAATATTTAAAGTATAATAATTTTAAATATCATAAGCATATGAAAATTCTATACTAAATATTAAGTATTTTTTGCGTTGCGCACGCTGTTTTCTAAAATAGTGTAGCCTCTGATTTATAAAACCTTATAGAATTACAAAATACATCATACTCTTTAAACTCTACTTAATTTTAGTATTATATATCTTTTGTATTGCAAAATATTGTAATTTTTTATTTATTTTTAAAAAATGTATTTTTTTATTTATTAAAATATGTGAGTTATTATTCTATTTATATAAAAAAAGATACAGTGTAATAATAATACATTTAACTTTATAAATCAACTTATAGCTAGTAATTAAAGCAGTTACTATTTTACAAAGTAGCATGCGCGACGAAAAACTTAATAAATATCTCTTATAGAAAAGTTTATTATTTTCATATGCTTATAAATTTTTAAATTATGGCTGTATTTTAATAATTTTATACTTTTCTGAAGCCCCATTCCTTTATAAATAATGTGTAAAAGATTCAAATTATTTAATTTAAATTTAAAAGAATTATACCTGTTTGAAAATTGTTTATATTTTCAGACCTCTAGAGAAATTTAACTCCCCTGAGATCCCATAAATTAAGTAAATGGAATGTGAATAGGTGTACATATATTAAATAGGTCCGTCGGCTCCGGTTGCTTAGAGGTAGCGTGCCAGCTTCGTTATCCTAAGGTTGCGTGTTCGACCTCGGCTGGAGTCGATAGATTTTCTGGATGTGTAAATCGTAGGCACGAATGTCATATGGTTATGTGGCATGTAAAAGATCCTCTGAGTATCAATTTGGATCTGATACTCTTGAAAGAATTAAATCACGGCAATATTTAGAATCTGACGAGAGCTGAAATTACAATTAATTCAAGTGTCCAAATTTGGTAGCGAGAGCCACCACTAGATGGTGCTCCAACTGAAATGGCTATCACCATTGGGGACTTGCCGTGTCTGCAAAAACTTAGTTGCTACTATGCAGTGCATTTAAAAAGTTAAAAAAGTTTATAAATAATAAATAAGTACAGTTTTAAATCCATAGAATCTTAATATAAAGGACAGACATTGTGAATTATTTCCATATTCTTCAACTTAAAAGTAGGATTAAGTTATGTCAAAACTGTTTCTATATAATTGAAATAATAGTACTTCTTAGGTAATAATTAGAGCAAAATATGAGTTTATTGAAACCAATGACTTTCTGACGAAATATTTTTAATATTTCAGGGATGATTTTCAAAATGATTTTTAAACATTTTGCATTAAATTTTACTTAGAATATTCCTTATTTTGAATTTAATTTTTACAAACTCGTGCATATATGTTAGTGTTATTTTAGAATGCAGCAGTAGAGAGAGATGGTCATAAATATGTAAATGCCACGAAACACGACAGCCAACAGTTCACGGCTATGAACCCATGGTTGTCGTTGTTTCTGTTAAGCCGTTAGTTCGAGTCATGGGGCTCTTATGTATCCGACTGTGTTCGGAACCGGGATTTTAAAAAAAGCATATAAATGGATAATTTCCATGATATTTAGTGTCGCTTAGAATAATATAAATACATAAAATTGTTTTAAGGACATTATGACAAAAAAAAACTATTTAAATGCAATATTTTTCGAAAAATTAACTTAGAATAACCTTTTTTCAAAACATTCTCATTTTATAAAAAATGCTATTATAATAATATTCTTCTTACATAAAGTAAAGACTTCTCCAGAGAGTCTGAACTAGGATTTGTAAAAAAACACATTATTTTCAGAGTTACCACCAAATGAAATAATTTTATCGGCGTTTTTTTCTTAAAATTTATTTCCCGTGTTGTAATTAAACATGGATAAATCCACTTCTAAGTTATATATTTAAAAAATTCTAGTTCATCCTCCGTACAGAGGTCTGAGCTATATAAAGGCACAAAATATTATTAAAATAGAAGCATTTTTCACAAGAGGAGAATGTTTTGAAAATTGTTCATTCTATGTTCATTTTTGTCAAAATAGTGTACTTAAATAATTTTTTATTGTGTAACATTCTTAAAACAATTTTATATACATTTTCTAATCTAAATGACACTAAATGTTATAAATATTATCCATTTATACGCTTTTGCAAAATCACGGTTCCGAACGTAATCGGATACTTTAATACCAGTTATGTAGACAGAATGATTCACGTTAAACCTGTGAAAGTATTAAGTCCTTACGCTGATGAGATGGTGAAGTTTGGAGAATGAGGTTCTAATTTCGATGTCTTCCTCGTCACTTAGACATGATCTATAACTGCGAGGGTCAACACAAAAATCCTATAGTTGGCTCAAAGAACTTGAAGTTGATAAATGGTCAACCAGTAAATCAGTCACAAATCTATAGTAAGAACTTAGAATGGTAGAGCTTAGATATGAAACATTAATTTCTATGTCAATTTCTAGTGATATCTTTTTATCAAAAAAATCAATCATCAGAAACTTTTTAAAAAAATCATAATTTTTTTTGTTTTATGAAGGATCGTATTCAGGGTAGTTTTACTGTAGGGATATATAAATACCTAAATCAATCGAAGAGCATGCGTAAATTATTCAGTTACATGAAACGATACTTGGACAACGTGCCAAATACTTTCACAGACATGTCCTGAATTACTTCAGAGAGGGATTCAATTTGATGTGCTGATCTAGAGGGAACAAGATTCTACATATATCTATACAACATTGTTGAAAATCTCCTTTATGGAGGAGGCGAATTCAAGTATAGACTGGATTATCTCAGTGCGGAGTCATACTAAATTACGTGGCCACATGTTGAGGATTATCTGCAAAGAGTAATAGGGATAGATATTTTTTTTGCAGTGAGGTAAAACAGGAGGGCACAAAGCTTCTTACCGTCTTATAAACATAAAGTGGAAACACGTTTGGAGAATTAGTTGTTTCCAGAAGGCTACATAACAAAAATATTTCCTGTTCAAATCCTGCACACTTCTGCGCGTGGAAGAACTCATTAAGAATGAAATAGAAAACATCGATATTACAGCAGAAATCATTGACAAACTATTCCAAGAAGACTGAACCTGACAACTGCTTTTAAATGTATTTTTATTTAGTAGCAACAAAAGACTCCCAGCATCGTAAAAGTGCCTAGTATAGGAGCGAATGTTATCCGGTCTGGGGAGGCATCTCGTTGAATGAGCAGTTTTGTTCACAAAGGCATCATGACAGACCTTCGTGCTTATGATAGAGATTCTGTGATTGCTGCATGTGGCGTATGGACATAATATTGAAGTCTTATTTTCATTTGTTCAGTTGGGCAGTTGCCCTGATTTTATTATATAAAATCATGTTGTCCGTATAAATAAGATTCCTCTGACCAACACATTTTGAAAAGTGGCGATATTCATCAAGTCATAGGCTAACCAGATCTCTAGATCTTAACCCAGTTGAGAGGTTTTTGGAGGGCAATCATAACTTCCAGAACCTGAATCACCCCTGGATATTTTCTTCTTCCCAGAACCTGAAAGCCAAGATACTGGATTAGTTGGACCGATTTCTGTAGGGACGGATAAACAGTATGACTTTCAGCAAGAGTATATATATATTAGCGAGGAAACAAGGAACTATATTCCTCGTTTATTGATTTTATTTTTCTACCTTAGTTTTAAATTTTCCTACGTTGATGAATCATACACATTATCATGTATTTTAGCCATAGCACACAATTGCATGTGTTTTTATCGTTAAATGCATCTATAAGCATTTTTAATTTTATTTAAATCTCTCCCTGTCAAATGATTCTGGTGACAATCAACAAAAAGGGAAAATTATCTTAATTTTGCTTTCATTGAGGTTAATAATATTTAAAGGCAATGCACTGTCAAAGAATTGCAAGTAGGGTTGGATAAAATCCTTATTTAAATCCATTTAATAAGATTAGATTTAATAGAATTAAATCCATTTAAGATATCCGTATTTTATATTTTATCACACATTTGGCTTTTAGAATAAAAATGTAATTCTTCTTTTTTTGTTGTAAATCCTGACTTTGCATGATGTTGTAATTAATTAAAATATAGTAAATAACTGTTAACAATTTATTCTCTTATATGTCACGTTTTATATAGAAAAATATTATCGCTCTGCAACATTTGGAGATAAGTCTTATACAGTTTTTAATTTACATGGTAATTTATATCTTTTAAATCTAGAATTTATTTACCTAATTATATATATGTATAAAACACTGTATTCATTAAAGTTAGTTAAGGATCGTACTATATTTCTAATTTAGTTTTATTTAAAAAATATACTTATTTTCGTTTTAAAAATTGTTTTATATATAAAAATAGCCATTACATTAAGTTAATAATAATAAGAAAATAAAAATTTTATTCTGGTGTAATATTTAGTATCCTAGTAATTTTCTGAAAATTAAATTTAACTATAACCTTTCAGCGAATAGCAAATAAATTACATCGTATTGTTCAAAATGAGTCCTTTTTCCACCTACGCAACCAGTTTTCTCTTACTTAAACAACTACATATATTATCAGCTAATTATGAAATCTTATACCAGAATTAATTAAAGTCTGTTTTCTCTAACTGAGTAATATAAACCAAGCAGGAAACGTCTTTTGCTAAATAAGGACTTTAAAAAAAATTAAAACTAAGGTGACACACAGAAATTGAAATCCATTTATTTAATCCCTAGAACCAGTCATACAAATATTTATCGAGCTTTGTAGCTTTTAAAAAGAGCCCTTTAATGTAATCTGCAAATAATTCTGGATTAATTAATAATAATAAAGACAAAGAGAGTATTGAATTCTTTCTTTTCATAAGGATACCAAATATTCAAAAAACTGAAATTAAAATTAATACGAATAGAAAAAGTAGTGAAATTGAAAATTTTAAAATCTGTATGATTCTTAATACGTATTGTTTATTTAGGTATTTTCCTTATTTAATTTCTTTAGATGATATATTTCATATTATAAAGATATTGATTAGTACTTTTCTTTTGAAAATAATAAAATAAATTATTATTTAAAGTAAATATAAATTAACAGTTTCTAACCGAAATAATAACGAAAATAAAGCGAAATTTTCTTAATTGATATACTTATTCTGATCTGAATCAATGTCCCTATGGAATTGTTCAAGGACGTTTGTCAACATAAATTTAAATCATGGTTAATTCCAATAATGATACATAAATTGGTCCCTCCATCTCATAACTTCTCTACACTATGAAGGGATATAAAAGCATTTTCATTTAACGTAGAAGTCTTCATTGCTTTCACACAATGATTCTTTAATAGAATCAGGATCCAAATTTATGATCTGATATAAACTTTAAAAATAGATTTATTGAGATGAATTATTCTTTAAGTGTATACGAAATGAGGGATGCCACAGGTAAAGTTAAAAAATTATAGCGGGATTGCTATGTGCATATATGTTTTGTCTTGCAATTAAAAAAATCAAGTACTTGAACAGAAAAGCTGGGAAAAGAAAACAGAAAAATTTACTTTAAAATTTTAGATTTAAAACTGCAATAATATTTTTCTGTGTTACATCTGTGACGGTAATGCATACACAAGGTAAATATTCAAAAAAAAATTCAGTTTCTATTTTGTAAAAATATTTCTTGAACAAAATAGCTTGAAAATAACTATATGACTGTTCTTTTTCGGAGAGTTTTACTTCTTTTTGTGTCTTCAACTAACCATTCATTAGTTACTATGTTTTCCAAAGTAACTTCTCGAACAAAGCACTTCCGTTTACAGCAATTAATTTTCGCACAAGAAGAATAAAGAAGATCATTATTCTTATAAATAAATAATTTTCTTCTTTACAGCATTTTTAGCATAACTAGAACTTATATTAGAATCATATCTTCCCACTCTTAAATAAAAACTTACCTGCCAGCTTTTGTCTTTAACATATAAAACGAATTTGAAAGCTATATAATGTTGTTAGTAAATATATAGTTCCTAAGCGTACATAATGTACGATACAGAGAAAAATACATTTTAAGAATTTTTTACATTATTTTTAGATCATTCTTTTTAACAAATCCTTTTTAAGCAGACTTCCATCACAATATTTTTGATGAGTACCTTCTTTTTCGAGAAACAAGCAAGCGCACGAATATAAAACGAACTCTGATATTTTCCTAAATCAGATGGATTTATACTGATAAACGAGCTTTTATTGCCACTAGGATTTTTCTTTCGAAAGGCAGAAAAAAATCAAACAAGCAAACAAACGAATAAAAAAAATAGGAGCAAGTGTCTGCATATTTCCTTCTTACTTCATATTGTATTATTTTGTCCCATTTATTGTTGAGATAGCAAACGAAAAAGGGGGATAAAATCGGGAGTATTGGAGTGAGATTTGTAACTAAATGTTAAAGGGAATACGCTCTCGAATAAAGGAAAGCAAGTAACAAATATCGGGCTATCAAGTATATGGGAAAAATTCAGGTATGCATATTTTGCTTGCACACATATGTTTACGAAATAATGTAAAGAAACTAAAAGCTAGATTTTTTTCTTCGTTTTGTTTGTTTATCTTCTAAATTTATTGCTTCATAATGTGGACAGAATTTCAATAGGACATTGGATCTAAAAACACAATATTTACAACGACAACAACAACAAAAAAACTCTATAAGAAGTTATGCAATAATAACAAAAACTATTCATATCCAAAAAGTTTTTGTTTGTGTAATGCCCTAACAGCACTTATCATAAATTACGGCGTATAGCGCGCCCTTTTAACACAAAAAATAAGATCGAAATTTACGGGTGCGCGTTATACACCGGGTATGAAAATAAGAGTTCTCAAAATAAGAAAAATAAATCATCATAAAAAAACTGGACGTCTACATATGTCGAAATCGGTTTATTTGAAAGAAATGACATTCCTTATGAACTTAAAGGGCTGTAATTTTAGCAATATACTATTTTTCCTAAAATTTTTGGGATAATACCATAAATAAGTGGCTTCAAAATTTAACAGAATTGCATTCGCACATTTAAGGATTTTTTGTAAAAAGTAGGTGCGCGTTATACGGCGAATATACCTAAAAGTCAAAAAATACTGCTTGAAAATATAGGTGTGCATGATATACTCCGGTGCGTGCTATACGCTGGATTTTAAGGTAGTAATTTTTACTAGTACTTAGTTTTCTAAAAATTAATTTTTTTGCATTTAAAATGTCTCCTGCGAGGTGAATTCTTCTAATACAACAAAACATTTATTTAATGTTACATAAACTATCATACATGAAGGTTTGATGGGTTTAATTAGTGTTAAAAAAATTTTCTCATTGAAAAATTCCAGATCTCATATAAAATTGTATGAATAAAAATGTATGATGCATACATACTATTAGAAAGTATTATTCTTTCCTACTGAATTTCATGATAATTCATGTCATGATTAGAGATTTAAGCTTTTTCCCTGCTTCCACCTAAAAATATACACGTACGTAATTTGATCGTAAGTGTTTAAGTGAATAAAAAGAAAAAAAGAGAGTAAATTAAAGATTTTATATATTCATTCTATTTATTTTAATATTTTTATTTAATGTAAGTTCAGTATTTTTTAAGACAGAAAAATTTATAGGAGGAAAATTTCCTCAAAATGTAATGATTTTTTGACCACAATCTTATAGCTGTTCATAAAAAGAACTAGCCTTAATTTTTTTAAAGCCTTTCATGCTAATGAAATGAAGTATTTGTTCAATTTTCAGTATACTTTTAATTCTATCGTTAAATATACTATCTGTATTTGAATAATGACAGGAATTCTTATGATAGAAGTTATAAACTTCCATGATCTATTTTTCCCTTGAAATAAGTCACTTTTATATAATTTGTTTTACAAGGAGAGGGCACGACTAAGGAAATTCATTTCAGGTCAAGACTTGGTGTAATAGTAGTATTCTTTAGGGTGTTCAACCCTTAATGTAATTCCGCCGAATGGCCCGTCAATTCGTAGAAAACCGCGTTCGAAATTCATGCTTAGCTTTAATAGAAAAGAGTTTAAATTTCTTTCACCGACCCATTAAAATTACTTAAAATTATTATTAATTAAAATTATTTAAAATAATTATTAATTAAAATTAATTATTAATTAAAATTACTTAAAGCTATTAAAAATTAAAATTACTTAAAATTATCAAAAATTAAAAGTACTTAAAATAATTATTAATTAAATTAATTATTATTTAAATTAATTATTATTTAAACTAATTATTAATTAAAATTACTTAAAATAATTATTATTTAAAATTAACTATTATTTAAATTAATTATTAATTAAAATTAACTCTTCTGTAAATTAATTATTAATTAAAATTAACTATTATTTAAATTAATTATTAATTACATTAACAAAATAATTATTAATTAAAATTAACTATTATTTAAATTAATTATTAATTAAAATTAACTATTATTTAAATTAATTATTAATCAAAATTAACTATTATTCAAATTAATTATTAATTAAAACTATTATTTAAATTAATTATTAATTAAAATTAACTATTATTTAGATTCATTATTAATTACAATTACTTAAAATAAGTATTAATTAAAATTAATTATTATTTGAATTAATTATTAATTAAAATTAATTATTATTTGAATTAATTATTAATTAGAATTACTTATAATTAATTATTAATTAAATTAATTATTAATTATAATTACTTAACATTGTTTAAAACTAATTATTAAATAAAAATAATTAAAATTCTTAAACGTATTACTAATTAATATTAGTTAAAAGTATTATTAATTAAAATTATTTAAAAGTACTATTAATTAAAATTATTTAAAAATATTTTAAATTAAAATTAATTATTCATTAAAATTATTTAAAATTAATATTAATTAAAATAATTATTTATTAAAAGTATTTAAAACTAACATTAATTAAAATAATTACTTATTAAAATTAGTTAAAATTAATATTAATTTGAATAATTATTAATTAAAGTTATTTAAAATTATTATTAATTAAAAATAATTAATCAATATTTATTTAAAATATTTAATTAGTAATAATTAAAAAATAAATAATTAATATTAATTTAAAACATTTAATTAATAATAATTAAATTAATTAATTATTATTAATTAAAACTATTAAAATTACTTAAATACATTTATTAAAATTATTTAGATATTTTTTTAAAAATTAAATCAATTTATTTAAAAAGGACCTATTAAGTATTTCATATAATTATAAATAAATTAATTTAATAATAATATATTTTATAAATTATTTTGTATTATATATATAATATTTCATTTATAGTATATTGTATTTCACATTATAAAACTAATTGCAAGCAATTTTTATGTAAAATATCATTTCATATATTTATTTTATATGTTTTATTATAAATATTATTTATATAAAATATAATTATTAAACATTGTATAAATATTTATATAATTACAGTAAAATATTTATTTTATAAAATAAAATAATAAATAATTTTTTTTTCATTTTAAAAAATAGTTAAGGAATTTAAAGAAAAAAGTTTTTCGCGGGATTCGAACTCGGATCCACCCGCATTGAAGGCAGGCGACCTGCCAACCGAGCCTCTGCTCCGGTGAAAAAAATTGAAACTGAATTGTATAAAAGCTAAGCTTGAATTTCGAATGCAATTTTCTCTGAATTGACTGGCCATTCGGCGGAATTACATTAAGGGTTGAGCACCGTAAAGGAGTACTACTATTACACCAAGTCTTGACCCGAAATGAATTTCCTTAGTCGTGCTCTCCCCTTGTTAGACAAGAATGCGGATGCAAGAAGTTTTGAATAAATTAATTTAATGCATGTGTAATGTCGGTTCACTCCTAGGAGAGCCCCCACCCTTGGCGCGAATTACTTTGGTTGGCGATAATTGCGCCATCATGGTAACCTTGCTTTTAAATACAACATATGGCAACCCTAACTTTTTCTAGAATTTTCGTCATTTGTGTGGGCGCGCATTTCAAATTTCATTTTGTTGTTAGGCACCGGGTTGAAAGTATGGCTGCGCTTGTAAGTGAATACACGTTAGAATTTTTTACGTTATTGAATGCTAGAAGCAAGAAAGAATTGATTGAATGGTGTATGAAAGAAGGATTAATTGCTTCAAGTTATGAATGTCCTAAATGTAATGAGCAAATGGGATTAAATGAACGAAAGAGTGTTGTTTTGGATGGATTTGAATGGAGATGTCGAAAAAAAGGTGTGAAAACGCATGATGTTTGCAGAAGTATAAGAAAGAATTCGTGGTTTTCCAATAGTAAGTTAATCGGCAATAAAACGTGTTCTCCGTAATCACACCAGCCACGCAGAAGGCATGTTCGACCATTACCTCGCTGAGTATTTATAGCGTCTCGCGATCACTCACTCAGCGACGAGACTTTTCCAGAATTTTTAAAAGCAGTTGTTACACTTTACCTCCACTTGGGAAGGATCAACAATAAGAAAGTAAGTGCTGTTGTTATATTTTTTATCTTAAATGTTAAATTTCTGTATTGTTTACATGTATTTTCATTGCGCATCCATCTTATACTGCTATATTTACTTGTAACCGTTGTCGGGTTTGCTTGGCGCCATTTCGTTTTCGCTTGGCGCTTTTTCCGGTTTGGCGCCAAGGGTGGGGGCTCTCCTAGGAGTTTACCCAGTTCTCTTTCAACCGATATGGATTTTCTGTAAAAAAAAGTATTTAAATTAAAAAAAAATGTAGATAAATAATAATTGGAAGACTTTTTATTCTCTTTTAGCAGTTGAGCAGTCTTCAATATCAAATAATGTCAATCGTAAAGTATTTTAATTAAAACGCTATCAATATGCAGATATTTTATATTACTTAAGAAGTTTGGTAGAGCCTTTTAAGATAAATATTGTTGAAGAAAATGAATGATCAGTGATTCTCAAGACACGAACATAACCATATTGACATTTAATGACAATCCACAACAAAATGTGGTTCAGAGTACTTTGATAAAAATATATTAGAGTTCTTGTATCAAATTATTGACTTGAGGCTTAGTAACGTCATAGTATTTTTCTAATTTAAAAAATGAAACAACGCTCATAAAGAAATGAGTAACTTTTACGTCAGAAATAATCTAACTTACTTAAGCAACTAAAGAGAGAATATTTATTCTACAGCTTAAAAAATCTCTAATATAATAATTTACCACATATTATTTAAATTAAAAGTGTTAGCTTTTTAAGACAACAAATTTTTCATAAATTTCCAGCTTTCTTGTTCATTAAATGTCCAAAAGGGAAAATCAGTATAATTTATTAATTGCGTAGAATGAACTGATAGATTTGTCAGAAAAGGAAATAATTTCTCATACACTATTTGGCTTACATAATTTAAATGAGCAAACACATTTTTACATAATGATAGTAATTATCTTTTGAAATATTTAATGATATTTTGGTCCCCAGAAAGCGTCTATAGTATATAATGGTTTTTTAAAAATATAAGTTATTAATTATAACTTTTTAAATTGAAAAAAATTAAATTCTAAAGAAGGAAGTGATAAAAAATACAAATCTATACCTTCTAGATATGAATTCTTTACGAATAATCTAATTTTTTTTTCAATATAGTATAGCATTTTCAAAGAAAAGTACATTAGAACCATAAAGGACATTTTTTTTTTCAAAATAGTACATAACATTTTAAAAAGTTTTTCATATCTTGAATCATATTTTACACAGTTATTTTAAATTATAATTCACATTAAATCTCCAAATTTACTAAATAAAAAAAAAAGTATTGCATAGAAAATCTTCATCCCATCACATATGCTCGAAATAACATGCACAAAAGCAACAAAAATAAATTAGCATTGAACAATGTAGTAGATTATTTAAATCTCAAATCTAACAAGATATTCAAAAAATATAGCTATTTATGAATATAAAAATTGCAAAATACGAACTCTTTCATTCTAGATTAATCTATGTAAAATATGATGGAAAATCTTACATAATTCATCTGAATTAAACAAAAATAAAAATACAACTGCAATAAATATAGAAACTTACTAAGCAATTCTTATTATATGTGGTTTATTGTAAGTATTCACATAACTTTTTAAGAAATTTTCTGCATTTCTTAGAGATACATTACATATGTGCATTTATTAGTATAATATTTAATCTTCTTATGTATATATGTAGAAATAATATGCTTTAATATTAACTCCCAAAATTTTTCGAGTTTCAAAGTAAGTGATTTAAAATCATGCACTTTCTACAGTTCTACTAAATTATTCCATTTCCAATTTAATTCGTTTTGAGGCTTATAAAACATTGAAAATAGGCTTACAAACTCGTAGTCAAATCAGAGTCCTATATTTAGTTGAGCCCTTTTCAAGAATGGGAAACTCATTAACATATATGCAAGAACCGAGAATTATAATCTTATTCCAAAGTTTCTGAACAAAAGACGAACAAATAAATCTTTCAAAATTGCTAGAATTTTCAAATATAACTTCCAAGTGGCAAATAAGCTGAAATTGTAATTTCTGTTTTTACTTGTTGTTATGGCGAAAACTATTTAATGGCACCCGTGAAGTGATTGTTCTATTTCTCGAAATGTTAAAAGGAATATTTTGCTGATGTAAAATATAATTCTTTTTCATGTTTAAGTAAATATTCTCATAAAATCAAATATGCACGCATAAGTCTGCTTTTAAGAACTTTGAAGAATTAGATGTATTTTATTGCTCTAAAATATATTAGCAGATTTTCAAATATCGTCTTTTTATGCATATATTTTGTTGCCCCTTTGTTAGTAATTTATATTAGAAAAGTTTCTTCAATACATTAATATCTTCTACAGAAATAGCTATTATATAATATTAACAAGTATAAAATCAATTTTGCTTTACTATTATAACTTTATATAATATGTAAGGAGCAATTTTTACTCGAAATTTAAATATATGTATTTGTAACTATCTGATTCAAATATTACTTTATAACGTCATATATTTTTTAAATATCTTAGCTTTTCGAATATAAACAGATCCGTATATAAGCCAAGAGTACGCTTTTTCTTTAAAAATTTACCTAAAATTCAAATCCCCTATATAATCCAAATTGAAAGAAAAGTTTCTGTAATTTTCCAGCATGTTGTCAAGAAAGCGAAAATAATGCCAAGCAGGTAAAACGGGTAGAATATTTTTGAATTAAATTGCTGTTAATTGAAACGTCAGACCACAACGACGATGCTTTTCTTTTGGTAAACCCATCTGAAGCTGAAACAATTTTTTCATTTGTTATCTTATGCAATATCTGTGCTAGTCATATTTTCTATGCCAATTTTTTGGGAAATAAAATTAGTATACGTCACGTTTTATGGTCTAGCTCAGTGTTTCTCAAATTTCAATACTGGCGACCCAATTTTCAATCATAATTTTTGTCGCGCCCCCTGTACAACAATAATGTATTTACAGCAATAAAAATGCACTTTGAGAGAGAGACGCTAAAGTTACAATACGATCTTAATTACAAATCGTACAAATTAATACGATAAGTATATTAAATTTTGTGTATATGTAACTTTTAAGTAATATATATTTTAAGAAAAAATTACTTAAAATATATATTACTTACTTATTATTATGTTATTTTTCTTTCTCTAATTTTTAAATTGGAACAGATCGCAAAATGATATATTTAATTAAAGATTTATTTCCTTCAGCATTCATTTCTCAAAGTACAAATGTCGTTAGAAAAATAGTCTAGTCTATGTTGCTCTCTATCATATCCATCACATCTGGCATTATAGGGTACGTTTGCGTGAGTCTGGGCAACCTATCGGACGTCTGCGCAAAACATGTAAAAATGCTTTTCCTCGTACAATTCCAGTCAGTTTTGGTCGACTCGATACTCCTATAGCTACCGAATCTAGCTTGAATGAACATTTTTTTAAAATTTACACGTTAATTGTAATTCACGGTAATTAAGTATTTTCGGCAGTAGATTAAAACAATATCATACATACATTTTTAAGTCGTAAGCAAACATTCGATGATAATAAAGAATCAACAAGTACACAGACGAACGAGCATGGTTCCGAAAATTAAATCAAGGCGATATTCTCAAAAATACTTAAATTTTGGATTTACCACTACTGAAGTAAATGATGGGGAAAAAAGCCCCAGCTCGATATGTGTTAAAACTTACAAATCTGTAGAAACACATGTGAAAGTTGTTTTTAAAACATGTAAAATCATTTAGCTATGTTGACAAAGAAATTTAATAAGTATTTTCTGGATGAGGACAGCTTGGTAGCAAGTTACGAGTGGATTCGGGATCTATTTCAAGAGATACTCCAAAAGGGCTCTCAACTTCCGAAGAAGAAATCTTCATAGATTTAAGATGCAGTGAAAAATTAAAAGGCAATTTTGTAATAAATCGCTCTTTGAATTTTGGGTAGAGGTGGATGAGGAATTATCTGTACTGAAAACAAAAGCACTTCGTATACTATTACCATTTTCAACATCCTACCTTTGTTAAAAACGGATTTTCTGCGGTGGATGCTTTGAAAACAAAATATAGATCTCAGCTAAATATAGAAAAATAGACTCAGAGTGTCAATTTCTGATATTAAACCTTCCTTTGAAAAACTTTCCTCTACAAGACAAGCCCGTGGAAGTAGCTAATAATTATTAAACTTGTTCTTAATTTAGTAATAAGATTGATTGATTGAATATTAACGTCGCACTGTTCAGCTGCATGAAGGCTTTTGACGAAGGACCACGTAATTTTGAACCATGGTCAAGTGACGTGGATGACACCTGAGCTGGCACCCCTCTCTCTTAACTACCACACCACACCAACGGGAGAACGTTTCAGCTCTCGACAGATTTAACGTGCATAGCTGCCCTACACGGCGGGTCTTTAGTGGTACTGGGCTCGAACCCGTGACAAGGCACCCACAATACGATACCTATACCACTCGGCTACCGCAGCCAAATTTAGGAATAAGAAATTATTTATAAAATACCTTCTTCAGTACTGATACATTAAACGTATACTGGCTGAAACACCAACTCTTCGCACGAGTTTATTTTTTAAAAAAATAAAACAATATTCTTGATATAATAGCTGAACTGTAAGGAGAGTAAAACTGCGTGCACCACATTGTATACAAAAATGTA
The DNA here is from genome assembly GCA_019973935.1 of Trichonephila clavipes. Classification (NCBI taxonomy): domain Eukaryota; kingdom Metazoa; phylum Arthropoda; class Arachnida; order Araneae; family Nephilidae; genus Trichonephila; species Trichonephila clavipes. Next base: position 530,241 of record BMAU01020564.1, read on the forward strand.
AAATGATTTTTTTTAGATAAATGCTATAATTGTAAATAACTGTTTAAAAGAACTGTAATTTTAAACCTCACAGAATTGGTATTTAGAATTAATGTTAAATAACGAAAAATAAAATAAAATTCCGATGAAAAATAATTGTGTTACTTTTTAACATTTAAAGTGAGAAGACTTCAAAATGTTTTAACCCGGGAGCAGGCGCGTACTCGATACTAACGCTAATAGTAGTGCGGGGAGACTCAGTCACCCCTCTGATTTGTTTAGAATTATTTTTACTGTACACGAAACAAATCGGAATTCTATTGAATATTTTAATTTATAGAAAGTATACCTACCTTCTTTCAAGGACTAATCAATTCTTTGATGATTTGAGAAAAAATCCAATAAAACTGAACTAAAATGATTCAAAAGTACAAGGCCATAATAAAGGACGCAAATCAGACACTTTTCACTAATATTACAGAAACGTTAAATCAATCAATTCTTTTCCAAATATAAACTCTATTATTTACAATTTCCCTAAGCGAGAAGCAAACGCATAAAAGATGGGACAGAACTAATATTGAATAACCATAACGAGTAATATTTTTTATGTTAAAACGTAATAAAAATCTCTCATTGAAGAAATACAGCAAATGAAACAAAATGTTGTTTTTTTTAATTTGGTTTTGGGATCAAAGATAGCTATTTGATGACGGAAAAAGGCCAGATAATAAACATAAATTATGTCAGTGTTGTTGTGTGAATTTTTTTTTATTATGGAAGAAAGCATTTTGTTTTACTTCTCTTTCCGGTTATTTTTTTTAAAAAAAATCTTTAAATTTTCGATATGCTCGCGCCCCCCTTGTAGGGTCATCGCACCCCCCCAGGGGGGCGCGCCCCACACTTTGAGAAACACTGGTCTAGCTATATTCGTACCATCGAAAATTTCGCAGCATGATGGTCATACTCATTCAGACATCCATTTAAATGAATGTGAATTTCATGAATGCTTCGGAAATTTGAATTTTGTCACTGTGTTTGAAGAATAAATGTGATTAATTTTTCTACGTTTCAAATAAAAGTTCCATTCAATACACAGTAAAAGTATAGTAATTAAAATGACTTGCTCTTGGCTAATGAAAAAAAAAACAATTTATCTTAAACCACATTTTGTTCACGATTAACGGATCAATATATAAGCCGATCCTCTTATTTTCCCTTTAAAAAGGTTAAAATTATTCTTGGCTTATACATGGAAATGTGCGGTAAATTTAAGGGAGTTCACCAATGTGATGGCCTGTTTTTTAAGGTATCCGACTACGTTCGGAACCGTAATTTTTCAAAAGCACATAAATGGATAATTTTCATGATATTTAGTGTCACTTAGATTAGAATATATACATAAAATTGTTTTAAGGACATTGTGAGAAAAAAATTTATTTAAATATAATATTTTGGCAAAAAACTAACTTAGAATAATCTTTTATCCAAATGTTCTCCTTCTGTGAAAAATGCTTCTATTATAATAATATTTTGCTTGTATATAGCTCAGAATTCTCTACAGAGGCTTAACTAGAATTTTTGAAATATATAATTAAGAAGTGGGTCTATTCATATTTTACAACAACAGAGGGGAGCAATTTTAAGAAAAAAACGCCAATAGTTATTTTAATTGGTGGTAACTCTGAAAATAATGAGATTTTTTTCAAAAATTTTAGTTAAGCCTCTGTTGAGAGGTCTGAGCTATATACAGGCAAAATATTATTATAATAGAACCATTTTTCACAAAAGGAGAACATTTGGAAAAAAGATTTTTCTAAGTTAATTTTTTGCCAAAATATGATATTTAAATAAATTGTTTTTGTCAAAATGTCCTTAAAACAATTTTATACATGTATTCTAATCTGAGTGACACTAAATATCATGAAAATTATCCATTTATGCATTTTTTTAAAATCAGGGTTCCGAACGTAGTCGGATACCTTAAGCATTTGTAAGAAATTTATTTTGATAACCAGTAGAATGATAGAACTTTTTATCATATATTTATATGTATCTTTAGGATATGTATGTAAAATTTTAGCCAAAAATATCCAATAGAACCAGAGCTATGGCGCTCTGAACACACCCACCTCGAAAAAATTGACGCTCCCATTCTCAACGATTCGGGATGATCGGCTTATCTAAAAAAAAAAAAAATAGCGGCGTTTTAATCTACAAGCTTAAATGCACTAAATGAACAATATTCCATTGAAAATATCGAAAATTGGATTTTTGGTAGACTTCTGTAGAAAAAATTTCGAATTTCATGGGGGGGGGTTGTTATGCTTTTGTTATAAAAAATAAAAAATATTTTGAATTTTAGAATAATCGTAGTTCATTTGGTGAGTATATTTGTTCTGAGTATACCCCATAAATTTGAATTCATTCAGTCAAACCGTTCTTGAGATATGATGGAGGAAAGTTTGAAAAACACAGTTTTGAAAACAAACGCGTTTAAAATTTCAAGTCCGAGTAAAACAATAAAAATCTTAATTTATCGCACCGAACAGCTGCTCTTCTAACACCTGCTTCTTTATAACGACTTCAAATTTTAAAAAATCACTTTACTACCGTATTTTAGACATGTTAAAGAAGCAATTTAAGAAAAAAAAATTATTTTTATTTTTTGAACCCTCTGTTTACTACACTCCTCACTTAACTGTAACTGAGTGCGCCATACTTTCCCTCTTTCCTACCCCAACGGAAACTTTGTACCCCGTATCGGGATTTTCTGTAAACTGGAAACTGCTGTTTTAGGTTTCTATGAAGTTAAAAACTAATGAAACTAAAAATCACACAGCAAGCGAAAATGGCAAAGCTAATGTAAATAAACGACTTTGCTGATAGTTACAGTCACAGCTTAATGGATTCCTCTTCTTCTCTGTAGTTTTTAATGTAAAATAATGGATTTATTCTCAAGTAAAAAAAATGTAAACATTGAGGTGGGAGTGGCATTTAAACTGCTGACAGAGCTGTCAAAATATTTAAAATGCATTTTACTGCGTTTAAAATAATCAGATCGTTTCGAAACTTCACTCAATTGTACAAAAGGTATCAAACTACATTTTAAACTAAAAATTGAAAAATCGATATTTTCATCGATTTTCGGTTTTTGAAAGGTGCCAAGTTCTCTTAACAACTGATTCCCTCATGCTCGTCGTGGTGCTCCCGCCACATTTATAGTGACAATGGAACCATTTTGTTGGAGCTCGTAGAAAACTTGACGAAAAACGAAAGTTATGGCTTTCTTTACCAACTAATGAAGCCATCTCCTACTACTTATCCAAATCTTCAATAGATTGGCACTTTATTCCACCCTCATCACCACATTTTGGAGGTATTTGGGAATCAGGAATTTGATCCGTCAAATTTCATCTGAAGAGAGTGTTGGGAGAAACCATATTAACTTTTGAAGAGTTAACAACTTTGCTCACACAAATCGAAGGATTACTTAATTCCAGGCCTCTCTCCTACGTTAATGACTCTGAAATAGGATGCATATCTACACTCACACCTTCACATTTTCTTACAGCTGATGTTCTTCTTTCAGTTCCAGAGGAGTTTCCTTCAACCTCCAACCACAAAGATCGTTGGGAGTTGCTACAGAATATCAAACGGGGCTTTTGGAAGAAGTGAAGCTCCGAATTTATTTCTCCCTTACAACCTCGCATGAAATGGCAGGATGCACAACCAAACTTGAAGGATGATGACATCGTATTGATCAAAGAGGAGGGTCCTCCTGGTACATGGCCAATGGCTCGAGTTCTTCAAGTGCATCCAGGCAACGACGAACTGGTTCGAGTTGCAACTGTGAAAACACAAGACTCAGTTCTCAATCCGTAAACTTCACAAACTTCCTATATATCCGAACTAGTTCGTATATAGGGTGAGAGTATGTTTACTACTCTCCTCACTTAACTGTAACTGAGTGCGTCATACTTTCCCGCTTTCCTACCCCAACGGAAACTTTGAGCCTCGTATCGGGATTTTCTGTAAACTGGAAAAGCAACGAGCAGACGCAAGGTCTTGTCCGCATCATTTCGCAAATTTTCATTTAACCGCATTACTACCTTTTAGTGTAAACTTTAATTGTAAATATTTATTTTCTTTAAACATAAACATATGAACCATCTCCATCTCTGGCTGTTATTCGAACTCAACCAACGGCATCAGTTGGAGGCACCGACGATATTATTAACGATTCACAGAAACAAGAGATAAGTAAAAATTTCGTTGATAAAGATGATCAAATTTTTGACAAAAATGATATACGCAACAAGTTAGAGAAACTTGAATTACTTATACGGAATTTGATAAAGCGGATACTGCTTTACCTATTGAATCTTCTGAAATGGAAGAATTCGAAACAAAATATTATGAAACCAAGGCCAAGCTGCAAAATATCTTAGAAAATTTATCTGTGAGAACATATGTATATAATAATTCTGATGTTTTTGAAAATGTTTCAAATATGAAATCTAGGCAATTTTAAGTTACCAAAAATTAATATTGAGCGTTTTTCTGTTAATTATAAAGATTGGCCTTCATTTAAAGATTTATATGCATCAATAGTGCGTGATAATATGTGTTTATTGAATATACAAAAATTTCTATATCTTAGAGGTTTATTGCTGTCAGAACCAGTAAATATAATTGAGCATATTCCTATTACTGAAACTGCTTATAACGAGACTTGGGAAAAATTATTAGCTCGTTATGATAAAAAAAGCAAATAATTTTTTCATTTATTAAAACATTCATGGAACAACCTCCTTTTAACGATACTAACTCTTGCAACTTACACAACATAGCAGATACTTCCGACGAAGCAATTAGAGGTCTTAAATCTATTGATTTACATTTTGTTACAAAAGGTTGATCCTAAAATGCGCCAAGAATGGGCGCAATTCTCAAATAATATTGATTTTTCCACATTTGAAGCATTTATAGAATATTTAAATAACAGATGTACATACTTAGAACTTTATAACGTTAGCGTTACTCAAGAAAAACAAACTTATATTAATAAATCGAAATCTAACATTAGTTTAAAATGTTCATGTTGTAAAATGAATCATCTTGTATTCAAATGTTCTAAATTTAAAGAAATGTCTGTTAAAGAGCGGAAACAATTTGTTAATAAACAAAAATTATGCACGAACTGTTTATCTGATAAGCATACTAAATCACATTGTAATTCAACTTTTACTTGCCACTTTTGTAAGAAAAAGCATAATTCCCTATTACATGATAATAATTTTAAAAATTATGCAATGTCAGCAAATAAATCTCATCGTGCTAAAGGTCAAAACCAGACAGGAAATGATACTAATCAAAACAAAGAATTTACAGCTTCCGTGAACTCTATACAAACCTTAAAAATATTTTGCGGGAGAACTGTCAAGTTCGAGTTATGACGGACAGCGGAAGTGAATCAACATTTATTTCTGAAAAATGTTTAAAACTGCTAGGCCTAAAAAGAAAAAAACGTTAGATTTCAAATAAAAGGATTACAAGATTCTAAAATCGCGATGATTAAAGGGTGTGTCGAAATAGATGTAGTATCGTTACACAATCCCAAGGTCAAACTACCAGTTAAATCATATGTTTTGGAAAAACTAACTGCTCCGTTACCGACCGAAAAAATAAATCAAGTACATTTCTCTCATTTTAAAAATGCCTGTTTAGCGGATCCGAAATTTTTTATCCCAAACAATATGGATATGATTCTGGGATCTGACTACTTTCTTTCTATTTTGCTTCCTGGGCAAATTACTTGCCCCCAAAGTAATTTAATCGCTCAAAATTCCATTTTTGGTTTCCTAATTTCAGGCAAATTAACTGATTCTTTAAACTCAAATTCAATGCTAAATCTTCACATTAATCGTACAAATATTGACAATCAATTAAAGCAATATTTTGGGAATTAGAAGACATTCCTAACGTAAAAGATAAAATATTAACTTCTGAAGAGCAATTTGTGGAAACACACTTTTCAAAATACTTATGCATGTAATTCCGATGGACGCTTTGTTGTAAAACTTCCATTTTATAAATCAAATTCAGAATTGGGAGACTCAAAACCCGCAGCAATTTCTCGCTTATTATCAATGGAGCGGAAATTTAAAAATAACCCAGTTTTTGAAAAACAATACAAAGAATTCATGAACAAATACGAATCGCTAGGTCACATGAGCTTAGTAAATTCCAGTTCCCATACTTCCAAAGATCAGAATTTTTTACCGCATCACGCCGTTATCAAGCCATCCAGCACTACAACAAAGTTATGAGTAGTTTTTGACGCATCTTGCAAAACTGCAAATGGTGCGTCATTAAATTCTCTGCTAGGCATAGGTCCCAAATTACAAAGGGATATTTTTGAAATATTGCTTAATTTTAGAATTCCTAAAATTGTATTTACGGTAGACATTGAAAAAATGTACCGTCAAATTTTAATAGATGATGAAGATCAGAAATACCAACAAAAAATTCTTTGGAGAAATAACTTTAATGAAAACATTCCCACATACAAGCTAAAAACTGTCACCTACGGTTTAGCCTCAGCTTCCTTTTTGGCCACTAGGTGTATTAAGCAAATCGCTTTCGATAATAAAGATAATCCCAACCTCTCCCGAGTTTTACAGGAAGATATTTATATGGATGATTTACTATCAGGAACAGATACGCCAAATAACGCGAAATAACGCATTCTCCATTTGCAAGGACATTGCTCATGTTTTGAGTACTCGCGGATTTCATTTAAGAAAATGGAATTCTAATTCCACCGAATTTCACGCTCAATTTTCAGAACATAGTTCTCATGATACACGAGTTGAATTTTCCAAAGATTCTAATGAAAGTTCCGAAGTATTAGGCTTATTTTGGAATTCCTCCAATGACACTTTTGGTTTCCAACCATCGCTTGAACTTACACCACCACTCACAAAGAGACTATCTGAATCTTCTAAAATTTTCGATCCTTTAGGACTTCTTTCACCTTGTACAGTATTCATGAAGATTTTTTTATCAAAAACTTTGGCTTACAAAAGCAGATTGGGGTTCTTCCATTCCACAACAATTAACAAAGGATTTAATTTCAAAGGATTAAGTTTCAAAAGGCATTTAATGAAATCAACTATCTCACTGTTCCTAGATGGGTCATCCTTACAGCAGACAACACAATAGAATTGCATGGTTTTGCAGATGCTTCTTCATTAGCTTATGCTGCTGCAATCTACTGTCGGCAAAACCACAACGGCAAAATAAAGGTTCAACTACTTGTATCAAAAACTAAAGTAGCCCCTGTCAAACAAGTTTACATTCCTCGATTGGAGTTGTGCGGTGCGCATTTACTATCCAAGCTATTTAACTCGGTCTTACGGACATTAAAACATTATACCTTTGATGTATTCGCTTGGACGGATTCTAAAATAGTTCTCTCCTGGCTGTCTAGTCGCCCTCGTAAATGGAAAACTTTCGTAGCAAATAGAATATCTGAAATTATGGAAGTTCTACCTACAAAGCATTGGAGACATGTGCCTTCTTAGAAAAATCCCGCAGATATTGCATCCCGAGGTATTGATCCTAAATGCTTACCAGATTGCATGTTATGGTGGCAAGGACCATCCTAGCTAAGGCTAGAAACTTCTAGTTAGCCCAAGGCTGAATCCAGTTGCGATGAGGCTTCGGATGAGGTAAAAGCGGAACAAAAATCAGGCTCCATCTTCAATCTGTTTACTCACACATCAAATGATGTAATTTATGATTTATTCGAACACTACTCTTCACTCACCAAAATAATTCGCATTTTTGCTTATTGCCAAAGATTTATTAAAAACTTTAAAAAAAATTGCATCATCTCAAAGATCATCGATCAGTTCATCCCATATTAATACTACTTCACTTACCTTTTCGGAAACCAAAACCGCTGAAGAAACCATCATTCGTTGGGTTCAAGTCATCCACTTTCAGGAAGAAATACAAAGCATTAAGAAACAGATTTCTCTGCTACCCCAAAGTCCATTACGTTCTCTTCATCCATTCATAGATGAACATAGTTTAATGCGGGTGGGATGAATATTGCAAAATTCTCAGCTTCGATTCAATTCCAAGCATCCTATCATACTTCCTTCTCAGCACACTATTAGTGAACTCCTTATCAAGGAACAACACATCGCTCATTTACATGCCGGGCCGACTTTGTTAGCTCACGTTCTTCGACAGTACCATTGGATCGTAGGAAGTAGAAAATTAATTGACAAATGTATTAGAAAATGCTTGAAGTGTAACAAATTCAAAACATCCACCACAACTGATGGGCAATTTACCAAAACACCGTGTCACGCTGGAGAGACCTTTCTTCAGTTGCGGAATTGATTATGCTGGTCCTGTACTGATTAAATGCAACAAAGGTCGAGGGACTAAATCTACAAAGGGTTACATTGCTTTATTTGTATGCTTAGCAACTAAAGCTGTTCATATTGAAGCAGTCGGAGACTTAACAACTGATTCCCTCATGCTCGTCGTGGTGCTCCCGCCACATTTATAGTGACAATGAAACCAATTTTGTTGGAGCTCGAAGAAAACTTGACGAAAAACGAAAGTTATGGCTTTCTTTACCAACTAATGAAGCCACATCTCCTACTACTTATCCAAATCTTCAATAGATTGGCACTTTATTCCACCCTCATCACCACATTTTGGAGGTATTTGGGAATCAGGAATTCGATCCGTCAAATCTCATCTGAAGAGAGTGTTGGGAGAAACCATATTAACTTTTGAAGAGTTAACAACTTTGCTCACACAAATCGAAGGATTACTTAATTCCAGGCCTCTCTCCTACGTTAATGACTCTGAAATAGGATGCATATCTACACTCACACCTTCACATTTTCTTACAGCTGATGTTCTTCTTTCAGTTCCAGAGGAGTTTCCTTCAACCTCCAACCACAAAGATCGTTGGGAGTTGCTACAGAATATCAAACGGGGCTTTTGGAAGAAGTGAAGCTCCGAATTTATTTCTCCCTTACAACCTCGCATGAAATGGCAGGATGCACAACCAAACTTGAAGGATGATGACATCGTATTGATCAAAGAGGAGGGTCCTCCTGGTACATGGCCAATGGCTCGAGTTCTTCAAGTGCATCCAGGCAACGACGAACTGGTTCGAGTTGCAACTGTGAAAACACAAGACTCAGTTCTCAATCCGTAAACTTCACAAACTTCCTATATATCCGAACTAGTTCGTATATAGGGTGAGAGTATGTTTACTACTCTCCTCACTTAACTGTAACTGAGTGCGTCATACTTTCCCGCTTTCCTACCCCAACGGAAACTTTGAGCCTCGTATCGGGATTTTCTGTAAACTGGAAAAGCAACGAGCAGACGCAAGGTCTTGTCCGCATCAATCCGCAGCACCTCCAGAGGTGTAATTTTCATTTAACCGCATTACTACTCTTTTAGTGTAAATTTTAACTGTAAATATTTATTATCTTGTAATATAAACATATGTACCATCTCCATCTCTGGCTGTTATTCGAACTCAACCAACGGCATTACCCTCCTTAACTGGAGTTTCCATTTGTATTTAATAATATAACATTTAAATTATTAATTAATATTTAAAACAATATAATTTTTTTTGCCTATTGAGTGGGGGAGTTCTTACGTGAATTTTTAAATTTCGGATTATAAATTGTTAAATTAAATATTTATTCTCTATTTGAATCTCAAGAAAATGGTTTTTTATCCATTGATTAGGAAATAACTTTAGTTTTTATTTCTTTAAAATATTTGAACGCAAAACAATTGTTACATACCAAACTCTCATTTAGTTATAAATAAAAACATTTGTACAATTGTTTTGAATAGAAATAGTTGTTTTGTAGTTCTGTTTTACAGCATTTTCAGTTACTGTAATGTGATGAATACGTTAGACTTAGTTATAGGAGTTCTTTTATGTGGTAGTTTCTTAGTTGCAAGAGAAAAATATGTTTACTAAAGAAAAATAAAATTGAAAACGCTGCTCAATAATCATAAATTCAATGATATTCTTAAGCAAATAATACGACTGCCTTTTTTTCCAACCGAAAACACCTGTCTAAGTGTCAGGTAAAGCTATTATGCTGATGGGTTGTGGCGTTTTCGTTTTTCAGTTATGGTGTTTCGTGCATTTGAAAAGCTGAATGCATTATGTCTTAATGGCACTCTTACCATCTCTACAGAATCTATATTTTTGTTTGTATAGCAGCATAATAAAGATATTTGAAGATATGTAAAAAGGTTTGTAAATAGTTATTTTTACAGCATTAAATTTTTTTATTTAGTTTTTCAGTATTTTTTCCTTTTATTTGCTTGAAATGTAATATATGCATACATACCTTGACTGTAATTAAAAATACATTACGGCCCTGAATTTTTTTACAGAATTAAAAAAATACGGCTATTATTAGGTATATTTTAGACACATAAGTCTACAGTTGTGTCTCGTAGAGTATTTAATATGAAAATGAATAATTCCAAAGTGCTTAAATTTAGCTTCTATTTACGGAGCTGTAAAATGGATATGAAATACATAGCAATTATTAGCAATTTCAATTTTAATGAAATTATTAATAATACTACATAGCATAATAATCATACACAATAAAGAAAAATACGTAAGACATGAATATAAAATTATATAAATCTAAATGAGTAATAAAAAGTTATAAAGGCAAAATAACGGCAGTTTTAATTATTTGAAATGTTTATAATGCAATAAATATAAGATATTCTGTTCTGTTGTATCTCTCTATATATATACTTGCATGTCATTAAATATTAAACCTTTTTTCTTTTTACTTGCTAATCGAATTGCCATTTTTAGTTACAAAATAAAATATTACCAAGGTTTGCAAAATCACATATTTTAATGACGAAAATATTGGCACTAAAACTTTGTTTATTAATTTCCTGAAATTAGGATTATTTATTAATATCCATGCTTTGAAATTTTCTATTACAATAATAGCAATTCAAGGAAGCATTTTACAACATTTTAGAAATTAAGAAGGTATATTAAAAGTACTGCTAACAGATTTGCATTTTGGGTACCTCTAAAGATCCATGTTGATGGATGATGCATATTAAATTTGTCGAGAAATTTAAACTCCTTGTGTCGCGTGGAGTAGACATTTGGTAAGAAGGACATCAGTTTAGCTTTCGTCCTTATCAATCGACCATTGGTTCAAAAAATTACGAGGTTCACCACCAATAACTCTCACGGGGTTTTAAAGCAAGATATCAATAATCAATTAACGAATCCAGATTTGTGTTATAAACTGTTCAAATAACATTATTAGTTTTTGTTGATATGCAAAATATTAATAAAGCATATTGATTTCAGAATTATCAACACTGGTTCTTTATTATTTTTGTAAATTGAAATGAAATGAAGGATTATCCAGAGTGTAGAACAAATTGACAAATTGTTTGTGATTACGTCTATTGTGGTCCATTTTGTTACTAAATTTTCTATACATAAAATTACTATTTCATATTTGGCTATAATATCTCGATGTATTAAAATCTGCATTGTGTAATCTGATTAGTTTTTCTACATTATGAACTATATTTTAATAATGATCTGTTGTTTAAATGTTTATTATTATGCTTGGTGCTTATGTTACATAAATTTTAAAGTTATTTTATAAATAAGAACGAAAAAAGATATAGTGATACACACGTGTTAATCAAGAACTTAAAAAAAGAGTGAACATTCCGTGCAAAATGTTACAAAAAAAAAAGAAAATACACTCATACTCATACATATGCACAAATCCATTCAGGCATTAATTAAAACTAGAATATTTAATAAATGATACCTAAAAGAAATTATTAATAATTAGCCATTACTTCTTTATTCTATCATGAATTAAAAGGAAAAACAACGTTTTTTATTATGGGCATTGAGCTTAAAAATAATTTGTATAATCATTATGCTTGATGAAAGTAATGTTAAATTGAGCAAGTATTTTTAAACCATTTTAATTGATTATTAATAATTACACAATTAAGATACAGTAAGCAGTTAATTAAGATTTAGCATTAATTTGATAACCAAATAAGGATTGGCTGAACTATTAAAGATAAAAATCATCATCATTAACTCTGAATTAACTTCTCTCTAAAGTTTTTTTTTTATATTTAAGTGATTATCATTATTTTTCTTTCTATTTGCTAGAGTCTTTTAACTTTTTCTAGTTTTTGGTTTGATCAGTCAATTATTCAAAGAAAAAACAGCAAAGAAAAATAATTAATAAAGTCTCAAGAATAAATATCGTTATAGCCACATTGATAGTTTTTGCAAATGATTGTGCGAAAGGATATTATTTATATATTATATTTAATTTTTTCTTATTTAAATGTGGTAGATTGTATACTTATCTAATTAAAATTTTAATTAAAAAATACTTAATTAGGTTTGGTTATACCCAGGATAGTTGTTAGAACGTGTATTATCTGCTTTATTCCAATTCGCAACGTAAGAATAATGTGTAAATAATAGAAGCCAAAACTTATTCCACAAACGCCTTTTATTCGTCAAACTACTTTACTGATAAAAAAGTTCACCGGGTGAATGGTAAAATCTTGAAAATATATAAATATATTAATTACGTATTAAGTTCAACCAGCGTCGATGACCTATTTCAATTCTTTTCTCCGACTGAAAAAAATATATTTAGAATAATTGCAAAAGATGCCAACTTAAGCAACATAACTTTAACAACAGACCATTTCATATCAGCAAACAAATTAAATAATCAGATAAATTCAAGTTACATGAATTATTGAATTAAAGCAGACGATAATAATATGGAAGAGAGAATTTTTACAACTATATATATTTATAAATACTGTATAATCTAAATATGCAATTAAAAATTGGTTCAAAATAAAGAAAAGTAATATAAATAGAATTAAATATTTTACAGATACGTTATCAATAAACTAATTTAAAAATTCTGACTGATATTCTTCAATTAAACGACTATATTTAATTCTATTTTAAAATAAGATGGTTATTAAAAGTTCAAAATAATACACAGCACAAAATAAATTAAACGGTACAATCATTTGGTTAAAATTAATATTTATTTAGCTAATTGATCATACGAAGTAAATTATTTAAAATAAATTGATTGCAGCAAAATAAAATTACACACATATCAATTTCAATATCTTATGAAGAATTTTATCGTACATATAAAATATACTCAGTCAAAATTTAGGTAATGCCTACATTCATTATTAATACTACAAATGGAAATTTTCTTCAAAACCTTTCTTCGAAGAAAAAAAAGCAATAATATTAATTCTTTTTTAAGAAACTCTAGAGCTAAATTACATTAGATGGCTCCGTAAAAATTCACATTTGCATAGCTTCTCTTGCATCAGTAAACGGTGTCATTATTTCCAACACATAGATTGAGATGATATAAATGAAAGAAGGGTTTCAAAATCATGATAAGGAAAAAAGGCATTAAATTAGAATGAAAAGACATTCTCTGCTGATTTTTATCTTTCTAAATTTGTGCCGGATGTTGCCTGCAATTGCACGTTTAAAATTGATTGCATTCAGACTCCAGCTTGGAGAGAAAGAGAGAACCTTGTAAATAAAAAAAATTCTATTTATCACACTTCTCAGCAAGGAAATGGTAGATTTTAATAGAAATTAAAATGAAAGTGGCGGCTGTGGTGCGAAAACAGGAAATGCATTAATTTGTACATAAATTGTAAACTGTAGAAAAAGGAATCTCTCGTATAAGTGTACAAGAATGCAAAGTAGCCTTTTTCTCTGTTGAAAGTATTAAAAGAGAATTAGGTTGAAAAGTTTAATTAGTGTGGTGCTTATGACAAGAGTTATATTTTTCAGTTTAATTATAATGTAATTAATTTTAAAACTTAAAATGTAATTAATTTTTAAAATAAAAATAAAAATAATTTTAAGAATGTAATGCATTTGAGTGTATTTAAGTTAAATTTAAAACTTCCATATTCTTCCTAAGATATTATTAACTCTAAGGTATTTATAATAAAAATCCCCCTCCTTTAAGTATTTAATTTTCACAGAAATTTTAAATATTGTTTCAGCATAAATCCCATTTAAATATAAGATTAAGCTACTAATGTATTAAATTGTATAATTTTAAACATGATCAGAAATTAGGAAAGGAAGACGCTCAACATTAAAATATTGTCCCCATTTAGATCCCTGTCAAATAAACAGTTTTTAATGTTGCATCAATTTGCAGTTTTATGAACGACAGCAGATCATGTTCAGTACTGTTTATATTATTAATACATGGTATCTTCTAGAGTATATTTTTATAAAATGTATGAATGTATTTTTGAAGATTTTTTTTTCTTTAATAAAATGCATTTTGTTATGCAGGGAATTTAAATGTCTTGCGATTCAAGAGGTTTGAAGATGCATTTTAATCATATTTATTTATACTATATTTAGTTCCAATTTTTAATCCAAAAATGCAAATCTAAAACTGCAAGATAATTTTATTTTCGTAAATTCGCCATATATTTAAGTGCAAAATTTCTCAAGATAAAAGTTACATAAAACTAATTATTATCTCATTTATCTCCTTTATAATTATCCAGTAGAAACTGAATTCATGTTCTTCCTTTTTTTCCTTGCCTTTTAAATGTTGAGACACAAAACAGAAACAGAATCTTAAACCACACACAAACGTTTCCCTCCAAATTATATAATGATAATGAAGCTCACGTTCAGTTTTCTTTATTTTACAATTCAGTGTATGTCACATATTATACCCCATGCTTACAATTTTTTTATAATGCATATTAAAAAATTTTTTATTATGTTCAATCCATTTGAAAGAGTTGGCTATTTTTAGTACAACTTTTCATTCAAAACTTTTAAAGTTATATATATATATATATATATATATATATATATATATATATATATATATATATATATATATATATATATATATATATATATATATTTATATATACTATGAAAATAATTAAGAGAACTAAATACATATTGAGCGCATTTAAACTCATCTTCCACATATTTTGAAACTGAGAACGCCAATGCGTAGTTGATAAAAAACCGGAAAATAAGTGCATCAATCTGTTAATTCATTTATATCCATCCGTGAATTGAATTATTAATTTAAACATTAATGAGTTACGTAGAAAAAAGTACGAAGCTGAGTTATGATTTACTTGTTGGAACTTTGAATTTACTCGAACGCTAGAATAAAGAGTTTATTATTATCTTCTATCGAACAACTATTTCTTCTGTGTGCTCCATTCTTTATTTTTCAGTTTTTAAGTACAGCACTGAATAGAATCCATTTGATTGGATTCCGTCCATAAAACATTGACTTTAATAACGTGCAGCATATTGGTTTACACTCGATATAAGCATTTCTTTTTGAGAATTTTATTATCAATTTAGAGGGGTCTGTTCATGGATTAAAGTAAAACAAGTCTTCTTCTGTTTGGGTGGTAAATTCGAAGAATTGTTTGATTTAGACAGAAATAGTTGAGCTAAAGCGGAAGATTGCTTTACTACTGGATTTCATCCATAAAACATTGAATTTAATAACGTGCAGCATATTTGTTTACATTCTATATAAGCATATCTTTTTAAGAATTTTATTATCAATTGAGAGGGTCTTTTCATGGATTAAAGTAAAATAAGTCTTCTTCTGTTTGGGTGGTAAATTCGAAGAATTGTTCGGTTTAGACAGAAATAGTTGAGCTAAAGCGGAAGATTGCTTTACTACTGGATTCCGTCCATAAAGCATTGACTTTAATAACGTGCAGCATATTTGTTTACATTTGATATAAGCATATCTTTTTGAGAATTTTACTATCAACTGAAACGGGTCCTCTTTTATGGATTAAAGTAAAATAAGTTTTCTTCTATTTGGATGGTAAAATCGAAGCATTGTTCGATTTAGACAGAAATAGTTGAGCTAAAGTGGAATATTAGGGGTTTAGCTTTAGGGGTTTCAAAGAGTGCTCCTCCCTAATTACTTTCTTCGCTATTATTACTATCCATTATATAAGTTAGGCATCGGTAATCCCAAATAATATTAATAGGAGACTCAGAAAACGGATCTAAACTCAAGCTTTATATTTTGACTTCAACCTTTTACTTCTATCTACCGACTAGCGCGTCTGATATAGTTCTGTGATTGGCATACAATTTTAGTACCTTATTTAAAATTTCACTGACTTTAATAAAATTATTTTCAGCAGCATCTCTCGATTCAAAAGTTAACGCTTATTACAGTAAAGAAGTCCAGAACACATATTTGATTTTCGTTTATCAATCAATAGGAGGAAATGCTCTTAGATGCCATTTAACCCTTAACTTCCCACTGTTGCATTTCTGCAACATTTGATTTATTTTAATTCAACAAACTCATTATTTTTTTTAATTACTTACAAATCACTTATCTGAGAAAAAAGAGTACTGCAATGAAATACATGCTAATTTTATCACATATGGGAGGTGTTGACTTACTACATAGCATAATAGCTCGACACAAAATATCAATGAGAAGCAAGAGATGGTATGTGAGAACTTTTTTTTTCATTTGTTAGATCTAGTTAATGTGAATGCATGGTGAGACTGTACAAGAGAGTGGAAACTGATAAGAAATCTGAAAATAAAAGAAAATCTAATGAATTTACAAGAATTCAAATCGGAAGTTGCATCATGCTTATGCAAAATGGGGTACAATCAAGATGCTAAAAGAGAAAGACCTAGTAATACTTCGATAGAACAAGTATTTCAGACTAAAAGAAGCAAAGGGACTGCCCAATCCGTTCTATGAAAGGACATTCGTATATAGAGATGGTATAAATCATTCGCCAATATAGTCAGAAAAGCGAATACGGTGCAAATTTTCAAACTGCAAGGGCTGCACTCAAACTGAGTGCGAAAAGTGTAAAGTACTTTGTTACAACAAAGTCAATAACTGCTTTAAAAATTTTCATTGTATGTAAGGCTAAAGCAGTTTATATAACAATGAATAATAAAATCCTAATATATATATATATATAAAGTTTTGTAATTTACAGCACTACTGCCCAATGAAGCACTTCTGCAACAAACACAAAAAATGACTTAAATTCAATTTAAAACTGCTTAATTTTTTTTACATTTTTCCCTTTTATTATTACTTGAGAACTAAGCCGATATAATTTTTTTCATAGAAATTAAAAAAAAAATTGCGAAGTTAAGGGTTAATTTGATAATCCGATTTCTTTTGTTGCCTCCGCTATATTCCTTAATAGCACAGTGATTAGTGGCGTTTTGTATTTTTGTTTACAATACCTAATACTTGCATTTCAAGATGATTGCGTTTGCTAACACAATCTAAAGGGTCTTTCAAATTCGGCGGCTTTTTCATTTCTATTCTAGAAACAAATGGCAATGAGAATTCTCCTAGGTTTTGGCATATTGTAAAATAGTTATTTATGCCATTTATAAAAATGGCTTGTACACACACAAAATGCAACAACGTGTTCAAATTGTTGAATTACTTTATGAAATCAGCGTTCAGTGGAAAATGTTTGTAGGAAATTACGTAATATTTATGGTCAACATAAGTGTCCATCCAAAAGCTATTAATCGCATTTTTGAAAAGGTTTGACAAACTAGATCAGTGGAAGAAAAAATATTAGAAAAAAATATAGTCGCAATGGTTGTTAACGAGAGTATATCGGTTTGGTTTATGAAAGTGTTGCTGAAGATCCTGTAATGTCCATTAGTCGACGTTCCCAACAACCTGAACTTAGTGAATCAACAACATGGCTTATTTTAGAAAAATGGTTTTAGCTCTGAAAGTATATAAGGTTCAAATAACACAGACATTAAAGCCGTCGGATCATTTAAAGCGAATTTATCTATTAGATTGCGCAACAAACAGATGATTTTTCTCAAAAATCGTCTTTTCTGAAGAAGATCATTTTGAAATTGGTGGTTATCTTAATAAACAAAACTGTCGTATTTAGGGTGAGGAAAACCCGATTCATGTAAAAGCCTTCGCATCCTCAACGAGTCACTGTGTTATGTGCATTATAGTCTGGTGATGTAACTGGATTATATTTCTTTGTAAATGTTGCTGATAATGATGAGGATGATAATGATGAATGAATGATGTTCGGTATCCTAAGATGTTAACTGAACCTTTTTGGCCTGAACAGTGTGTGTGATAATGATCAAGAACAGCGGTTCTTAAACTTTCGATCACACTCGGTCCCCCTTTATGTATCTGTGTGACATTGTGAACCCCCAAGGCTTTGAATATTCCTCCCCGACTTAATATTATTGATCAAAATACAGGTTCTTGTAGAGGTTATTTGAAGACACTCAAAAAAAGTACGTCTCCTAAAAAGAATTATTTAGTTAATTTTTGACATGTATTTCTCAATAAATATTTTTAAAAAATAGAAAATGAATTTTTAAAAAAGTATTTATATATGTTGTTTAAGCATTACCATCACAGAGGCATATCACAAGAAACACTATTGCTGTTTTCTATATAATTTCCAAGAAAAATGTTTTGTTTTTTTCAGCTTTTCTGTTCAAATATTTGAAACATACATGCACATAGCAATCCCGATATAATTTTTTACCAGTAGCATCCCTCATTTTGTATACACTTAGAGACCAATGTGGATCTCGATAAATCTATTACTATATTTATGTCAGATCATTAATTCGGGTCCTGATTATACTAAACAGAATCATTGTGTGAAAGCAACAAAGGCTGTAGTACGCTAAAGGAAACTGATTTAGTGTAGAGTAGAAGTTATGAGACATCGGAATCAATTTATGCATCATTATTGGAGTTAACCATGATTTAAATTAACGTTAAAAAAAAGTCCTTGAACAATTTCATAAAGACATTGATTCAGATCAGAATAAGTAAACCAATAAAGAAAATTTCGCTTTCTTTTCCTTAGGATTTTGGTTAGAAATTATGAATTTATATTAACTTTCAATAATGATTTATTTCATTATTTTCAAAAGAAAAGTACTAATTAATATCTTTATCTTATGAAATATATTAACTAAAGAAATTAAATAAGAAAAATAATTAAATACCCAATACATTTTAAGAATCATACTCGTTTTCAAATTTTTATTTCCACTCTTGTTCTATTCAGTATTAATTTTAATTTCGGTTTCTTGAACATTTGGTTTCTTTATAAAAAGAAGAAATTCAATACTATCTTTGCCTTTACTTTTATTTATTAATCCAAAATTATTTCCAGATTACGTTAAATATCTTTTTTTTAAAGCTACAGAGCTCGATAAATATTTGTATGACTAGTGCAAGAGATTAAATAAATGGATTTCAATTTCTATTACTTTGGTTTTACTTTCAAAAAGTCCTTATTTAACAAAAGACGTTCCCTGTTTGGTTTATTGTTCTCAGTAATAGAAAAGGGAATTTAATTAATTCTGGTATAAGATTTCATAATAATCTGTTTGCGTAGATGTTTAAATCATAGTAAACGAGCTGCGTGGGAGGAAAATTCCCTCATTTTGATTAACACCATGTACTTTGTTAGTCACTCGTTGTGAGGTTATACTTAAAAGATTATTTTTCAGAAACTGAGAAGGATAGGAACTTGATAATATACCAGAATACAGTTTTTATTTTCTTCTTATTATTATCTTAATGTTATGACTTGTTCTTATATTTAGAAAATGATGTTAAATTAACAATTCGTGTAACGAAAATAAGTGCATTATTTTAAAAATAACTAAGTGAAAGATATTGAGATTCTTCATTGCACTTAACGTTAACAAATACGCTGTATAAATAAGTATGACAAAAAAATCTTGTTTGAGAAAATATGAATCATCATGCAAGCTAAAAAATATGTTACACCGATTTCCAAACGTTGAAGTGCGATAAGACTAAAGCAATTTCAAACTAAGGTAAAAATAAAATTGATTTATAAGGAATATAGCTCTTTATTTTTTCGATAATATTGCTTTCATAACATGAACTAATACTGAAAGTATTAGTCACTCCAACTAATCCAGTATTACGAGGGAAGGCGATAATACCCACGGGGGTGATTTAGATTTCGGGAGTTGTGATTGCCCTCTAAAAACATCTCTACGGAAGTGCTTCTCAAACTTTCAATATTTGCGACCCAATATTCAATCATAATTTTCAACGCTCCCCCCATTCATTAACAATATATTGAATTCAATAATACTTGACTTTGACACTAAAACTACACTACGATTTTTTCTTATATTCCTTTTTTTAAGTGCCACCGTCACATACGCATGCCTATATAAACCGTTTCACGTAGATTTGATCGCTAAAGCGTTCATTGCCCTGGACAAATTATCAAATACGTCTTTTCACATATAATTTTTTCTGCTATCCATAAAATTATCCCGCAACTTGTATTGTTAAATTCAATAAAAAATCCCATTGACATTTAAAAAGGGTTTGGGTAAAGTATTTTTACAGAAAGCATTTGATTTATTGTACCCTCTGTAAAACTTGGATTTTCTAAAAAACAATACTTATTTTTTCAGAATTTCTGATAATTATATTATTTTGATAAAAATATACATAATGCCCGCCTGACTTAAAAAGGCGGTAATGAGTATACCATCGAATCACGTAGATTTGATCGGCACTTAAGGGATTAATTACAAACCGTACAAATTATCAAGATAAGAGTTGATTTTCACATATAATTTTATATATAACGCATGGGGGGGGGCCACTGGTAATTATTTAACTTGTTCTTAACTTGGTATTGTTAAATTAATTATAAAATATATTATCCAGCATTGTTATATTTAAAAAAGTGTATTATATGAGTGTAAATGTGTATTTTAATTTTTTTTTATATCAGAAAGCATTTGATTAAATATTTGTATGTACCCACTGTAAAACTTGAAAGCTTATAAACTAAAAAACAATATGATTATTTTTTTCAGAATTTCTGATTTTTATATTTTTTGATTTTAAAAATATATTTTTTTCTTTTAAATTTTAGAAGTTAATTTTTTATAACTTTAAGGTATACCATCTTAAGTTCTTATTATAGATTTGTAACTGACTTATAATGGTTGACTATTTATCATCTTCGTATTCCTTGAATCAACTCGAGGTTTTTTATTTGTTTTGTCCCCCAAATTTATGCATCACGTCTAAATGACGAGAAAGATATCTAAATTAGCACCTCATTCTCCAAAATTCCCTTCTTATCAACCTAATGACTTTAAACCTTGATAGTTTTAACGTGAATCAGCCTACCTTATTAACTGGGTTTTAATAGCACCTCTTGACTCGCTCACGCCTTGATAGAAACAACGGCAACCATGATTTCACAGCCATGAACGCTCGGCTATCGTGTATCGTGGTATATACGCATTTATAGCCATCTACAATTGCTAAGGACGGATAACACTATCATCCATAGCAACCACAAAATGAAAGGAAGCAAAATGTGGAAAATTAGAATAAGTGCGGGATATTAGTAAGAAGTATGAGTATGCAAATTTTTTTTCTCCATGTCTGTTCATCACGTGATAGCGTTCATAAGAGCTTTAAAGGTTTTGACGCGTGTGGACAGTTGTTGTTTCAAGTCAAAGTTTTACAGGAAAGATTTAATAGACGAACTTAAAATTTTTGGCATGTCTTCCCGACTTCACATAGATGATTTTATGCGTGGTCGAATTAGTGGAAAGATCGAAGAAGGGCGAAAAAAAGCAGATGTTGCCAGGGAGTTCGACATCGCTCACAGCGTTGTTTTACGGCTGTGGAAGTCATTTAAAACTACTGGAATGTGTAGTAGACGGCACGGGGAGGTCGTGTTAGAAGTACGACGCCTGCAGAAGACAGATATATCGTCCCTATATCAGCAAAAAGGAACAGGCGCACCACAGCTCAGAAGGTGGCAAATCAGTTTCTTGCTGCCTCAGGAAAGCAGATCTCCCGAAAAACTGTTGCCAGACGTTAGAGGGGAGGAGGACTATACACACGCAGACCTGTTGTGTGTGTCCCATTGACCAGACAGCACCGTAGAGCCCGTTTGCAATGGTGTCGTGAGCATCACAATTGAACTGAACAGGACTGGGCATGCGTACTATTCTCAGATGAGAGTAGGTTGAGTCTGTCATCGGATTGTGGACGCCAACTGATCTGGCGCGAGAGTGGTACTGCTTATCGTCCAGAAAATATCCAGGAAAAGGACCGATATCCGACATGCAGTATCATGGTGTGGGCCGGCATTATGATCAATGGCCGCACGCGCCTACATGTGGTTGCGAATGGGACTATGCCGGGCCAACGATACATTGATGAAGTTCTACTTCCTCATGTTCGTCTTTTCAGTGGTGCTGTCGGTGATAAATTTGTTTTTATGGATGACAATGCAACATGTCATCGAACACTCTCTGTTCCGATTGTCTAGACAGCGAGGGTATTCAACGTCTCGTATGGCCAGCGCGTTCTCCAGATCTAAACCCCATTGAAAATGTGTGGGATGCTTTGGGGAGGCAAGTTGCTGGTCGAAACTATCCTCCTATAAACAAGAACACCCTCATCCGTGCACTCACAGAGGAATGGGATAAATTACCTCAACAGCTGCTGGATAATGTTGTGTAAAGTATGGTACGACGTGTGGAATGTTGCATCACACTCCACGGTGGACATATCCCGTACTGATACCTTTCTTTAAGGTGCCTGCTGACTTTTAGATGCATCGTTCCATTTCTCCGTACGCAGATCAAATGAACATTTTTTTTTCTTTCAGAAGTTTCACAGCTTTTGTACTTTCCAGAACAATAAATATTCTTTATTCTAATGTCTGAACAGTGTGGCAACTATATTTTATCCTACTAGGCCTCATGTCTCGCTTAATGTTATGCTACATAGCAATTTGTGATCCGTCCTTAGCAATTGTCCAGCAGTGTATATCTATTGCTGAATCCTAAAATTATACTAATATATTTGTACGAGTTTGTAAGAATTAAGTTGAAAATAAGGATTATTCAGGGTGCAATATAATGCAAAATGTTTAGAAATAATTTGGAAAAGCAACGCTGAAATATTAAAAACAAATTGTTTTAAATAAGCTCATGTTTGTAAAAAATATCATCTAAAAAATTCGATTTGTTCAATTATATAGAAACATATTAAAGAAAAATTTTGACATAAATTAGTTCTACTTGAAGTTGAAGAATATACAAATAACCCCCAATGGGGAAGGTCTGATAGTAAATTAATCTGTAATTTAACTGTAAATCTAAAGCAGAAGGCGTTTATTGAACCGAATAAAATAAACTTAGATACCAAAAACAGGAAATATAGATAAGATATGCATAAAACTCTTACATTAAAATAACTTCAATAAAAAATGAAAAATCCGCGACATAGTGTAGCTTTTTTCCCTTCTAAATGAATAAAACTATAACAGAGTAAAGTTTTTCATGATATTGTGCTATATTTTTAATAGTTATTTCGATTAAAAAATTTCCTATCATTTTTCAGAAGTGAAAATTTTTATAAGTATAATAATAAAACGTAGAAGCTTTGCAACCCCTTTTTAATTATATAGATTGCACAAGGGATATATTTTTAATATACTTTAAAATTTTTAATGCAATAAAATTTCAGGTTTTAATTACAAACGTTGGTTATTATTTAAAATAAATGCAAAAAAGCTTAAAGAAGAGTAAAAGTAAAATTTTTAAAAATATTATATAATTTAGAATTTATAAAAATATTCTTATAATTTACATATATCAGTTTACATTCATAAGTACCTCATATATGCGATTATATTTTCTTCATTACTGAATTATTTATATAAACATGATCTGCTCACCATATACAATTGTATATAGAAAACATTTCTATGTACAATATCTAAAAAATGAGTATTTAATTTATAAATAATTCCTTGACATTAAATCTTTGTATCGCAAATCCAAATTTACTGGATAATGTTCAGTATTTTTTTAAACTTATAAATAATAGAATAGTAGGTTTAAATATTTTAGTTCTCATGACTTCGAGATAATTTCAGAGCATTTGTTTTAAAATCTCTGCATAATAATTAATTAATTAATCTGGAATAAGTAAAAAGGTATTGCATATTATTATAAAATTACAAAATATTTATAAAGTTTTGGTAGTTCCACGCATTTTCTTTAATGTTCTATTTAAGACGAATTATAGTAGTTTATATTACTTAAAATGTTTGCAATTGATTATGTCATCTGAAAATGATTCCTTCAAAAACGTATTTCATTGAGTTTGCGAAAATATGATTGTATTTTTGATGAATCAAATTTCATTTATAATTTACTTTTATTTATTTTAGTTATTTTTTTTATTTATTTTTAATTAATTTTTGAAATGTATCAAGTTAATGTTTGGCAAATTTTGTAAAGGAAAGGTTTGCAATACTAAACATTTATAGAAATAAACTTTTAAGGTATTTTGTTGTTATAAAATTAAACATTGTGTTACGCGTTAGAAGTTAATTTCGGAATCAAATCTCAGTCTGGAATTTACTATCAAAAATTTTTGATTAAAATAAATTCTCACTTTTTTTAGTTATATTTTTTGTATTCGTATCTAGGATTAAAAAGCTATACTCGGCGCGGAAAATATTTTTACAGAAATTTCAATAAGTGTGAAAAGTGAAATAAATTTATTTCAAACTCTTAAAAGTTACTAATTTGTTTAAGTTTCTACAATTTATTTTATTATATTTTTAAGAAATTAGTTTCATCATTAAGTCTGTACCAAATTTAGTTTAAAAGGGTTTTGATATTACAACAGTGGGTTTCGGATAACGAACATAATCCGTTCCAAGACTATGTTCACTATCCAAATTGTTCGTCAACCGATCATCGATTCACCATAGATTTCTATGAGAAATCGATTAATTCATTCTGGAGACCCTAAAAATTAAATTTTAAAAAATGTATAATTTCTTAGTAAATTTAAAAAAAAATAATACATACATATAGTCTTACATATTAATCAGTCCTTTTCATTTTTTGCTTATGGGGCGTTGAAGAACATGTCCAATGTCGATTGCTTTTCTCTTTTTCAGGATTTTCCGGAAGTAATTAATAGCATTGTTGTTGTAAAGATCCCCAGCCCTACTGACATCAGCTAGGTTTGGGTGCCATTCTAAGACCATTGCTCTAACATCCACTCACTTTTTCAAAAGATCTTTAATGGCAGATATTGGCATTCGTCCTCTTTCGTCTTCCTCTTGTTCAGAAGGAGACAATTCGATGTGTTTCTTGGTGTTCTTCAATCAAAATTTCTTGGAGTTCTTCTGTCGTCAGTTCATCTTCATATCCCATTATGAGTTCTATGTCATCCTCGTTCACCTCCAATTCCAGATCTCTAGCATAAGTCAAAATTTCATCCATAATTTAAGGGGTGTCTCCCTGATCACGTCCGAATATGTGTTCGTTATCCGAACACGAAAATCTTTCGTGGAAGTGTTCATTAACCGATTTGTTCGTTAACCAATCTGTTCGTTAACCGATCTGTTCGTTAACCGATCACCCAGTGTATCTGTATTAAATTGACTCTTAAATGGTTTCTCAACAAATAATAACTTTTATTTTACATCTGCTTGAAATCTATTTTATATCTATTTTACTACATCTATATATTTTACATCTCTTCTCTTCCTCATTCAACTTCACACAAAATCACTCTCATACTCTCTTTACCGTTTCTTACTCTCTCTTATCTTATATATCACTAGTGCTCTCTTTTAAGGATACAATTATACACCATCTCTGTTGAAGTAGGGCCATCTATTTCCTGAACATAAATATAATAAAAAACATAAAACTAATCCAGTTTAATTTCCTATATCCCGGATTCTTTTTAAGATGTCTAAATGTAGCCCCGTCCATACACAGATACAAAAGATGATTTTTATCTTAAATATCACAGTAGTTGAAATTTCTTTTTCAATCCAATGCAGCGTTTCTCAAACTGTGGGGCTCACCCCCCTCAGGGGGTGTGAAAACTCTTCAAGGGAGGGGCGAACTTTTTGAAAAGTCGAAAACAAAAGGTTTTAAAAAGTTATTAATTTACTGAAAGAGAAAACAAACAAAGATCAATCGGATATAATAAAACATAAAATGCACATTTAAACTGATATGTTACACTTATAAATGTATCAGTGCTACACAATGTATTTTATAACTAATTTAAGAATATTAAGTTACGAACAAGTTAAATAATTACCAGTGACCCCATGTGATTGTCACATATAAATTTATATAAAAAAATTAACGCTTATCTCTTGAATATTTGTAAAGTTTATAACAAATCTTTTTACTACCGGTTAAAATATACGCCATTCGCTACCCAAAGCAAGCCATTTCCCACGTAAGTGTGCTATGTGATGCATTGGGAGGGGGGGAGGAGGAATAAAGAAGCAAATAATCTGAAATAAGTACACATTCACAAGCATTGCATTCCAAAGCCTTCAGAATAGTTTTATGGATAGCAGTGCATAGAAATATCGTACTTCAAAAGACGTTTATAAAGAGTGTTTTTTTTCCAGGTATAGAAGTTTAAGTTGGCATTACTTTCCAAGATAGAGACCGATTTATCAGCTGTCAAGTGATTTATTCTCAGTTTGGTTTGGCAATTCATCAAAACGATCATCAAGCAAGGCGTAGATTCGTCGAATGGGCCCAAAATGAGATTGCCGTTGTTCCCGATTTTCATAAGCGAATTTTGCTTAGCGATGAAACGCACTTCTGGTTGAATGGCTACGTCAACAAAACAAACTGCCGTATTTGGAGTGAAGCTAATCCACAAGTGTGTGTCGAAACACCGTTACATCCAGAAAACCTGACTGTTTGGTGCGCTTTATGGGATGGTGGAATCATTGGTCCGTACTTCTTCAAAAACGAAGAAGGCCACAACGTTACAGTCAATGGTGATCGGTATAGAGCCATGATTACTTTTTTCATTCCTGAATTGAACAATCATGATGTCCAGGAGCTGTTGTTCCAACAAGACGGCGCAACATGTCACACAGCTCGCGCCGCAATCGATTTATTGAAAGACACGTTTGGTGACCTCCTAATTTCACGTTTTGGACCTGTGAATTGGCCTCCAAGATCTTGTGATTTAACACCGCTAGACTATTTTCTGTGGAGCTATGTAAAGTAATTGGTCTATGTGGATAAGCCACAAACGCTTGACCATTTGGAAGACAACATTCGCCGTGTTATTGCCGATATACTGCCACAAATGTTGGAAAAAGTCATCAAAAATTAGACGTCCAGATTGGACAACATCCGAGCCAGCCGTGGCAGTCCTATGCCAGAAATCATATTTAGAATGTAATACCACAAGACTATCTTTCGAATAAAAAAAATTCATGTTAATCGAATTATACATCGTTGTTTTATTGCAATTTAAAGTTCTATACCTCTAAAAAAACACCCTTTATAAGTCCAGGGAAATTAACGCTTTCACTGAGGAAGACGTTCATATACGCCGGTGGCACTTAAGAAGTTAAAGTCGTATCGTAGTTTTAGCATCAAAGTATAGTATTATTGAATTCAATACATTGTTATTGTATGAGGTAGGCACGATGAAAATTATGATTGAATATTGGGTCGCGAATATCGAAACTTTGAGAAGCACTGACCTAATGTCATATCAGTTCAAATATATAAGCTGCCAACAGATAGAAGTGGTTCTTCTTTAATAACTTTTTAACACCTTCTTTCAATCATTTACAACTTATTTACTGAAATTAAATGTTATTTCTCTTTCCATCCTAACAACCATTACTGCCCTCTTAATTTCCGTAAAAGTAGCATTTCATGTCCTAAATATTCTTTTTTTTATTAGAATGAAATTTTAAATTCCCTATAAATCAGTGAAATAGTGGCAATCACTATCAAACTCAGTGACCGTATTCATGGCTCACAACATAAATTCAGAGTTTCAACAGGACGAGGCAACTCCACATTTTCCTAGCGAAACTATTGTTTATTCACAACAAAAATTTTCTGGAAGAACCATTTCTAGAAATGGGGATGTTACTTGGCCACTAAGATCGTGTGACCTTATATCGGTGGACTATTCCATTTGGAGTTATGGGAAGAGCTGAATTTATAAAAACAATCCACAATGGATTTATGAACTAAAGGATTATCCGTGAGAGAGAGCCACGATAAGGTCAAAATGTCATCCAAAATTTTAACAAAATAATGGTGGCCTGTAGTGGTCATTTGTCAGACATTTTTTTCGTATATAAATGGCATAACTAAGACTTCATTTATTAATAAAAACTTTTTTGAAATCTATACAAACAGTGAGGTTTATCGAATGTTTAGGAAATCTGTCAAATTTGAAAGACTTTTTATTATTAAGACTGATTTGTTGGATAAGACTAATCAGAGAGCTGCCTTTCAGCTCTCACCCAGGTCAAATTCCTGCAGTCGTTGGGGTACTGTATAGAGCAGGGATGGCGAACCATTGGCACGCGTGCCATTGATGGCACGTGACACAATATTTTGGGCACACCACTGATCAAAATATTTTGCATTTTAATTCAAAATAACAATGTTTAATGTGAAGTATTACGAGAAACATATGAGTGTTTGGCCACAGTTTTCAGCGAGATTTTCTCAGTTAAAAGTTTTATGTACCTTGATGTGACTTCATTTAATAAACTGAAGTAGTCCCAATTCTATTGGTTGTAAATTTAAAAATTTGAAAGGCAACTCTGATTGATTTCAAGTCTAGTTCAATAGGTTGAAAAAAAGGAAAATTTGTTGAAAAAAAGGAGACAGTTGTAATTGATTAAAACAGAAAGATTAACAAGCAATATACAGTAAAATGCTAGTAATGAAATTTTGGAAACATGGAATTCGATTTCAGATACATTTAGCTGTTCGAAAAAACTGGTTCGTACTATTTTAACCATATTTTCATCTACCTATGTCTGCGAGTCATATTCAAAGATGAATAAAATTAAAGAGTCACATACCGTTTGGAAGATTACTCCAATTCAGCTTGTGTTCTGTGGTAAAAGTAACATCTTACGATTCTAAGTTATTTGTTATCTAATCTACCGCAACAGAATTCACACTAATGGTACTTGGATTTGAATTACACTTATAAACAAAGCATTTACTACTATATAATGCAAAATGTATCTTTTCGTTGTAATTAAAGAGTTTTGAGTCGTTAGTATTTAGTTTTATTCTTTTCTCAATAATCGCAAGTCAAAATTATTTGACGGCACGTCTATACCTCCTTAATCATTTCTTAAAGAAAAAATGGCACGTTGACCCAAAAAGGTTCGCCACCCCTGGTATAGAGTATATAGCCCTGTCGAACCCTAATCTCCAATCAGGTGCGTTTAAAATGCCTGTAAGGAATTATACCATTTGCCCAGTAATTTCCAGCAACATCACGAGAAGAGCAACTTAAGCCCCGCCTCTCGGATTTCCTGGCAACAACCTATCACCTGCATGCCACTCCGCAGACTGTGTAATTCCACCAAACGCCGTCTCTCTCATCAAAGATTCTTATGATATGGGATTGAGGACTGTGTTTACAGCTCAGATGCCCACAGATATATTGCAATCTTCAAACATTTGTTTATCCATAACTTTAAGAGTATTCAAAAATAAAAATATTCTTTTGTTATTCCTCTATTCTATTGGCATTTCAGAATTTTCCTACTAATTATTCTTAGTATATTTGTCAGTAAAATTCACACAGAAGAAATTTAAACTTCATTTATTTCTTAAATGTAAAAAATGCATTAGTAAAAATGGAAAATATTCAGATCTCGAGCTCATGCATTAAAAAAATAAACGAACTCATTAAACAATGACTAAAGTAAAGAAAAGGGAAAGTGTATGTATATATAAAATGCTTACAAATTTTAAGGCTGCTTTTGAATCAATATATTTAAACTTATTTTTTCCCAAAAATTGGTGATAAACGACCATGATAATATTTTATCATCTGATCTTTAACGTTTCGTAATATTTTCCTTATATTTTATGTAATTATTATTACAAGATCGATGCATATAATCTTAAGTTACGAGAAAAAAAATGTTGAAACAAAAATCAATGTTAAGGGAAATATGATTCCTGCCAATTAGGTATAAAATATTAATTAACTACAGCTAATTATTGAGTTATTGTTATTTTTATGTTTTAATTTTTCAGATAAATTTTGGTCCTCTTTGAATAAAAAGAATTCAAGTTAAAAGTTCGTAATACTTCAGAATTAATTAACAAATAAATAGGTAAAGATGATAACATCTTTCATATCAATTTATTTCTTATCTTTTTGAAAAATGTTCTCATTCATTGCACTTGGCAATTATTTCTGAAATATAATTAACTTCTAAATCCATTTAAAGGTGCTTCAAACTGATTTGCTTAAAACAAAGTATTTCAATCGAAACAGTCTACAGAATTACTTCATTTTTTATGTAGACGGAAGTATAAATTATTACACCACCTTTTGTTATTTTTAAAGTAACAAACATAAAACTCATATAGACGATTTGTTGAATATCATTTTGTGAAATCTTTTAGGGGGATTTCATGCTTTGGATGCTAAATTTCAAATCTTACTTTGAGAAGAGAATTTTAAATAACAAGAATTAGAGAGAGAGAGAGAGAGAAATTAAAAACAAATACATTTACAGTTATATCCCAGTAATACGAATAATTTTTTAAAACCTGAAATAAAAATTCTTTTACATTTTTGGTATTAATAAACAGTTTATATTTTAGGTTATCGAACAGAAATACATTTTTCTTACAGAGCACGTCATCCTACTGAAATAATACATTTTTGTTTATTTTAAATAACAATACATTTGGAGCACATTTCTTTAAGCGCAATGTATAATAGAGTGTGCAAAATATAGACAAGAATCAAAATTTATTAATATAAAACACAAATTGCATGTTAACTGTACAAGGCATGACTTCAGAATATAAATAAAAATTTAAAAAGTGTTTGTGGGGAGGAAGTCAATTTTCCTTTCTTTTCTTTTCTTCTCTTTTTCTCCCATTATAGTGTTTTTAAGCGATAAAATTCAATTCACTTAAAAAATTTCTTGTTAAACTCACCTAGAGACTTATGTTAATGATAAAATATAACAGAAAATTTTGTATTCATTTTCAAACTTTTTTATTATATAAACTTTTAGAGTTTCCCATTATTAACAAGCATAATTGTCCTTTCCTAATAAAGAAATCATAAAAATTTGTTCTAGGCAATGTAAATAAAAGAAATGTAAATACCGAATACCTATGATGATCAAAACGAAAAAATAACTTTTAGAAAGACTCAAACAAATAAATTAGTTTCAAGCTTGTAGCGAATTTTCTTCTACTTGCATATTAAATGTAAATATTTATATATTTACTATGATTTTTGTTCAGCTTGTTTATGTATTAAAGTGCACTAGTTTCAGCAATTCAAATTTACTTTTTCGTGTTTAAATTTTCAATGCTTGTTTAAAAAAGGCGAAACAAGCATAAAATAGTTCGACGCTTCAAATAGGAAAGTAAAAATATAAGATCTAGCCTTGAATTCCAGTAACTCATGCAACTCTAAATTTCTTTGAAATTATGACTCGTGTATTTGGAATTAAAAACTAAATTAATTCTTTTTAATTTACTAAATAATTTAAAAGATTCTCAATTCTGAGAGGTAAAACAATTAAATGGGTGAACGTAAATTAGATAATTATGCAAATTAAAACTAAACAATGTGCGAAGCTGGAAATCAAACCTCAAATCAAAGTCAACGTATTTCAAGTTAAATACATAAAATAGTTTCAATAGTGGCTGTGTCGATATTCCTCTTTTGGAATTCGTATCTCTCTTCACGATTAATTCCAAGAATGTCATATTCTAATGCACAAAATGAAGTTCACTTGAATATTTGATATATTTGCATTAAGAAACTTCATGAGATGAACGTAAACTTTCTGTGAGATTTGGAATCGATGGAACAAAACAAAATCATGCTTATAAAATGAAGTAATAATTCTAGGAGAAAGAATCGTACAAAGGAAAACATAGTAAGTTAGTTTTAATAATTTCGTTGCTTTCTTTTTGAGAAAGTTTTCCACACGTGGGTGAGAAATTACTCAGAAATTCAGAATGTTTTCTACTTCATGAAGAAACTCAACGAATAATACTTTTTCAAAGAAATATTTAATAAATCATATTCATTAATATGTAAGTCATTTTAGGCATCCTTAACTAACACACTTCTGCATTATAACGAGTTATTTTTTAGCATAAAGCAAAAAATTCGTAATTATTTCTTTATATGTGCAAAGAAATAAACTGAATTAAATCAAAAATTTGTTCGAATATTTTCTGAGTCAATGAAAGGATAAAAAAAATTCCCTTCTTACTTTTTATGCAAACTTTTTCTTCAGATTTCTTATCTTTTTATAATATATAAAAAGGAAATTGAAAGGGATAATAATGTTAATACGGGTAAAAAATTAAAAACAAAACAAAATAAAATCTTCAATTCACCAAAAAAGAACGTGAAGTGAATTTCGGGTTGAATTGAGAAAAATAAACTTTACATATTCTTTATATTATTATTTCTCCTCCCCCTCTTTTTCATTTTTAAACATTTTTCCATTACATGTTTTTTGATGAGTGCTAGCTTTTATGGGAACAAGCAAGTACACGAGCTTAAAATGACATATGGATATTTCTCGTAAATCAGTGGGATTTACATACATGAACGAGCTTTTATTATATTCAGAATTTTTACTTTGAAAGATACGAAAAAAAATCACATAAATAAGAAACGGATGAAGAATATACTTAAGTGACTGCATATTCCCTTCCTACTTTATTTTATTTATTTATTTGATTGCTCAGAAAATTGCGATTGAACGAAGAGGAAAAAACAGGACTTTTGGATCTAAACGCAATGTGTTTTTCCAGACAACGAATGTAAATGATAAAGCTTGGGCTTACACGTTTTCTCGCAATGGTTGTGTACCGAGAGTTTTGACTTCACCGATTTCAATGTGGAAATAAACTCACACACGGTTAAAATTTTTCTCCTCGAATTTCGATTCTATTTACGAGTTTTATTGCGTTCATTATGCGTAAAAATGTGTTTTATTTTTTAGCATGAGAAGATTCTTTGTTGAAGTATATGGGAGTCATAAGAAATTAAAAATAAATTTCGAAGGGGAATAAAAATGGATGTATGAAATACTTTTTTAAAATATGCATTCGAGCTAGTAATATCCATGAACATTACTTTATATAAAAATTTTGTCTTTTTAAACCCTTGTTGACTGTTTGTACATTTAAAAGATTTTCTATTGTATCCGGTCATTTGAAAAATATTCATTAACTTATTTAGAAAATATTCTTATAAATCCTTATCACAGAATTAAAATAGAACTATTTTCTCCCAATGAGCTACTTAATTACGCAATTTAAAAATACTGAATTCAAAACTTTTAAAATTTAAAAAAAACACATACCTTAAACCAATTACACGAAGCTTTTAACTATATTAACCTCAATTACATTCAAAGTTTTCAAACGAATTGTTTAAAAATAAATTTTATGTTTTTAGATTAAAATCATTAAAAATCAATGTAGTATTATGAAATTTAACAGGTGATCTTTTATAAATGCGAAACAGAAAAAATATGAGAAATATAAAATAATTCACTATTCACACGGGGTTTTTGTAAGCAACTCACATTAATAATTTTTCAATACCTTCTATAAATGATCACATTATCAATGATATATTTCATTAAGAAGGGCAATCTCCTTCACACAGCGTTTCAAACAAACAAAATACATTCTGACATAATGAAAAACAAATTAACATTTACACTAATATAATACACTTATAAATATATCAATTCTGCGCAATATATTTTATAGTTCATTTAACAATACTAAGCCAAGAACAAGTTTAATAATTACCAGTGACCCCATGAGGTTGTCATATATCAAATCTTAACAAAAATTAACACTTATCTTGATAATTTGTACGGTTTATAATTAATCTCTTAACTTCCGATTAAAAGTTACTTGATTCGCTCTCTAATGCCTCCGTTTTCTACGCAGGCGCACGTATGTGATGTATGGGGGAGAAAGGGAATAAAAATAAAAGTAAATTCTCTGAAAT
Organism: Trichonephila clavipes; assembly: GCA_019973935.1. Classification (NCBI taxonomy): domain Eukaryota; kingdom Metazoa; phylum Arthropoda; class Arachnida; order Araneae; family Nephilidae; genus Trichonephila; species Trichonephila clavipes. The sequence continues at coordinate 564,542 of BMAU01020564.1, forward strand.
ATAAGTAAATTCTTTGCAAACAGTGTTCAGGCCCTTTTATTGCATTATTAAGCCTTCAGAATATTTTAATGAATAGCAGTACACAGGAATTATGGTACTTCGGAAAGACGTATATATACGTTGGGAACAATCAACGCTTTTGCTGTGCGAGATGTTAATATACGCTGGTGGCACTTACGAGATTAAAGTCGTACTGTAGCTTTAGCTTCAAAGTATAGTGTTATTGAATTCAATGTACTTTTATTGTAGGGAGGGGGACACGATGAAAATTATGTTTAAATATTCGGTCACAAATATTGAAACTTTGAGAAGCACTGCCGTAACACACAGCTCTTGTGCATGTACTTGGGCATATTTTACATTAAGTTATGTTGCTTTTTCAGTTTAGATCAGCGTTTCTGAAACTGTGGGGCACGCCCACCTAGAGGGGCGTAACGACTCTACGAGGGGGGCGCGAGCATGTTGAAAAGTCAAAAACAAAATATTATTTCTAAAATAATTAATAATTTACTGAAAGTAAACAAACAAAATATAGTCTGGCATAATAAGAATAAAATACTCATTTACATTAATATATTGCACTTATAAATGTATCAGCGCTATACAATGCATTTTATAACTAATTTAACAATATTAAGTTAAGAACAAGTTTAATAATTACCAGTGACCCCATGGGATTCCCATATATAAAATTATTTACAAAAAATGAACACTTATCTTTATAATTTGTACGGTTTATAATTAACCACTTAACTGCGAATTAAAAGTTACGCGATTCACTTCCCATTGCCAACCATTTTCCACGCAGGCGCACGCATGTGATGTATTGGGGGGGAGGAATAAAGAAACAAAAATGTTCTGAAGTAAGTAAACTCTTCGCAAAAATTGTCAAGGTCCTTTTATTGCATTCCAAAGCCGGAATAATTTTGTGAATAGCAGTGCAGAGAAAAGATCTTACTTCGGATAGACGTATTTATACGTCTGGAAAAATGAACGCTTTGACTAAGCGAGACGTTTATATACGCACTTAAAAGGTTAAGGTCGTATCGTAGTTTTAGCATCGAAGTACAGTATTATTGAATTCATTACATTGTTTTTGCATGAGGGGGCGCGATGAAAATCATGATTGAATATTGGGTCGCGAATATTGAAACTTTGAGAAGCACTGGTTTAGATACCTAAATGATTTCAATTTAACAATATAGTGGATGAAATTTTCAATGAAGAAAAATAAATATACTGAAATGATTAAAATAGTTGTAAAAAGTTGAAGAAAATAAGCATACTGATTTTATCTCATTTTGAAAAATATGGAACATATTTTGCAGAAGTTTCTCATTTTGAGATACAATTGTAGTTTTGAAAAATTCTATTTGAGAGTATTAAGTCTTCCCTGAGATTTAAATAAAAACAAAATTTGCAAAACTTAAGAATTAGAAGACCACGTATGTATGTGTGATAGAATTCTTAATTTTTGAATTTTTTTTACTGATAAAGGAACTAAAAGTTTTCTTATTGTCTTGAAATAATAATGGTTATTCAAATAATGAACATTATTATGTTCTGAAACACAGAAGTAGCATAGAATAATATTTTTATTCCCTACAAAAAATCTTATTTATCAAAGTTTACTCTGTTGATCATCTAAAATCAACACTGTGAAGGACAAAACACATCAATTCCAAATTTACTAAGCAAACAATATAAAATATTAGAGTGAAATTACTAAAATAACGTTCTCGTTTAACATGTGGGGCATGGAGTGTGATTAGTATTTTAAGTAGTAAATATGGCCAGAGCTGTAATTAAAGTAATACAGTATATTACTTTAGAAGTATGTAGTATTTTTAGTAAGAAGAGAAAGGACGTTCTTCTGGTATGCGTTCTTCAGGTATGTTAGTTCATGGTGCTACCAACACAGGTGAAAAAAACTCATCTTGTGTATCAGAGAGCTAAAGTATATGCTAAGCCAAACGTCTTCCATTCATAGATCAAATACGTTCGATGGCCACTTGTCAGAACAGGCAAACTAAGAAATATATTCAACCATTAGTGTCGTCACTGTTGCAAATTTATGTACGAATTCGGGGAAGAATCGCTTTTTTACAGCACATCCTTATTAATATTATTAATGTGAAAGTTTGTGTGGATGTTTGGTACTCTTTCACGCAAAAACAACAGAATGGATTTTAATGAAACTTTACAATAATATAGCTTATACATCAGAATAACACGTAGGCTATAATTTATAAAGATATTGTGTGAAGTGTCCAAAATTTAACTATAATTGTCAAATAAGTAGAAAATATGCTGCCATTTGCAAGAACGCCCCCGACAGGATGTATCTATCTTTTATGTGTGTGAAGTAAAACTTTGCATTTTGTTTTGTCTATACCAGGCGCCAGGAACTGCGAAAGCTTGAACAGGTGGAGTGTGAGGCTGATTACAATTTTAACATAAAATAAATACAACAAAAAGTAATATTAACGTATTACACTTCCGGATATAAATTATTTATTCTATTTTAAGCGTTCATTATACAAAATTTGTAATAATGTGTTACTTTTGCTGAGCAGAGATCAGCTTAGGAAGGTATTTTAAAAAATCGACCCACAAGAAAGTTACGGGGAGTTATCGATAAAAAAAATCCTTTTTATCAGCTTTTAGATCTACAGACTTAAAATTTAACAAACAGAGTTTTTTTTATTCAGTTGAGATATGCAAAAAGCTTTTTTTGTTTAATATTTTCAACTCGCGTAAAATTAACTCATCAAAAACTGTCAATTCTGTCATTCAATCTGTATTGTTTAATTTTTCAATTCACCCGTGCGAAGAACGAGTATAACAGCTAGTGAAATAATCATGCTGAAAATATGTATACGCTTGTTAGTGTTTTGGAATTTTCTTTTTGTTCTTTTTGTGAATTGATGTTTGATATGTTTTTTAAAAAAACTTGATTGTGTTGAACAGAGGTAATTTTACTAACTAAACAAATTCCTAGAACGGAAATATGACTGTAGTTCAATTGCTAACTATTTTAGATTGGAAAAAATATCAACGGATCAGAAACTAGATTGTTGTGAATGAATGATATTGAAAAAGAAAATACGCGCGAAAATATCGCACTTATAAATCTGATCTAATTTTTTGAATAATTATATCTATTTTGAAGTAATGTTTCTTAGCATATCTGTTTTTGAATGAATTTTTTTTCTGAGGAATTTATTGAATTTGTATTATTCATTGAAAAGAATGACTGAAATATAAACTTCTCCTGCCAGCTTAAGCAGATTTAACATACATTGCCGTAATGTAGAATTAACATGTAATTTACGCACTTTTTGTTAGAGTACAAAAATTACCTAATATTTTATATGCTCCCTAACTGGATTTTTTAATAGCATGATTATTTTTCGTATATTTGACAAAACAATTCATTTGCATAATCCATGGAAAATTTCTAATGCAATAATTTTAATGCTTAGAAATGAAAAGAAAATTACTTAATAAATATTTTGCTCAAATAAGAAAACATGGAAATTAAGATGTAGGAAGGATTGAGATAATCAATAGACGACATTTTTCAATTACATTAACTGAATGATTCTACTTATTTTTTAAATAAGGATTGGCTTCAGTAATGGTAAAGTTAGTTTTTATTACCTACCATTTTTATTCAAATAGAGGATCAAATATATTTCTTTGTACACTTTGTGGAAATAGAGAATTTTCCAGGTACTCCGATAACCAAGTTACGCCAAATCCCAACACAAACATATATATCCTTGTATGATAAGTAAGATATCTTAAAATCCATAAGAAGTGTGTAACGCTGGAGTTGTGACGAAGTAAGCTTTCATGAATATATGAATAAATAAGGGAAAATAAGCTTAGGCACTATTTCGTGGCAAACGCCAAATTCATAAATTCTAAACACGTTTTTCATGCACTACTCTTATGAACTTTAAAATTGCACCATTTGGATATCATCTTCTCCCTCAAGAAAAATAAAAAGCTTTCGATAAATTTACTTAATGACGTAAATTGGATGGATTTAGCACAGTTGAGAGCTATCAAAACGTTAAAACTGAAGAAAAAAAGTTTTTTTTTCAGTCGTTTTGAAAGGTGCTTTTATGTAAATAATTGAGAACATATGTAAAAGCAGATATTTTCTATAATGTATTTGATACTGAAAGAAGATATTTATTATTTACAGTAAAATTGTATTATTTAATAGTTAAATACATTTTTTAAATTTAAATAACACAGAGTCGGCTATGGGGAACATTGTTTTCAAAAGAAGCTTAATTATTATTATTTTTTTAAAATTTTTGAAGCAATATCGTTATAGTTAACTCGTTCAGGACCAAGCGATTTTCCTGTTAAGACTAATTTCATTTTAAAAAATTCATATAAATTCACTACTGTAATAAAATACACAGAAATTTATAGTTTATAATCATTCTGAATTCAGATCACACAGGTGTGGTCACGGGCCTCAGAAACGGAAAAACACAATTTTACATATGATATCGTGCTCCCTAAAGTGATCACATATATAAGATCATGGTCCTGAAGGGGTTAAAAAAGTGTTAAGGTATCCGACTACGTTCGGAACAGTGATTTTGCAAAAGCGTGTAAATGGATAATATTTATGATATTTAGTGTCACTTAGATTAGAAAACGTATATAAAATTGCTTTGAGAAAATTATTACACTAAAAAAATATTCAAGTACAATATTTTGACAAAATAATAACATAGAATGATCAATTTTCAAAACATTCTCCTTTTATGAAAAATGCTTCTATGATAATAATATTTTGTGCCAGTATAAAGCGCAGACCTATGTACAGAAGCTCAACTAGTATTTTTGAAACATGTAACTTAGAAGTGGATTTATTCATATTTTACGACAACAGAGGGGAGAAATTTTAAGAAAAAAAACGCCGATAATTATTTCAATTGATACTAACTCTAAAAATAATGTGAATTTTTCAAAATTCTTAGTTGAAACTCTTTGGAGAAGTCTTTACTTTCTCCAAGCAAAATATTATTAGTATAGAAGCAGTTTTTATAAAAGGAGAACGTTTTGAAAAAAAAAGTTATTCTAAGTTAATTTTTTGCCAAAATATTGTATTTAAATAATTTTTTGTCATAATATTCTTAATACAATTTTATACATGTATTCTGATCTAAGCGACAACAAATATCATGGAAATTATCCACTTATGCGGTTTTTTTAAAATCGCGGTTTCGAAATGTGATTAAAATCGCGGTTCCGAAATGTGATTAAAATCGCGATTCCGAAATGTGATTAAAATCGCGGTTCCGAAATGTGATTAAAATCACTTACATTCCCACATAAAATAATTACAGCGCAAATAAAGAAATAATGTTAAACTAATTAATAAAATAAATAAAATGTGTTATATACTGGGCTATAAAAAATCCTGTTATATTTTCTTCTATGCTTTAATCAAATGTTACTGATGACTCTTATAATTTCTAACAATGAGATAAAAAATTATCTAAACTCTCTGCTTTCACGCGCGCACACGATTACGCTTATAAGGTTTTCTTGCAGTGTTGTTTAATAATATTAAAAAGATTTACCTAAATCAAAAAATAGGAGACACACACACAATTTAAAGTTATGATATTAATATTTAACTATATATTTCGAAGAGATATTGGGTTTTTCGTTTTATTTCGGTACAAAAGTTAGATTTTTTTATTATATTTTTTTTGGTGTTGCTTTTTTTGAATTATTACATTGAAGAATAGTAACGTTTCGATCCTCCACTTTTAAAATGTATTAACTTCTATAGTAATGAATTATTCGATATTCAATCGAAAATTAATGAATATCACTGATAATATTTCTTAATTTAAACACATGAAGTAATTTGCTGAACACATTTAAGACCTCATACTGTAAAAGTTAGAAGCTTAGAGCAAAACTTAATAGTAGAATGAATAGGTTGTGAATATCCGGAATATACAAACCATAAATATCAGTAATTCGATCGGTAATCGATTAAATATATATTGGCTAATCAATGAAAAATTAGGAGTATTTCTAAGAATATTTTTTTTAATTCATAAAGGAGTATACAATTTCAATGCACTATAAATCAAAACCAAAGTAAGATATTTTATGTCACCTGTAAACGAATTGTATGTGACTATTTTAAGTTTTATTAAAGACAGTCACAGATGTTTTATGTATGAATCCTTGGTCACACGACACACATTTAGTCATTGCTCTATTTTTACCCAAGCGTATGTTATGGTATCAAGTCCATTGACAGCGGCTGTGATACTCCGTTTTAGCTTTATGAAGCACTTTTATTTTTGCACAAACAGACCGTAATTTTAAACTTTTCATACCATTCTAAAATTCATTTTTCAGTTGGAAGTTCCACTCCGAATCGTGATCGAAAATGCCGCTTCAGAGCAGTTGCTGATTCCATTCAATAACACAAAAAGCCTTTTCCATTGCAGTCACCACCGTTTCGACTGACTAGTCACATGACACGCCCTCTTTTGCTTACGTCACTTCCATTAAGGCCTAGACCAGGGGTGGCAATCCTTTATGGATCAACGTATCATTTTTTCTAATGAAATGTTTAATGAGTTATAGAGGTCGTCAAATGGTTTTGGAAAAATAATAAAACTAAATACTATCGACACAAAGTTCTATTTACTACGAAAAACTACCTTTTGCAATGTATTGTTTTTAATGTTTTAGTTATACGTGTAATTCAAATTAAAGTAACATTAGTGTGACCACTGTTGTTGCAGATTGTGTGCGGATGACAAATAACTTATATTAGATTTGTAAGATGTTACTTTTATCTCAGAATGCATACTGAATTGGAATCCTCTGCGAAATGGTTTCTAAGTAATTACTTATTTTTACTATGGTTCACTCTTTTAGACAAGATGGTTTGTGATCTGTTTCAAAAGACCGTTTTACAGACGATGTTCTATATACCACTATTCCAGAACATGAAACAAACACCGCTTTGTCGCCTTTATTAATAAATTGCCATGTTTCTTGTTCCATCAAATTTGAAATTCTCTGTTATACTTGCTATCTTACATTTCTTGTTCTTTTGCTGAACTAGCCGTATTAAATAGTGGTTAAAAATCGTAAATATAACGCAGATAAACTTTTAAGTACAGTTATGTCAATGAAATTGACTATGCTATGCTCAGACAAACTTTACTTCATAAGCTAGTGTAGTTTACGACGTAAATAAGGCAAGACAATAACAGACGTGTGTACTCCCCGCCGCCCCGCGAGGGAACATTTTGATCACTGGCTTGCCAAAAATTTTGTGTAGCGTGCCAGCAATGGCGCGCGTGCCACTGGTTCGCCATTCCTGGCCCAGACACAAACTTTGAGAGGGCATCTCTCTTACGGTTGGCTGAGGTGGTATCTGTTATTAACTGTTACTATTTTAAATCATCTGTAAATGTGTATACTCCTTTATGAATCACCCTGTATTTTGAAATTGTAGACATTAAAATATTAATTGGATTCGTTGAATGCTATACCATTTTGAATTGAAGATATTTTATCACTTTTGAAAGCAACGTGATGTAAATGTTTTCTGAACATATTTTCAAACATCAGTTGCTTTGAGTGTTGTTTGAGAGTACAAAGGTGTAAAAAAACTCCCCCTCTCTCTCTATCGTACACACGCACAGTGATGTTTTAAGACTCTTTGAGGCCCTGGGCCCAGATAAATTTTAAGATTTTTTGAAGCTCTGGGTCCCTATATAAAAGTAGGCCCTACCTTAGATTTTTAAAAGTACAGTGTATAGGATGCATTGTCAAATACTCGTTCAAAAGGAAATTTGAAACAAATAAATGTGCTCGACCTAGGCACAAACCGGCTCGACATTTGACCACATTTCGACTAAATGAATATGGTATTAGGACTAAGCCTAGACTTTTTGGACAACAGTCATCACATAATAATACAGTCTGAATACTTTTGCTAGTTGATATGCTGTTTGAAATTATCTGTTATTTAGAGAAGGAATAGTACACGGGAATAGTATACGGGAATAGTACATGGGAATAATATTTGACCACATTAAAACTATTCGGATGATGATGTTATTAAGACAGAGTCCAGAACGAAACGATGCTCTAATTAGAGGGAGGCCCCTGGACCGCGCCCAGTTAGCCGCATGCCTTAAGATGTCCCTGCACACGCATAAAATTTTAATACAGAAGACATGGTTTAACTTACGTCTCAATTAAAATGCATCTAAATAGTAAATGTTTATAAACAGTATTGATATGAAACTTTAATAAAATTTGCATTTTGTCTAAGATTTAGAAATATAAAAGTCCGTTTGCTTCAAATCAATTAAAGGGAAATCGAACAGGAGTTTACTTAGTTTGAAGAAAGTTAGTTAGGAGAAACTTAGTTTGATCCTAAAAAAATTAGAAAAGATCTTGAGAATTTTCAAATTAATTTGTAATGAATTTGATAAAAATTTGGAATTAAATGAACATTGAATTTAAAAATGAATTGAAGAATACCAAAGAAGACCCAATAACAAATTTAGAACAGCATTTGAAAGACAAAGCACAGCAATAAACAGAACTGTTTATTGTTGAAACAGAAACAAAAAAAAGTACATGATATGCTTGAGAGTAATTAGAAAACATTTATTTTCTCAGAAAAATATTTTTACATACTACAATTCATTTGAAAAAAAAAGTTCCAATTTTAATTCTTTATTCAACAAAAAAGAGAAGTACGGACGAAGAAAATGCAAAAACATTATGCACTAAAAACCCATTTTTTAATTTCGTAAAGGATTCATGTTGGAAATTTTTATAAGACTTTCTATTTTAGGAAGTAAAAAGGAAGAAAAGTTCTATGGAGAAATAAATGTCTTTGTTTAATTTTCGACGTTCTGTAAATTTATTTCATTGTTTACATTTTAGTAGTCATGATCATTGGTATGAGACTTTAATTTTCTCTTGGAAAATATAAATTAGCGTGGCAATTTTCTAAGAATCGAATCGTTTTGGAAAATAATTCTAAATAATTTACCGAGGTCATATGTTTATTTTACTTATTTTAGAAAAGGAAGACACACACACACACACACTCTCTGATTTCATATTTCCATGGGTCAATGCTGATCCAAAAATATTTCTGATGCTAACATAAGCTCATCAAGCATTTTATATTTCACTTCATTTTTCAAAGAATAATTATAATAATAAACTTAAAATTCAATTTTTGTTTCTTTCAGCAAGTATTTTAAAAAGTCAGCTTTAAAAAAACGCTCATTTTCTCCTTATATCCTATTGGTCTTTTTTATACAGGGTGCCTCAGGGTCATTGGAACAAACTTTAACCCTAAACTTCACAATTTTTTAAATTTCTATGAAAACATTATACCAGCTCAAGTAATAATAAAAGTGACAAATATGAAAAAAATTAAGCAGTTTTAAATTGAATTTCAGCCATTTTTTGTTTGTTGCAGAAGCGCAACATTGCGTAGTAATGCTGTAAATTACAAAACTTTTTTTATATAAGAGGATTTTATAATTCATTGTTATAAATTGCTTTAGCCTTACATACAGAGTGTTTTTTTCCAGGTATAGAAGTTTAAGTTGGCATTACTTTCCAAGATGGCGACCGATTTAACAGCTGTCAAGTGATTTATTCTCAGCTTGGTTTGGGAATTCATCATGAATAGACTCACGCCTGAACAACGCTTTCAAATTGTGCAATTTTATTTCGAAAATAATGGTCAATTTTCATAAGCGAATTTTGTTTAGCGATGAAGCGCACTTCTGGTTGAATGGCTACGTCAACAAACAAAACTGCCGCATTTGGAGTGAAGCTAATCCACAAGTGTATGTCGAAACACTGTTACATCCAGAAAAACTGACTGTTTGGTGCGCTTTATGGGCTGGTGGAATTATTGGTCCGTACTTCTTCAAAAACGATGAAGGCCACAATGTTACAGTCAATGGTGATCGGTATAGAGCCATGATTACTTACTTTTTCATTCCTGAATTGAACAATCATGATGTCCAGGAGCTGTGGTACCAACAAGACGGCGCAACATGTCACACGGCTCGTGCCACAATCGATTTATTGAAAGACACGTTTGGTGACCGCCTAATTTCACGTTTTGGACCTGTGAATTGGCCTCCAAGATCGTGTGATTTAACACCGCTAGACTATTTTTTGTGGGGCTATGTAAAGTCATTGGTCTATGTGGATAAGCCACAAACGCTTGACCATTTGGAAGACAACATCCGCCGTGTTATTGCCGATATACGGCCACAAATGTTGGAAAAAGTCATCGAAAATTAGACGTCCAGATTGGACTACATCCGAGCCAGCCGTGGCAGTCCTATGCCAGAAATCATATTTAAAATGTAATGCAACAAAATTATCTTTCGAATAAAAAAAATTCATGTCAATCGAATAATACATCGTTGTTTTATTGCAATTTAAAGTTCTATACCTCTAAAAAAAACACCCATTACAATGGAAATTTTAAAATTAGTTATTGACTTTGTTGTAACAAAGTACTTTACACTTTTTGCACTCAGTTTGAGTCAAGCTATTATGCTATGTAGTAAGACAGCACTTCCCATATGTGACAAAATTAACATGTATTTCGTTGCCGTAATATATTTTTCTTAGATAAGTGATTTGTAGGTAATTAAAAAAATATCGAGTCTGTTAAATTAAAATAAGTCATATGTTGGCGAAATACAACAGTGAGAAGTTAAGGGTTAAGGATGTGTAGAGGACATCACAAAGTTTCAGATTTGCATAGCAACCGTCTAGTATCATAGGAAACGTCTTCGTTCGGCACTAGATGGCGTTGTTCACAAGAACATTTGAGGAAATAGACATGCATTACACAGTCATTTGAGCTGTTGTCGCCCGTAGAAGAGTATGGAATGTTTTGCAAACACCGAGCTGACAGATATGCACCAGATTTACGGATTGACAAAAGGAAATGCACGAGTAGCAGAAAGATTGTATCACGGAAGGTACCCACAGAAAGATGCCCGGGCCCCTGGATGTTTATTAATTTGCATTACATGTTGTTTCATGCATGGGACAAAATATGTTCGATATCGTGTCCAGTTGAATTGCTTGGCTCGAGCTCACTAGGCCCATTACCTCATAATGGTCCATGTTTACACAAATTGTGATGCAAATTAGCAAAATCCGGCAGTCCGGTGCATCTTTCTGTGGGTAACTTTTCGCGGTACAATCTTTTTGTTGCTCGTGCATTTCCCTTTACCATTCCGTATATCTGGTGCATATCTGTCAACTCGGTGTTTGTAAAACGTTCCATACTCTTCTACAGGCGGTGACCGCTCAAATGAGTGCTGTAATGCAGGTCTGTTTCCTTAAATGTTCTTGAGAACAACGTAACATAGTGCCTAAAGGAAGACGTTTCTAACCATGGGTTGCTATGTAAATATGAATCCTTGTGATGTCCCCTGCGTATTCTTAAAATTTGTCCCAATGATACTGGATACCCTGGAAAAAATAGTACAATATCAGTACAGTGTAGTACATAGATTTTAGTCATAAGTGAAACGTTCGAAGTATAAAATTCTTTTTATGAATTATACTTTTTTTAAAAAAAAATTGAAAAAAAATATGCATTGAATTACAAATAGACAGTTAACATATGCCTTAATATATCTTTATTCATTTTAAATTTTTAGACAATGAAAGAAAATACACTCTTTATTGTTTTTTACATCTTTAAAGCTGATTTTCTCAAAATTTTCAACCAAGTCTTTTTATATCTGAGTTTAGATAGTTTCTTTCCCATCTGAAAATTGTCCATTCTTCCTAACGCAAACGATAAAGATAAGAGCATAGAAAGAAGAGAGTCAACATCAAACATAGCGGACGATAAAATAAAAAAAAAACTCAATTAAAACGAAAACGCAGACACCTATTCCCTGCTGATTTTTATCGTTTTCTAAATTTATAGGTTCACGCTCGCCGTGAATGTGATTGTTGAGTGTAATGGTGATTACAGTTCACTCGCTGATTTTGTGATTTTAAAATTCTTTTTTCTTCCAGCCCTCTATCTCAAAAATAGCAATTTAAATAGAAGTTTAAAAGGAACTAACTGTTGTGGCATGGAAACAGAAACTGAATTTACTTATCTAAAGATAGATTTTAAGTTGCGGGGAAGTATTTGATGCTTCTGAGTATGGGTATTACCTTGCCTTTCTTTCCATTTAGAGAATGATTTCGTTTATCTGATGGGAATTACGTTTAAAAATTTCAATTACTGGCATACTTAAGATAAGAAAGAATTTTTTTTACGTGGTTTAAATATAGCGTACAAAATACACAGCTCAAAGTGCCTGAAAGGATAAAAAAATTAAAAAACTGTAATAAATTACTACAATATATTTATTACTACTGCAATTTTAAAACTTATTTTTCCTCTTTCAAAAAAGAAGCGGAGGGAAGGAAGGTATTTTAGAACTTTAACACTGACTTTTTTTGTACATAAAGAAAGCACACTACGCAAAGTACTTTAAAATTAATCATGCATTTCTCTTGAATGTTTCATAAAAGTTAAAAGTCATTTCAATCCCTTCATGCCAAAAATGTCAGGTTATGTAGTTTAAAAACGTCAAAATTTTGTTTCGAAATGTTTAACTACTTTGTATTTATTTTTAAGATGTATATAATTCTAAACTGAAAATAAGCTATACCTTCACCATTTACAAACGAGCTGTTTTTCTTCCTTACTACAATATTAGTACTTTTAGTACTTACGCACTATCACAACAATTCCAACGTACAAGATTACTGCGCAAGTTAGCAATTCCGATTTCATATCTGTCGTACACGCTGAATTGGCAACCGTGTGCTTCGTTTCAAATACTATCACCAATACAGTGCTTCTCAAACTTTCAATATTGGTGACCCAATATTCAATCCTAATTTTCATCGCCCCCCCATACAATAACAATGTATCGAATTCAATAATACTATATTTTGATTCTAAAGCTTCAATATATATACGATAAAAATCTGTTGAGTGCCACCGGCGTATATAAACGCCTCACTCAGCTTTTTCCCCGGACGTATATATACCTCTGTCCAAAGTACGATCCTTTCTGTGTACTGTTATCCATAAAATTATTTCGAAGGCTTTGAAATGCTATAAAAAGACATTGCCAGTGTCCCCCCTATTCATGATACACGCTCGCCTACGTGGAAAACACTGGCATTGGGGGGAGAATGGCGCAACACATTTAATTAACAGTTTTGGGATTTATTATAAACCATACAAATTATCAAGTGCTAATTTTTGTATATGATTTCATGTATGACAAGACCATGGGGATATTGACAATTATTGTACTTGCTCTTAACTTAGTATTGTTAAATTAATTTTAAAATACATTGTGTAGTATTGATGCATTTATTAGTGTATTATATTAGTGTAAATGTGTATTTTATTTTTTATTATATGTCAGAATGTATCTTATTCTGATTTACTTTCATTAAATTAATAATTTCTTTAAAATAATCTTCTGTTTTTGACTTTTCAATGGGCTCGCGCCCCCCTTGCAGGGTTATCACGCCCTTCAAGGGGGGCGCGCCCCACAGTTTGAGAAACACTTCACCAATACGATTGCGATAACACGTACCGCATTTTTTTACAGTTTTCTGTTTCTGTTTTGTATTTTAGATAAGATTACTCTCATCCTCATTATCCGTGTTCTATCTAGTCTTTAATGCTTTGCTGGACAATTGCTAAGGACGGATCACAAATTGCTATGTAGCATAACATTAAGGGGACATAGTACCTTTCGAAACCAAAAATTGTACATTTCGACATACTTTTTCGATTCAACATAAATCAATGATTTTTCCACATTCTTATGGGTTTTTTTTACAATTTATACAAAACAGTTCAAAGTTTAAAATACTTAATCAATTTTTGCTTTTAAGTTGATAAAAATTTTTTAAGAACACAAAATATGCATACAAAAATTTAAAAAAAAAAAAAAAAACTTACCTTCTGTTAGTGCTTCTCAAACTTTCAATACTGGCGCCCCCTTTTCAATCACAATTTTTATCGCGCCCCCTATACATAATAATTTACTGAATGCAATAATAATGCACTTTTACGATAAAGCAACAATATTTATTATAAACCGTACAAATTCATGACATTATTAAATTTTGTATGTGTTATTTTAAGCAAAAAAAGTTAAAAAAAAGTTAAGTAATAGGATAATTACTAAGTTATTTTTACTTTTCTTATTTTTAAATTGGAACATATAACAAAATGCGATGGTTACTTAGAAGACAAAATATAGATATAAGCTAAATATAGAAAATGAACTCAGAGGGTCAATTTCTTATCTTAAAAACTCCTTTCAAAAACTTTGATCTGTAAGACAATAATTTCTTTAAATTATTAAACTTGTTCTTAATTTAGTATTAATTAATTAGTCATAAAATACTCTTGCACCACTCATACATTAAAAGCAGTGTTTCTCAAACTTTCAATACTGGCGACCCAATTTTCAATCATAATTTTTGTCTCGCCCCCTGTACAACAATAATGTATTTACTGCAATAAAAATGCACTTTGAGAGAGAGACGCTAAAGTTACAATACGATCTTAATTATAAACCGTACAAATTAATACGATAAGTATATTAAATTTTTGTATATGTAACGTTTAAGTAATATATATATTTTAAGAAAATTACTTAAAATATATATTACTTAGAATTATGTTATTTTTCTTTCTCTAATTTTCAAATTGGAACAGATCGCAAAATGATGTATTTAATTAAAGATTTATTTCCTTCAGCATTAATTTCTCAAAGTACAAATGTCATTAGAAAACTAGTCTAGTCAATGTCGCTCTCTATCATATCCATCACATCTGACATTATAGGATACGTTTGCGTGAGTCTGGGCAACCTATCGGACGTCTGCGCAAAACATGTAAAAATGCTTTTCCTCGTACAATTCCAGTCATTTTTGGTCGACTCGATACTCCTATAGCTACCGAATCTAGCTTGAATGTACATTTTTTTTTTAGTTTCCACGTTAATTGTAATTCTCGGTAGTTAAGTATGTACGGCAGTAGATTAAAACAATATCATACATACATTTTTAAGTCATAAGCAAACATTCGATGATAATAAAGAATCAACAAGTACACAGACGAGAATGGTTCCGAAAAAATTAAATCAAGGCAATATCTCAAAAATACATTTACCACTACTGAAGTAAATGATGCAGAAAAAAAGCCCCAGCTCGCGTTATGTGTTAAAACTTACAAATCTGTAGAACAACATGTGAAAGTTGTTTTTAAAACATATAAAATCATTGAGCTATGTTGGCAAAGAATTTTAAAAAGTATTTTCTGGATGAGGACAGCTTGGTAGCAAGTTACGAGTGGATTAGGGATCTATTTCAAGATTCCAGAAGAGCTCTCAATTTCCGAAGAAGAAATCTTCATAGATTTCACATCCAGTGAAAAATTAAAAGCAATTTTGTAATAAATCGCTCTTTGAATTTGGGGTAAGGTGGATGAGGAATTATCTGTACTGAAAACAAAAGCACTTCGTATACTAATACCATTTTCAACATCCTACCTTTTTCAAACCGGATTTTCTGCTGTGGATGCCTTGAAGACAAAATATAGATCTCAGCTAAATTAGAAAAATAACTTTTAAGTGTCAATTTCTGATATTAAACCTTCCTTTGAAAAACTTTCCTCTACAAGACAAGTCCGTGGAAGTCCCTAATAATTATTAAACTTGTTCTTAATTTAGTAATAAGATTGATTGATTGAATATTAACGTCGCACTGTTCAGCTGCACGAGGGCTTTTGACGACGGACCACGTAATTTTGAACCATGGTCAAGTGACGTGGATGACACCTTCTCCTAACTACCACACCACACCAACGGGAAAACGTTTCAACTCTCAACAGATTTAACGTGCAACACGGCGGGTCTTTAGTGGTACTGGGCTCGAACTCGTGACAAGGCAAAATACCACTCATTTACCGCGGCCAAATTAAGTAATAAGAAATTATTTATAAAATACCTTCTTCAGTACTGATACATCAAACGTATACTGGCTGAAACACCGACTCTTCGCACGAGTTATTTTTAAAAAATAAAACATTATTCTCCATATAATAGCTGAACTGTAAGGAGAATAAAACTGTGTGCACGACATTGTATATAAAAATGTAAAATGATTTTTTTAGATAAATGCTATAATTGTAAATAACTGTTTAAAAGAACTGTAATTTTAAACCTCACACAATTAGAATTTAGAATTAATATTAAATTATGAAAAATAATATAAAATTCCGATGAAGTATAATTGTGTTACTTTTAATATTTAAAGCGAGAATACTTCAAAATGTTTTAACCCGGGAGCAGGCGCGTACTCGATAAACATTAATGGTAAGTCACCCCAATCATTTGTTTACAATTATTTTTACTGTACACGATACAAATCGGAATTCTAGTGAATATTTTTAATTTATAGAAAGTATACTTACCTTCTTTCAAGGACTATTCAATTATTTGATGATTTGAGAAAAATCCAATAAAACTGAACTAAAATGATTCACAAATACAAGACCATAATAAAAGACGCAAATCAGACACTTTTCAATTAACAGAAATGTTATAAGCCAAGCAATTCCTTTGAAAATATCGCAAAACTCTATTATTTACAATTTCCCTAAGCGAAAAGCAAACACATAAAAGATGGGAGGGAACTAATATTGATAATAACCATACCATAAGATTGAAGGTCAATCAAATGATTAGCAAGCGTACTATGCAGCCTGGCTGAAAAGTGTGAATCATGACTTCCTTTCTTTTCTACAACTAATGTACAGTATTTCAATAATAATTACAGCGGTGAATTGTTTATCTTCTTAGAATTTTTCTCAGGGTCTGGGTTTCGTTTTTCTTTAACGAGTAATATTTTATGTTAAAACGTAATAAAAAAATCTCTCATTGAGGAAATACAGCAAATAAAACAAAAATGTTTTTTTTTTCTTTAATTTGGTTTTTAGGATCAAAGATAGCTATTTGATGACGGAAAAAAGCCAGATAATAAACATAAATTATGTCAGTGTTGTTGTGTGTATTTTTGTTTTTATTATGGAAGAAAGCATTTTGTTTTACTTCTCTTTCCGGTTATTTTTTTAAAAAAAATCTTTAAATTTTCGATACGCTCGCGCCCCCTTGTAGGGATCATCGCGCCCCCCAGGGGGCGCGCCCCACACTTTGAGAAACACTGTGTTACCCGCAAGATAACTTTTGAAAGATGTACTGTAGAATCTTCATTTCTGTACCAAATTAAAGCTAAATAAAAAAGTCTTTATTCTGTAAACCTCAAATTTTAAATTTCTATCACATTTAAAAAAAATTAAAAATTTAGAAATCATAAAATTCATAATAAGTAATTTTTTTCCCATCTATCATGTTATAAAATAAAATCTATTCATTCCATTAACAAATGTGAGGTTCACAGAATAAAAAAACAACAAGTGCAATACCCATATAAAATTATAGAACTCTACATACAAACCTTTTTTTTAATCTTGCGGGAAATTTTGAAAAATAGAAACTGAGAAAATCACGTTTAAACAATGCAATGTAATTTTATACAAGAAAATACAATTATTTAATACTTAAAATGCACCCGCTTTATACGTTACACCTTCTGTTTCAACAAAATGCTCATGCATGGCTTTTTTTCGCATTCTCAAAGCCCTACGAGCATCTAATGTTGAAGACCTAGACTTCATTTCGGCTTCTTTTATTCGAGCATTATCAGACTGAAAGGCATAAGTGACAGAAAAATGCCCTAATTTACAACTCAGATGTTTCATAATATCCAAAAGACCAGCCATTCCATCATTACCTTCCATCATTCCATCATTACCATCATTACCTACTGCCTCATTCACTGCAACATCAACTATTCTCTTGGAAGATCCTGATGTTTTCGGGCAGTATTTCCATACCGTCGAGTTGAAAGACTCATTTGAGTTCTGAGTCTTTCCCCCTAAGCATTTTTTCAATAACTTAAGTGAGGATAATTCTGCAAATATTGGTTTTACTGCATCCATAACAGAGGTTGGCACAATACTGTTATGTTTGTATGATGTATTTTCTGAGGATTTCGCCTTTTGGTAACTACACCATGAGGACGCACCAACCGGGCAGAAGTAATGCATTGGTTCTTCATCTGTTGAGCGGTAATGGCAATAAATGGCCCAAATGGATTTACGCATATCATCTGTGGAGCTGCAGTTCTCATGTATAGCATTTCCATAGTGTATGTCGTGAATTTATGTATTAATTTATCCGTTAGGCGATTTTTTCCACTTATACTTTTGCCATCTGATAGTTTTTTCCCACGATTCACCAATTTCAGCCTACGAAGTCTGGCACCCATTCGCTTCTGTATATGTCCAACACATTCAATTTTTTCTAAATTGTACGACACCGTATTTTGCAGCTCTGGGAATGTTTTAGTGTCACCATCACCAATATATTTCACATATTTGGCATTTCGTTCCAATAATGATCGTTTAAAAATTATCTTCATTCCCTCCACTTCCATTTTATTCGAAGAACCAGAATGATTTTTGACACAATATGGTTCATGGCTTTTTTTCCATTCTTGATATGTTGTTCCATATTTTAGACTTTTCCACCGATCACAGCCTTTGCAATATGATGATAAAACTTCAACATCAATAACTTTACCAGTTATATCTCCAATAATGCTACATACACCAATACGAGATGTATGGCCCCGAGTTTTCCAAGTTCCATCACCACTAACACAAATTTCATTTGTTTCGGATGTTGCAATCTCTTCTTTTGCTGCTTTATTTATCGAAGCAACAGCTACAATGGAACTGGCTGATTTTATATTATTTAAAATCCTATCATAGGACTTTTGTGAAACCGGAAGAGGCAAATCCATCACCGAACACAAAAAGTTTTAATTCCACGTAGACCAACCCCTAGTGTACGCATAGCATATGTAATTCGGGTGTTTATTTCATAGTCATGGTTACTTGACTCGAACACCGGTGAACTTTTAAAAGTTGATTGCATAGCACATGAATTACAATCAATGTAAAATTCTGATACTAATCCAAACATAACCTTTTCCTTCAGCTCTGCTTTTGAGCCACAGTAAAAGCATGCTAAATGTTTTGAAATTTCTTTAAAAAAATATCCAGGTTTATTAATCGATACCCCTTACTTTCATTGGAGATGCTTTGATAGGAATCACTATCTAAAGACAGTTTCTTAGATGTAGCAGATGTCACATCGACAGCTACCGGCTCTAATGTTTTGTTTTTGGAGTGTTGATTCCCACAAAAACGTCGCTTCTTTCTTCTATAATCCGTAGATCTTCTAGCGGATTTACTACTCATATTTATATATGCGCAAAAATGGATAATCAAATGAAAAAATTAATGGTTACTCAATACTTTTTCGAAAACTATTATGACACGAGGCAGACTTTAGCAAGCAAAAACAACAACGCAGTAGAAATACAAACGTAAATAAACATCTGCTTGAATTAGAAATGTGTTGAGTTATAGATATACTTCTTCTATCAAAAGACAATTATAAATATAATTGAAAATTTAAGAAAAAAAATGCAATAATATATTCCCGGTCGAAAGCGAAACTTAGGAGGAGTGATTTGTTTACATTCCATTTAAAGAGCAAAGTCTCTTTAGACATTTACATTTTATCTTGTACAGAACGTAATAATTATCGGATTTTGACGTGGTTTGTTTCAAAATGCTCCAAACAGTTCAAATTATTTTTTAAAAGTATTTTTGAAAAATCGATAAATTGAAGGTTTAAGGTACTATATCCTCTTAAGCGAGACATGAGGCCTAGTAGGATAAAATATAGTTGCCACACTGTTCAGACATTAGAATAAAGAATATTTATTGTTCTGGAAAGTACAAAAGCTGTGAAACATCTGAAAGAAAAAAAAATGTTCATTTGATCTGCGTACGGAAAAATGGAACAATGCATCTAAAAGTCAGCAAGCACCTTAAAGAAAGGTATCAGTACGGGATATGTCCACCGTGGAGTGTGATGCAACATTCCACACGTCGTACCATACTTTACACAACATTATCCAGCAGCTGTTGAGGCAATTTATCCCATTCCTCTGTGAGTGCACGGATGAGGGTGTTCTTGTTTGTCGGAGGATAGTTTCGACCAGCAACTTGCCTCCTCAAAGCATCCCACACATTTTCTATGGGGTTTAGATCTGGAGAACGCGCTGGCCGTACGATACGCTGAATACCCTCGCTGTCTAGACAATCCTGAACAGCGAGTGTTCGATGACTTGTTGCGTTGTCGTCCATAAAAACAAATTTATCACCGACAGCACCACGGAAAAGACGAACATGAGGAAGTAGAACTTCATCAATGTATCGTTGGCCCGGTATAGTCCCATTCGCAACCACATGTAAGCGCGTGCGGCCATTGATTATGATGCCGGCCCACATCATGATACTGCATGTCGGATATCGGTCCTTTTCCTGGATATTTTCTGGACGATAAGCAGTACCACTCTCGCGCCAGATCAGTTGGTGTCTACAATCCGATGACAGACTGAACCTACTCTCATCTGAGAATAGTACGCATGCCCAGTCCTGTTCAGTCCAATTTTGATGCTCACGACACCATTGCAAACGGGCAGTACGGTGTTGTCTGGTCAATGGGACACACACAACAGGTCTGCGTGCGTATAATCCTCCTCCCCTCAAACGTCTGGCAACAGTTTTTCGGGAGATCTGCTTTCCTGAGGCAGCAAGAAACTGATTTGCCACCTTCTGAGCTGTGGTGCGCCTGTTCCTTTTTGCTGATAGGACGATATATCTGTCTCCTGCAGGCGTCGTACTTCTAACACGACCTCCCCCGTGCCGTCTACTACACATTCCAGTAGTTTTAAATGACTTCCACAGCCGTGAAACAACGCTGTGAACGATGTCGAACTCCCTGGCAGCATCTGTTCATTTTCGCCCTTCTTCGATCTTTCCAATAATTCGGCCACGCATAAAATCCTCTATGTGATGTCGGGAAGACATGCCAAAAGTTTAAGTTCGTGTATTAAATCTTTCCTGTAAAACTTTGACTTGAAACAACAACTGTCCACACGCGTCGAAACCTTTAAAGCTCTTATGAACGCTATCACGTGATGAACAGACGTGGAAAAAAATTTGCATACTCATACTTCTTACTAATATCCCGCACTTATTCTAATTTTCCACATTTTGCTTCCTTTCATTTTGTGGTTGCTATGGATGATAGTGTTATCTGGGTTTAGCAATTGTCCAGCAGTGTAAATACTTACAGTTATTTACTTTTTTACGAACAAAATTTTTCTACTAGGTTTTATAAAAATGAAGAGCAAACATTTTTAAGAGTGCAACCAAAAAAGATTTTTTTTAGGCCGAACAACATAATATATTTTGATTATATAAAATATAATCTAAATATATATATATATATATATATATATATATATATATATATATATATATATATATATATATATGCATTAAAAACTCTTTGTTACTAATGTAATAAATAGGAATGTGACAGTTCATTTCTTGGTTTTTTTAACTTAAACGCAACAGTAAACAAGTAAGAGGGAAAGTTAATAAAATAAAGAGACTTTTATACTTTTTTTTAAGGTTTGCAACAGCGCTGAAGGAGGGGTAGACGGCGACACTTTTATACGACGTGTCACTCTAGTCGTTGGAGTGTAGTGGACCATTCAACATTATATTTCTGCATTATCATTGAAAGCTACATTGTCGATTTGCACCAAGGAGGAAAGGAGGGCAGCGATTCGATTTTAGTTTGTGGAAGGTGGGAAACTTGTGCTAGATACTAGCAATCCGTTCCATCATAATACCCTCGACGACTTGCAAATTATTCTTAGTGGTTGATGTCAATGGACTACCCGATCTTTCGTAGTCCCATAAAGAAATTCACCCTGTTTGAAGACCTCTATCCATTCGTGGATATTGCTTCAAGATAAACAGCTGTGACCATGTAACGGGTCTATCCGTGTTCTTTCCACTAAAAGTTGTGACTGGGCTTTACGGAGTCTTTCAACTAATCCTCTTGGGGAATCTTTGGGGCCATCAATTAAATTATTTCCCAGACAACCATCTCAAGAAAAATCCTGATATGCAGATTAGTTAGAAGATACATACCGGAGGTTTAGTAATCAAAAGGAAAAAGAAGAAGGAGGAAAGGAAGCCGAGAGATCATGGTAAAGATCTGAACTTAGACGCGTAATTATAGAACAGGCTTTAACGAGTAAAAGAAATTAAGGAAGTTGGGATTCACAGGATAACTTTACTTAAAATTAAGCGGTTAGGATTCCAGGCGCTTATTCACATAGGATTTAGGGTCACTATATATCACTTCTGATTTCCTTTCTAAAGTAAGACTGTCTTTGATTATTATAATTAATAATAATAAGTTGGTTTTATTATGGCTAGCTTGGGTCATCAATCATTACCTACCACAAATCTAGGTCGAGTAGATAAAGAGATGGTTTCCCCAGGTAGGGGGTTATCACATAGTCTTCTTGGGGAATATTAGCTCTTTTTAAATTATTCTATTATAAACCTTCCTTCGAAGAAGTAGATGTGATTCTGTGTAACTTAAGACTTGTATATAAAGATTAAACTTTCGCGAGATAGAGGGGGAGGGGTTAGACTGCTAACGGATAGCAGTGATTGATTAACGTGAAGTGATGCGAGAGTACGAGAGTACTTCGTAGCTTATTTGTGTAATATTAAGAATGACGATTTGGTCAATTAAAGGATTAAATTGGATTAGGTCACTCGGAATTAGAAGGTGTATTGCTCGGACTTAAGTGATCCGATATATCTCGTCTACCTCGCTATTGCTTTCCTTGTTTAGTAATTGGTGCATTTCTTAACTTGGGTTACCGAATTTGTATTGCGAATAAGTAGAAGTTGTTTTGAATATGGCTAATCTTCTTTCCGACAATCACAAACTAATGTATGACGCGGGGTGTCCATTACAAAGTAAAGGAAAATCTGCTTATGATTGTTTTAAAACCTATAAGAGAGGGCTGGTGAAAATCTATTAATCAATTTTATCGCTGTTCAACGCAATTTTAGTTACATGCATAGAATTTCTGTGACGCAATAATAGTTCTTACTTAAAATGAAAGCTAACGTCAGTTTTTAATAGAATAGAATGCTGAATTTTGAACAAAGCAGTTAGTTGTTTGAAGCATATCTATGTAACAAAATCTTCACTGCTTGAGAGAATATCACTACACAATTTTTAATACCTTTGATAATTCATTTTATAGTTACCCTGCATTTGATAATTAATTTAATGGTAATACTTGAAAAGTTTCCAAAATATACACATAAAATGTGTGTCCTACATGAGGTCTAAATAAGTGGATGTTGTATTTTTTTTGTATCCTAAAATGTTATTTAATGCATCCGAAATATAACAAATACATTTACAACTCTTGCCTTTATATTTAATTTTAATAAGAAGAAATAATAGTAAAAGATTACAGAATATATTTTATAGCCATCCTTAGGATTAATAATCAAATTATTTAGCATTTGAAGTAATGCTAATTCGCTAATTTTGGACGATGTAAGCAGATAATTTGAGTTAATAATTACAATGCTTATTTAGCAAGATTTACTGAAAAATATATGAGACATATAATACATAATTAACTAATATGCAAATATATTTATAATTAACAAATTGTAAGCGGGTGTACTAATATAGAGAATATACAAAAAATTGAGTTAATAGTTAAAAGAAAATGCAAATCCTTTTTTAAAATAAATTTAACACCGTGCATGTTTTTATACAAACTCGGTCTTTTGTATTATTTTTGATTACTTCACAGAGTTAACAAGAACTTGCAATTAAGAATGCAAATTCATTTATGTTTGAATATTCTCCTAAATTAAAAATAGCATTTTTTTTACCATTTTGATAAAATGGCAAAAATTAATTTTGAAATTTTATCTTTTATAACAAAAATTTCAAAACATGATAATTTATTTTAGAATGAAGTTGGCTCTGTTTGTAAAGAAGAAAGTTGTTTTACAATTTTTTTATTGCTTGGTATAAAAATATTTTGAGGAAAAAATTGAATTAGTTTTCATTCAAGTTTTGAGTTTACTTTTAAGTATTTTTTTTTAAAATTTTAATTGTTTTATAAATAAAAAAAATTATTTAGTAAATATCATGTGCTTAATTTTTACAGGTCAAAATTAAATTTTATATGAAACAAACTATCAGGCATAAATCAAATATTTTTTTATTTAAATGCATCATTCTGGACGTTCAATGTTTAAGATTTCTTAACTATATAATGACTGAAAACATTACTTGGTTTTGAAATGCATATCAATTCGTAACGTTTATGTGTACGTCATTACTTAATTCATACAACCTCTGACAATAAAGTTCGGTGAAAGTCCTGTAACATTAACGTAGAGGAAATATGAACAAAAGCTACCTTACTATCCTTCAAAATAGTCACTTTCCATAACTCTGTACCGCTGAGATCTGCTATACATGTCCTGGAAACTTAGCAAGAAATCTTTTGGGATAGAGTTCAAAAACCTTGTCACATTTCGTTGGATGTTAGGAATATTGTCAATATCGATAACACGTTTTTCTAATCCTTAAATTCTAGGTAATGAATTATCGCATGGATTCAAGGATTATCTGCAGTTCATTAGCTATCATACACACAGTTAATTGGCGAACTTAAGTGATTATTTTTCTCACACTTTCTCAATATTTTCGTTACTGACGGAGATCACCAGTCTTCCCTAATGGAGTTGTCTGAAACACTTTCCTTGCTTTTCAAAAACGGGCGAACCATTCAAACACACACTTCTCTCATAGACGGTGCTTCATCTTCATAAACAGGTACCAGCATCACATAAGTTTCTTTTGGTGTCTTGCCAAGCTTAAAACAAAACTTTTAATTGATCATTTATTCGTTCATTTTACTGTGCTCTGTTAAGAACCAACACACCAAACTAGCACTTTGTAAAACACGGAACACAAATGAGTCTCAACTGAACAACGGTGGGGTCTGAGGGTCAACACCTGGCACTACTCATGCGCAGAGTTTTGTTTCGCTAGTATTGCCAGATCAGCCAATTTGACTTTTTTCACCGAACTTTTTTGTCAGAGGTTGTATATTTGTATAACATTAAACAAGAAGTTGTATCTTTTTCCTTATTTATCTTTTGTTCTAGTTCGATAATTAATGAAACGCCTAGACTTGATTTCTTATTTTCAAGGTCTGTTCAAAATGTATCAGACTTTAAGTAGAGATTGCTATTGTGCACAGTAGGAAGTGATAGCTTGAAAATTTTCCCTTTGTTCCAGTGTACCAGTCGTTTTCTGCAGGCAGTCGAGCGAGGTGCTAATATGCGTGTGTTTGTAAGATTTTTATTTCTCTAAAGATGAATGGCGGGCATGAGCAGAGGTACTGGATCAAATCTTTTGTCAAAAGCTTGGTGATGTTCTAAGTGAAACAATTCGAAAGGTCCAGAAAGTGTTTGTAGACGATGCAATGGGTGTCACACAAATTCAGTAAGGTTTTAATCGATTCAAAAGAGACCTAACATAGGTAGAGAGTGACCAGCACTTTGAGAGGCCACAAACCACTCGAAATGAATTTGTTGTTAAAATGCTGGAAAATCTAATAATGATCATGCGCAGAGAGGCTGCTTCCCAAGCTTCTGTCGTGGAACAGAAAAACTGTCTTGTAGCTACACAGGACCAACTGGGCACTATCTACGCTAAGCTTGACTTCTTGCTACTTCTGGCTGTTCCTGAAAATAAAAATGTTTTATTATTTTATTTTACAAATGCCAATTTTATAATGCATATGCCATTAATGCACGGGCTCTCCAATATTTTTCGACAGTTGAATTAAGGCTATTTAGTGCAGGGCACACGGCAAGGCTGACCATAAGCTGACCAAAGTCATACAGAGTACAGTCCGGTGAGTTGACAATACCAATTCTCTAGAGATGTGATCTCAGACTGTCATGAACGCTCAAAACTCAAAATTGAGCTACAGCAATTTTTCTAGGAGCCCCAGGGACCCAGCACGGGTCTTTGATCAAGATTTCATAAATAAAAATGTCGTAGATAATATCCTGTTTTCAGGGCAGATAAAGCAGGACACGACGGTGGAGTTGAACATCATTCCAAAAAAATGCCTTCCAGAGTGAGTGAGTGAATGTAGGGTTTAATGGTGCAAGAGCCAATTTGGGCTAAGCTGCGCCAAACAACTTTTTAAGTATTAAACGTATAAAATTAGTAAAACATTTTATGATTAAAATATTAAAATCACATATTAAAAAGTATTAAAAGCAAAAGTTAATAAATTTTGATGGGGGTTTCCCCACCAAGTCAGAAAAGCGTGTTTTTCGTAACTAAATTATTTATAACTAAATATTATTTCGTAACTAAATTATTAATTATAAAGGTAAAAATTACCTCTTGCTGTTTCTAATATGGTTTTTTGATTGGATTGTCAAAGTCGTAGCGAATAAACCTTTGATTAGGTTTATCAACTAATTCTCCCTTGTAGGTGTAATCATCCAGATTTAAGATATAATCTGGATTCGGCTTAGGCTCATTTTCCTTGTCAGATTATATCATATCCTCCTCATCCGTTGTGTACTCGGTAGGTGCTGATTTTCTAGGTTTATGAGGAGCCACCTTAATTTCTATTTTAGGTTTTGTAGCGTTTGATGTGTTTTTAGGAGGACGTTTTTTCCTACGGGGTTTTAAAGTTTCTTTTGCATCCTGGGATGTAGCAGGATGTAGTTGTAGTCGTTTCAAGAGCAGGACATGCGGAGGATAAGGAAGATGCAGCAGAAATAGATAAATTATTAAAAGTGGTGGGAGCAGTATTTTTACAGAAATTTGGGGTTGATATTCTGATAACAATGTAACTGTGACAGATGTGGATGGTAAGAGTTGTGCCTGAGTTTATGTAGAGGATGTAGTAACTGCAGGGACTGAGGAAGATATAGATGGCTGCGAAACGTATACTAATGGTTGCAGTAATTTTGAAGGTGGGCATACTATTTTCGTGATGGTTTCATCAGTTTGGGTTGTTGATGTTATAGTTGAGGGCTTGGCAACTTGTGCAAGCCTTCCAGAAGTGTTTTCGGCAGTGGAAGGAATGCTGGGTTAAGTGTTAGAAGGCAAAAGGAGCCTACTTTGAATTTGATTAGGATCCGAAGATAACTAAGATTAACTAAGATATTTTTTCTGGAAAAAGGTCGGATATTCTTTTTAAAAAGATCTTGTAGATATTCCAAAGTGTTCTTAATAGGGCTGTCATAGTGTGGGGGGGGATTTTGGATGTTTCATAATTTATACATATATGTATATCTGAGAGTGAAGCATCTATTAGATTTTTGTTGAATGCTCTTCTGCCTATCGAAGGAAAAATAAAAAAAATTCAGTTATTAGTGTAATGGAAATTTTGAATAGAAATTAAGTGAATGAATAAAGAAAGGAGAGAGATATTGAATAGTGCTTTATTCTGAAACGAGTTACAAACAAAACTTGAGTACTATTTATGGTATATGATAGTTCTTGCCTTTAAATAAAAAAAACAGAGTATCATTTGCATATTCTAATGATTGATTATTTTTCTACATTACTTAACAGGGTTGCGGGTTCATTCCCATCGGGAGTCGATTGATTTTCTGAATGCGAAAACTGTAGGAACGCATGTCATATAATAATGTGCAATGCAAAAGATTCCTTGAGAATCAATTTGGCCCTGGTACTCGCTGAAAAATTAAAAGCAAGGAAATATCTAGCATGAGACAAGAGCTTGAATTAAAATTAGTTGAAGCGTTTCAATTAATTTGTTAGCGACAGCCGCCACTAGATGGTGTCGCCGTGAAATGACTCTCACATTTAGGGACTTGACATGTCTGCAAAGGCTTAGTTTCCAACATGCGGCTGTGACTAGTAAAAATATTTTTTAATCTTCTCCAATCATAATATTTATTAATAAGCATATGATTTTTACTTTTTTTTCAAACAATTTTTTCTTGATTTCAGTGACACATAATAATTACATACTTTGACCAGCAGAGCCTCTTTGTCGTACGTAAATAATAAATGAGCAGACTATATTTCTTAAACATGATCCACGTCAATGCTTTAATGTGACAATAGTTCCTTTTATTTTTTACCTCAACTAACCTTTTAGCTGCATTATACTTAGAGGAGTGAAAAGTGCCCGTTACCTCGCCAAAAGAAAACTTTCAGAGAAAAATTCGATTACCTTCCTGAAATAATTAGAGCTTTAAAGGAGAAAAATAAAGGTTGTATCCTAATATCAAATTAATCTCTTTATCCGAGTGAAAAATGTCTTATCTTTTTGAACTGCTAGAAGAACGTTCTGGAATACAATTAACAACTTTAGTGTCCTTCAGTCGAGAAACCTAATTAAAAAAATGAAACATTTCCCTGAGAAAACACACAACCTACGGAATTCTTTTTAATTAACTCAAAACCTGAACTAATTAAATATAATAATACGAGGGATAGGTTTGATATTTAATAAATGCTCTTTCGCTTCTATACTAAAGCATTGTTCCTTACTTTTCCATTTATACTCCCTCTCTAGAAATCAGGCTTATTCATGATTTTAATAAATCAATTATTTTTTTATTAAGTTCAGATGCTTTTAAAAATTATGAAACAACTGGTATCTGAAAAAGCACATTAGTGCTTAATTTATAAAAAACTATAAATCATTACTTCCATAGAAAAAAAGAAAGGTCTAAATAAGCTGAAATATACGCTTAAAATTCAAGATAGAAACATTTGAATGGATAAAGACGTTTTATATTGTTACATTAAGTATTGTTTAATATGAATTTAACACTTAATAATTACCCTGACTTGGCACATGATGGAATATTAGTTTTCGTTGAACCTTTTATGTAAATATGATTTAATACTAGAAGTTATAAATTAAAATATAATGTTTAATATGTGTTTGCAAAATGTTTTCAATATGAAAAATTCAGAATTTGAGCAAAAAGCCTTGCACGGAACATATTCAGCTTTGCAATGAAATTTATATTTCGGCTACAAGCTGAAGGTGCTGGAGGGGAGGATGATCCATGGTGAGACCTTGAATGCTGCTTTGGTGCAGTGTTATTTAAACTGGGAACCTCGGGTCCGAAGTTCATGCTTTGCATGCTTTAGATCAGCGATCTGCAACCCTAGGTCCGCGGACTGGTACCGGACCGTGGATTAAATGTTTCCGGGCCGCCTAAAGAACGTTAAACTATTGCCATTATATTTAAAGTGGTGCATTTCTCTCGGATTTGCGCAACTTTCCACGGAAATCACTTTATATTTCGCGTTAAATCACTTTTATTCATTATTGGTGTAATTACATTTTATTCTGAAGGCATATTTAAATGTAACTAAATTAAAATTGTTAAATCAAAACAATCTAAAATATAAACAATCAACGATAAAATTATCGGTAAAATTATCAAACGTTGACCGGTCCTCAGCGATGAAGAAGGTTGCGGAGCTCTGCATTAGACGACTGAGATGAAAGCAATCATTATTCGGCCCAATTCGTTAAGGCTTTTTTATTCCTGTCTCTTGTTGAAGCCTTGCTGGATACCCCCTTCCTACAGAAGAAATTTTTTTTCTGTTTGACTTTCTAAGCGAATCTGAGAAAAGGTTATTAAACCAGCCAATTACTGCAACTGATACACATCTCCAGGAGGTTTGAGTGTTTTGGGGACGTTTTTCCGTTGACGTTGCAGACAATTTCTTGTTGAGATGGCGGGTCTGGTTGACACGTGCACCGTTGCCATTTTTGAATCACTAGACGGGATTTATTGAGAATGTATTACTAAGATTCTCTATGGAATGAACACATAATCAAGCAGTATCGTTAGGCTGTGCTGTCATCTAGTATTCAATTCCTGGGTCACCACTTCGGTGAGAAGCTGTTAGTAACAGAGGGGGTGGGTGATCCATGGTAACTTTGAGTGCTGCTTGGGTGCAGTGTTATTTTAACTGAACCCTTTCCGGTCCAAAGTGCACGCCTTGCATGCCTTAGACTACTGAAAAGAAAGGAAACTCTACTCTACCCAGTCATTAAGGGCTTTTTTTTAATTCCTGTCCTTTGTTGTTAGCGACTTGCAGAAAGAGACACCGCTGTAATGTCAGGCAAAGTGTAAGGCATTGGCCCGTGAGGGTTGCCCCACTCCTATGTTTTCCCCGTGACCTATAGGTGTGGGAGTGAATGAAGAACGAGGCATTGCCATAATCTTATATTTAGATTTTAACTTAAACACTATACAATGAAAATATTTATACTTTAGCTTAGCGGATCTGAAGTGAAGAAACACACAATACGTATTACCAAATAAGCGCGACCCCTTTATCACTAAATCTAACTTTACCACCTACTCCTAACCTCAGTAAATGCACAATTCCTAGTACTCATTTGAACGATCCTACCTCTATATCCTAGGTAAGCAGCAACTCAATCGGATCCTAAATGACGTTATGGTTTATCTCGTGTTAAATGCTATCCACCTTGACTTGAACGCGCTGGCACGAATTGTTGAACTCTTGAATGTCGGATAACTTCTCACACTTTTATCTTTAACACTCCTAACCACAGAATAGCATAATCACTTCCCAAAGGCCACCCTGCTTACGCTAAACTTCTGCTATTTAAAAGGTTCTAAACTTGCATAATCACGCTTCGCTTCTGGATTTGGTTGGAAAGAGTTTGCCTTTTCGGCCCCAAAGAACCCAAGAGGAGTTTTTAGATATATGCGAGATGAGCCTGTCACAAAAGGTTGGCATGAAATGAGAGTAATAGTTAAATCAATCCGAAATATGTAAAGGAATAGTATGAAGCTCTTAAAAAAACTTTATTACAGTAATAATACTGTTCAATCCACTCAATAATTCTAAGAAAGCGTTTCCAAATTTGTATGGTGGTAATCGAAAATGTAGTTGAAATAAAGCTTCTTGGGTTTCTGTCAAAACGTATAGTCCAGTTATATCATATATTGATCGAAAGGTATGGTCAAAGTCCAACTGTTGGCAATGGTTAATTTTTTAATTTTCATTTTGACTGCAAAACCGCGAAGTAGCTGGAGATAATTGCCTAAAATTTTATGAGTTGTTATAAGATGATTGGTAAGTGACACTTCCAAGGACGTAATAAAACATTTTGAGGCCCTGGGCCCTACCTGTAATTTTTAAAAATAGACAGTGTGTAGCATGCATTATCAAATACTCGTACAGACGGTAATTTGAAACAAATAAATGTGAAATGATTCAAAATTTCTGAAACCTAGGCACAAACCGACAAGAACAAAGGCTGCATTTGGACTAAATTTGTTGAAAGATTACATATGGTATTAGGCATTTGTCTATACATGGACAATAGTGTCATCACATAATAATAGTCTTGACAATTTTGCCAATTGACATGCTGTTTGAAAATCCCTTTTTTTCAGAGAATATGTACGAGAATAATATTTGACTATTAAAATTATCCGGATAATGAACTTATTAAGACTGAGTCAGGAACGAAATGAACCCCCCTAGTGTGTGGCCCTGGGCCCGCCCTAGGGGCGCCATTATTTAAGACGTCCCTGGGCACATCTGCTCATTCGAGTTTGATATTGGGATGCATGTTGCAACAAAAATGCTATGTAGTGACTGCAAAATCCACATGTTTTCAATTAATTTGTGGAGCAAGTCATGAAGCAGGTGAAATGTATAGAGATTATGGTATGTCAAAATAAACTAGAAATTGCCAGAGTATGTAAAATATGTCAGCTGTGTGTTCAAGTCAATTGTGAACTCAATGTGTTGAAATATTTAAAAATTCGAGATAAAAAAATTAGGAAACTTCCTGTAATGTACTCGTCTGCATAAAAAAATCGTTTGACACAAGTAAAATAACTAAGAAGCATTCTTTCAAACATTTTGAATGATTTCTACAATTTTGAAACAGACCATGGCGTCTCTCAAAAAATTGTATTCCAAAGTATTATAAATGAAATGTAGAGTAAAAAACATTACTCACATAATTCAAAATGGTTTACTGCAGTGCTTCTCAAACTTTCAATATACGTGACCCACTATTTAATCATCCTTTTCATTGCCACCCCCTCCATACAATAAAAATGTATTGAATTCAATAATACTATAATTTGACACTTAAGCTGCTATACAGCTTTAACCTCTTATGTGCCATCAACGTATATAAACGTCTTACTCAGTCAAAGTTTTAATTTTCTGGACGTATATATACGTCTTTCCGAAGTACGATCTCCTCATTGCACTGGTATCCATAAAAATATTCCGAAGGCTTTGGAATACAATACAAGGACTTTGACAGTGTTTGCGAAGGATTTACTTATTTCAGAGGATTTGCTTATTTATTCCTTTTCTCCTCCCACTCCCCCTAAAAAAAATCAAAATACGCTCGTCTACATGGAAAACGGTGGCATTGGGGATCGAATCGTGTAACTTTTAATCGGCAGTTAAGGAATTAATTATAAAGCGTAAAAATTATCAAGATAACTGTTAGCACAAACCCATAGGTTCACTGATAATTATCAAATTTGTTCTTATTTTAGTATTGTTACATTAGTAATAAAATACATTGTACGCGGCAATGATACATTTGTAAGTGTATTACATCGGTGCCAATGTGTATTTTATATTTTATTATATCAGAAAGTATTTTGTTTTTGCTTACTTTCAGAAAATTATTTTTTTTAAAATAATCTTTTGTTTTCGACTTTTCAATAGGCTCGCGCCCCCTCGTAGAGTTTTCACGCCCCGCAACGGGGGCGCGCCCCACAGTTTGAGAAACGCAGGTTTACAGAGTTGTTCGGCTACATTGCTGAATAACATATGGCAGATATTGTAATACCTATTAAATAACGTAGTGTTTTTACAATTAATAACACAGAAATAAGTCAAAATATTTTAACTTTGGGATTCATATCTGTTATTCACAGAATGAATGATAAATGTTTGTTAAAAAATCCAGAATACAGATATTCATCAAAATCGAAAAATAAGAGACTTTGCTTAAATCTCATAAGAAAAAATCTAATCACATTTTTATATTTTACTTGCTAGAACTGTTTCATTTATTTTTACCGTATAATAGAGCTTAAAATATTATTTTAGTGACATGATTTCAAAAATTAAATTCTTCAGACATGTTAAATCAAGTTAATGATAAATTAAATAGTTTAAGGGGACTTGGCACCTTAAAAATCACAAACCTATCGTTTTTTTTAAATTTTTATTTAATATTATTCTTTGTATTATTACCTTTTGATTGATATATAACTTGTGCATGTCGGAAAGTTAAAAGTTGAATAAAAGTTCATTTGAAAACAAATTAGGCAATCAGCCACACCCCCTTTTTTTTAAAAAAAGCTAAAAAATGCGTTATGATAAAAAAATCTATTTTATAAATAGAAATAATAACTATAAAAAAGAATGTGTAGTATTAAAAGCAGAATATTTCCGAGGCAATACAATAATGTAATTTCTCTTCCTTGTGAAATGTGTGCATGTAAAATTTTTAAATTAAGGCATTTTATATTAATAATTTTATAATTTCAGTTCTTATTCCTGATATATTTTTCATACAAATGTAATACTTTAATATTATAAGAAGAAAAACAGCTAAAATTTCTGTCGTGACAGAAAAAACATTTTTTTAAAGTTTTTCTTGAGTTTTCTTGTGCAATTAGTACTCTCTAAAAGTTGATCATTTATAAAAATGTGTGGGTTGGAAACATATGAAAATGCAATTATTTTCATGAAAAACGTATAAGTAATATCTTAAAGTGGTATTTTAAGTTTAATTAAGCTTATAATAATTATTTTTTCAGAATTATAAACTTTAAAGTGGTTTTTCTCAGTTTGTGTTTTTCGAAACCTTAGTGCATTCAAAATGCTACTCCTTTGACAATTATTTACCAATCACTTCAATTTTTTTCCTGCGTGTTAAAAATAAAGCATGTAATAAAATTAGGGATCCGTTTTGCTATAAACTGAATCCTTTTTTTAAAAAAAGAATAAAATGTAAGACATGTTGGCTTTTTCGTTGATTTTTAGCCTGTATATCAACATTTTATTTTTTTTCTCGAAAACGAATGAAGTTATTCTAAAATCGATCCCTAAAGTTGTTAAGAACATCCATAAGAATATTATAAAACAATTTCAGGTCAAAAAATTAATTTTTACAAAAGGAGTAAGATTTTAAAATTTTCCCAATTTTCTTCAAAAAATTTAAATTTTTAAAATTGTGTGAATAATATATAAAAATTTTCATCTGGTAACATTTTCTTGAATAGAAACATTGTATAAAATGTTAAAATATAATTTTTAAATACGTAAATAAAGAAGTTTGCTCAAAGGGTGCCAAGTCCCCTTAAGGAATAGAATGTTTAAAAATATGATATGTTCTGACGGAAAAAAAAGTCCCAACACTAAAGAAAAAAATTATTGTAGAGTAGTGTAATTTACACAATGCAATTGCCTAGTTAACATATTTAATTGGTTACATTTTCTAGAATTAAGTTAAGCTCACGAAAATGCATTTCAAATGTGAAATGCTTTTGCATTAATAATCGGAGTAACCTCTAGAATTTTGATTGCAAGTTTGCAAGCGTGCATGCCTTGTGTCATACAGGTGCCGAATGTCACTTTGTGGTATGGAGCCCCATGCTTGTTGTAATTGTTGTGCCAAAAATGGGACGGTCAATGCTGGTCGAGGATTATGTTGGAGTTCTCGTCAAAGGATACCCCGTAGGTCTCAATTGGAGACAGATCTGGTGATCTCGCAGACCAAGGTAACAAGTCAACACTATGTAAAGCACGTTGAATAATAACAGGGGTGGGAGGGTGAGCGTTATACATTGGAAAACTTCTCCTTAAATGATGTGCATGAATGACAGTTATGTAGATTAAATTACTAGACTGACGTAAAAATGTGTATTCAGTGTGTTTGGGATAACCTCGAAAGTGCTCCTGCCGTCATAGGAGATTGACCCCCAAACCATGACTCCTGGTGTAGATCCAAAGGGTCTAGGACGCAGACAGTTTGATTGCAGGCGTTCCCCTGGTCTCCTTCTAACCAGCACACAGCCATCACTGGCACCAAAGCAGAACCTGCTTTCATCAGAAAACACAAGAGATCTCTCCTCCGGTTTCCAATAAGCTCCGGCTTAACACCACTGGCATCGCAAGCAGCAATAGCTTGGAGTCAGTGGGATACACGCTACATGGCGCCTGGCTCAGAGGTGTCCTTGAAGTTACCGATTTCTAACAGTTCGTTGCATCACTGTGATACTAACTGCAGCTCGAGCTTCTGTCGCAGACGCAGTCCAATGCGCCACAGCCTTAAAACGAAAACGGAGGTCTCCCCTCTCAGTAGTGCCCCCTTGGCCGTCCAGAACCGGGTCTTTTTCAGGCAGTACCATTCCTTGACCACTACTCCCAACAATTATGCACAGTGGATACATTCCAGCCAAGTCTTTCTGCAATATCGTGGAAAGAAAATCTACCTACTCGTAGCTCTATTGCACGATCTCGTTCAAACTCAGCTGTTGGTAATGTTTTCTTCGTCTTCTTGAAGGAATTCTTGACAAATATCAACTCAATACGTCAAATTTCACAAGCAAATAACGCTTACGAACTTTAACATACGCATTTAAAGCAGCCTTGATTTGCAAGTTCTGAGTGGCTCTACTATTTCCACACTGAAGAGCGGAATTTGAATCAATCTCATATTTCAGATGTATAAATACGCCTACCAAATTTAGTTTACCTAACACTAGCTTTTATTGGTGTTGGGTTTCTTTCCCCGTCAGTGTATTATAGTTTAAGATAACTCTGAATGTATTTTCTGAGAAATGATTAGAGAAACTCAAACACTATTTTGTTACTCCTACAGAAATACTGCAATCAAGATAAAAGGCATCATAGTAAATGTAAATATTTTATAATTAAATCAAAAATTAGAATGAGACAACTAACGAGAGAGAGAGACTTACGAGGTAGCAAACAATTTATAGAATACTTTACTTAAAATAAATTAGTTATAAATCTACACCAGTGTAATCATGTTAAAAATATGTGAAAAGGAATTTAATATCATATTTCTACAATTTATCAAAACCTGCATGATTTAAAGTTTGTGAATCACAAATATCTTTAAATTCAACACAACTTTTAAAAGATATTGTCCACATTAGCATGCTTATACATAAATTAATATTTATATTAATCAAATTTGATCATTTTAGCTGCATTACAGATATTCTGTGATAATAACATAGAAATGTATCATGATTTTGTTACGAAATGTTCCACAATGGAAATCTTTCCACCAGTTTTCCGAGATTATTCCATTTCCATCTGCAAAATTAATTCATTCTGAATTCATTTTGAACCTTACAATGCATTGAAATAAGCCCGAAAATTAACAATCAGGCAACAGCTCTACTTTTAGCCGAAATCTTTTCAAGAAAGGAAAACTCATTAACATTAGTGTAAGGATTGTGAATTTATGATTCTGCTTCAACGTTTTCGAGCAAAAGATGAATTAATAAATCTTTCAAAACTGCTCCCAGATGCAGCTTCGAAACCATTACTTAGCCTTTAATTTTAAATTGCAGCCGCATTTGCTCGGTTTTATTACTAAAATCATTCAATAACTTCCATAACTCTTTCGCACATTATGTTAAACATAAAGATTTTATTAAAATGGTACATTCACGAAAAATATTAAGTAAATTTTTAAGAACTTTGGGTATATAGGCATTCAGTACTTAAACAATTTTTTCTGGTCTTTTTTTTTTTAGCTAAATGTTGATTTCTTCGATTATAAGTATCTGTGTTAATGCCTGATACAAAGGAAAAAAGTTAAGTTTAATTTTAAGAAATCCTTATTCATTTTTAGGTGGCTTTGCAAGCACATTTTATTCTAATTTTCAATTAAGGTAATTCGCATTTATTTGAACGATGATTTAAGGTTCACATGTGTTATTTTATGCACGCACTATTTTATATAATTTCAAGCTTTAACTTTTACGCAAAACAATTATATTTCAATAACGAATTATATTTAAAAAATAATTATATTTAAATTTAAATTTATTTCTGTTTGCTGAATTTTATCTCTTTCAATGCACACGACAAAAGTGCATTTTCACTATTAATGTCCTCAAACGTACCGAATGTTATTACAAAAAATTTTACAAATTAATACAATTTTAAAAATTTGGATATATATAATTTACATTATATATGTGATAATATACAACTACTCACTGTAACGCTTCTGAAGAACTAACTACTTCCTGAAGAACTATCTTCGTAATGAATTATAAGGTAAAATCATGACACAATGTGTGGATAAAAAATAGATATATTGTAGATTATCATACAAATTAACATTTAATTGAGAAAGTTTAGAACAATTTTTAATTTTTGTGTTTGAATTAGGTACTTTCTAAGCGTAGCGATTCAACCGCTATAACTCTGGAGATTCAATTTTTAACTCCATTATTCAAACAAAGATGGTTATTCAGTTTAAATGCCATTACATCTTACTGTAAAAAGAATCATGAAACTCATCGAAGAGAGAAAATTAGGTCATTGTGGCGGCTTCGTTATTAGAAAGGTTCAGGGAACCCAGAAGAACTTCGCAAATTAGTTTAATCTAACCTTTGAAGAAACATTATCAAAATTAACTAAATGTGTGGAACTGCTTAGTTTAACTCTACGAAGAATTAAAGGTTTACTCATGTCACGATCTACAAGCAGTAGACTTCTAAATACGGCATTCGATTCATACCTTTTGAATCTTTTCTAGAAGGGGTGTTCTGGCACCAATAAAGCTTTTACAACCCTTTTTTTTCTTTGACACTTCTATTCTTTCTTCTATCTTCCCCTGCCCTTTCACTTTTCTTTCATTCAGTAGAGCAGGGGTGGCCAACCCGTGGCACGCCTATCACAGTGTGGCACGACTGAGCTTTAAGAGTGAAACGCGGAGACTTATTGAAACATTGAAAAAGATATTAATAAATGCTAATTTTTTATATTGAAAGATGGTTGTCTCAGACAACGCAAAATGGCTAAATTTATTTTTAATACTCTTAATTAAATTACAATAGAGAATTATAATGCAGAAAACATTCCTCAATTTTTGTGTGCGTTGAATTTCCGAAGGAAGAGTATTCTTGAGAATCTTGAATTTGAGGGAGCATGTTTTAAAATACACTCAGGAACATTGAAAATAGCGACCCAAGAAGAAAGCATCGGATTGAAATGAAATTTAATACACATAATGACACAGACGAGAGATTCACTTGATCTCAAAAACGAGACAATTAAACGAATACAGGGTGTGCAATGACACAAATACTGGGCAACTTCAATAGCGCGTTGGACCACCTCCAGCTGCAATACATACCGTCACACGGTCCGGCATTGAGTTGATTAGACACCTTATGTTGTCCTGAGGCAGATGGGACCGCAAATCTTGAACAGCCAACTCTAAACCATGTACAGAGTGACACGATGGCTTCTGCCGTTTTAGCTCATCCCACACGTGCTCTACAGAAAACCAATAGGAGGAGCGGGCCGGCCATGGAAGAGTCTGAAAATGACATAGGAAGTCTTGAGAAACTCTTGCTGTATGCGGACGAGCATTATAGTGCTTGAAAATTGCCCCTGGGAGACCATTTAGGAAAGGTCCTACATGGAGTCGAAGAATATCATCAACGTAACGTTGGCCCGTTAAGGTTACACGCATCACAATTAAAGCGGACCGGCTATCATAGGCTATGGCCCCCCAGACCATTACACCAGCTGTGCGGGCAGTGTGACGTGGAACAGTGTGGGGTGAATTGTACCACTCCCCAGGGCGCCTCCACACTCGTACACGTTTATCATCTGTCCTCAAAACAAACCGGGATTCATCTCTAAACACAACCCTTTGCCAATCTGTGACATTCCACATTGATCTGGCTTGGCACTACTGTAGACGTAGTTGCCGATGTTCCGGTGTTAAAGGGAGTGCACGGAAAGGACGCTTGGATTTAAGATTTGCTTCTGCAAGTTATCTGGAAATTGTTTGTGGAACAATTGCTACGCCTAAGTCTTCTCGTAACGTTGAACGAGTCACTGTGGGGTCCACAAGTGCTTGCCGCACGATCCTTCGATCCTCTCTCCTCGTGGTCTTCCTGGTCGCTCCAGACCCGGTTTTCCACGCGTAGGTACCTTCTCGTGTCTACTGCTCCCAACAATTTCTAAGGGCACACTCCGAACGATCCACCTGGCCAGCAACACAGCGCATCGACCAGCCTGCAGTTTTCATCCCGATGATCAGGCCTCTCTCAAACTCGCTTAACTGTGAGAAATGTCTTCTAGCACGTTTACCTGGCATGTTTCGCTTGCCTAAGTCTTCCTACAATCGGCGGGTAATCGTCACGTTTATGAATCTTCGAATTTGCGCTGGCTTATATAGCAACCTTCTTCTGATTGTAGCGCCATCTCGGTGTGTATGAGCATGCGTATTGTCACAAAACTTGAATCATTTGCATATCACATTACGCTGTACTTTTTTGCAAAGTTTCGCGATTGTACTTAGCTTCCTTCTTGGGTCTCTATTTTCAATGTTCTTGAGTGTATCTAGAAGAAAATAATGAATATCCCATAATGAGTGCTTGCTTCTCAGGATTAAATATGGGCTTAGAGATTTAGAGCTTTTCTTACCGATATATATTCTTTTATTAACACACTTTTGCTTTTTTGTCTCAGTTTCGAAAAAAAGAGAGCAACTGATGCACACCTAAGACAACCCGATTTTGTTCGCTTCTTCGAGAACTTACCCGAGTAAAAAATCTACAAATCGAAAAACATATTAAAAAAGTACTGACTGTTAAATGAATTAAATTTTTCTGGGGTTACTCATTTTTATTTATATCTAACCTAACTGATTGAAACCGAAAAAAAAATAACAATAACATTTGAGTTCGTACTTTTGTCTTATTTATTATATTTTTTTAAAAACTTTCCATTACTTAGACGCACAAAATATGCTCTATTTTCGTAAAAATTCTATAATAAGCCTGTAAGTAGCATTTTTATCATCTTTTCATTTGTTTGTTGGATAAGTTTGAAGTGGCACAATGTAATTTTTTTACCATATAGTGGCACTCTTCCCAAAATGGTTGGCCATCCATGCACTAGAGCATCTAATCATTCAAACTATTAACTAATAATGCTCATTCGTATGCATCGCTGTTCATCTGCAAATTGAGGTTCTCATTTCAAACATCGTTTTAAAGTAGCTCCAGAGGTTAGTTAAGAAAAATCAAGAGGCTAGGATGGGTATCTATTAAAAGCTTATTACGTTATTAGTTTGCTTTCCCACTACCCACATACAAGCCTGCTCAAATAATCATCACGAAGAAATTCATGTCTTTCTGTGGAGCCATCAGTTACATTTTTCCAAAAAGAAGATGCTTTTATCGTGAATATATTTTGAGTTGCATGATTTACCTTAAAATCCGGCGCACTTTTATTAAAAAATAAGATTGAAATTTACGGGTACGTGCTATACGCTGGGTATAAAAGTGGGAGCTTTAATAATAATAATAATAAAAATATGAGCATATATAGAAAAAAAAATTAAGACTTGGTCATAGATCGGAATACTGTTTATTTGAAAGAAATCTTATTTCATATAAACTTAAAAGGTTGTTGCTCTAGAAGTAGACCATTTTCTTCAAATGCCTGGGATAGTACCTCAGATAAAGAATTTCAAATCACAAGAGATTTGTACACATACAATTCAGGTTTCTTTGTCAAAAAATTGGGTGCGTGTAAAACCTAAACACTGAAGCTTGGTAGTACAGGTGCGCGTTATACGCCAGATTTTACGGTATATTTGATAATTATTCTTCTGACTGTAAAGAGCGAGGAAAATAAATCTGGTGTTCTGATATCTCAATATCGGTATTTTAGTGCCCAAAGTTACCTTCTCAACTTCTCAGAGTCAATCAGTACAGTGTAACGAATCCATTATATTTCGTGACGACCTTTCACACCATTCATTTCATTCACAACTGACAGTGAATTTCACCTTAATGTGTACGTGTGTGACAAAATGTAGAGGATGAAGATAGGTTAGAAAGATAAAAAATGAAAGGAAAGGACTCCCCCCCCCCGTGGCAAAATGATTAGATGCTCATTCTGTGAGGGACTGACAAGTCGGGTTGTTTGTCATTCACACTCGATTAAACCAAATGATTGTCAAAAAAGTCAACCCCTGATGAAAAACGGCCGAAAGAGAGAAAAATAGAGACAGAGGGAATAGAGAAAGAAGAGTCTTTAACTATTTCTTTCTGAAAGAGGACGAAAAGAAAAGAAAGAGGCCGATGGATTTCGGCAAGAGCAAAGCGTTTTTTGATGGACTGTGAAGAATCCGGGAATGTTATAAAAGTGACAGAAGCATTGCTGAACGACATAATTGATAACCTGTTTTACCATTAAGTTTATGTGTTAGTGCCACATTATGATCTCTGTCAAAGCGTTGTTTGATTTAAAAATTAGAGAAGACGCGATTTAGATACGATATTGATGGAAAATGATTAAGGATCGTTAAGCGACTGTTTCGTTTTCTTTCTTTCTTCCCTTTTAGTTTTCCTTTTCTTTTTCCCTTTCTTTTTGGGTAGAGAAGAAAATTTGATTTATGATTGATTTGCCTCTGACAAACTGTGCAGGAAATTTTTTTGAAGAAATGCTTTCAAGCTCCATTAAGGGCATTTCAAGCATTCGAAGGTTTTAAAGATCTATTTGGAATATTGCACCAATTTATCATCTAATATATTGCTGGTATATTTTTTTGGTATAAATAAAATATTAGGAGCTCTCTATTGCAGTTTATGACTTATCCTGAAGTAAATGATAACGTATTTTTATGTGGTAGTGATAGTAGAATTTATACTCGGAAATGAAAAATTACGATATTTAGGTTTTGAAATTATGCTATTACTCAGACGAATATTTGAAATTGCACACTTAGTGAAAGAACTAATACCGATAAACTTCCCATGTTTAAATAAAGGTCAGATTACGAGGACGAAGTAATAAATTGTATCATTATTACTAAACTTCCATAAACTCCATACGTGAAGAATTGCGATAACTTGTTGGATAAAATTATGAATTTCATGGCTGTCTATTTGAAAGTTAAATTATTTATTCTGTTATAGGTTTCGGGTGGATTTAAAAGGATGTCAAGCATTTATAATAGAACTATTTAATGCTTTATATCCTTCAGTCAGGGTTTCTCATGGTGTTGCGTGGAATTCCAGTAAATAAGATGTAGACACGTGCAATGTATATATATCGTAAAATCCGGCGTATAACGCGCCCTTTCAACACAAAAAATAAAATCAAAATTTACAGGTGCGCGTTATACGCCGGGTATAAAAATGAGAGCTTTAAAAATAATAATAAAAAAAGAGATGGCATTAATTTTTTTTCGTACTACACATATCAAATACTGTTTATTTAAAGGAAATGACATGCCTTGTAACGATTATTATTACGACACCACATGATGACGTTGGACACGGAGAGCGGATGGTGAGATAGTAGGGGAGAAGTGTGTTTCCTAGAATCCATTTCCCCTACGTTCAGAGATAGACTTTTCTAGAAAAGGATATGCGTGAGGACCGTTTGAGGGTCCCGGTTGGAAGCACAGAGCAGAAACGTGCTCCGAGTGTAAGATGGTATTTTTAGTATGTTCATGTAAATAAAATTACATATTTATATCTCTAACCTGACTGTGACTTTTTGTATCCAATACGTCACAGCCTTATAAACTAAAAGATAGTTCTAGAAGTATACCATTCTCTTCAAAGCCTAGGATAATACCCCGAATAAACTACTGCAAAACGTAAGAGCATTGTACACCAGCATTTCAAATATCTTCGTAAAAAAGGGAGTGCGTGTTATACAGCGAATATACATAAAAATTTAAAAAAATGCAGCTTGAAAGTATAGGTTCGCGTTATACGCCGAATTTTACCGTATATATATACATCATGATTCGTATTCAAATGATTTATTTATTCTCTTTTGACTGATTGTGTGATTTTTCTTACATTTATCTTTGTTATTCGTTTTATTTTGTTCTCTTAACTTGTATACGATTTCATTGAGTATTAATACCTGAAAGTGTGTAAATTAGTTAGCAACAAAACTGGTTAAACACCACTTTTATATAAAATTAAACCCCTAGTGGTTCAAATGAATATTGTGGATTATTTTTAACAATATTCTTCTACATGCTATACTCAAGTGATTTTATAGAAAATCTATACTTTGAATATCTGGAAAATTCAAAACAAAAAAATTTCGTCGCAATGTAACCAACTCATTCCCACAGTCAATTTTTAAGTTAGAATTAGCACTTTTTTGCTTGGTACATATTTTATTTGAATGTTTTATCAATTGTGTTATTGTTTTATGCATTAGATTGGTTTCATTCTCAGTGTGTAAACCCTTTATCACCCCTTGTTATAGCTTTCATTTTGTTTTTGTATATATACAGGGTGATTCTCTACCAGACCGATGTACTAGGAGGGTGTGTAGGGGTTACAAAGACGACTCGGGATCACATAGAAATTCAGGGTCACAAATGCCGTAGCTGCGAACTATGGTGCATAAGAAAAGGGGGGGGAAAGAACAAAAACAGTAACACGTAATTGGACAAAAAACATTTTATTAAATGATTGTACTACAACAGGTGTTTGAAATTACCACCAGAAGTTGTTTAACAAGTCTGACAGCGACGCTGCATGGAATTACTGACGTCTTAAAAACTCCTTTAAGCAGTTTTGAGCTGAACGGAAATTTTCGTTAACACTAATCCTGCAGGAAGTCATCATTTTCTCTCAGTTTCCCAAGATAGAAGGATGAACTCGTATTCAAACGAGGATTTGCCGAGATGTGGATAGTGTAGGGCAGTGACCTACAAACTGTGTTCCACTGAACCCTAGAGTTCCACGATTGAAACTTAGGGGTTCCACGTATCAAATCGAAAAGAAAATTATAAGTGCGCATGCAAAACAGATTCACGTTTTCTACTAAGTTTTTACAAACACGAAGTATCTAAATCGGGGGTACTCAACCTTTTTTTCTGCTGGGCTGCATACATATTTGTTATTTCACGCGGGCTGCAACATGAGGATGAATGGGGGAGAAATGCTTCAAGACCAAGATAACATTGTAAATTTAAAATGTGGAAAATTGATCAAAATATTGTAACTCTTGTGTTTTGCTTTTTTTATTAATATTTTTTTATATTTTTTATTTTTGTCACTAACACATTAAACTAGAAGCCTTTAAGAAACACTCATTCACAAGTACCGCATCAGTAA
Organism: Trichonephila clavipes; assembly: GCA_019973935.1. Lineage (NCBI taxonomy): Eukaryota > Metazoa > Arthropoda > Arachnida > Araneae > Nephilidae > Trichonephila > Trichonephila clavipes. The sequence continues at coordinate 609,234 of BMAU01020564.1, forward strand.
ACGGTTTCATATGATTACCAATAATCTAATGAACTTCATAGGACGTCTTTGTTACCGTTGTAATATTACCACTGACAAAACATTTTGTTGCTGTTGCAAAGATTATTCAAGAAAGCCTATTTATCACCTCTTGAAAAAGATCTTCGAGGAAAAGTGTCACTGAATGATTCCTATTTATTCGTATTTTTAAAATATAGCACTTTCGTGGCAAATAGAACAGTTATTGATTCATATTTGTTTTTCACTATAAAATAGTCAACCTCTCCGAATCGTTTACATACAATATATATTTTCCTCGAATATTTTTCATCTGCTAACAGTAACCGTTACAAAGAGAAAAATAATATTAATTCGTGCACTCGTACGACATGGACATCAAAAAGCAAAACTTTATACATTTGATACATTAACAAAGAATTTCCCACCAAATTTTCAATACATTGTTCTTAATTAAGTGAATTTCTCAGAGCAATTGGTCATGATCGGGTCACTTAAAAAGGCTTGGTGGGCCGCAAGTTGAGTATGGCTGATCTACATCATTGCTGCCCAAATCAGATCACAAGTTCCATGGGGAAAAACATATAAAACATATGTAGTTCTGGACGGTCTCCTTTTTACGTAATTTGTTGCAACTTTTAATTCTTTGCATATGCCAGCTTAGGAGCCATTGCAGGGGATACACCATGGTAGAAATTAACCGCAACAAGTGTGATAAAAAGGATATTTGTGTTTTATGACATTTTTATAGGGAATAGAGTAGAATGATTCAGAGAAAGACATTCTTATTCTAAAAGAATGTGGGGAACTTGTGGTTATTTGATTTCTGAACTACTTATTTAGCTCCAGTATTTATATATTTTAGACGAAAATTGGAGAGCCTTTATAATTCGTGTTAAAACGGCAAAAAATGAACGATATGTTCAGTTTCAAATTATGTTGTAGACCCTTAAGAATTAATGCGCAGGTGTAAGTTAAACTAACAAAAATTATTGCGTTTGCTATTATTATTATCTTTTTATTTTTAATATTATGTGCGTAAATATCCATCACCATCACCAATTTCTTAAAGTATTTTTACATGTTGGTTAAAATGATGAAGTGTGTGTTTTCTTTGCTCGAATGCGCCATAACATTCCACAAGCATTTTCATTTAGCGTTATTATTCAATGAAAAAAATTATTCGCCACTTATTGAAAAAACATTTCCGAGTCGTTTATAAAAACCAATAGAAGTCTATTTAAAATAAGGAATATTCAAGAGCTCTAAAAGACATCAAATGATTGTTTGCTATGCAAAAAGAATTCTAATTAAAAGCAACCGTGCTTGAAATTAAAACAAAATGTGGTTATATTATTTTATATTGTGATAATTTTGCTTTGTCGTTAGTAATAAATGAGGAAATCTATAATTGTGAAGCATTCAGTTTGTATTGCTTTTATTTATTGAAGAAATTTCACAGAAAATGTGTTAATTGGTAGATTTATTTGTGAATGATTTCACGTACCAGCAACTAGCATAAGTATTATATGCTGTAGAGTTCCGAATAACTTTGTTCTTGGAAATCATTCTAGAAGTTTAAACACTTATATAATGTGTGTGTGATCTTGTTTAATTATTACTAATTAAGACACATAATTCTTAATGATTTTATTACCAATAAGACTACTTTTTTAAATATTTCTGTTAAGTAAGAATAAAACTCAGTATTTGTCATTATCCTTCCTAGTCATTTTAGGGTGCCGGTATCAATATGTTTCTAACAACTAACTAGTAACCGCCGTTGTTGAAATGCAGATTCAAGTCTTTATGGCTCTGAATACCCTCCCTGTATAGAAGTTGAGGTGCCTTCAACCCGTGGATGCCCTAAGTCCTCCTGTTGACGTGTCATGAAAGTTTTTATAGTGGGGTACCATCACGCCATCATCCTCATCACTTAGCTGGCTTTGTTTTAAAATTAAGAAGCCTTTCGCCAATGACACTAGTGTAGTTTCAAAGTTTGACGTTAATTATGTCTCATTTCTTAATTAATATCTGGCTCACTGCACAATTTCGGCAAAGCCCTTTTTTGATATTCATTTAAATATATATATATATATATATATATATGAATTAATAGGATTTTTAGAATGGTTGCCTGTTTAAAAACCAGTGAATTAATAGAATGTATATTTTATTCAAGATAGCCGCCTCTCACCAAAAGAAACAAGATGTGGAGAAGAAAAAAATATTACTCTGAAACTTGAGGAAGTAACTGAGAACTGCAGAATTGCTATCATTTAAAATGATTTAAAAAGAAATTTACGAAGAAAAAAGAGGAATACGAAAAAGAATAGAAGAAGAAATTTGCTTACATTTTCCATGTAAAACAGCGCTGAAAAGTATATGTACAAGGATAAAAAAATGAATGTAAAGAATTTTAAACTGCTGAAAGGAAAAGAAATAAAAAAGAAGTAGGCACACAGTGAAAAATAAAAAATAAAAGTTTGAGGCCGAAAGAAGAATCAAATGTTAAAAAAATTAACCAGTTCATTGTAGAATGGGAAAATACGTATGTAATCATTTATTAAAAATAAAACAGTAGAAATTCACAATCTCTTACCATTAAAAAAACTGTCTGACAGATTTATCCTAATGTTAGTTTCGATTCCCACCTTAAGATCCACAATAAAAAAAATTAACTTTTTATCACTTTTTTGAGAAGCAGTTTTGTTACGTCTTTAACAGATTTATCACATTTCCCATTGACCGAAATCAGTAAAATCCTAGCTAAGGTTTAAAAATAGAAATTCAATCCCTTAAAAATAAAGTAAGGCTAGAACTACTCGAAAGAAGCCCTTGTACGTATTTAACCTAATTTATAAAACATTAAAGTCAAAACATGAGTTTACAGGGGAGCCCTAACATTCTGTGTTACACCACTGGTACATCGATAGAAAACATTACAGTGGCGCCAAAGCCGTTGAAATTCATATACCGCATGAAAAAAGATCGCAAAGAAAAAATCGCAGAAAAATAAAATCGAATAAAAAAAGGACCGCACAAAAGCAGGTTCTACTTTTATATAATGAATCACAATTTTTCAATTGAAAAATGTAAGAGAATATTTTCCAGGAGGGAAAACTAAACATGAATGAATAAAAAATCCTTCCGAGCATTATGCTAAATCAGAAGGTTCTACACACTTTTATAAACATTTAGGTGTTTTTTGTTTTTTTCTTTTCAAACGGGGGCCGTGGATTGGTAATTACCATTGCAGACCTTATAAATTCCCGAAGAACTGGTATTGTTAGTGTGGTACCATATAGGCGGATACAAATTGCCGCAATGATATTTTGACGTCCATTTTCTTCCCCAAAGGGAGCATTTAAGCTTAACTTCACTGACAGCACCTAAGCCAAGTAAGCATTCTAGGAACTTTTAACAGACAGCAAAACCATACGATATGGACGTTGTCATTTTTCTTACATCATGAAAATCCTCCGACTTCGGCCGGGGTTGAACCCGAACAAGGTCAGCACCTAACCAACTACGTCATCCATTCGGCTCATTTAAATGTCATTCAGAAAAAAAAATTATATTAAAAGGTTTTTTAACGTATGTGACAACAAAAACAAAACACAGGATTAAATTAAATGCAGAATATCAAATGTAACAGTATACAACTTCAACAAAGCATTTTGTGTTAAAAAAATGTGCAAGCATGTATCTATATACATAAAAATATCTGTGTCAGAAAATATGCAAGGAAGGTACCCCTGGAGTATGAAATAATATTAAAGAGAAAATTACGATAATGTCAAGGTAAAAACTCTTTAGGAAGAAATACTGTAATTTTTTTTACTGTCTTCATATAAAATGCACATAACATGTTAATCTACTATAATTATTTTTTAGGTATATTCTTATAAATGCATGATAGATTTCCCTTACAGCACCTAATAGGTCTAAGGGTTCCATGATTTGATAAAGTTTGAAGACCGCTGGTGTAGGGAGATGCGGATTGTAACAGGCACGCCCACTCGGTGGTTGTACCAGGAACTTTACTCGAAGAGGCGTGCTTTGTCGGGGATAGAACTCTTGACCTATGGATCCAAAGCCAAATAACTTAACCACTAGACAAAAGTGATCACCCCTGTCTGGAGGCTACTACTGGCTTATTTAGATACCACCACAGAGTACTAATTTTACAGCTACAGTACAACAAGTTTACTAATCGCTGGTTGAATTAAGACTGACTCGCGTTTCAGCGAGCATTTCTATTTATAGGCCCGGCGGAAACTTCGAGAAATACCCGCTCGCGTCATAGAGTGTAAAATTAGTGGGTTTCTCGAAAAGTTTCTAGAAGAACCCAAAGCAGCGATACTCAACCTGCGGCCCGCCGGTCCGTTCTGAGTGGCCCAAATTCAATTATTTAAGACAATGTTTCTCAAACTGTGGGGCACGCTCCTCTAGGGGGGCGTAGTAACCCTACAAGGTGGGCACAAGCCTATCGAAAAGTCGAAATTAGAAGATAACTTAAAAAAAAAATATCAATTTACTAAGAAAAAAGAAAACAAAATATATTCTCACATATACGCATTACACAATATACATTCACTCTAATATACTATATGATATACTATACTTATAAATGTATCGGTACGGCACGATATATTTGATACTAAGTATCAACATTACGTTAAAAACAAGTTTAATAATTATTAGTTATCATTTCATGGGCTTATGATGTACAAAACTTTAATACTTATTTTGATAATTTGCAAGGGTTATAATTAAGGTCGTATTGTAGCTTTAGCATCACAGTACATTATTGCTGCATTCAATACTTTGTTACTGTATGGGGGGGCGATAAAAATTATGATTGAAAATTGGGTCGCTAATATCGAAAGTTTGAGAAGTATTGATTTAAGAACAATGTATAAAAAATTTAGCGAGAAATTTGTCAATTAATCAATCCCATATATCAATTTTGCTATCTATGTGGTGCTGGTAGGAATTTAGGCATAACTTTTTTTTGTAATTGTAAGGGTTAGTGTTAACAAATAACAATAGAATAGCGACTATTTTATGGGTGAAACTAATTTTAAATTAACTCTCATGCCTTCTAAGCGAAAAATATCAAAATAATATTTGTTGTTTCAAGACTATTGGGACCTTGACTGTTTCGCAGAAAAACAAACAGGGATGAACAACTTGCTTAATTTGTCATGAAAATGCTATATTTAAAAATATAATTTTGCTCGTCATTGTACCACTAATCACAAATCTTTCAACGCCTCTTTTTTGAGCAACAAAATATTTGGAGGCAGGTGACTTGCGATCATTGATGAAAGGAAATCGAAATTACCCCATAACAAGGTAAAAAAATGCATATTGAACTCTTTTTTTTCTGTGAGTTGAGTTTGATGAAGTTTAATATAGTTTTCAAATGAAATCCAAAAAAAAAAAAAAAAAAAAACTATTAATAATTTGATCAATTTCTACATTTTATCTTTGTTCTTATAGCGTCCCCCCCCACTTCGTTAATTCTCATATTGCGGCCCGTGAGAAATAGTTGTCATATGTATACGGCCCGCGTGAAATAGTTAACATATCTACGTGACCCGGCTGAAAAAATGTTGAGTACCGCTGATCCAGAGGATCCCTATCTCGCCAACATGGCTGCCAAAGTCACCGCCAACTCGGTCGCCAAAAATGATGCCTACATGGCTCTATCGCCAAGTTATTGAATCGCGACTACAACGTAAAGGACAGCACTACTTACGAATATTACAATTTTAACGTAAATTAAATGTAATTTAGAGTAAGATAAAGGTATTAAGATAAAGGTAATACAAATTAATTACACTATTTTACACAAAATTCAAACAATATATATATATATATATATATATATATATAATTTAATTATTATATGCATATTATATATAATAATATGCATAACAACAAGTTTATATCAAACATTATTATCGAAGTTTAATTGTTCATCAGAATAATGTTTATGAAAAATAAGTTGCATTTTATGTATCACATTACGGTTTTGTTCATTTAAAACCTTCTATCGATTAGTCACATTTTGTCTAGCCAGTCTAAAATATATTCCCTTTTATTGCTATTATTATTATTACTATAAAAAAGTTTTAGCATTACTTCATTCATCATCTGTATAATATTTATGCATAAATATATATTGTAACACAAAGTCTTTGGGGTGTTGTAAAGCTAAAATCTTATTTTTGGGATCTTAATTTGAGATTTTTACATTTTCAAATTGTATAGATTTTAATCTTTTCAAAAATACCGCACTTAACTTCTACGGTAATTCGAAACCCTTAAAACCTATTTTTAAATAATCGTTGCAACTGGGCCACGCCCATTTGATTGGCGAAAAATGTAAACAAAGTATATACTTCGTTTTTGCTTAAAAGTTGAACGTCTGATATAAACCAAAACATGTATATTTTATTGTAAATCGAGTCTTTTATTTCCTAGCCGATTAGAAGCCTCACAGTTTATATTAAAATCAATTTATCTCAAAATGTAAATTTTCATGCTCTATGTACCTTTTCTGAGAAACTAATGTCCACATGTATGTAAATTTTTATGATATATTTGTAATGACAGCTATATATATATATATATATATATATATATATATATATATATATATATATATATATATATATATATATATATATATATAATATATATATACACTGAAATTAGCTTTTTGTAAAAAACTCAAAAATATCGTTTTTTACAAATTTTTTTATGTAAAAAAATAGATAAAATTTCACTATGTTTGGTAAAATATTTTATAAATTATGAAAAAATTCAAAATTATAGCTAAAAGCTAATTTCCCAGTATAATGAGAAAGGTTTATTTTGATAATATGAAGTATTTCAAACATGTACATATAACAGATTTTGAGAAAAGGTACATGGAAAACAGCCAATTTAACATTGTCGGTATTGATGTTTCCTATTCCTCTTAAAGATAAATTGTATTGCACAAGACTTAATGAAAATAATTTTCTACCATAACCTTTTTTGTATTAAAAACTCTATTCTAAAAATAAAAAAAAAATATTTACAAATTTACGCAGTTAAAAACAATTAGATTTAATTTTACTTGACATTGTACTTTTAATATAAAATCTGTGATTACTATAGATAAAAAAATCGAAATTCAGATTCAAACTGTCGATCACTCAATTTACTATTGAATGACTTTTTTAACAATGATCCATCTAGACCCTTTCAGCAAGAAAATTTCTGAACTAAAAATTTGCCGATGAAATATGTACAGAAAATATAGTATTAAAAAAAAGTACTTCAACTACTTTAAATGAAATTGTTTACTACGATTAACAACTTTCTAACTACAAAAAAAATTTAAATTAATGTAAAAATAACAAAATTTCTTAAGTTATTCATTGAAGAAAACCTTCAAAGAAATTCATTTCACTAAGCATACTTATTTTAAAAAACATTCCGCCTTCAGTATTTAATCTAACATTCAAATACGAGTAAAGTATTCCTCAAATTATCCATTCCCAATTCAGGAAGATCTTTTAAGAAAGATGACGATAAGAAGAATAAAAATTTCGATATATTTTAATTCGAATCCTTGAGGTTTTTCTTTTATTGTGTCTGCTCTGTTTCATCGAGCTTACTTTTCCACACAAATTACATGATTACCACAAAATTTCAGATAAGTGCACGGCTTCAATTTTTTTTTCACTTTGTGAGCCATGACAAAAATAATATTTTCAAAAGCTTTTGAGTATTATTACTGGAGCATAATCAAATCGATACCGGGAGAATCGTCCAAGAACTAAATTAAGCCGAAAAAATTAAAACAACGAAGGACTTAAAACTAAGGGTAAAATAAATAATAAAAAAAACTATAAATCTTAATCTTCCTAAGTGGCTAGGGAAAGGGTGCAGTGTTTTCATTTTTGGTGAAGAGGTTTTCGCAGAGATGATTGCTACTCTTAATGAAAAGAGCACTACTCCATTGAAATAGAAGCACACAAAAAGGCTTTTATACAAAAGCCAGTTATCGATTGATAATAAATCACTTCTGAAAAATTTCTTTAGGCAATGAACTACTCCAACCATGAGTTTGCTCATTTTCCTTTTAAAGTGACTATTGAAAGTCAGAGAATGGAATAATTTAAAGAATACAGATGAATGCTGATTAAATCTAAAAGTTTTTTAAGGAAATTATTGTATATGAATGATATAAAAGATATATTAAAATTATCTGCCAGACAGTTTTATTGGTTATATAACATACTTAATATTAATCTGGAATTTTATTACTTATGGAAAATTTCCTTAAATGAAGTATGTGTGGTAATTTTTTATTTTATATATATTTTTAATAATGAACAGAACTTAAGTATATTTATTTCATTAAATATTTGGAGAAGTGAATCTCAATGATACTTACCAATTATTAAATTTCCTCATTAATTTCCGAATAAAGTAGAAGAATTGAATAGACTTAAAAATTCTACTTTTATGAAAGAATAAATCAGAAGTGTGTTGTTACTTCAATAATCTCCAGACTAAATCATATAAAAATCCATTTCAGTACTTTGTTTCCAGGTATAGATTTAAATTTTCTAAAAGCTAAAAATTAATAAGGAGGGAGGAGTAGTTCCCGATCCGAATAGCGGTGGACCAACTCCCATTGCACAAATTATACAACTCTTCATACTCATTGCACAAATTATACAACTCTTTATACTTATTGCACAAATTATACAACTCTTCATACTCATTGCACAAATTAAACAACTCTTTATACTCATAGCACAAATTATACAACTCTTCATACTCATTGCACAAATTATACAACTCTTTATACTCATTGCACAAATTATACAACTCTTCATACTCATTACACAAATTCTAAAAATGTATAATTTACACGTATTATGTAGATTTATCTTTTCAATATATTATAAGCAGGAAAAAAATAAAATAAAAATTTCAAGTCTTCCTTTTTCCTCATTTTAATTTGTATTTCAATTTAGTGTCTCTTCAAAGACAATGTTTCTTATCACCCTTTCATCTAAATTGCGCTGAATTTTAATAACGTCTTTGCTTCTGCACCTAAACATCCATATATAATTGCCCATGAGTAAATATTGTTTCCTTCGATGTTACTCATCAACCAACTTTTTTAAAACTCTGTCTCTAAGTTTTATTAATATTCATGGCAAAAGCGTATGTTTCAGTACAAATGCCATATGCAAGTCCCCGCGTCTCCAGTGTGATGCTAGGTATACGTACAACTTCGCCTTTCTTTTCTCTTGATAAAATTTCACACTGCAATGTACTCTTCAGAATGTTTTTTTTTCTTCCAATCTTGTGCCATTACAGTCCAACAGTAATATATAGTAGATTACTTAATAGCATGACGATACAGTCTAATTTCAAATTCAATTTAGCGGGAGACATTCCCAATGGAGTCATTTATGATAGAATTTCTTAAAGCGCCATGAAAAACATTTTTATATAAAGTAGAGCGTCGTTTATCCGAATGTTTTATATCCGGACTTTTTTCCAACTACTTGTACTGTACATGGATATGTTTTCGAACAATGCAATGCTCAACAGTTGTTTCGTGTGAGGTGACTTTTGGCAAAAGACGACGAAGAAAGTGTTGCTGATTTTGCTGAAAGGCTCAATATGAAGGACGCCTGCTACATGTTAACCGTAGCATTGGACTCGTTCGAAAGACAGATCCTGAAAAATGCATGGAATAAGCTGTGGCCAGAATTAAAAGGTGAAAAGACTTCCATGACGACTACAGGGAGGAGATTACCCACTTTGTCCAATCGATCCCAATATTTCAGAGAAGATGTAGATGTAGAAGATGTAGATGTAGATTTAGAAACGATAATGAAAATGTAGATGGAGATCTAGAAACGATGAAGAAGATGTAGACATGCCATGCTAAAGTCCGACCCTGCCGGCGATGAAATGAATGAAGACGGGGTAGCAACAACACTGAAAGTTGCAAGGGTCCGTCAAATGCTGGTGCATTTCCTGAGTTAGAGACAGCTACAGAGTGGTACGAACAACAATCAGAGTGCTGTCCTACTCAACTACTGCTGCTCAAGAGAATCAAAGACCTTGTAGTGAAAAATTGAAGGTGCACAATGGTACAGCGAAAAATAAGTGATTGTTTTCCACAATAAAGGTAAAATTGCGATATTTTAAATCTATTTTGCTTTTTCTTCAAGCACATCTCCGGTATATGATGATTTTCAATATTCGTATAGTGTCCGGTTTCATATACTGCATGGATCGCATTCGGTTTTCGGTTATCCGAACGGTGTCTGTTCCCAATTGATTTGGATAAACGACGTTCTTCTGTGTACAGAGAAAATGCATTATGCTTAGAAGAATTTTTTTATTATTCTGCATTTAATTCAATTTTATCAAAGTATTCATCGTCAAAATCCTGTATACTTTGTACAAGAAAGAATTTTAAAAATAAATTTTTCGAGAAAGACAGACGTTTATTTTCACTCCGATATACCAATTCATCAAATGACAGAGAAATAAAAATATTATATTCAGAGACCGGTAAGAAAATTTTACTACACATATTTTTTTCTTACAAAGCTCCAGACTTAGATTGGAGTGTGTGCGGGATTACAAGTTGCTTCTTTGCAGAAACAGTTTATCCTAAAGTTTCTTAAAAAGTAGTTTAGCTGCTTTGATATTTTCAAATTGATATTGCAATTTATTATGTTATTATTTTTACAACTTTGAAAAACTTTCTCTACATCCTATCAACCAGAGAGAGATTGCCCTATTTCTCTACAAAATAACTATTTTATATCAGTCTATCGAATTATTTATTGCTTAGGATATTGACAAATATTCTAAGTTATAACCAAATTTTTAAACTTGCTTCGTCGTAACCTTGCTAAATCTTCTATCGTGATACATAAGTGCACGATATTTGTTTCTAGAATTATGTATGTATATATATATATATATATATATATATATATATATATATATATATATGTAATAATTCCCTCTAGTGTCCCTTTTATTAACTCTGTGTACAAATATTTAAAATAACTTTAACTCTTTGATTTAAAATTAACATTATAATCTTAATCGTAATCGGCTAGTCCGAAATCCCTGTTCCCCCCCATTCTATCCAATCAGAACTACTATTAGGTAATCATCACACGCTTGCACTGCTGGTATAAAAGAAACACTCTTATGTAATCTCTCTTTTTTGTCTACCTGCCTTCATCATGTAATCAGCCGGCTGCAACGCGTTCTACGTTTGTCTTTGTTTTTGTGATATGATGTTTGCTTCTTATACGTGTAATGCCGTCCCTATTGGATTTTTATGTGTTTCCGGATGTGAGTAAAAAAATAACGATTTACATGATTGCCTCTTCCATTATACCGTACTCGAACACGCTCCACGTAACACAGAAAATCACATCACCGGCCACGCCCTACCTTCGGTTCGCCATTGTTTAAATCAACCACTCTCCAGAAATATTATATATGAATTCAAATACTATATCCAGTACTATAAATTTTCTATAATGCAAATTTGTAAGAAAATAAAATATATACGTAAGCATATCTAAAAAAATAATAAAATAAATAATTAATCATGTTTGTCAAGAGAAAAAACATCGTTAGTTAAAATCATGTCACCAAATTCTGTCGTTCTTATTATTAATGGGCTCGAACGTGCGCGGGAAAGGTTTTCAATATTGGCTGCATATCATTGGGCGACATCTTTAGATTTGAAGAAATTGGTCGACGGTATAATACCATTTAATTTTCCTAAATGCTTAAGCATAGCGTGCTGAAAATATTTCATAAACTTAGTTAAGGATGTATACATTCAATGTCAAACTTCCCGAAAATACAACTGAAGGAGGAAGCAATATATTACAAGAGACTTTAAATTCATCTTCATGAATATTAGAGAGTACATAAAATAGCTGATTGCATGGTCATATTCGCAAATTCATGGCCATCATTGTAGACTCGTGGGTGAGAGTCCCCCCCACACACGGACACACACACACAAACTTTATTTATAGAATATGATTAAACTATATTCATTTTGATAGGTATAATTTCTTCAAATCATGAGAAATTTTTTCTGTATTGTAAACATTAAAGCAGAAGAAAATCTTATATAATTTTAATTTTAGACACAAAACACGATATAAAACATAATATAATATAATTATTACATATTAGACAGTTATATATGAATCAAGTAGCACTTTTTACAGTTACACTGTTTTTGTAAAAAGTGAACTAAATAATTGCGATTGAATTCTAAATTTTGAAACACATGTGACATGTTTTAATTATTAAAATTTTATTTATTTACATTTTTGTACTTTTTATAGTTCTTGTAACTCATACATTTTTCTAATTTATTTTTTGTTAGCGCGTTAACCTTTGATAAATTGAAAAAAAAGTTAGCTTTAGAAGCTATTTAACTTAAAAAGGACGATTCGCTTCATTTTTTTAAGAAAAGTACCTAGAAAATCTGATGAAACATTTTTTTAAAAAATTAAACAATTGACAAAGAATAAATGCCAATGCTTAATTTATCTTTCAAGAAAAAGAAAAATCTCTTCGTTTTATTATAATGAAATTGTTCTTCATTTCAGAAAAATGTATGCTAATCTAAAGGTATCCAAGATCTCTCCTTCTCAATTTGAAATAATTAAGATAATTTTTTCAAGCTGAATCCATTTTTTTCAAGAATGTTTGTTTGAACACTTCTGTAATAAAAAAGCATAAAATTAAAGAATAATAACAAAAACTAAAAAAATAAATAACACTTCGTATTGAGTTTTTATGGTAATCTAGTAGAATAATAAAAGTAGAAAATATATTTCTTACGCGTTCTCAGAACGAAAAAAATTATTTAATTAAAAAATAGCATTAAAAATAATGTGATGTTATTATTCTCCTCAAACAACAAATATTTCTCTCTTTCTTTGTGAAATAAAACTTTTATCATCAAGACAGCATTTATTATCCCACTAGCCATTACACGCCAACTTCACTGGATATTTCGGGATGTTATGTGAATATATGCTTTTTTATGTATATAAATTATTAATATCTTAGTATATAAAGAATTCGAGTCTATTGAAAGACGTTCTCATAACTTACACTTCTTAATTTATAAATAGGACATAACTTCTAATTAATAATTTTTAAAAAGGAAGTAGAATGATTTTTTGCGCTCTCGTAAGCCCCTCTCTAATTGGATTTCTGCTAAATCCATTTTTAGTGGACCTCTAGTCAATAAAATAACATGCTTGCAGAATTTCAAGTCTAAATACACTTCAAAACGGATTTTTTTCTCAATAAGCTCCCGTAATAAACTTTGAGAGTCAATTACCGTAAGAGAACCCCCAAATCTCTTTTTTGACGGATCTCCACTCCATGAAAGGAAAGTATCTGATAAATTTCAAGTTCGCAGGTCTAATCGTAAAAACTGGAATTTTCATCTATAACGCCGCTGAAGTTCCTGAAATGCCCCTTAGAAGTCCATTTTTACAAAATTCCTGTAGTACCAGACCTCAAACCCTTGAAAGGATCGCGCCTACCAAACTGCAAGCTCGCATGTCTAATATCTTAAAAACGGAAATATTTATCTATAACACCCCTTGGGGGTCGATTTTCGCAAAATCCCTTCTTAGCAGATTTCTTCTCTGTGACAGATTGCGTACCGAATTTCCAGATTGGAGGACTAATAGTTTCGGAGATATTGTGATGAGTGAGTGATTGAGTCTATTTTCTCCTACACACACACATATATATATATATATATATATATATATATATATAGGTAGTAGTATATATAGCTGTATGTAGTATGTATAACCTTAATATTAATTTTAACAAATTTAAAACTCTCATAGATTTTGTCTTAAAAGAAAATTATATCAGTTTTAATGGTTCTTTATATAAACAAGAGAAAGGACTCCCACAAGGGGGCCCAGCTAGTAATAGTTTGGCTAATCTTTATTTACATTTTTATGAATATAGTTATGTTATTAATAATGACTACTACATTTTTAGATATATTGATGATTTAATTATTTTTGGTAAAAATGATAATTTAAATCCTATTATTAATTTTTATCCGTCCTACTTGAACTTAGTTAAAATTAATAATAATCCAATCAAAACAAATTACCTAGATGTATCTCTGTATATTAAGGATTTGAAACTACATACTAATATTTATGATAAAAGAGATGCCTTTAATTTTAATATCATCAAAGTGCCTTACTGGAATTCTAATTTATCAATATCTATATATAGAAATATTATTTTTAACTATATTTATCGCAATAAAGTATTAGTTAGCGATAAAGCTAATATTTTTTAAATCATAAAAATTTTTTTAATCACTGTATTGAACATGGATACCCTGCTAATTTTCTTTGTTACTATATTTATAATGATTTTTTATGATACAATTTGTATTAATGTAATTATTTAATGTTATTATGTTTTGTAATTTTTTTTTAAATTTAGACAATATCTAATTTATCCTACAATTATTAAATAGATGGCGCCACATGCTTGTTTTTTTTTAAATCTTTAATATATATTTTTCAGAGTTTCTTTATAATTTACGCTAATTTTATGATTTTTATTTTTATTTTTATGATTTTTTAAAAGTATATATATATAATTCTTATTATCGTATATCGTATCGCAATTAATCGTTTCTTATATCGTATCGCAAGTAACTTTATGCGGTTCTGCTCTCCCTATTTGGCGGGAACACGATAATGCACTCTTGGCCATCGTTACAAATCCGTTTTAGTAGGTTATGTTTATGTTCATATATTCTTGTTTAATGACTTAATATTTAAATTTTACGTATAGAACTCTTTCCTTTCCTCTTGGTACATAGTATGACAAATTACAGGTGAAGGTTGGCGCCGCAAAACTTGTTTAAACCTGCAATCCTGGTTCCTAAGGCCAGGAATTTGTCTTTATACTGTGTGCCTACTTCCTACTTTTAGTTACCTTAGGTTTATAACTATATGATTATTTTTATATTTTTGTTTATATGTATATGTATATGTGTGTATAAATTTATATATATGTATATGTATATGATTATATATTAAAAAATTCTTATATTGGATTATATATATATATATATTGTATATATATGTATATATATTACATATATATATTATATATATATAATACATAATATATATAATATATATAATATATATAATATATATATGCATATATATTACATATATATATTATATATATAATACATAATATATATAATATATATAATATATATATATATAATATATATATGCATATATATATAATACATAATATATATAATATATATAATATATATATATAATATATATATGCATATATATATAATACATAATATATATATATACATATATATATACATATATATATATATATATACATATATACATATATATACATATATATACATATATAATACATATATAAATATATATATATACATATAAATATATATATATATATATATATACATATATATATACATATATAAATACATATATATATACATATAAATATATATATATATATATATACATATATATAGATAGATAGATAGATAGATAGATAGATAGATATAGAGATTGATAGATGTATCTCTTCAAATGAATTATCAACGACTTAAAAAATAATTTATGCAAAGCTAAAATTTTAATATCCGTAAAAATTATTAGTCCCGTAACATTCTTGGTTGAGCATGGTGTATTTGTCATCCTCATAGATTTTTAGAAAAGTTTCTGGAATTATTAATTGTCAACAATCTTTGTGAAGGAACTTTAGCTTTTTATGGAAAGAATCGGCTTATTGTTAGGAACAAATCTCATTTTCAAGATGGGACATTTTAATTTAAATGATATATGCTCCTTAAAAACCTCAATACATTAAAAAAGTAGTAATTCCTGAAGGTTTCATTTGATAAATTAATTATTACCCAATAGAAACGTCTTCTCTCAGCTCTATCATCCTCTTGAAATTGTTTACTTAATAGAAGAACTACGGAGTTACAGGGATTAACACCAACTCAAATATTTTCACAGACGAATAAACATTTAAAATACTTCAAAGGGGAAATTTTTTATTGTTGCAAAAGCGAAACAATCTGCAGAAAGAGTCAAGTGCCAAAGCGATTGTAGACATTAGAATTCTGACTCTGAATCTTTGGTTAGAAAGTGATAGGCACCAAAGTCGTTAAAATAATTGAGACTCCTCAAAAGGTTTTCTCAATTCTTTCCTTTGTCGGGGTTTGGAGTTCAATTAAGCCATTTCCGTAATGAACACGTACGCTTTCAAAGCGAAGGGGGAGGGGAGATACAAACGAGAGAATGGAAGGTGTAATGTCTTGCACACACACGCACCAACGCACATCATTTGGAGAAATGGACAGGGAATTATTTATAAAATAGCTGCTGCCGCTTCCTAATACAGCAATTAACAAAACGAGCAAATTGTTTTGAGTAGAAGGGGACGCTAGCAAAGAACAAACACCCCGGGATATTTTAAAGTGATCTATGAAATCGTTTTCCGGCTCTTATAGGATGGGTTGAATATCTAGAGTAGTTTCAGTAATGATAATGGGTGCTAGGAAGATCACAGGTTTCATAACTGTGTTGTTTTCTCCCAGAAGAAGTAAAAGGTTGGAGCAAATCTTTTCTTGGAATTGATTTTTATTCGAAGAAATGAGGCACAAACAGATAAACTTAGGGAAATGAATTTATTTTAATGGTTGAAGAGGGAAATGATCGAAAAAAAGAAATCATTGTTGCTTATGATGAATGTTTAGTAAAACGCTTGCACAAACTAATAAAACTCTATATTCCATTTTTAATATAGCACTATTCTTTATTAGTATTTTAGAAATGAGTGCTATAATATTCAATGAGGAAGAAGAAAAATATTTTACAGAAAGGAAAGACAGTACTTAATCTGAAATTGATCAAAATTATGGGTTATTATGTCAGGTATCCTACCAGTTCCCATACAGTGATATATATATATATATATATATACTAACCAATACCTGCTCGCTTCACTCGATATTTCATAATATAACATGAATATATACTATACACTATGTACTATATATATGTATATAATCTAATTCTCTACAAACAAGAGATGAATATCCAGCAATCAAAATCAAAAAACACATAGACAGTAAGAAAATTACACAATGAAGGACACACGAGCAATCGAAATTTAAAAAATGGATGCTTCAGTATTATAAACATTGCTGACATAGGACAGTTTATATATAAAATAATTTATATAAAAAAAGTGGGGCTGAACATGTTTTATGGCTAGCCAACCTTCCCCCTTTATGTTAATAATACTGTAAAATCCTGTTGAAAATAATGGATAGGAATATCTAAAGAGGTAACTTACCTAAAAATTGCACTTTGAAATGCAGAGTCTTCGCTAATATATATATATATATATATATATATAAGCACTAAAAGTCCTATTGTACAAAAAAACATTCTCATAACTCTCACCTCTTGATTTAAAAAAAATAGAACGTGACTTTTAATTAACAATAACTTAAACTAAAATAGAATTATCTTTTACGCTCCCATACCCTCTCCTCTTAAGTGGATTTTTGTAAAACCCATTTTTAGTGGATCTTTACTCAACAAAGTAAACGTGCTTGCCAGATTTAAAGTCTAAATCTATACTTCAAGAACGGAATTTTTTTTATGAATAAGCTCTGTAAACCCCTTTGAGAGTCGGTTTCCGAAGACCGATGCTTAGTAGGTTTCAGTTCAGCAAAAGATACACGATACCAAATTTCGCTACTGTGTAATACAGTGCTTCTCAAACTTTCAACACTTGTGATCCAATTTTCAATCATAATTTTCTTTGCTCCTCCCCCTTCGTACGATAATCATATAATAGCAATGTGATGAATGCACCACTAATGTACTTTGCGATAAAGCTACAATACGATTTTAATCATGAACCGTACAAATAATCAAGATAAGTATTAACTTTGTACGTAATTTTGTGTACGATAAACCCATGAGAGTCAATAGTAATTATTAAAAGTTCCTAACTTAGTATTGAGAGATTAGTTATCAAATACATTGTGCGGTACTGATACATTCATAAGTATATTATATCAGTGCAAATGTGTATTTTTCCTTACGTCAGATTGTACTTTGTTTTGCTTCCTTTCAATAAATTTATAATTTTCAAATATTTTATTTTCGACATGCGCACGCTCCCTTCGTTGGATTATCATACCCCCTAAGGGGGGGGGGTACACCCTACAGTTTGGGAAACACTGGTCTAATAGTTCAAAAACGGAAAAATATTTTTTTCTCAATACACCCCAGTAATTTCCCGCATCCCCGATAGGTGTCAATTTTCGTAAAACCCGTTCTTAAAGGATCTCAATTCGATAAAAGAAACTTGCTTACCAAATTTTAAGTATATCCGTCTAATAGTTCAAAAACAAGAATTTTTATGTATAACCCTTAACCCCTCCCACGCCCCTTTTGGGGAAGATTTTTGAAAAACAGCTTCTTAGAGGAGCTCTAGCTCATGAAAGGAACATGCCTACCAAATTTAATGTCTATAGGTCTAATAGTTCGAATTCGGAATTATTTATCTGTGACGCCTTTTGGAGGTCGATTTTTGCAGAACCCTTATTGTACCAAATCTCTATTCCATAACTGGAACCTGTTCGTCAAGTTTCAAGTCTGTAGGTCTGTTCGGAAACTGGAATATACTTATCTCCAACTTCCTTTAACCCCTCGTAACTCAACCCCCCTCAGGGTTCGATTTTCGCAAACCCCTTTTGTAGCGGATCTTTACATTGTGAAAAGAACAAATTTTCCGAATTTCAAGTCTGTATGTTCAGTAACCCACAAACGGAAATATTTCGCAACTCCCCTTAGAAGTCGATTTTAACAAAACCCGTTCTTGGTGGAACTCTACTCTATGTAAAAAATATTCCTGCCAATTTTCAAGTCTGTGGGTCTTATAGTTTCTGAGATATCGTGATGAGTGAATAAGTGTGAGTCGCTTTTTTCTCCTTTATAAAAAAGATAAGTATCTCTAAATAAATATATGATGCGAGATAACTTATTATACACAAACTATAAGCTTAAAAGCAATTATTTAGAGGGCAATGGTAAGAAATTACTTCTAAAATAATGTAGACAAATATTTTGTATTTACATTTAAAATTTTAAAAATGTAGCCTCAGCGTATCATTTTGAAATACAACAGCTCCTACTATTCCACGCATGGATCCATTTGGATTCATGACTTGATCTGAACACCATAAAATGAATTTAAAATGGAGTGAATGCATATATTATCTATGAGAAATCTATACTTATACCTTAGATAATGTAGATAATCATCGTTAATGCGTTTATATAGAACTGCTCATTTCTATGGTAATAAAAAAGGTTGTAAATTTTTATATATTATTTCTGGTCAAAAAATATTTTATAATTTATACTAAATTGACTGGTGTGATAAATGTATTATAATTAAATTTAAATTCTACATAATAATATAAAGCAAGTTTTTTTTTAAGAAAGAAAAAAATTGTATGGTTGCTTGG
This sequence comes from Trichonephila clavipes, assembly GCA_019973935.1. Lineage (NCBI taxonomy): Eukaryota > Metazoa > Arthropoda > Arachnida > Araneae > Nephilidae > Trichonephila > Trichonephila clavipes. The sequence continues at coordinate 628,948 of BMAU01020564.1, forward strand.
TGGCAAATTAAGTGAAGAAAGTTAAATTTATTTTAAATACTTATGCTACTTTGCAAATTTAGCGTTTAGTACAACTGCTTGATATTTAATGAAATTAAACAGTATACAAATTTTGCGATTTTTAGAATCCACACTTATTGAACATACGATACCGTTAGCATAAATACACATCCGATAGAGTTAAAACTTAATGGATATGAAAAAAAAGTACTTTTAAATAACCTTACGAAGACTATAAAATTTATTGTTCTTTCTGAATTAATAAAAGTTTAATAGTTGATATATGTCACCCATCCGGTATAGTGGTTAGCAGCACTGACCGCTTTGCCGTTGGGTCTGGATTAGAATCCCGGAGAAGACATGGATGTTTGTAAATGAATATTGCTTTCGCGGCATGGAGGTACTTTGAATAGCATTCGAGCCGCAAGTCTTCTCTCGTGAGATTGGGGGAAGAGGAAGAGAGGAGCGGGGCCTCTAACCAAAGTTGAGGTGAAACCGAGCTAAATCGTTCTGTCACCTGTATGGTGCTAAAAGCTACGGCTCAAAGCTACGGCTAACGACAGGCGTCACTTAGCTTTTTGCCATGATGGAATTCGTGGGCCTTGATTTGGCATTTGCCGATCAGGTGTCATTAGTAAGAACAACATAGTGATATATAGATATGCGTGGGAGAGAAATTTAAATGGAACTGCGTCTAGTATTGTGTAATAGCACCACTAACTATGATGAGGACAGCAATTCATCCCGGCAGGGATTCACTAAGATATTGGAAGGATTGGGATACCATACTGATTCACGATTTCCTAACGATTTCCCGATACGAAGATTTGACGAAGAGGATTAAATTTTGATGATACCATCCCATACAGACACAGTAAAACTAATTTCTAGTGACATATGCACAGTGGTGTAACGCACATCCCGTATTACGGGTGGGGCTCAGGATTCTAGGAGGCCCAAAGCCTAACTTACGCCAAGTAAGTAACCATTGGAACTTAAAACATGACTTTGCAGGGGAGGGGCTAATATTTTCCGTTACACCATTGCCTATACAGTCAAGGAAGTAACAACATTTCTATAGAGTGTTCACTGAACCGTTGGAATGCCATCCGAGGGAAGGATGTCAAAGTGTGTGGCTATGTTGAAGGTTGAAATTTTCAGTGAGATGTTGAAGGCGCAGAAATGGAAGTAGATGAATGTCAAATATATCACGACAACGTTAACTTGTGGTTGACAATATCGCACTTAATAGGGATCTTATTAAAGACTACGTAAACACAGTTTCCAGACGAAAATATTATTTCCAAAAGTGCGTTTAGCACTTTTATTTAGAATGAAAGATCCATCGCTTTATTTGGTTTCCACCGGAGTCATACTTTTCCGTTAGTTTGTACCAGTAATCATCAATTCAAGGAAAACTTTTCCAGATATCAGGGTCACGTAAGGTGTTCATCTTCTCATGTCTATCTGTGCATCCTGTTATGTGGGATCAGTAAAGGTACCTATGAGAAGCTGTGAGTTCTGCACCTTAAAGATGAATAGCATGACTGCTGATAGAGTTTTGTGCATTGATGAAATAAAGTGCCGAGTGATTTCTTGTTCTATAGCGCATCTATTCACTGCTACAATAGGAGAAGCATGGAATGATAACCCTGCTCATTCATACTTTTTTGTCCAAGTCATTTGCTCCTTATGGGATGATTTTACCGGAATATGTGCACCCACAATATGCTAGAGATAAATAACATGTACAGATCCTACTACATTTCCAAGGTATAGTGACCCGTTGCCGGTGCTTGACACTTTGCACAAAATGAAACCCTCATACATTCTGTCGTGGCTGTAGTGATCGTGTGATTATGGTTAAGAACTTATGGTCAACATTGTCGAATCGTGGGCTTTAATCCTGGTATCACTGAAGACACGCTCTGTTACGTTGAATCTGGTGAGACTCAGCGAGTGGAATCATCACTTGGCAGATGCATATTGAGCTAGAATATTTATGATTCCCTATGTATCAATTCTTATGATAACAGAGAACTGCTTCGGTTACTTGTTGTCCTTTTACATAGCCATCCAGATCAATTGTTTCAAGCAAGTAATTTGTAATTCAATTGCTCTTCAAAAGAGTTTGTTTTGAAAAAGAATATGATTATATAGTGTAAGTACGTGAGAAATATTTGAATTTTATCCCATGTATATATTCGAGTGTACTAAGAACTTTTCTCTCCATGTTTATCATTCTAACTTATTGTAAAGGAAATTCTAGAAACTCAAATAATGAAATGTGCCTTGAACTGATCTTCAGATAAAGATGTTTTAGTAATACATATTTTAATAAAGTAGCATAAAAATCTACTTTTTATAACGAAATTTTACCAGCACTTTTGGTTGTAAAGTTTGTAATATCCTTTTGGATAAAAAATCCCAAAGGGCTAATGATTGAGATAATAAACTATACATTTGAAAGGTAAATTTTGGACAGTTTTTTTATGTTTCTTCTCACTGTTGAGGTAAATGATAAAAAGTGTTATAAAATGCGAAAGTATTATATGAAGAGGACACTGAATGACATTCAAGTGTTATTTCCTAGCGATATATTAAGAAATTTCTCACATCATTGGATAAACATTTGCTTCACAAACAAAAATTATTTTATACCGTTTTTAATGAAGAAAACTTATTTTTGACTTTCAACACTTCTTCCTCATAAGCATTAGAAGCATATATTTATATTATTAATAAAATATTTATTATAGATCTCAAGTAGACTGAAATTATTGGTGCTACTATATTATATATTGCCTTCTACAATACTATATACAGTATAATATGCTCAACCCGAAAACGCTTATAAGAAATATCTGTTAATACTAAGTAATACAACGCTCCCAACAAATTACTATGTATTTTCATGCATTTTTCTTCTCTTAACATGAAAAAACATTTCCCTTATAGGAATAAACAAATACGCGGAAAATACCAGACACTTAATGAAATGTTTGAGAAAGTTCCTATGTTATTAGACTGCCCTACTATATCATTGGAAGAATTTGTGGCAGTAGATGATGATAATGTGAGTATAGCCCTATATATGGCATACAAAGGCATTTTGAAGTTTGTTCAAAGCTAAAAAAATATTATTGATGCAAATTCCAGCGACGAAAATGAAATAACTAATGCAGTGTCATCCGAAACGAGGTACATCATGAAAAGTATACGCAGTTATTTAGACACACATTCCAATGATGAAATGAATAACAAAATGGACGGCATCGAGCTATTTGTTGACAATTTGATGCCAAAAATGACAATGTAAAAGAAATATATTAATTTCCAAGAACTCACTAAATGTTTTGTTTTTCAAATAATTTTAAAATTTTGTATTAAATTTCATTAAGTTCTTGTGAATATTTTCGTTTCATTGATTTATATTAAATACATGCATATATACACATCTATATATATCTGTACTTCAAAAAACTTAATTTTGTTGAATATATGTATACTTTTTGCTACATCCTTTTTACACGAAATTCTTTTAACACAAACAAATATTTCAGTCCCCTCAATTTCGTGTTCAACGATTTTCACTGTACGAGAATTAATTTATAAAAAGAAATTCTCTCTCTCAATTGTAGATTATTTCTCGAATGGTTTTTTAGTGATGGATACTTTGTTCTGCAATACTTATGGTTTTGTGTGTGTGTGTTGTAAGTTTTTTTTATCTTTAAAACATTTGAACTTTTTAGGCAATATTAAGATTTTATTTCAAATTAAAAATGGTATTTTTTTAAAAATCAAAACACTAGTTTAATTTGTAGTCAGAAATACCAAGAAGAAAAATTTCAAAGATATAAATAGAAAAACTATAATTTCAATGATAAAAAAATGAAAAACATATTTTTTAATATTTAAAAATTAGTATACAGAGCAAACGTGGCTCGTTTCAAGACACTTAAATCTAGTAAGATACGTATATTCACTTAGAGATTAGAGTATTACGTGAGGAAAATCTAATAAAAAATGTAAAAAAAGGAAACATTTTTATCTTCAATTTTATTTATTATAACAAACAAGTCATTAGAAAAATGTTATTCAGGGGAAAATAAATAGATAAATGTATAAAAAATAAAATAACTATGCATCACTTAATATTTCAACATATTTGAAAAATTAAAAGATAATGATTATATTTGACTTTAGAAAATTAAATTATACATCGAAATAAATTGAATAATATGTCGAATCTATTTATAGCAAAAAATGTATCTGTAAGATATGGTACTTCTAATAATTAAAAATATGGTATTTATGCAAATCTTTTACATTTTTGACTGCAGCTCTGCTACGAGCTATGACAAAATATCCGTCATCGATTGATAAATAAACGCATCTATATATTAAATAAATAGTAAATTGCATTCCATTTAACATTCATAGAAGGAAAAGATAATTGTACGGGCTTAATGGAACCGAAATATTAGTTTCAGAAAATTTTTACGACGAATTAAAACATTGAATCATGTTTTCTGTCGTAATGTAAAACATTCCAAGATTTTTGTTGAGGACAGTTCAAAATGAGAGATATGCAAAGGGAAACAAAGAAAATCAGCAAATATTCCACATAAAAATAAAAGGCGGCAATCTAAAACAGCATAAACTTAGTGCATCTGATCAAATAATACTGATAGGATAATGTGGTGCTATAAGATCAAAATGCTTGTTATACGTTTACAAAGGATCTTCAAAGCTTAGAAGTTTCTTAAAATTTTCAATTCAAGCAAATGTTGTATAGGTATCTTAAGGAACTTGAAAACTTCTCGTGTTCTGCCTCATTCCCGGGAGAGGCCCCGCTGGTTCGTGATTTTCATTTCCTTGATCGGGGAAACCTGGAAAAACGAGGAACGCTTTTAAGATCTAGACCAAAATGTAATCTGGGTAATTGCAAGAATATCCGAGATTTTTGTTTTCGGTTCTGGAAAAATCGATAGGCAACTCGGTTTACGCCTCATGCGAAGGTAGATATCTCGTTCTGTAATTTCCGCGAATGCAAAATTGGACGTCTTTAGGATGGTAAGAATCTGGGGAGGGAAACTGAAGAGGAATCGGGTACTTGGTTTGATTGTAAAATCTTTGCCATTAAAATATACGAGAACGAATGAGATGAAAAATTGAAGATGTAGAAGTTTTATGCTTGAAAATGTCTGGCGGGCTTGCAGAGTAAGTGCTGTCGAGAACTGCATCGGACAGCACATAGATGGTAACTTACAGAATCAAACAGAGAAAAACGTGACTAAAATGCAGATGTTTCAAGAAGTTGTTACGAGTAATTTAATGGATAAAGACATATGTCTCATAGTAGTAACTCCAGAAAGTCATCTGAAGTTCACAATATGTAAAATAGTGAATTAATTTCTAATGTTAAATATATGAATCCTCATGATATCTTATTACTGAAAAATCAAGTATAATTATTTATTAGACATGTAAAATAATTACTGATAGCTTATCGGAAAAGTTTTTTTTTAACTGTTTCATTTCTACCACTGCCTTGCAATCAAATTAGTTATTTGTGACAGAGATACATACTTTACTGCAAAACATAGCGTTACTGGTTTCATTACAATTAAAATTAGTTAGTTATGAGCGAACATTATGTAAGGAGTTATCGAAAATGAGCCTCCAAATAGGGAATTATAATCAAGATTCGTAGACGATGCCTAATTTAATTTCCACTACATGTAAAGCCTGAGATCAATTTGAAATTTATGTACCAGAGCTTAATGAGCCTTTGATGGAATTGTGTCTCGAACTTAAGTTTGGGCTTGAATAGTTCCGCGAAGAATCTTGCAACAGCATTCACTTGGTTACCATGGTTTAAAAAATGATTTTGAAAAGTATGATGAAATAATTTTACCAAATGAGCCCAAAGTATGGGTTTCTTTAATTGTTGCGATGGTATAAAAATAACAGTATTCATTCTCACATTAAAACAACAATGTATTTATATGTTTCTTGTAGCATATTAGCGTAGCACTAAACCAAAATCCCTATTAAGGGACTCTACCGTATTTTCCTGTATATAATCCGCAGCGGCGTATTATCCGCAAAGCCTTTTTTCGAGTAAAAAAACATAAACATTGTATAATCCGCGGCAGTTTTTACGGCGAATAATCCAAAAATATAAACTGCTGATAATGAGCGTCATATAAGATAAAAATAAACAATATAATTAAAAATTGAAGAAATTGTACAGAAAAAAAATTATTATGAAACTTCTCTTTAAATAAGTATGATAATATTTTTTACGATAATCTCAATAAAACAAAAAAATTCTTTGCTACTGCCATCTATGTTTGAGTTGTTAAACAAAACATTGCACACGGAAAAAATTTTACTTTTTTTTAAAATTTAGCAAGTTAACAGCAAAAAATTAAGATCGAGACTGCTTTTCCATTGTCTTTTTCTTTTAAAATCCATTTATTTATTTCTTCCTCTAATTCTGGCCTGTGAGATTTTCCACGACTATCGGCTCTTTAACGTCGATCACAAATTTCGAAGTTGGTCTTGTTTTTTCTCCACAAACGAATATTCAATTCGTCAACGCTGAAAAACCTTGCAGCTTCCCGATTTCCGACTTCTGTAGCCTTCTCTATAACTTTAACTTGAAATTTGCAGTGTAACTTAACGCTTTCGCTTCAACACGATGAAAACTTTCAAAGGACGCAACAGCTCTAGTCAAGAGAAAATTGGAAATGGCGCCAGCGATTCGTAACTGTTTTTTCTTTCCGAGGAACCGAATTCGTTTTTGATGGTAATTAGACAAAAACTAGTTACGGCTGACATACGTCATCCGATTCATGAAAGCGCCATCTATTATTTATTTTATAAAACATAAACGGCATTTCTTTCAAAACTTTATTATTAGCTTTTCTGATGAAGAATGTTTTATCTCAGATAATCCGCGGTGGCATATAATACGCACAACGAAATTTGAAACTTTTTAAACACATAATCCGCGGATTATATACAGGAAAATACGGTAATTAGATATTTTCACGAAATTTGATTACTGCGTTTTGAATTTTCAAATTAGAAAACAGAGAAATTGAAGTCATGATATTGTAGTAACCTTTACGAGAATATGAAGAAACTACTTGCTTTATATCCGTCCTGAATGAATTGAATATTAAATCAAGAGTATTTCTCACCTAATAAACTTCCATAGTCTAGACTCGGCAAATAAGATAAAATTCATTAATAATAAATACATAATATGAGGATTACATCAGGCGGATTATTGAATGAACTATTTGAGGTACCTAAAAGTAGTATGTATTTTATGTATATTAAAACCTGATATCTTTTATAATGAAATTTTTTTCAGGTTTTAGACATACATAATTCACATGGTAATAATTTCAAACAATGAAAAATAGAATGTGGTAAAAAAAATTATTTATTTTTTATCTTTCTGATTCAAAAACACTTCCTTGGTTAATATAGTTGATACATCTTTCTCTGTTACCTTCCTCGATACTTCTCACCTGAATACGTCGAGCCAAAAGGACCAGAATTCTATCTTTCTAACTACAAGGGGAAAAAAGCTCTGTCCGCCACTCTTAAACCAAAACCAAGAAAGCATCTCTTTTTGGTACAGTAAAACCAAGCTCTTTGAGTTGGGCTAAAACAAAAGGACACGCCTTCCTTGACACAAAATTCCATCTAGTGCCTTACATTCCAAAAATAACCAAGGAACTATCTTTTCTCTGTTACTGTCCCATTTCGAAGTTCAACAACCTTTTCCTCACAAAAATAGCACCCTCCCCGCAGGTGCGGATAACGGAAAAACAGCACTCAAAAATCTACCGCCAACAGTAGCCAGACGCTACAATAGTTCATAGAATAAATTATTATTTGAAAAGATTGCTATGTATCGATAAGTTAAATTCATCCTATTTAAAGTAATTTTAATCAGGTAAATGTATTTATTAAAAAATATTCTCGCAAAAGAAAGTTCAAATAATTCAATAAATCCTTAAAAAAAAGAATTTCACCATTTTAGTTTTTTTTTTAAATAAAAGGGAATGAGAGAAATAAAACTCAACAAGAAATTTTGCAAAGAACAAACTTAGCCACCAAGTGGCTATGTAATAATTAAGAAAAATTCTTTGCATTATAAAAAATGCGTTGCTCATTGGTTCATCAAGAGGCAGAAAAAAATCTTTGCCCTGATATTAGCTCATGGTGTATCACTTTAATTTGATAAGGGGTCAAGAATGATAACAGCCCCTTGCTAAGACAACAACCCTTTGTTGGCTAATGAAGGCAATTAATACAGTTTTTAATTGATCCTATTATTCAAACATTTATCCTGTCTAGCCACAGTGACGTGATATATATTTAAGAGGAAAATGTTTCAAACGTAACACCCAACAAACTGTCCCACGGGATGAATTCCTTCGATTATCGAAGAATCCGTTGTCAAAATACCATTAAAATCCAATAGCCTTCTTCTCCAACCACAAGTGGATTTCAAAAGTAAAACAAAGCACATAAAAATACTGAGAATTGAGCTTTGTTTAATACTGGTCTGATAGTATTTGCTTTCCCTTAAAACGAGAAATTTATCGAGTTTCGAATCGATTCAATTGGACATAAAATATGACGTGTAATCGATATTTAGAGAATCGCTTTTTACCACAAGCCAAAGTTTCAGATTAGCATAGTTAAAATTATTGGAAAAGCATTAACAGATTGGAAGAGCCCAGCGATTAAGGCGAAGAGGTATTTTGCATTCCAAAGTTTTCTTCCAAAAAAGAATTTTAAAGCTCTTATGCCTCGGGTTAAATTCGGAGAAAAAAATGAGGGTTTAGTTAAAAATTAAACTTGGAATTTGAAAACTAAATAATGAGACCAAGAAAAAAAACTTTCACTATGTTTTTTCTAATATAGTTTTAGTATGAGATTATAAAAACTACAAAGAGCAAAAAATGGAATAAGTTTTACTTTAATATTTAATTGTATCGTTATATAAAATAATGTTCAAACAATACGTTTCCAAATATTTAGCATACCTTGTTTTCTTTTAAAACAAAATCATATTTCTTTCTATTATTTTAAGAATAAGGAATGAAGGTTTACATAGTTTTGTTTTTTTTTCAAATTATATTGTAAAAATATTTCATCTTTTAACAGTTGTATGTATTTTGTGATGATTAAAATATCATTATCAAATTCCATCTTAGTGAATTGTTTTTCGCCAATATTTTTAGTAAGACATACGGCTGTTTATTAAAATAATTAAACTATTATTAGCAGAATTCTAAATTAAAAATTGCATATTTTATTATAAAATTATTTATGCTTCTAAATATATTTATAAAATGCCTAAGAGCTTATTTTTTTGTATACAAGTTAGTTTCTTTTAGAAATATTTTCTTCGATATTTTTGTAAATAATTTTTTCTATAAATGTATTTATAAAATATCTAAGAGCTCACTTTTTGTACACAAGTTAGTTTCTTTCGCAAGTCTATGTATGCATTTTTAATAACTTTTCCTTTTGAATAAAAGAAATGCATCTGTACAAAAATTTTGATTATAATAAATGAAAAACTGTTTTCCTACATAAGAGATATTGTTTTTTGATTAATATATTTATATACGCAGCATATAGAATGTTTATATTTAATTAGATTACAGTTTATTTCTAATTGTTGTTACTTTTAAGGGAAGCTGTTAGCAATTTCTAAAAACTTACAGGCTCTAATTAAAATGAAATAAATAGAGGATAAAATGTATCAAATGCAGTTCATTGAGACCTACATTTTCAAAAAATTCTTAATGAAATTTAAAATGCTTGCCTTTTCGAATCAGATAAAAAAGAACAAAAAATTATTTTGTACTTAAAAAGAAAAATTAATTTATCGAATTTGAAGCAATTCACATTAACTATTAAAAGCAGCATTCTTTAGTTCGTATAAAACTGACTTTTCAGTTTTTATAAACTCATATTATACATATATTTATTTAATTCAAGGAACTTTAGCTGAAGAAAAACAATTATGTTTTTGTAAAGCAAATTGTATTTGGGCTTACAAACACATTTTTTGAAAGCCTTTGAGTTGATAAAAAGTTTTAACATCCTATTAAATACTAATCTGCATTTTTAAGCCTATTCAATTTTGTGTGAATTACCTAAATTATTAAGTATAATTAGGCATTGCGTGTATTTATCAATATTTTCCGCGTAATTTTACATTATAACTAAAGATGATCAGGTTTTTTCAGTCTTTAATCTTGTTGTTTTGTATAAACAGATTTCATATTCTGTAAACAATAAAAATATGTAGCAACAATATAAGAAGAAAAATCACCAATATGAGGCTCAATGCAACCGAATAACGTCTGTAGAGTAATTGGAGTTAAAATACTCACCTGACCAATTGTAGAGATACAGAAAAGAATATGCAATGATAGCTCTTGTTTAGCTTACTTGTGTTTGTAGATTAATTCATTAAAAATTCGCAGCATCTAGAATTGTATATTAAAAAATTTTTAAAGTTAAATTAATAACTAAAATTTAAAAGGGGTGAAATTATTAATCACAGAAATCTTTAAAAATTATCTTGATTGAATCTTTAATACGGATTGTATGCAGAGTATGAAATATTAGTCTTCCACACTGAAAGTTTAGTAAATTTGTTCACGCATATTTACCAGTTTAAGTAAAAGGAAATAATTTAAATGATTATTTCTTCGTTGAAAACATTTCCTAAAGAAATTAAACTGCATAAAAATTAAAATAAAAAATTTCCTAATCATCTTTTGTAATTTAAACTTCTTTTACTTCTCAAGTGACACAATTCTGTACTTCGAAATCTTTACATGCATTTTCCATTGCATTAATCTTTAATGTAGAAAAAGTAGGCAACTCCTAAGAAGTGATAGCAGGACTTCAAAATCCCAAAATCTTATAAATTTATAGAAGCATTCGACATCTAAAATCGATTTCTCTGAACTCTCAAACTCTAGTCCCACGTAGCTCTCCAAATCCTACATAAAGTTTTTTTTTCAATAACTCAATCGACAACTACGACGTTAAAATTGAAAAGTTCGCAAGATATACACGTTCGAGACCAAATCCTTCACGTCAAACCGATGTCTTAACTCCGCAGCACCGAAAAATACTACGAAATCAGAATCTGAAAACATCTTTATCATTGTCTCTTGACAGGAAAAGTTCATCTTTCATTTATGATGAATGATTCTTCACATACACATACGCACAGTCCTTTATCTCTTACTAGTGCTTGTTCATTAGCTACCGATCGAAAACGGAAAAAGTTCCAGAGCTATATGAACGTGTAAAGACAGCGTTGGATCCCTGTTTGCGGAGATTTTTATAGGTGGTTCATAGTGGTGACGACACCAATTTATAATGCGTCGAGTGCAATGTGTCAACAAGCTGAATTTTTGTGATGGATTACGTAATCAATTTTATTGTCCACGCAATTGCGTATCTTACTGCTGCTAATTACTGCAGCTGTATGAGAAGCATAGCGTGCCAGACATAGGAAATAAATTAGCGATTGCATTAAAAAATTCAGCATAATTAGTTCGGGATATATCTTACCGCTTAGTCTAAGATTTAAGTTCAATGTCTGTAATTAGTAGTTCAAAGATTTAACATGCCAAAACGTTAGTCATTTATTTTTTTATAATTAATCTTAGACTAGGGTGGAGTAGAGGTCTATACATTAGAATCAAATATATTCTTAATTATATGCACATAAATAAAAAAAAAGTCATTTCTTATTTTTTCTAATATTTCGCTTATTATTTAGAATACTTATATTTTGTATACAGTTAAAAATGTTTATACTCATAAAACATTTTGGGCAAATTTACAATGTGGTTTAACAATGACTGAAAATAAATTTATAGGAATCTATAGTTTTAAGAATAAAAATGGATGACAGGACATTTGTTATTTTCTGACTTATGCAATATTATACAGAACAGGATAATTAAAACAGTTTTCTCCGTTGCATTTTAAAAATGTCTTATGGGTTATAAATATATGATGCATACACGAAGAAAAGAGGCGTACATTTTTTATGTTTATTACTGAGAAGTAATTGTAATTTTTAATGGTCAAGATAAATTTAACGAATCACTAATGAATATTCAAATTTGAGTATTTCGTGTCGCTTTAACATTTTATTTAACATGTTTTGAAATATTGAAGGTACTCACGCATGAATCTTTTTCTTTTTAAAATACGTATATGCTTTTTGTGAAACAAACGAAATCACTATAAAAATGCCAGTATATTTATATTACATTAATCTTTGTATGTTGTTAAAATAGTTCTGTAGATCTATTTGGAGAGGATTTATAACATCAACAGAAAATACACTTGTTTTAAATTTTTGAAAATGCATTTTACTTCCTTTCTGTTAATATTTAAAATTTAATGGTGATATGACTTTTCAATCCTAAATTATAATTAAAACTATTAATTAAAATAACTCATAAAAGCAGCTTATCCAAATACCGACACAGAATTATGATCAATGGATCTATACAAATTTTGTTCTAGTGTTCAAATAAATGATTAAGAGCTGAAGTAAATCATTGGAAATGTTCTGAATAAATGATTGCCATATTTTACTGTATATGATTTAAGTATTTAATTATTGAATATAAAGTATAAAATAATTCACAAAGTTTTCCAATATACTCGTATAATTAGTTTCTTTGTTAAAATTAAAAACATGACTGAAAACAGTAAATTCAAATAGCGAATTTAACTTCTCTAAAAAGCATAACACACACACACAAATTGGGATACCAAATGAGATTTGATTAAAAAACAGCCAAATTCACATACTAATAAATGAATTGTTAAATGTACTATAAAATATTGTTTTAGTGCTGTGTTATAAATATATTTAATCATCTTACATGGTGAATTTTTAAAATTTATTTCTTCTCTCGAGATGTTAAAAATAGCTATATAATTTTACTTTATCGTCTGTTATTCTTTTCAAAATAATAAATATTTTTTCCTTTTAGTATTCATTAAATGCTTTTCTCTTGCAAAAATATTTGAATACCAACAGAGCTGTGATTTACACTTATCTATTTATGCTTGTACCAATATAAAAATTGAGGATAATAAATTTTGATTCATTAGTTTTCTTTTTCTCTTTTTCTTTCACGAGTTCGCTTTTGTTTATTTTAAAATATTTTTTAAATTTAGGTAAAAAAAAAAAGAAAATACTGTTGTAAGCTAACGTGATAAAATATATTCAAATTTTGCATTTAGTTTATTGTTCAATGTAATAAAATAATAGTGCCAACCAGATTAATCTAAACTTTAGTATTATTTATTATTATTTTTTCCTTTATCATACAATCCTTTTTTCATTTAAAATACATTCAAAATGTTTTTGAAACATTTTTTAAGAGAAAAAAAACTTATCTCAAAGAAATAATTGAATTATTTTTTAAAACAAATTTTTATTGAATTTCTGCATTTTTTTAAAAAAATCAAGGACGCATTTGTTATAATGTACGGAATGTTTATCAAACTAAATTATTTATTTCATTTATTTCGTTATTTTTGTTCCAATGTTCGTAATTTATACATAAAAATAATTGCATTTAATTATACATACTATATAATGCTGCCTCATTTTTTTACTTATAAAAACGCATTATAAGGCAGCATTATATAGTTTAATAAATTTATTCATCTTTATTCATAAAATATATTTATCCAAGTGCTATCACCATTTTAAATTTACTACGCAATCCATCCAATCACGTTCACTGAAGCGAAATCTTTTATGTATGTTCAATTTCATTCTAAAAAGTCCACGTGACTACTGCGGACAAATGAATTCCATATCCCAATAGTACCATAGGAAGTCCCCATGCAGGCCAAAAGGCCTATAGTTATCGTTCCATTGAGCCATTGATAGACTCTAGTCCTGTCAGAACCACTTCCCTTTGGGGGAATTGGTCCCGAATTATCAGGAGGTGGGATCTGTTTTTCTTCACCCTCTATTTCACTATCGAGCTGTTTATCTTTGAAATGGGTTTTCCCAAGTATCCCTTATATAACACGTGACGTAATTCAGTTTAAGTAAAGTGACGGTGGTTCGTTTTAAGGATAATGGATGCTTATTATTGTTTTTTCACTTTTTTTTACCTTACTCGGGCAGTTAGCCGTAAATCTAGACCCTAATAAGATGCGAGGTAAGAAAAAGGAAGTTCTATATAAATAAAGTTGTCGAATTTTACGCAAGAGAAAGTCAGTCTGATGTTTTTTTCCCCTTCCCCTTTTAGGCTCTGCTTTGACAGTTATTGAGATGTGTTAATAAATTCATAGGCAAAAAGTTCTTCGCTTTATATTTTAAGGTAATTTTCCGGTTCTATTATGGAGTGATAAAAAGCTTATTGATGAGATTGCTGTGGTTATGTAACTTATTGATAAGAATTGGTCACATGGAGTCGCCAAAATATTATCTATAAATAAAAGCTCATAAAGCTAAGCGTTCTAGCAATTGAGTGATATTTTGGTGGCGTCAAATGTGTTACATTTAGCGATAAATATATATATTTTTTCAATTGTGAAAGAACTAAAGTCCTTTAAATTAAATGGCATTTTTTTTTTTTTTGTTTTTGATAATGGCTTAATTTTTTTTATTTTGTCATCTACAACAACATATGTCCCCTGTCTTAATTGAATCAACTTCAATTTAACTTGTGTTGTTTTTCTTATTTAATACTGTAAGAAAAATTAGTTTAGACCTTTTTCTTAACAACTGATATAACTTTAATGGTCGTTTTTATCTGTACTCTAAAGGAATAATATTTGTCTGTTTTTCAGGCAACCAGCTGGAATATTGCGTAAATCACATAAACAAGCAAACAAAAAAATATGCAGCTAAGATTTTCTAAATGCCATTTAGGGGACTTGTGTATGTTTACTAACATATAAATATAAAGTAACACGAGAGCTACTGGCATTTGAACTTACAATTTTCAGCCACGGTAAAGTGACGAGGAGGACACCTGCACTGGCAGCCCCTCTTCTAATTTCACATCACGCCAACGAGAGAAATTTGATACTCGACAAATTTAACGTGCATCAGCCACGCTACATGGCGAGTTTTCAGCGGACTAGAGGGCTCCAACTTATGACACATCGGCTACGTGATCGAGACACTTAAGCTACATGGCATTTTAGAGGATTAGAGTTGAAATAAACATGAACAGTATAAATTTGAAGACAATGGGTGCCCGAAAAGAAAAGTACACTTTGAAATATTAATTGCAAATAAACAAGTAAACCTTACGGTTTTTTATGTTCGATAAATAAACTATCAATTTTCTTTACGATGTTTTATTGCACGATTTCGATGTATGTGTTACCATAAAAGTGTATAATTAAGTTATTTCGTAGAATAACTAGGTATTTAATAAAATAACTAGATAAGTCACAGTTAAAGTACCTAATAGATGAACAATTTCATACTTTACCTAGTTATTCGATGAAAACTAAGTATTCCATGAAATGACTAAGGATAGACCGTTAAAGTGAAAAATAAACTATTTCAGAGATGTTTTATAAATTAATTGATCCTAAATAGCTAAAATCTCTCGAAAAATACGTTTTATTCCTTTTGCGGATGAATAACTGATAAATAATAAGGGAAAGCAGAGATGATGTAGTTGCAATATATTGCTTATATTGCTATTAGTTAAACAGAAAAGGGAAAAAAGAATATGTTGCAAAAATAGATTATATTGAAATATTATCAAAAGAATGCATATTGGAAAGAAAAACCGTTTCTTCATAAAAAAAAAGTGTGTAAACTTTTTAAAACAAAAATGTTAGAGAATATTAATTTAAACTTTATGAGATACCTTAATTTTACTTTTCATTATTTATTAGAGCAAGGGTGGTTGTGATGACACTTTGGATTGAACTGCTTATTATTTTTGAAACTAGCGCATTGTTTAGTATTACACATTTTTTTTACACGAGCACTTTTTAAATCCTTGTCCAGTACCGTTACTTTGAGCTGTTGCAACAGATTGAAGCGCTGTGTAAATATTTGGAACTTCTTCAAAGGGAAGTAATTCTCGCTGACATATCCTGAACTGATATCTAATTGTTTTATATACATATTCCACCTAATCGGAAAAATTCTTCCCAAAGCAGCTAGAAACGGTTCTAAGAACTTTCGAGTGTCGTATTTTATACTTTAACGATCAAGTAATCGTTATTCTATAGAATACCTAGTTAAATCATTGTGAATTCAGTAATTTTATATACCTTAACTGACTGATCTAGTTATTTCATGAAATACCTAGTTATTCTATGAAATCACGGATTTCACGCTTTAACGGTAACATATGCACTAATAGTTGTTCGCAACACATACGAGATTTCTAGTCATGTTCTATGAAGTAAATATTGTCACGGAGTTCGAAAGAAGTACACAGTTCAATTAAACAAACAATTAGATTTATTCTAACGCTTGGAGCTCGATACAACACTGGACTGAGAACATGCCCAACTGGCGATGAACTCTGCTTTTATACACTTTGGAATATTCGAGAAATAACCAGTATGCACTCTAAAGAATGATCTGGATTCATCTAGAACCTAGAGAAACAATACATTAAAAACGGAAACAAAATTCCAGTCTTTGGATAAATCTGCCGGGGCGGGATTCGAACCCGAGACCTGAGGAAGTTCAGTCCAACGCTCTGCCAACTCGGCAATCGGGACTTGTAGCAAATTATGCGTGTGGCATTGCTCCCCTCGAAAAAGAAGACAGCGCCCCGCTGTCATTTTGTTCAAGGGTCTTTATTCTGGAACGAGTGATGGGTCCTTTGTATGATTCTTTGGGAGGAATATCCTCGGTTTCGATTTGCTCGGCGGGATCATGGTACGGTTTCATACGCAGTACATGGACAACTTCTCTTAGTTTTCTTTTCGTGAAGCAGGATCAAAATCTTGTACTTCGTAAGTCACGGCTGATAAACGGCGTAGCACCTGATACGGTCCGAAATACCTTCTTAAGAGTTTTTCGGAGAGACCGACTTTTCTCACTGGAGTATAAACCCATACGAGATCTCCGGGAGCGTAAGATACCATTTGGTGTTTGGAATCGTAACGTCGACGATCTTTGTCTTGAGCTCTCAGAGTGTGCACTCGGGCTAGCTGTCGTGATTCTTCGGCTCTGGCTGCTATCTTGGTGATGTTATTGTCATCAAAATCGTTAGGACAGAATGGTAGCATTGTATCTAATGTCGTTTCCGCTTCACGACCATGAAGTAAATAGAACGGCGTAAAACCTGTGGTCTCTTGTTTAGCGGTATTATAAGCGAAGGTTACAAATGGTAGAATTTCATCCCAATTTTTCTGCTCTACATCCACATACATTGACAACATGTCGGCCAAGGTCTTATTGAAGCGCTCCGTCAGTCCATTTGTTTGGGGATGATACGCCGTTGTGAAACGATGATCAATGTTACACCAGTCGACGAGAGAGGAAACAAGTCTGGATCGAAAGACGGCTCCACGATCTGTGATAATTACTCGAGGAGCTCCATGCCTGAGGACAATTTCTTCAAGTAAGAACTTCGCTATTTCGTCGACTTCGGCTGTCGGCAAGGCTTTTGTTATTGCATATCGTGTTGAGTAATCCGTGCAGACTATTATCCATTTGTTTCCATGAGCAGACTTTGGAAATCTCCCAAGGAGATCAATTCCAATGCGATGGAAAGGAGCTATAGCTGGAGGAATGGGAACTAAACGTCCAGGTGGTCGTTGAGGAACGGACTTTCTCCTTTGGCACTCCCGACAATGCATGACATACCGAACGACATTTCGGTACATTCCCGGCCAGTAAAATCTCTTGCGAATCCTGTCATAAGTTTTCGCGAAACCAAGGTGTCCTGCGGTGGGGGCGTCATGAAAGTGCCTTAGTATGTCTGCTCGTAGATGTTTAGGAATGACTGGCAACCACAACTTTCCATCTGGATCAAAATTCTTCCTGCAAAGGATACCGTCGATAAATCTGAATTCTTCGTTTTTGGATGAGTTGCTCAAAAGTTTTAATTTCGCAAGGTCTTGATCCTTTTTCTGTTCCAACGCAAGGTTCATACTCGTCGTGACTGCTAAAAATTTGTCTGATGTTTCCGTTTCCTCTTCCACTGGATTTCTCGAAAGAGCGTCGGCGTCACTATGCTTCTTACCGGTTTTATATTTTACGTCAAAATCATGCTCTTGAAGTCGGAGGGCCCATCTGGCAAGCCTTCCTGAAGGATCCTTTAAATTCATGAGCCAGCACAAGGAATGATGGTCAGTTACAACAGTAAAGTGTTTTCCGAATATGTACGGCCGAAATTTGTTGGTAGCCCATACGATGGCAAGACATTCCCTTTCTGTGGTGGAATAATTCTTTTCGGCTTTTGTCAGAGTTCTAGAAGCGTATGCTATAACTTTCTCGACATTATTCTGAATTTGTACTAGGACAGCTCCGATACCGTACCCGCTTGCATCAGTATGGATTTCTGTAGAAGCTCTTTCGTCGTACATCCCCAATACTGGATCCGAAGTAAGTGCTTTCTTAAGACTGTTAAATGCTTCCACCTCTTCAGGACCCCAATGAAACTCCACGCCACTTTTCAGCAACGACTGCAAAGGTTCGGCGAGATAACAGAAACCTTTAATAAATCTTCTAAAGTATGAACAAAGGCCAAGAAAACTTCGTATGTCATGTATATTCTTTGGAGTGGGAAAATTTCTTACGGCTTTTATTTTGTCGGGATCGGGACGAACGCCATTACTAGATACAAGATGGCCCAGAATCTTTACTTCTTGGGCAGCAAAAGACACTTGTTTGAATTTAATTTAAGACCAGCTTCCTGAAGACATTTTAGAACAAGTCTTAATCGTATAAGATGGTCTTCAAAAGTTTCTGAGAACACTATTATGTCATCTAGGTAACAAAGACACATAGTCCATTTAAAATGGCGTAGCAAATTGTCCATCATTCTCTCGAAGGTCGCAGGTGCATTACAGAGACCAAACGGCATGACTTTAAACTCGTATAAGCCTTCGGGGTAATAAATGCCGTCTTTTTCACGATCCGCTTCGTCTATTTCTATTTGCCAATAACCAGATCGGAGATCCATGGAAGAAAAGAACATGGCACCTTTCAGACAGTCGAGCGTATCGTCAATACGAGGCAGAGGATAAACGTCTTTTTTCGTGACGCTATTCAGCTTGCGATAATCGACGCAAAAACGCCAACTACCGTCTTTTTTTTCTTACGAGCACAATGGGTGATGACCAAGGACTTTCAGAGGGTTGGACGATACCTTCATCAAGCATTTTTTGAACCTCTTCATGAATGATGCGTCTTTCAGTCGGCGAGACTCTGTAGGCCCGTTGGTTGATTGGAGCATGATCACCAGTAAAAATCCTGTGTTTCACATTCGTCTTCGCGGCTGTCGACTTGTCGGTCTTCGTGAAAAGCCCAGAAAATTTCCGGAGTAGTTCGGATAGATTGTTTCTCTGTTCGTCACTTAACTCGGGTGACATCATTAACGAACAATTCATCTGTGACTCCGAAGTTTCTTGCTGGTCATCCAAGCAACCCGATGTGTCGGAAATAACACATAGATGCCCTTCATTTAGTGGTTCAGCTTGGCCTATGCACATTCCTCTAGGGATGATTTGGTTTCGCAACTGCAGGTTGGTAACCCAGACATCACTTTTTCCGTTACGATATGTGGATACCATGGACGGTGTAGCAATATTTTTCTCGAAGAGCAAATGTTTGCTGCCGTCTAGAACTACATTTATGTCTCCTCGGGTTTGATATCCTGATACTGTTATTCTAGTTAAAGAATGCGGCTTAAGTGTATAGTCCCTGGTGGCATACAAATTCCAGGCGTCAGGCGCTGTGGAGTCTCGACAGATGTCTTCTAGAACAAGTTCATTTTGTCCACAGTCTATAACGGCTTGAGACGCCTCTAAAAAAGTCCCATCCTAGGATGACGTCATGGCTACAATGTGATAAAACAATAAATTCAAAAGGCAGTTCTCGATTGTTTATACGGACACGTAAAACACATTTCCCTATCGGCCGAACAAAATTTCCATCCGCAACTTTCAGCATAACGCTCTTGGCATCAGCAAACAGAACTTTCTTTAAAAATCGGCGATACTTATCGGATATGACAGAAAACGATGCCCCAGAATCTACTAGAGCACGTATCGGCTTCTTATCTATTATTACGTCTAGTTGGTTACCAGTCATCTTGGCGGTCGACGGAGGATTTCCAGTACACGCGGCCTCACCTCCTTGGAAGGTCGCTCTCCTTAGTTTTCCTCGCTCCTACGGCCTGGCGACTGACTGGATCGGCGATATGGCGACGGGGATCTGTAACGACGTATTGGGGATCGGCCTCTCGTGGGACTTGGCGTAAAACGGCGAGAAGAGTTTGGTCGGCGTATTTCTTCTTCAGTGCCAACGTCGTCGAAGTTCCGTCGGCGGTTTCGAGAGTTGTCAAAGACAGCCTTTCTCTCTCGGCAGTAGCGCATTACATGTCCAGGACGTCCGCAGTGGAAACAAACAGGTCTGTTGTCAGCCGTTCTCCACACATCTGTTTTTCTTGGTTCAGGTGGGAATTTCTGAACAGGAGCTCTGTATTTCTTGGTTACAGCGGCGTATGTTGGTCGTGGTCTAGTTTCTGTAGGTTTTGTTGACACTGGGGCCAAAACCCTTTCAACTTCGTCTTGAACGATCTCTTCTAAGGATTGGGGATCGGAGTCCAAAGATTCTTGCGTCTGGTTAACTAGTCGATGGACTTCTTCTCGTACGATTGTGCGAATAAGAGAGACCAAATCAGTCTCATCCGTCAGGGATGCAACCGGTACGACGTTTGGAAGCCTTTCAAATCTCGGTCGACCAACTCTCTTCTGCTTCATATCTTCGATATAGTTGCACCATTTGATAAAACTTGCTGTGTCGTTGATTTCTCTCGTCAACAGGGCCTGATAAATATCCTCAGCAACACCTTTCATTAGGTGTGACACTTTTCGTCTTCTTTCATCAGAGGATTTACCTCTTGGCAAAGTCCTAATACACTTTGTATGTAGGACTGTGTACTCTCGCCTGAACGCTGGGCTCGGCATTTTAGTTGTTCTTCTGCCCTTCTGGTATATTTTTGACGGTCACCGAAAAGTCCACTTAGTCCATTTTTAAACGCTTCCCAGGAATCTAAGGCGTCTTCGTTGTTGACATACCACTGTCTCGCAGTTCCGTCAAGAAAGAAATAAACGTTAGCCAGGCACATCATGTCATCCCACTTGTTAAAGTTGGCTACTCGATCGTACTCTTTAAGCCATTTGAGAGGGTCTTCCCCAGGCGCTCCTCGGAAGGTCGATGGGCTCCTCCATTGCTGTAACGAAGGTGTTACTACAGCGGGCTTGGCTTCTTGCTCGGTCGGCATTTTTGTCCTCTTCCTACTATTTTCTTTTAACAGTCCGAATTCGGGGGATAATCCTCTTAACCGGAGGCTCCTGCGAAGGTTGTCACTATTATCCACGTTTGACGTAATTGTACCCCGCGCTTCCACCAAACTTGTCACGGAGTTCGAAAGAAGTACACAGTTCAATTAAACAAACAATTAGATTTATTCTAACGCTTGGAGCTCGATACAACACTGGACTGAGAACATGCCCAACTGGCGATGAACTCTGCTTTTATACACTTTGGAATATTCGAGAAATAACCAGTATGCACTCTAAAGAATGATCTGGATTCATCTAGAACCTAGAGAAACAATACATTAAAAACGGAAACAAAATTCCAGTCTTTGGATAAATCTGCCGGGGCCGGGATTCGAACCCGAGACCTGAGGAAGTTCAGTCCAACGCTCTGCCAACTCGGCAATCGGGACTTGTAGCAAATTATGCGTGTGGCAATATATTGCATGATCAACATTCTGAATATCAGCTGTGATTCGACTTTTCAGTCCATCTGTGTTACGATTGAATGATTGGTAAACAATGTTTTTCACGTAGCCCAGCATGAAGTCCGAAGATATTATATATGTCTGGAGTTCTTGGTGGTCACGGTATTGGACCTTATCTTCCCATCCATCGACATGAGAGCTTTTCATCTGAAATATTTCTTACATCCAAACACTAGTGTAATGGGGCCCGTTTACTCTATATATGTGACAGATTTAAATATGGTACTTTATTCTACGGCTTACGCTTGCTCTTGCGGTGAAGTAATTTTGAAATGAGAATATTGTAAAACGCGAGAATGCTGTGTCATCTAGTGTGCATTTCATTAACAGGAACTTAAATCATTTTCTTTATGGAACATTAAAAGTCTTTATTTTTAATTCAATTTTGTAAGTATAGCCATGGCCACCCAGTCAGTATGGTGGATATGACTCTCGGCTTATAAACAAGTGGGTTCGGTTTCGAATCCCGAGGTGAGGCGTGGTTGTATTTTCTTCAAAAAAAGAAGTCGGACTTTCACCTATAATTGATTCCCGTCTCGAATGGAAAGCAGCACGCCCCTTCTCTGATCATCATCTGCAATAAATACCTATTTTTTTCTGTTTGTTTTGTATGTTTCTGTTCTTCCCCTCATATTTCATATGTATCTCAGGGTAAAAACTCACAACAACAACAAGTATAACCATACTTTTCGGAAAAACCATGTTTAATATTTTAGCAAATATATGAAATTAACAAAAATATAAGAATAGCTAACTTTCCGATTCTTAAGATGCATCTAAGCAAATTAAATGATAAAACAGAAATCTTATTTTCGAATCCGACTGACGAACAAAAATAATATATTTTAAAATGATGAAAAATACAATTGGTATATTCATCTCAAAAATTCCCATAGATGTAAAATCGATTTTGAAGGGAGAGAATCTCTCCAACAAAAGAGCCATCAAGGCGAAACAAATGTACACATCTAATTTCTTAATTCACTTGTACAAACACGCTCCTCTTTCAAATGAAATCTAAACAAGGAAAATTAGCTTTCTTACCTTATCTTGCGGAGGGGTAGGCTTTTCCTTGTGATGGATACAATAGAGAATTTCATTTTCCCCGACAACAACGGGCACCGGTACAATTTTCTGGTATATAGTATTAGTTTGCTAATTAAACACAGTCTTGAAGCAGAGGTAATTAAGGTTGTTTACTAAAGAAATTAAACTCGGTTTCTCTTTAATTTGCAGTCACTTTAGAAATGAACTTGTAATTCACGACCGCCTATAGTCCACAGTGTGGGAATAAAGTGTATTTGCAACTGATTATCAGGAACAGCCAGTGCAAACACTGCAAGAGGGTGGAATGAAGTCTCTGTGGAGAGGGTCTTGCGTTGCAAGAACGAACTGATTGCTTTTCGGGATGAGAGTCGAGTAGCCACAGACTTTTCGAATTGAATTTGGAATGTTATTTGTTTTTTACTTTATGATTTTCACACATACAGTTAGAAAATTTAATAAAGTCGAATCCAGACATAATTAGGAGGAGAGTTCGTGAGAGTGAACAAGAGTGTGCATAATTGGAAGGAACGAGCTGAAATGCTGAGAACAATATGTACTGCTTTACTGTTCGATTATACATTCTGCTGTGAAATGCGATAAAACTAAATTTTCATTAAGGTGATAATGGGTAAACAAATAGTAAAATGTTTTTATGGTATTAAAAACAATTATCACAATGGATTTTTCTACATATGATCGAAAAAAATTAAATAAAAGAATGATTATAAAATTTTTTAAGCGATTATCTAAGCTCTTACTTGAATTTTTGATATCATTAAATATATTAAAATTGAAAGAACACAGAACATGAAAAAATAAATTAAGTAGAATTATTTTCTTTTTTAAAATTTCATAGAATTGAAATTAAAATGAATATAAATATAATAATGATAGCAACACAAAAACTTCAAGGGCTAAATTTTTTTTCGTGTTTTATTTTAATATAAAACTATTAGTAAAAAAATTAAATAAAATGCTTGAGAAAAACAAGTACTTTTTTAAAAAAAAGGATTAAAAACAATTCTGCTTCTTTTCATGGAAAAAAATTAAAAAATCCGTAAACAAGTTTTGTAATAAAAACCAGAAATTTTTAAATATAATTCTCTCAATAAAATTGAAATGAATTTTTTACAAAAATTACTTTAATAAGGCATTAAAAATATGAAATATAAAAATAAATAAATAAATAATTGAAGGTTACAATTTTACAAATTACTACAAATCAAGCTCAAGAGAGAACACTACAGATTTTAAAAACTACAAATATACAAAATGTAAAACTAATTATGAACCAACTATTGATAGACAATTTAATTCATAAATTTTAAGCATTTATATGGTATCTTAAAATCTTAAGGTGTTCAGATACTTGATTATGGTACTTGATTGCATAAGTTGTTAAGTAATATTTGGTTACTTTCGTTTGGTTTTAATTATTATTAAAATACATTAAATTACTTTTTAAAAAAAATTCTGAATAATCATCTAATTTATCAATTAAATTTTACTACAAGAAGGACAAAGTCGATCTAGGCCACAGTACACGATTGGTCATGGATTGCAAACTCCCGGTCACTGCAAATTCTGACAAACAGGGGGCTCAGAACCCGATGTCACTATTGATTCGTCCTATTGTGGATCTGATACACGTTAGTACTGCCGAGTCTGATAATCTTCACATTGGCATCATATGGAATCATCTAAAGAGTGTAGTAACACAGATCAGGTAATACTTTCATCACTTGACTTTGAAGTAAGATTAGAACTGGGCACCTCCTGTTCCGTAAGCGAGTACTTCATCAACCATGCCAAAATGACCATCACAGCATGGAGTCGATTACTGGCTTATATAGACACCACCGCCACACACTCCCCTGCCAGTGATTTGACGAATAGACGAGCGAACGATAGCTTATTTGTGGTGAGCGTGTGAGCAGTTGCATCATTTTGAGTGCAATGGCTTGTGGATTAAGTCACTCGTGCGTGACGGCTTGTGGGTTACATCATCGTGTGTTGCGACTTTGTTGGTTGCCTCATTTGTGTGAGACGGCTTTGTTTGCGTCATGTGTCTGACGGATTGGTTGCATTTTCGGTGGATAGATGGCGTCACGACTGCAGCGGTTCACATTGCACGGCCAGAGTCACCCATGAAGGATAGAATAGAACTCAGCACCATCTGTTCCGTAAGCGAGTACTTTAACAATCATGCCAAAATGATCATCGTAGCATGGAGAATATTACTGGCTTATATAGATACCAACGCCACAACCTTTATTTAAAATTACGAGGTCATTACCTATAATCTTCGTAGGGCTTTGATTGATTGATATGAGATCAATTGGCGACGAACTCGTAATTTTGAAACAGGATCAAAGGACGATAACAACACTTGAGCTGGCACCCTCCTCTCGTTTCCCCAGAATGCCAAAATGAGGGCTTTAAGTCTCGAAAAATTTAACCTTTTCACGACGGCGTGTCATATGTGCACCATCCTCAAACCCTTTTTATGGGTGGTTGGCCGTTCAATGCAACTTTTCTTGGGGATGATCAGTCCTGTAGATCAAGTATGAAAAGCGATTCATCGTTGAATCAACCGGAAATCGGTGACATTTGGGGTGGGTATCCTTCTCTAAATGTTTTCGTTGATCCGTATATCGTCGCAGGAAGGTTAATTTATATCAACCTCCTTACACTGTGGGCCTTTCAAGTGGCACCAGGATTAAAACGCTGATTCGACGGATGCAACAACAACCATAATTTAACTACCCTGACCACTTGGTCCTGACCTTTGCAGCGCTTCAAGGTGATAAATAATCATTCAGTAAAATTGACTTTCAACCCCCCAAATTTAGATAAATAATTCAGTAAAATAGCAGCGAGTTATTTACGATGAACCTTAGAAAATTTCTCCATATGTTCATTTATGAGGAAGAATCTCTTGTTATTATACCTTAAACGAAAATTTTGAATTTATATTAAATTGCTGGAGCAACATTGGATTTTAGAGTTCATTATGACAGCAAAATTGTAGAACATTTGACACAGAAAAAAACTCACTGAAGGATAATAATGAAAAGGAAAATTAATCCGAAAGATTATTTAGATATTCTTGTTTCTGAGTAACAAAAGAATAATGAAAAGAACTATATATAAATATTAATCACAGATGTAATTATACCATTAGACACAAAGGTATTAAAAATAACTTTATTACTAAGAAATATTATTAATTAAGAAGTATTATAAAACAAAAAAGTATTATTTTTTTCCAATCTCTATAGCATTCAACATCTTCAAAAAAAAAAATCCAAAAAATCAAACAATGTTTTGAATATTTGCTTTAGGATCATTTTTTTATTATTTATTTTTAGAATCTCATGTTTATGTCCATAATGAAGCATAAAAGAGAACATTATAAAAAGTTTCAATATCTTTTTTAGAAAAAAAACAACTTTTGCTCGTTTTCTGAAACTATTTAAAGCGCGTTTTTCTTCTCTTTTTTAGTGACACTATTTCTTTTTACTTACTATAATTCGTTTCAAGCATCTTTAGAGAAAATAATTAACTGCATTTTTTAAACATAGAAATTAGTAAAAGTTCTTAAATATATATAAAAAATTGGACACATGAATTCTTAATGCTTAGTGTTTATTTTACTTTATTTTATAAAAACTCCGAAATAAAAAATAATTTTGAACCAGAGCTGAAAGTTTCTTAATGTTGACTGTTAAAAAGCAAAACAATATCAAAATATATTTAAATTTTTAGCAATTTTAATCTGTTTTGCTAAATACAAATTTCATGCTTTCCATTTAACATTAAAAACACTTTTCTTTTCCTCATTTCAGAAAACTTTCTTTCCAACACTCAAACGGAAGACACTTTTCAAAAACGGATGTGAAGTTTTCAAAAAGTTTTTGATGAAACTTCCTCGTCGAGAGAAAAATTTTAGCTTCGACTTTTCTAATGAGAAGCCGACATTTTTAATGCCATACTAAGTCATTAGCAGGAAAACGTCGTTTCAAAAGAAGCGAAGAACTACTACGAAAAAAAAATACATCTCTGTAAGAAGTACGTCCATGTTTCTTGTTTCTGCCATGGCAAAGAAAAGAAAATATGCAAAAATAAATTTCTGCCGCTGTCTACACATACAGGAGCAAACGCGTCCGCGTACATAAAAGTACATTTTTTGGCGGTCCTTTTTGAAAAAACCCTGGAGAATATGAATAGCCTAGATTTCTGTTTTTGAAATGGGAGGTTTCGCAAATATGCCCATACGGAGAAATTTTATACACCGTGTTTCTTTTGATTTCAAGGCAGAGATGACACTCAGAGGCATAAATGAGAATGTTTTCTCATAGTACTTTGCAAGACTACTTCAAGAGAGTAGAGAAGATAGACATTTTGGGACATAAACACGACAGCTTCTTCATCGAAAGGTAAAACATTCTTTTTATATGTATTTTCTTGTTTTCGAAGACTTGTGTTGTATGTAAAGAAGCAAAAATGCAGTTTCTACGGCAAATAAAAAGAGACTCTATATTGCATCCTGGATGGACTTTTCTTTGACAGGTTATTTTCTGCTTTATTGCCGATTTGAATTCTTTATTTACGAAAACAAAGTCGCGGTAAAAATATTTTGTTTCATGGCTCCTTTTTTTATTGCTTTTCTTCTTTTCAGATTTCTTTGCCATTTTCTGAAACTGTTTTATTAAATGTGTACCTATATGTAATATTGAGAGGAGCACAAAGTAATATGTAATAAAATGAAGTTAAATCGTTAAGATTGTTACAAAAATAGGATAACATATTTCATATAATAGATAAGGATAATAAATGTTTTTTCAAAGATTTCTTCACTTCTTTGTATCATTGGAAATGCAGTGAACAAACAGTAAAATACAAATTCTCCTCTTAAGTAGTGAATGTTTTTTACACAAAATGTTCCAAAAACGGGCAAATTTTTCATTGCGTATATTTAAGTACAATACTTAACAAAATGAGAAAATGAAAAAAAATATATTTTAATTTTCAATTTTAATGTTATCACACTATTTTTAATTTTATAATTGTGAAATTCAAAAAACCCTATATATTTATTTTTTTATTACACTCTGCATGCTATGACGAATGTTTCATACATCCTAAAAGAATTTATCTCGCACTTAAAAAAATTTCATACTCGTATTTCTTTTTCTAAAGGTAGAAAGGTAGAAGAGTTTCTGTGTGTGCGCATAAATATATACATTAACACAATTCGAAGAATGGTGTAATACTCAGTCTTACATTGCAACGGGGACAGAGATAATAACGGCTTCTTGGATTATATCTTTCCATTTTCATTTCTTCTCAATCGACAAATTACACATTGCCTCGCCAATCCATGTACTATATCGAATATTTTCAAGATTCTTAATTCTTGCTTTCAATGAAAAATTCCTGCCTTCACCACAAAGAAAATCTCGGATGAGAAGTATTTCAGTACCATGGACAAACTACATCTCTTAGAAACCTTAACACTCATTGTAAGAATGAAAAACATATGAAAATCAAAGATAGAAAGAAAAAGTATCTACGGCCATACAGTGTAAGGACAAACCGAACATGGCCAGCTATCGGTAGCCCGTTAGGGCAAACCAGTTAATGGGTTAAGAGCATATTCTTTTCTCTTTAATTTCAAGCGTGATATCAGATAAAAACACCATTATCAATTACTAGCAGTATTTATTTCAAAACGATTTAATAAATAAACGTTCTTAACTCTTATTCTAGGGCTAGAAAAATGCGTGCTAAAAGTAAAAGTTTCAAACACCATTAATACCATGATATACATTGCTGTTTGTAAAAAAATGCAACACCTTGAAGGAATCATCAGAATTAAATGAATTTCGCAGCAAATATCAATTATAGGATGTTACGTAAAATAGTAAAGTTTCAGAGCCACCGCGTGTGCTTGGCGTGCACAGCTCTGAAATGATGCTGAAAGCGCCTAAATGGAGGGTTTTAGTGGGACGCTGAAAATATTTAAGGATTATTTGCTAGTGGCAAACGTTTAGGGAAACCTAAGTATGCCTCCACGACGAAAAAAGGAGAAATTCTAACAACTTACGGAGTTTGAACGAGGGAGGATTATCGGCCTTTGAGAAGGAGGAGTTTTCTATCGCGCAATAGGAGCTCGTGAACAGCGGAACAGTTCCACAGTGATGCGAGTTTGTCAGCAGTGGACTGACGAGCACCGAACAACTCGAAAAACTGGCAGTGGTCGATGGAAGGTGACGTAAGCGTGCTAAGATCGACACCTGCTCCTCATGGTGGTGAATGATAGTACAGCTTCGCCCAAGCATTTGGCAACGCGTTCGTCTACTGCTACAGGTGTATTAATGTCGGCTTGTCAATTCGTCAAGGTTTGCTGCATCGTAGAGTGGTGCGTGAAAGGATGCTTTTATACAGGATTCCCCTTACAGCTAACCATCGAAGTTTGCGTCTGCAATGGATCATGAGCACAGAGCCTGGCAAGCTGATTGGCACCAAGTTGTCTTTTCAGATGAATCACGCTTCCATTTATGGAACCATGATGGTCGCATTCGTGTTAGACGCTATACCGATGAACTCTGCCATCCAGAGTGCGTTATCGAACGAAATAGTAGCTGAACGCCCGGAGTTATGGTTTGGGGTGTGATTTCGTATAATACACGATCCAATTTGCTACAAATTGAGTGTAATCTGAATAGCAACAGGTACGTCCGTGAAGTGCTTCAGCCCGAAGTCGTTCCCTTCCTTTAAGGCATCCCTGGAGCTATCTTTAAGCAGGATAATGCACGCCTACATTTTAAAAAACTGTTCGAGGCTTTTGTTCAGCCCTACGCATGCAACTTCTTCCTTGGCTTACTTACTCGCCGAATATGTCGCCTATTGAGCACGTGTAAGATTTGGTTGGTCCGCATCTCTCTCGTGATCCACGTCCTGCAGCTTCAAAAGACGAACTTTTGCTGCGCATACAAGTAATATAGAATTCTCTTCCACAAGCAGACATTCAAAATCTGTTTGACTCCATGCTAGGCCGTATAGCAGCCCTTATTGCAGCGCTTGTATGCTACACCAAATACTGATTTCGGACACTTAATATTGTTTTTTCTCTTTGAAAATTTCTTCAATTATTTGTATTAATACAAGTTGTTTGTTCATTATATTTCACTTAATTCTGATGATACCTTAATGGTGTTGCATTTTTTACAAAGAGCAATTAAGTAATGATTTACCAGAGCTCACATAAAGGTAGATGTCAGGATACTGATAAGACAACATATAACTGCAATAGATTAAATTTTATTTTTAAAACGTAATTTTTAACTTTAAAATATATTTTTCTGTCTTTTATTTGTAAGATGATGTCAACGTAACTTTTCTTAGATAAACTTTTATTACTTTTTCAATTCCTACTATTAGTTCACGTTCCCGCTTTATATATTTATCCTGTTCAAATTTTCAATCGTTAATAAAATACATTTTAAAGCGCTCAATTGAGCTAAAATTTTATATTCACGATTATTTTGGATGCCAATATAATAAATGAATTATAATTAATAAAAAATAATTGATTAAAACTAATTATTCAAAGAATTACGAATACAGCCACGCTGGCATCATTTTTGGCGACTTAGCGACCATTTCACCGATTTGTGTCAAAACTTGAAAAGGTTTTTTCCCCTCACATTTAAAGCACTCATTTAAGCTTAAATTTTCTATACACTATTGTATTGTGTGACAATATGATAATTTAACTATAATGAATTAAAAATCATTGACTGAAATGAATAATTTGAAGTATTACAGGTAAAGCAACGTTGGCATCAATTTTAGTAACTTGGGTCAAAACTTTAAAAAAAAAAAATTTTCTCTCGTTTTAAAGCATTCAGTTGAACTGAAATTTTATATACACGATTGTTTTGGATGACAATACAATACTTTAATGATAATTAATTAAAATTAATTGCCACTTAACGTTTCAATTCTGTCATATTTATATACATATTTATATTAATTTTAACTAGTTAATAAAAAGTATGTAAAATGAAATTTTTCAATGTTGATTTAAGTGGTGGTGGTAGGGGGGTTGAATTGACTTATTTTTTTATATTATTTGTTATATTGTTACCCTTTTTTAAGGCATCCGACTATGTTCGGAACCGTGATTTTAAAAAAGAGCATAAATGGATAATTTTCATGATATTTAGTATCACTTAGATTAGAATACATGTATAATATTGTTTAAAGAACATTTTGACAATTTTGTTTTATTTAAATACAATATTTGGCAAAATATTAACTTAGAATAACCTTTTTTCAAAATGTTCTCCTTTTATAAAAAATGTTTCTAAAATGATAATATTTTTCTTATATAAAGTAAATACTTCTTCAGAGTGTCTGAACTATTTTCTTTTTGAAAATTTCCCATTATTTTCAGAGTTACAACCAATTGAAATAATTATCGGCGTTTTTTTCTTAAAATTTCTCTCCTCTGTTCTCGTAAAACATGGATAAACCCACTTCTAAGTTATTCATTTCAAAAATTTTAGTTGATCCTATGTAAAGAGGTCTGAGCTATATACAGGCAAAATATTATTATAATAGAAGCATTTTTCCTAAAAGGAGGATATTTTGAAAATTGGTCATTCTACGTTCATTTTTTGTCAAAATATTGTACTTGAATGGTTTTTTATTGTAATACTATTCTTAAGACAATTTTATATATGTATTCTAATCTAAGTGACACTAAATATCATAAATATTATCCATTTATACGTTTTTGCAAAATTACGGTTCCGAACGTAGTCGGATACCTTAAACTATGTAATCAATATACGTGCATGAATACAAAATATACTACAGAAAGGTATAGATCTAGTACCCAGCCATGACAACCATCTAGGGTGAATGATCACAGTACCCCAGCGTTTCTCAAACTGTGGGGCGCGTCTTCTTGGGGGCATGATAACCTCACAAAGGGGCGCGAGCATGTCAAAAAGTCAAAAATAAAAGATTTAAAAAATTGCAAAGTTACTGAAAGGAAGCAAAATAAAATACATTCTGACATAATTAAAAAGTAAAATACACTTTTACATTGATATAATACACTTATAAATGCATCTGTACTGCATAATGTGCTTGATAATTAATTTATCAATCCTAAGTTAAGAACAAGATTAATAATTAATAGCGACTCCCATGGGATTGTCATATACAAAAGTATACACGAAATTTAATACTTATCTTAATAACTTGTATGGTTTATAATTAAAGTCATATTGTAGCTTTTGCATGTAGCTTTTAGAACGTTAATTTTGAAATCAATACATTATTATTGTATGGAGGGGGGGCTAGATGAAAATTGTGATTAAAAATTGGGTCGCAACTATTGAAAGTTTGAGAAGCACTGAAGTAGCCGATTAATCATGGTTGCGATCTCATGTCTGGTGTTTTTTCTGCTGTCATAGGCTTGAGTCCTGGGGATATTAAGGACCTGTTATGTGATAGAGCTGAAGCACTTTAAATCTGCGAAGCTCAAAGTCCTTATATTGGAGTGTGGTAGTTTGGAGAATAAGATTCCAGCTCAGGAGTCATTGATCGTCCTTTTATTGATTTTCAGAATTAAGAAATCCATTACAAATAGCCATCATGAAGGAAAATGTTAATGACACAATCAATCAGTTATAGGATAATGCCCGTTGAATTTGTCAAGGGGTGAAAGTCACAAGTGGAAATGTGGAAATTGGGGTTGATTAGATTGTAAATCTTGTAATCTGACTGTGGCTTAAATGTACAAACGAATCATTGAAAAACTGTTTCATGCTCAAGTAGATGAGAGTGAGAATGGTACACTGGTTATAAGAATTTTAAGAGCTAATGACGATGATCCCAAAAATTGCGACTTCTAACTCGAGCCCGCACACACTAAAACTATACTCATTTGAACAACAGCTCATTGAAAAGGCCTACTATGTCCATCTTAGTTTTCGTTAACTAGATCACTGAAGTGCATGAGCAGATTATCTGGTCAGGTGGTCAGTCCCTCCTGTTCGTTTCCCTAGAAAACTTGAGACTCATTTATCGACCCACTGAAGGGATGAAAGTCTAGGTCGAGCTTGTCCAGCCCGGGGTTTGAACCACGGACCTATGGCATGGAATCGTGATACTCTACCACTCAGCCACGGAGCTTCGTATATTTATAGGCACATATTTTCTAAATTTATTGCATGGGTTTTAAGACTTAAAATTCAGAACCCTTTAAATGCAAGAAGAAAATATTACTTTTGTGCAAAAGTAAAAAAAAATAGCATAACGAAGCAATAATGAAATAAGTACTAATGTACGTACTAAAATTAATTGCCCAAATATTTCTTGTTGAATCTTAAGCATGCAATTTAAAGCATTTAAAAAATAATACCTTTATGTAAACACCTAGATTAGAATGTTCTGAGTCTCTAAGTAAACAAGGACATATATGTGTATGTAGAATTTAATATTTTAAATGAACTGCATAAACGGTGCATTCGTTTGATACAAATTTATTAACTTTTATAAGCCATTGCACAAGCGCTGAGCAGCTTTGAAATAGACATCTGGATCTGAGCTCGCAAATGTATGCTTTTTATTAGGTAATTCTGTTTTCGAGACTTGAAAAGAAGAAAAAACACCCATTTTGTATTAAATCAAATACATACATTATATCATTTCAATATAATAAGGAACTTCTTAGAAATTCCTTACTTTTTTTTACTTAAGCATGCAATAAAATTAATGCACAAATTCAGTTCAGATTCAATTTTTTTCCAGACTTTTTGTGATAGACAACCTTATATTAACTAAGTACTGTCAACTAAAGATAACTACAAGATACGTAATACATGGGCGAAATTCAACATTTCAAGTATTTGCTTCTGAAAGAAAGAAAACGAAATGTTGATGAAATGATACATGTTGAAGCAAGAGATATACATTCATCGAAGATTCTTTGTTTTGTTCTTACAAAACAAAGAAACAAAGAAAAAAATCAATGTAAAATAACGCAAAAGAATTCCAAATCTAGAGAGGAATGGAAAAAAAATCAATTTTACCCTGACTTACATTCTTTGACTGCCACCATCCGTTTTCATTATGCATCCACTGCTCAAGAATTCTTGAGTCGAGGATGTAACTCAATTACCTGAAAAATCTTGGTGGAATTTCTCCTCCCGTCCAACGGTGGAAATTTGGTGCAAAATACATTTTACTTTCAAAGTAAACAGAAACTGGCCGGGAAAAAAAGAAATGAAACGGATCAACAAGTATCCATAGCCTCTGAAACATTTGATTGATCAATTTCAAATTGAAGAGGCTTTGAGGTATAAAGCGTAGTAGGCCTCAGGCTTTGGAAGAAAAATCGATTGCATTTCATTTTATTTGTTTGCTGTTTCAATTGTGCCTTTAGTTTTGGATGGAAAAAGAAAAAAAAAGATGATGGTTTTCAATTTTTTTTTCTATTTCAAAAGTTTTTTGAACTCTAGGTTCGTTGTAGATTAAAGAATGGCAAGAAAAACCACTGTTACTAGCAACTTCATTTTCTTTTTTTTAAAAAAAATAAGGCCCAATTTCTTATAGTATTTCGAGAAGCGGAATAAAATAGTTCTGTTCTTCATTAAGTTAACTTTGAAGAACCGAAATTTGAATTGTAGACATATTTGTTGGTAATAAATAAAAGTGTGTTTTGTGTAATTTTAAAAATTAATTACTGTAAAATCCGGTGTATAACGCGCACTTTCAACACAAAAAATAAGGTAGAAATTTACGAACGCGAGTTATACGCTGGGTATAAAAATGTTAGATTTAAAAATAAAAAAAAAAGAGATAAACATAAAAAAAATATTAAACTTCTACAATTATTAGAATACTGTTTATTTTAAATAAAAGACATACTTTTTGAACTTAAACAGTTGAAGTTCAAGAAGAATACTATTTTTTAAGTCTAGGATAGTACCTCGAACAAAATACTTCAAAACACAGGAGCAAACATATGCATATTTTCAGTTTCTCCGTAAAAAATGAGGGTGCGCATAAGGTGAATATGATTAGCAAATGCAGCTTGAAAAGGTGCGCGTTATACGCTGGATTTTACGGTATGATATTTTGATGGTATTTGTCATTTTCAGCCGAAATTGAAATAAAGTTTATTTGTTTAGACTTTACAATTTCGAAAAAGTAATTCAATTTTTAAGTTGATGCGTATGAAATATCGAACCTGTAAGTGAGTTTATAAAACTGCGCATATATTTTTCAAAAAGCTATTTATTCAATCAAATATGTTCAATTTGCTTCAATATATCTTTCCCAATGAGATTTTAATGCATATATTCCCGTTTTTAAAAAAGGTTTGGTCTTTAGATTCAATAAATTCTGATATGGAATTTTTCAGACTGTTTACATTTTCATACTTTAAAAATAGTGCCAAATGCTGTTTTTTTTTAAAAATTAAAGTCAGTTGGTGAAATATCCGGCGAATAAGCTGAATGATGCAAAATTTAATATGTCGCATATATCATATTAATTTTGACATTGTTTTGTATGATGTTGTCGTGGAGAAATATTTAGCCTTGCCAATGAACAAGTGATGGGACGTATATTTTTCAATTTGTTATGCATTTCATCAATGTACTGGCCGAGAGAGAGAAAAATGGACACAGTTGGACTCGTTTCCACCAATGCTTTCAAAGCATCATTCAGTTCCTACTATTATGGCTCTCTCTCTCTCTGTCTCTATTTATTTATATATTTATTTATCTTGTTTAAATTTTCAATAGTTAATAAAATAATTTCTGTTCATACAATCAAGTTCAAATAATTTTTTTAAAACTTGTAGTGGATGACACTTAAGGATAATGCAGTTTTTTCAAATAGTAATTAATTAATTAAATTGAATTTAATTAATTGCTGGTTTTTGACGCCAACTTAGAGGTCATCTCTATAGTTGTAACAATGTAGCTGTTAAAACAAAGACAAAAGTAGGCATCGAAAACCTGTTTTTCAGTCAAACTAGTCAAACCGGGTAGCATTGTTACAACAATGCCGACAATTCATGCTTTTTTTTCAATTCCTACTATTAGTTCACTCTCTCCCTATATATATATATATATATATATATATATATATATATATATATATATATATATATGTATATGTATATATGTATATGTATATATATATATATATATATATATATATATATATATATATATATATATATATATATACATATACATATAAAAAATTGCATAAATATTGGTAAAACTCATATCCTTACAAAGCTCAAAACAAATAACAAAATGGAACACTTTTGAGAAAATCTTTGTTGAAATGGGATTGTGACACTGGACAATATGATTATAACTGAGGTAAGGCCAGAAACAAAGGTTTAGCGGAACAGGGAGATAAATAATCACATGTAAAGAAAATTCGACTGTGCATATACATCAATCTAATATTTATTATTTATTACAAGAAACAAACTTCAAAACCAAAATGTTTTAATATAGTTTTTGTTCAAACGTAAATACCTTTGGAAGTACACTGTGTAACAACAGTTATTGTTAAAACCTTTTTTTTTTTCAGTTAATATATTTAGATTATGATGCAATTCACAAATGTTTGTTTAAAATATTTTGAAAAAATGAGTCGATGCTTTTTTGATTAAGTTAGAATTTTTATAAACTAAAACCAGCGATCATATTACACTACTTTTTGACATTAAGCTGATAATTTATTTTTGTTTTTTATTAATTATTTTCCTCATCTCTCTAAAAGATAACTTTCTAATTAGCATTCTATCTTAAAAATAGAAATTGGATAGAGTATTAAAACAAAAAATGGCAATTTGAAAGTAGGCTATTAATGGAGTATACTTCAACATATTTATAAAAAAAAGATTTGAACAAATTAGCTTAAAAACTTCAACATCAGTAAATTGACTTTAAAGCCATTTTAGACTTGTTTCTAATTTATTTAGAATAAGTAATTATCTTTTTTCGTTATTTTTTCTGCCTTATCTCTCGCGACAAAATATTTTTTAATTACCTATGAAAATTTTCTCATATTTCATTAAAAAAATTCTAAATAGAACACGAATATCACTTAATTTTCCACGCTGTAATTAAGATAGCTAAAAAGAAAGAATACATTTTTTTATGCTACTGACAAAATATAAATAGTTTGAAACCATAGATTTTATATTTTAAATTTTACAGTTTTGATTTGGCGTATTTTATGATATTTTTATTTTTAGAGTGCATTTAAAGGACAAAAGGGTTTTCCCTTTTTTTTAAAAAAAAATTGATCTATACATTAATATTTTTTTCACTTTCAAATTTTTCTTTTTAAAATAAATTTATCTCCTTTAAATATTTGACTTTCCCTTCATGATATATTTAAAAACAATCTAGTTTTTTCAATACTTTGGAGAACTTATTAATTCAATGAATTCCTATATTTTTAGACTCTTTTGTATACCATGAATTTTTAAAACTTTTATTCAGCAGAATGCATTAAAGGATTATGTAGAGTCAGTAATGTTTCATTATGAGGATTAACTATGATAAAACGTTGGTAATATTAATGCTAAATTAGAGAAATATCATCGTACATATTGTGTTTAACAGATACTAAGTTACTTCAAAAATAAAAACGGAATATATTCTTGATATCATTTTGTAATTCATAAATTGAATCCTTTTGGGGTAATAAGTTAATATAAAATGTTAAGGGATATATTATGATTCAATTGATAAAAATCTGTCAGAAATCCACAAATCAACGTTTTTTAACTTAAATTATTCTTCATATAATTTTCCAAAATCTTAGACAATTCGAAAGCTTTAAGTGAAAAAAATCCGGAGTTATGATCACTTTTATCTCGTTTTTATTCACATACGTATGTCAAATTAAAACTTAAAGCTGACTTATTTCAAACAGAAAAAATATATAATTAGTTTATCGTCATTTAAAATGCTAAGGATTCTTTTCTATTGATCCAAATGCTTTGTATTTTTCTACCTATTGTTATTAGTACGTATAACAAAAGATGACATGCACTTTTAAATCAAAGCATTACTTTTTTGAAAAACAATAGTTGAATTTGAAATTTATACATTTTTTAAGAAATTTTCATTAACAAATCATAAAAAGAAGTATTTTACGCATATAAATACTATACCAATTTCTGTTAAATTTTGGTTTGGCACATTGTAAATCACATTTCCTATGTGTACGTTAATTATTGTAGGATGAGTAGCATTTTAATTTTCCTTGGTAAATTTAAAAAAAAATCTTTTAAAATTAAATGGTTAGCATTTTGTAGTTTTTGAGCACAAAAACTGCTTTATTGTAATAATATACATATGTTACAAGCAAAAAATTTGTAAGAACCATTAAATCAAAGATTGTTTTATAAATCGTACTTTGTCCCGATAAATATCAATGTTTAATATAGACAAAAGTATGGAAGAGATATTAAAACTTCAAACTTTGGTGAGCAATAATAAATATTACAATTTTAACTAACTAACCAATCCCATTATTTAAGTATTAGTGAATTTTAAATTATTTATGATCACTATTAATTGCGTCTCATGACACTATTGATAAACATTTTATTAAAGTATTTTAGGTATAAATATTAAATTGGAAGAAAAAAAACTTTCTAAAGATTTAATGGCCGTCTATATATATAAAATGAATTTGAAATCAAAGAGAATGAAATAAAAAAGACACTTCTACATAAATTGTGTCACAATTTTCACCTTAATATGTAACCATTTTTTATAAAGAGATTACGCTCAGAACAGTAAGTTTTAAAACCGTATGAATGAATATATTTTTTATATTTAGTGTCAAAGCTGAATTTGAATACACATATAAAATTGTTTTAAGAATATTATTACAAAAAAAAATATTTGTTAAATTTAATTTTTTGTCAAAAAATGATGAAAGAGAGACATATTTTCAAAACATTCTTTTTCATAAAAAATGCTCCAATAAAAATAATATTTTGGCTATGTAAAGCTAGGACATCTATACAAAGGCTATAAATTAGGATTTTCGAAAACAATTACATTCAGAACTGCGTTCAATTAAAATAATATCTGTTTTGTTTGTTTGTTTTTTTGTTAAAAATCCTTTATTTTGATGTATTAAAATACGAATACGATAAATACGATAAATCCACTTCTAAATTGAATATTTCAAAATCCTTAGTTCAAGCTCTGTACAAAGTATTAGCTATATATAGGCAAACTATTTTTGTTATAAAAGCATTTTTAATAAAAGGAGAATGTTTTGAAAATATGTCTACCTTGCTTCATGTTTTGCCAAAAATTGTATTTAAATAGTTTTCTTGTTATAATATTCTTAAAAAATTTGATATAAATATTCTAAATCAACTAACTCTAAATATATATTTAAAATATAATAACAATTTATATACTCTTTTTCAAAATCACGATTACAAATCTAATCAGTCACCTTAATTCATTTTTTATTAAAAAATGTAACTGTAAACATTTAACGTTAGAAATTTCTTCTAACGTAATTGATTTCATACTAAGCATAAACTATGACCATGAAATATAATTTTAAGCAGTTACGCTACAGATGAGTAACTTAGGCTCTATTCTTCTTTTAATGAAACTCCCATCGTCAACCTGCATTTAAGCTACACGTGATAACAAGAGGGAAAACCACGCGTTGACTTGTGATTCCTTTTAATAATCAATCCAGCAGGGGGTAGAACACAACCTAAGCCTTCTGTCCTCCTAGAAAAGGTGACACATTTTTGCAATGGCACTATTTAAAATCACCCAACATCCAATAAACGCCAGCACCCGTTGCAACTGAATTCCTCTTGAGTAAAACTCAAACATTATCAGCTGTTAACACTAGCTCTTAAGCGTTTATGCTCTCCTGCAAGGGGCTTAGATGGCATTATGCTTCATTAAGTCATTTATATAGGTACGGGTTTGCAAAGTGTTGCAGAATTTTGATTAGGTCGTTTAGGTCCAAAGGACCTGGATGTCTCTCCAACTACTAGTCCAGGATCTTAATCGTATTATTCGTAGATGTCCCATGACGCCCGAAGAATATCCAACAGTCTCGAGTGATCGGAAAAATGGTCTAAACCTGAGATGGGAGATACTTAGTACCAAGGGAAAGGGATATCGACTGGCTATTATTTTTAAAGCTATTATTTAAAGCGATTACTTTAACGCCCGCCATTAGCAGTAATGGGGTAATGATGCCCATTAAATAGCAATGTTTTGGTGAGTTGAAAACTTGGGTAATACATATTTCAGATCAATGGAATCCAACTGTCGCTCTAGGTTTGGAAGAGTCGTTCAGAGGGCTTACAGAGGTCATTGGGCAGTGGGAAAGCTAAGGTTAAAAGTCATGTTGTATGTAAGGAATAGCGGAAAGTTTTGACTAAAATGACACATTAAGGAAATGGCACTTAAGTATTTTTGGAGGAGCGATATAAAAAGAGTTAATGTTTTTGTTATGCAACAATTATAAAAATCTATGTTAGTGATTGTGTGATGTGAATTGCATTATGAATAAAAAATTTCTGAATTCTTACAAAATGGAAAAAAATGCATGTTCAGTAATATAATTGTTTTTAGCTATGAATGTTTAGTTCTTCTGTATTCTGGTGTAAAAACAAACTGTCCTGACCCACTATTTTGGTGAAATGAGTTGATATATGTTTTTTAGAAGGTGAACGCAATTATTGACAGTTAGTTTCGAGAATTAACTGAGTTAACATTGTAATTTTTTTATATTAAACAAAAAGGAATACATAGAATTGAAAAAAGAAATGTTATTAAGGAAGAAGCTTTTTTTCAAAACTTATCTATTTTCTTGATAATCGATCAAAATTTAAGAGAATTTGTTTTTATAAAATTTATGATTTTTAAAACTGTATTGTGATGCAGTTTTGCATACATCTTTTATAAATAAAGTTAGGTAAAATGGTGGAGTATTTCTGTAAATTTGAAATTCCGCTTTAAAAGGAGAAAATTATGTGTTTTATATTCATGTAACTTGTATTCCAAATTTTTCAGTCCAGCATGTGATTATAGAAAAATATGTAAAATAAGAAATTTGGTGTTTCACATATATCTATGTATAGTAAATTACTTTTAGTGAATTTAGTTTGGAAGAGTAAATCATGAAATATAAAAGGAAAATTATTATTAAAATTGAAAACATTCTTATGAAACTATGTTTTCAAAATAAAAGAAATTACATTTCGTTGAAGTTAACTAACAGCATTTTTTACAATCTAATTGTTTTTATCGTGAAGGTAGCAAGTAAAATTTGTAACAAATCTCAGGAAAATTCTCTAACTTCACGGTGAATATTAACTGCAAATAAAAAAAACCGCATATAAAAAAGAAAATCGGAAAGCACATGGAATAAATTTTAAAACAATCCTAGACGTTCTAAGATTTCATAAAATAAAAAAAGCACAACAATGTAAAAAATGTTAAGTAAATAACCAGAAAAAGGGAAGAAAAAAAAAACCTAGATATTTTTTCAAAATAAAACTACAGTTCTCAGATTAATAAATTCGAAGAAATAAATTTGTGGAATATAAAAGAAAATGAAGTACGTTTTATTGTGTTATATCATACTTCTGAAACATAATGAATCCGTAAAATATATCACAATGGGTACTTCACCGATCAAAATTAATTTTGTAACGACCAAAAATCTGTTACAAAATTACTGAATCATGGCAAGAACGATATTCTAAAACAATATATCAGCATCATTTCCTTGTCGAGTACACTGTTCAAGTCCAACATTTAGATACATTCCACCACTTACATTCCAAAATCTATCGTTACCGCTTTTAAAAATTCATCACCGATCATTTGATTGGTAATTGACATTCCTCCGTATCATTTTTCCAAAGTGAGCTTTTAAACACATCAGAAAATAGTCACTCCAGGACATTTCCACGTCTAGAGCCCCCCGAGAGAAATTACTGGAACGAACAGCAAGCAATTGCCATCCTCTTTTCGCTTATTACTATTTGTTCCACCAATGGAGATGCAGTTGAAAAGAGTGGTTATTACGAAAATCAGCTAAATGACTTGGAAATACTCATCGTTTTCCCAAAATGCTCGTAAAAGAGCTTTAAATATTCGATCTCTCTTTCACCATGCACAAAATGTCTGGTATGTGAAGGCCTTGCCTCCCGCTAGGTCCCACATGCATAAGTGCGGCATTTTTGCTGCTTTTGTCATTTATTTTCCTTCAGTTCAGACGATGGTGGGACTGCGACATTGTTGGGAAGGGGGTGTGAGCAGACTGGGACACTGACGATTATAAAGCGAAAGTCACCCATGGGTAGCGGGACGTATATCCCTCCCCTTTCTTCAGTCCTACATTGTTCAAACTGCTTCGTAATTAGTGTTGGGAAAGATTTAGATTGACCAAACTTTTCATAATCAGAACCCTGAGTAATAATAGTAATGCCTGTGAGATTGGTTTGGCGGGTAGGAATGTGAAGAAAGGCAACAAAAATCTTTTCATTCATTTTGTGGTAATTTAATCAAATAGGACTTTTGGAGAAAGTGGGTTTTCTCTCTCTCTTTTGGAATATTTGGCCCACGGGGTTTCTGGAATGGGGGAATCGTGATGGATTTTTGGTACCCTTGCTTACGTGGGTTTTATTTGTGGTTTTGCGGAATGGTTGAGTTTGCCTTTTATTTTTAAGTGCTGCAAGATCGTCAAATAAACCGTGAAGAATATTAAGGACACTAAATGAATGTTATTTAAATTAAAATGTTTAGCTAATTTTTTGAAAGGATAATTGAATATGTAATACAAATAATACAATTTTTGTCTCAAGATAAACGGTTTTTTTCCTTAATCCAAGATTAAATGATCTTAATTTATTTCAAAGATCAACGAAAGATTTAAGATATAAATTTAAATATTTAATAGACAAGCATATTTAAGATGTTAGTGTCAGTGTTTTGTAATAAAGTATTTAAAAACAAATTTTAGTTAACATGAAAAATTAAGAAAAATATATTGTCATTTGAAAAAAATTAAAACATATTCATTTTTAACAAAGCCAATAAAAGGAAGCATTTTTATTTATAGTATTCAAAGAATAAAGGCATATTTAAAAAAACAAGTACAGAATAAACAAAAGAATTAATTAATATGCTCAAACATTGTTTGCAGTATGTTCAATTAATCTTCTTAATTTTAGATGTTTCAGCAAAAAAAATAAAATAAAATAAATAAGCATAGAAAGTTACTATAAAGAAAACAATTTATAAACATCATAAATTAGTTTATTAATTAACCTGAATCATATACCTATAATAATGTATGATACTCTAAAAATATCTTCTGAAAAACATGAGTATTAATAATAATTAGCTAATCTGCTGTGTGTTCAAAGTACATGTTAAATATATCTTCGAGAACAAATAAAAAGTAAAGAGAAGATAAGATAATTTATATGTAAAATTTAATAATCTTTGTTGTGAGAAATTAAAAAAAGACTAATTTTTATAAATACTTTTTTAACTAGGTAAGAGAGTAAAACGTAAGTTAAGATGCCTTAAATATATGTCTTAGACCATTAATTATTCTTTTTACTGACTCTCTCTCTATCGTGTAATAAAATATATTTTCTCACGAAAAGTACAGCCTTCGATCTAAAAGACAAATGTCTCACCAATTTTATTTGTCTGAAATGAAGAGTTCAGA
Organism: Trichonephila clavipes; assembly: GCA_019973935.1. Classification (NCBI taxonomy): domain Eukaryota; kingdom Metazoa; phylum Arthropoda; class Arachnida; order Araneae; family Nephilidae; genus Trichonephila; species Trichonephila clavipes. The sequence goes on from BMAU01020564.1 coordinate 672,888, forward strand.
GTTTCTCTTTTTTTTTGTTACAGAAAAAAATACTTTCATCTCTTGCCTAATTTATAATATTGTCCGAAACACAAGAAGGAAATGCCATATTCTTTAAAATAAGGATTCTTTTTTGACTTGTGAGTTTCAGAGTTATATTTGCTTTTAATTATAAAAATCTTGCCATTTTCAGGAAGATTTAACAGTGTAACAAAAACAATGAAGGGATAATTTGGCATTCTGAATTGAAGCTTCGGTATTGATTCTTTGCTAAAATAACTGTGTGATTTTCTTTTAAATTCTGAGTAGAAAATAAACTTAAGTTGTGTTAAGTAACATAAGTTAAGTTGAGTAACATAAAATCTATCTCATATTATCTAAGACATTATTAAATAATGTTAATACGGAATAATGCTTTAATCTTGAATATGTTCTACGTTTGGCCTAATTATTCAACACTGGGCAAAATGTCTTTATTTTTTAACACTAAAATTGAACTAGACCATTGTTTTTTGAATTAAATCGAAAACTTGAAATGGCCAATAACCAATTTTGAGTAAAAGTAATGAATTCACAAAATACGAAATTCTCTTTTTCAGTGAAATGTATAAAATACTTTTAATTTATTTCATAAAAAGAGTTTTAGCCAGTTAAATGTTTGATAGATTATTTTATACTGCAATATATTGTTTTAATATCATCTATGCTTCTAAAACTAAATATCTAAAATTCTTTGCTCAACTTTACAAATAATGTAAAAAATGAGAAATATGCATAGAGAATTTATGAAACAGGCGAACATTCCAATACTTAAAAAGTTCTTAATATCATCAATAAAGAAGAATTTCATACATTACTCTAGTCCCTGGGGAGAAATTTACCTGATTCCAACTTCTTATCGTTGTAGATATCGAAAGGCGGTAAATAAGATTCTGACTTGAATTGCCTTCTGTGTTTGGATTTCTGATCTCGAAAAACAGCCATTACTAGGCGGAACACACACTCTCCACTATATCTTATCTTGTGTGTGCCAGAGAATACGAAACAAAACAAGCAAGTGTAAAAGGAAAAGAGCTGTGTAAAGGAGTTGGTATACTTTTTTTTTAGATAGGCTGATCCTACGTATCGCCCAGCTATGCATTAGGGAGTAAAGAAAGATTTTTTTATGGATTGTATAACGTATGGATGCATATGGAGCTCATTTTTTTAGTTTTAAAAGTAAGCCAAACAATTCTCTCATTTTTTTATTAAGTTGAATCCATATTAAGTAAAAGTAAGCCAAACAATTCTCTCATTTTTTTATTAAGTTGAATCCATATTAAGTAAAGAAGTTTGCTGCTAAAGTGATGGTTCTTAGACTTTTTTCTAGGTGGGCCTTCTTGACTATTAATATTTAGCAACGTGACCTCACTCCCACCTTCCACTTGTCATATTGTGATTAAAAGTTTAAGTGTACCACCCTTTTGAACTCTGTTACTTCTTATAATAAATGCTTTTAGATTTTTATCCCAGTTTTCAATGTTTAAATCTATGGTCAAGATACTTAAAATATGATTATATATTTTCATTCATTTTTTAAGAGCTAGAAGTTGGAATATGTGATTGAAATCCATCGATTTTGAAAATGGAATTGATATGTCTGATAAATTAATTTCAATTGGAGTTTATAAAATAAAATACTAAAATTAACTTAATAATTAATCGGCATGTGGCAGTGGTATCGATATAAGCTAGTAAAGAATCCATACTAAAGGGATCATTTTAGTACAGTGGTTAAGTTACTTGGTTTCGGATCCATAGGTCCGGGTTCCGTCCTCCTGATAAGCTACTCCCTTCATTTGTGACCCTCGCTGAAATTTGAAATAACGCAACCTACGCGGAGCAGACGTGGCGCCATCTACCTACTGCATGAGTAATCAAAAGTCGTCAGACACGCATGACGCAGCACAACAAATCCGTCATATCACATGACGCAATACTCAAGCCGTCAAAAACACACTTGACGTAACAGCAATTACAATTGTATCGTTCATTCGCGTATACAACCACTCACTGACAGGAGAATGTTTGGAGGTGGTATCTATATAGGCCAGTAATAGCCTCCTTAATAAAGGGATAATTTTAGTATAGTGGTTATGTTATGTGCTTACGGATCGGAAGGTACCAAGTTCTAATCTCCTTCAAGCTAATAATCAGTAATGAAATTGCAAAAGAGTGTGCCACACAAACGTATCACACCGTTTAAACCTTCATATCATGTAACGTGTGTAGTATGATACACTTGAGAACCTTATATGGGTCAGTTTTATAGTATTTTATAGAGTTATATATTTCTTTTAAAAGTTATTGCAATGAAAAATTTAAAATATTTTTCAATAATTATTTTAGTTTTAACGTATGATGTCTATCAAATTAACATCTTTTCACATTTTATTTAATTAAAATTAGCTACCATTGTGTTGAGGTGAATGATCAGAATTGGTTCACACCGTCAAGGAATGACTAGTCCCATGCAAATTCCTTCTACATAAATTTCAACAATTTCAGGTATAAAAACATTACAGTTCAAAATACTTTACATAATAGATTTTCTTGAAATACTGACTTCCATTTGCACATTACAAAGTTTATAGCCGTAACAATGGTTGTCACGGTAGCTTAGTGGTCAGAGCCCCAAGCCCTAATCTTACTGAAGCCCCATTGTGCAGGAACACCATTGCTCGTGATTACGAGGCCAATAAACCTTGTGTTGCTTTGTACTGCTACATTCATACGCACTCACTCAATTAAGCCATAACTATATCAACAAGTTTCTGGAAATATATTTGACAGTTGAATTAAATGGTGGTACATTTATTGTATTTTATAAGGAAACTATACATTCAGTATGTACAGATTAAAAAATTCAAAGAGCAATAGAGAAACATTCGGATCACTAAATCCCTATATCAGTGGTCGGTAACCTTTCAACTGTGGCGTGCCGAATAAATCTATCAATATGATTCAGCGTGACGCACAGTAAGACATTTTTGAAACAATTCGATTACAACGGATAATGTAAGCAGAGTTAGAGAAAAGATATCCATAATATAGATTTATTCTTTTATTATGTATTATTTTTGCATCATTTAATTCTCCACGTCAAAATAAATAATATAAAACATCCCCATTTAAAAAAAAAGTTAAAATTGTACATATATAATGTATTTTTAAGCATACTCATGAAAATGAGAAATATAGACAACATAAAATATAAATACTTCTTTATTATAATTAAATAAAAAGATAAGTAAATATTTTAATGCAATCTTAGTATTTTCACCCTTCTACTTTCATATCGCAAATTCAGGGATATAACGCGTGATTGTCAATTTGACAAGATTTTGAGTAATTAGTTCGGATTCGAAATATTCTTCATATGGGAAAAGAATTTCCACTTAGATTTGTTGAACGAAAAGTGGAAAGCAGAGTACGTGCAATTTCCCCTCTTCAAACAATTAAATATCTCCAGTTTTGTTATTCAAAAATTTACAAAATAGCCATAAATTTATCTTTCCTTTAAGATTTTTTCGTAACTCCGCAAATGACCATAATACTGAAGATGTTTGTCAAATAAATTTCATTAAAATTTTATCAACTTCCATCCACTGAAAAATTGACAAATTTGTAGAGTAAGGCAGAGTGCCATTGAGAATTGAACCATGTGCCACATGCGGCACGCACGCCATAGGTTGCCGACCCTTGCTCTACATAAAAGCTTCAAAATTTCTTTTCGTGGTCTTTAAATCATAAAACACGGAGCATATTGTACTTTATTAGAAATCTATATGATATCGAAAATAATTCAGTTTATGAATACCTAAACAAATAGGTACTAAGCCTCCCACTAAGAATCAATATTTGTTAATTAGTATCAATTAAAAATCTCGTGGAAAAAGATACGAAACTAAAAACACAATCCCCGTCGACATCATAACTGAAATATTTATGACCAATACCAAAACACAAGCACAGCTCAAAACATTAAACGCCTCCTTAATATTCGAGAATATTAATGCGTCGTTTTGGAAAACCTTTAAAGATAAAGCACATTGATAACACTGCCATTTAGTCATCCACAAACAAAGGCCGATGCTATTTGTACTCCAGAAGAAATCGGTCCTTCTATCAGGAAATGAATACCCAAGCAAAGATTACTTCTACTTTTTTCCCTCCTGCAGAAACATTATGTTTATTATCAAGAAACCACTGCCGAACTGGCTTCCCAAATGCACCTATAAATATTCATAAACGTCCAAAGCGTACTTCACGATAGAACGTATAGACTAAGCAAAAAGGGAGGCTCTCTAGCAAGAGAAGCCGAATCGATAAATAAAAAAAGGGGGTTGGAAAAGCGAGAAGGTTATAGAATATTGGGAATTGGATGGAAGGGGGTAGAAAAAGGGGGTGGATCTCCGGCTTGGAGAAATGGCGTTGTCTTATCTTATCGACAAACCAATCCTATACCGGTTCTAATAGGCCAATCCGACGAAATGACTCGGTAGGGGGTTGACTGACCAGAAATTGCAGAGGACCATAAAAACGGCACCTCTGCCCCTATCCGGTTCGTGCGTAATATACGGTTAAAAAACGTCATGGGCTTGGATTAGATTAGAGCTGGGGAATCAATTCGGCTGGTAAATCGCTCATAAGAAAGCAATTGAAAGGATTTAAGTGTCATCTTCTGATGAGAGTGGTAGTTAATCACATGATTTCAATTGAGAGAATAATTGTGGCGATAGATTACGGGGGGTATCGTATAAAAACTTCTCAAATATTATTTCAGTTAACTTGAGTTTAAATTGTCAATTTTTTTTTTGTTAATTGGGGTTGAACAATTAATAATACTGAATGCTTATAGAGATATATACTTTTAAGCTGACACACGGAATAAATTAAATGGTTTTTATTATGATTCCGGACAATTAAACTTAGTTTACTTCTTACTCAATACGAAGTATCGTTAATTTAAAAACAAACGCTTATTACTTTCAAATAGTTTATTTTAATGTGCTAAATAAATGTTCTATTCAATTTTAAAGACTTTTTAATACTGTAGAAACGCTTTCTTCATTTTATTTAATAGAAAAAACAATTAATATTTAAAGGTATGAAAAAAGAAAAAAAAGGGTTAAAATACTTGATAAAATGTTAATTTCTATTAAAAATTTGCCTATTTAACTTTAATTTTCTTATAATAATGATTAATTAAGTCTTTCGAGTGTGTGTGTGTGTGGTATAAATATGAATTTAAATTCTAGCCCATACGTTTTCAATGGAATATTTAATGGAAAATTATTAATAAAAGGAATTTAATATTGTTTTCAAAATATTTAATGATTTCATGTGACAAATGCCATTTAATTTTGAATTAAAGAAGATTTTTTTTTATTTTGAAGATAAACCTAATTTTGTGATGCTATTTAGATTTAGATAAACACTAATTGTGAGCAGGGTGAAATTGTTGCATTCTTGACAGTCAGTCAAATTGAAAATTTAAATATTAGGGAGATTTTATTTGCATTAATAGTAACTTTATTTGATCTTAAGCTACATTCCCTGCTAAATTAAGCTTTTTTTTGAAAATCTTTAAGAATAAATCATGAGTAAGCAAAAGTGTACATTCCTTCATATACTCGAGTGACATTTATTAAGTTTTCATAATATGGTTGATTAAAAATTATAGAATTTAATTTGAAGAAACTGAGAAAATATATTTGTGTGTCATGTAACAGTTACCAAATTGCTTTAATTGATTGCAATATTTCGAAGTATTAATCATTATTGGATTATTCAAGAAATGTGTAGTAACTCAAAAAACAAAAACAAAAAAAAAATACATAACATCAAAGAACTTTCAGACCTATATTACTCCTTTATTCAATGCAAAAAGTATGTTTTTTTTCCTTATGTAAAGTCATTTCAAAAGTTCCATTTATACTTTTATAACAACAAAAGTTTTGGGTATTGTAAGATAATTTCATCATACTATATAGATGCCGGCAAATAATAAATATTTATTTCCTGTGTGAATATTTAGTATGTAATATATAATGTTTATGCGAGTGTGTGAATGCATCATAAAAAATGAAGTTATATTTAAATTGCATAAATAATTTATGAAAGAAAATTATTATCTATAAAATAAAACTAATTTATATTTGAAAAAAAAATGTTCTATTTAAAAAATAAAATTTGATGTAAAATAATTTAGCACTTGAGTTTCCTTTTTCAGTTAAAGAAAATAATTATTAATTTTTTTTAAAACACTCTTTCTGTGAAACACACATGTTTCGCATTCGTTAAACAGCAAAATGATTTGGCAAATGAAATTGGAAACTTGAATGTCCACTGAAACGTTATTTTCTTCTATATACAATGCTAGTACTACAATTTCATTAAGATAAAAAATATTTAAAGAATTTACAGCATTATTTTACGCAGAACACTTCTATTAGAACTAGAGATGACAAATACCTTTTATGACACTTAGAAATTTGTTTATATTTTTTTTTCTGTCAGCACAAGGAGAACATTATTTTATTGGTAATAATCTTGTTAATTTAATTGGTATAATCTTGTAAAGATATAATTTTCGAAACCAATAGGATATCTTTTAACCTTATTAAAAACTATCAACACACCCTGATATTTTTCCTGTATCAAAAGTATCATGGCTAGAAAGATACATTTACAGAAACTTAACCAATGTGTTGTGTGTGTATGTGTATATCCTTTTCTCCCTCTCTCGCTGTAAATTTTCTTCCCATTCACATGAAGTTTCCTCCGAAATACACTTTTACACTTACAGCAAAATATATTTTTAAATTATAGAAATCCTTTTGAAATTATAATATTCATAATATTTGCATGATTCAAAGTGTATGCATCTCTGTAACGAATGTAAAATATGAATGGAAAAAGCTATCTTTTATATTTTCTCCCATCAAAAATTTAAAAGACTTTTGATTCAGATACACATTAAAGCATTCTGTTAAGTACCAAGTAATTAGTTTTATACTTATGAGTAAATGAAGCTAAGCCTTAAAATTTCAGTTTAAACTAAATTTGGAAACCTTGTAAAAGATCGTACTCATCTCACGCAATTAAGTTACGAATTCATTATAGTTAACGATGATATATTACAGCAATTGCAAATTTTATATTTTAAAAGTAATAGATTTTTAATGCTAATGGTTTCCGCATTTCATTTAGCTCCATTGAAAGGAATCTGAAAATGCTCACATACGTAGATTTTATCTCTGAATTGTGTAAGCACACACACAAAGTTTTTAAAAAGGAATTACATGAGAAAATTGGTTACAGTGGTTTATTAAAATTGTATTAATTACAGAGGAGTTACACACTTTTTCAGACAACATTCAATTAGCAGACAGGGACATAATAGTAAATGAGTATATTACAGCGCTTCTCAAACTGTGGGGCACACCCCCTAGGGGGGCGTTAGTATATTGAAAAGTCGAAAACAAAAAAATATTTCATAAAATTATTAATTTTTGGAAAGTAAAACAAGCAAAATACATTCTGTCACAATAAAAAAATACCTTTACACTGATATAATACACTTTTAAATGTATCAGTACACTCCATTATGTACTTTATAATCATCTTAACAATACTAAGCTATGAACAAGTTTAATAATTACCAGTGACCGCACCGGTTGGTTATATATAAAATTATATGCAAAAATAACACTTATCTGGATCACGTACGGCTTATAATTAATCCCTTAACTACTCATTAAAAGTTATGCCATTCTCTCCCCAATGCAACTATTGCACGCATGTGTATTTAGGAGGAAGGGAGAAAGGGAAAATAAGAAAATCCTCTGAAATAAGTAAATCCTTCTCAAACAATATTAAAGTAATTTTATTGCATTCCAAAGTCTTCGGAATAATTTTATGGATAGTAATGAATATATTTTGCATAGACGTATATCTACGTCCGGGACAATTTACATACTGGCTGAGCGAGACGTTTATGTACGTCGGTGGCGAAGAGGTTAAAGTCGTATTGCCCCTTTAGCGTCAAAGTATCGTATTATCGAATTCAATACATCGTTATTGAATAGAGGGGGCGCGATGAAAATTGCGATTCAATATTGGGTCTCGTGTATTGAAAGTTTGAGAAGCACTGGTGCACTGAAATATTCATAAATTTTTTCTGATAAAATTCACTAAAATTTATTACATTAAGAGGAAAGAAAAGAGAAGTGGAAAATTCTTTAAAATTTTTATTTAGTGATTAGAGAAAATCTTAAAAAAAATACTTTTCACTTTTTATTGAATAGAAATAGTATAGTTACAAAGTAACAACATGAATATCATTTTTAATAAGACACTAATGCTTTAGAGTTTTAAATGCCTTTCGTATGTGAAAAAAGAATATACTCAAAATTAAACACATTTAAAGAAATTCTTCGTAGAATATGTTAATGTATGTAACAAATCGATAGCAAAAATTAGTAATTTACTCTGAATACTGATTTTAAATTTTTTCCTACAAATTACTTACTTTCATCTTTAAGAAAATAAAGAATATAAAAAAATGATGGAAATATATTATTTTTTATATTTTATAGATTCAAAAATATTCTAATTATTTTATCTTATTAAATTGTTTAAAAGTATAAAAACATTCAGTATTTAGAAGTATTAATATTAAAAATAAAAAGGAGAAAACAACTACAATGGCATTTAGAAAGTATCAAAATGAATATGCTATACCTAAATGAAGCTTTCTTAGGCACATTTTATAATTATTTCTTTCATCTAAATATTTCGATACAAATGAAAATTCTCATACGCATTGCAACAAAAAGAAGACCTAGCCATAAAATTTTCAAATCTTCGAGTCGAGTCGTATGAAAATTCCAAATGAAATCTTTGTATGAAAACACAAAGTACTTTTTCAACGCACTTAGCATTTCTCTTTATATCCAATTTTATATTTTATACAAAGAAACGACAGAATTGCTTTCAAGAATAAAGAGATGGTTTTCATCCACAGAAGCCAGTTATTTCTTAAAATAGCTTTTAAAAATATTTTCTTGAGAATCTTAAGAAAAAAGTCATACATTTTTACCATTTTTCCCAATAGCTGTTGATAGCCATCCGTTTATTTTTATCGTTATTAGGGAGCCATTGACATTATGAGATAAACCGAATGTTTATATGCACTTTTTGCTATATATTGTACGATTAGATAGAGTTATTGGAGGATATATTGAACTCTATTTTGTCTGTGGTCCATTATATTTATTTTACTGACTCCGAAGAAGAAGATTTATGTTTTTCCTCATGATATCACAGTATCTTATTGTTCTTCAGACATTCAAGTCTTATTTACTTCTCTGTTCATTCTTTAAAGTATAGTTTAGGATATATATTAGGTGTTCTAGAGTATTTATTGAGAAAAGTACTTCGATTTATATTACATTTTTTCATAATAATCGAAAATATAACGTTAAAACGACATAAACAAATTACTCAGGATTAGGATTTAGGTAAAAAGTTCTTTAATCAAAACAAATCCTTTTGAAAAACATTCCGGAAGTAGTGTAATGGTGGTATGTTTGTAAATGGAAGTAGGATAAACAGCTGTGTTTTGTTGTAATATATCTTACTTGCGGATGATATTAATTGCATCGTTTATCTTTGAAATATACAGGGTCAGTATAAATGATGAACCCGATTTTTTTTTATAAAATCATATTTTTAAAATTACTTTGTGATATCCCCCTCTTGGGAGAATATCTCTCGGAGCATCAGCGTGAGCTAGAGGTGTAGGATTGACGAAAGAACTAGAAGGAATCATTATCTTAATATGATTTTATTAAGATATTCAACTTAAACCTTTAACAAATTAAATTATAATAACTAATGTGAGAGAATCTACGATCGCAAAATACGCAACACACAATATATATATATAGATAATAACGACTTAAGTTAACTCGGACCACTATCAATAACTGATTAGCCTAACCTCTATTCTAATACAATCACCGATTCTAATAATAAATACTCAATCCTACCTTGTTGCAGTCTGAAAAAAATCAATCTCTAATATCATTAAGACAATCTTGTATTTACTTGCGTGCACTAGTATGCACCTTGGTTCTCTATAACTTTATCAATTATAACTTCTAATCACTACCACGTATCTTTATCCAGACTTGAACCACAAACTATGTTAACATTCCTCTATTTGCCATCAAATGCCACAAATTGCCATTTCGCTTACTCAAAGTTCCGATATTTAAAAGCTTGTTAATTTGCATCTTTCATTCCCACTTCACTTCTTGGATTTGGTTGGAAAAGAGTTACCATTAATACTGGCTCAAAGAACCCAAAGGACGTGTTAAAGAGAAGACGCGTGAGCCCGTCACAACGTCATATTTTACAGTAAGTGTTACATTAGTTGTAAAGATTAGTATACCGAGCTTTTTTTCCCGACAAACATCAAAAGCCTATTTAAAATCGCTGTGATTGAAATCAAAATATGGTGACAATTTCAAAGAAGAGTTTTTGCGTATTAGAGTATGTACTGCTTTTTTCAGTTATTTTGGTGGAACGTGCATTCAGAAATCACTACAGAAAATAAGCAACAACTAACAAGAACATTGTGCGATGATATTATCAATTTAAAAAGAAAAGCACCTGCCGCAAAAGGGCCTCAAAAAAAAGCAATAGATAGGGCGAAGCAGAGGTTTGTTCAAAGACGAGAATTGCTGCCTGTAAAATTGGAATGATTCCTAGAAAATTGTATGGAAAATTTCACACACACATTAAACATTAAGCCGTATCATTTACAATAGACACAACTAATAACATAGGAGGAGAGCAGATAAGCATTTGTGCGGTGTTACAAACCATTGATAGAGTAATGCTACATAATGTATGGAACGAACTGGATTATATATTGGGCGTATGCCGTCTAACAAGAGGATCACACATTGAACATTTTGTCACACAACATCTCCTTAAATTAATTTATTACTTATTGTTATATGTGTAGTAGTTTCGATAAAATGAATTTTTTAAAATCGTATCAATCATTTTGAAACCTGCATGTCTGCTCTAAAATAAATTTCCCAGAGTTCTTTAAATTATATATGATTCATTTCAATTTAGAAAACTTTTTTCTTGAAGCATTATAGAAATGCAAATAAAACAACTGAGTTTTGGTTACTTTTTATGTATTAAAGAAGAAAATTCCGAAAAGCAAAATTAATATAACAACTAACGTCTCAAGAATCTTAAAAGAAAAATTTGAACGACCTGATTATTTGAAAAAGAAAACAGCTCACTTACAAAGTAAAATAATTTATACCCCCTCAAAAATACTTTAAAACATAATGCTAAAAATGTTATTTTTTTTGTTTAATACTATTCTCTATACTACATTAAGAAAAATCATTTCCACACACACACAGAATTATTGTTTTCAATTTTTACTCACGTTCATTATGTCACTCGAGGATATTAAAATTTTAATGCGTATTTTTAATATCGTAATATAGTTATTGGATTTTTTTTATCATCAAGTATGTTTCAAATAAATTGATAACAGACACACACAAACCCAAAAGAGGATATGTTCTAAATGTTTTCAATTCAAAATTTTTTTACATCGGTATTGATGTATGACCAATGTTAAAACTAGAGGATTATTATTTTGCTTCAACATTATTTAATTTATTTGCATATCACAAATCTCTAGATTGTTATCTAATGTTTAAAAATGCTGAAATCTCTTCATTATTCGTTTCAAGCATGTAATTTTTGTCGTAATTATATTTCTCCACTTATTTCAATCTACATTTATCTTACGCAAATTACGGGTTAACTATTTCATTATTATATGAGAACAAATTTGTATATAGTTATGGTAGTATTACGTTAAAAATACTTTGATTCATGTTATATAATAAGTATTCTTATTGTTTATTTTCGAATTTAAAATTTCTGATTGATGTCATTAAAATAGGTAAAATTTTTAAAAAAATCGTTAAGTTATCGTTAACAATTTTTGTAAGCTAAATTCTAACATATCAAACTTTTGAAATTACTAGTCCTCTTACATTAAAGAAAGTAATTTAGAAAATAAATAATTATCGATGAAAAACTTGATTGTTATGGATAAAGAAATAAAATAGTTTTACATATTATAATGATTTAACAATTGCTCTCAAGTATTTTATCTTAATACTATTGGCTGAAATAAAAAATATTTAGGTTATAATATTTCTGATGCTTGGAGTTTCTAGAGATCCATAAAATAATTATTGTCTTCTGCTAATTTTCTTCAGACGTATTTCTTAAAAAAGGAATTAATTAATTTTATCAATTCTTGTAGGAATCACATTTCTCTTAAATAACAACTAGTTAATGGCAATATTTAGAGCAAGAAAATTAAGAAAAATTGCTACATCACAAAAACACTAAAAAATAATATTTGAACTTTTAAAAATATTTTTAGGAAAGCAAAATGTCAGTATATTATTTAATAAAGCTTACAATTGAATATTCACCTTTTATTAAAGTTTTACAAGAAACAAAATATTCTACAAAAATTAGAGCTATCTATAAATTTTTAATTTCGAACTTGCAAAAATTTATTTAAATCTAAGAATAAATTTGTTATGATTTTTTATACAAAAGTAGTGTAAGCTTTCCTTTATTACTGAAGGATTATTTGTAATGTATTATATTAGAATAGTGTTGGAAAAACTTTTTGAAATCTTCACTTAAAACCTTCTTCCTGAAGACAATATACAAATTTGCAGCTATTAAATACGTCAGAAATAATATATTAAATACGAATGATACAGCAATGAAAACAAAGAAAATTCTGTTTCCTTGATAGGAAAACAGCGATGAAAAGAGCACTATTATAAATTAACTTTTCTTTACTTAATGTAGTCAAAGAATTATTGAAATAACAGTACTATACAAATGAATCATTTTATAGTTAATATAACGATTTTATCTCGTATGTTGCAAAAAATATTATAGCACTTTATTAATTACACTACTACTAGATATCATTTAACATTAAGAAAAAAGAACATTTATAACCTTAAGTGCCTCATATACATGTATTTGGTGTAGGTATATATATTTATATATACTCTCTCAGCCAAAGTTGTTGTTGTTGCACGCTCCCATTGGTCAGCAGTGCTAGACCAGGTCCATGGCATCGTACACTTTCTAAAAATCCAACACCAGGGAGGGATCGTATGCTAAATCCTGCTTGGTGAGCCCTAGGCATTCAAGGATGTGAGCAGGCGAGTTCGTGCATATTTCAAAGCTCTTGCATCCTTTCAGCTGATGTAATCACAGTAATTGTAAAGCTATACGTAAATACCAATTACATTAAATAAATAGGGACAAAAGAATTTCGAAATTTTAAATTTGATATTTATCTTAAAAAATGACACCAATTGAAGTGCTTTGTTCAGAAAAAGATAAAATTATAGTCGTTGTAGCATTACTTTTAAGCCACTTACACAATTCAAGCACTACATATTTTTCAAAAAAAGAAGGGGGGGGGATTTATTGGAGACATCAACTAATCCTTTGAAAACGAAAGACCGGTTCAAACGATTAATGATCTGTGAAAGAGGATATACTTATCAATCTTAATTGATAGGAAATAATAATTTTTCAACATTTTCCTTCTCATTCATTTGTGGAGAGATGTCACAAGCCTAAGTCATTCCTTCCGGAAAGACACTACCGTTATCTTCTTCAAAAGACCGCACGCTCTCTTCGGCAAAGAAATCCGGTTCGATCCCAGAGCCATAAGTTTTAAAATTAATACTTTCAATCATTCCTCGTTCGGGTTGCTTTTCAAAAAGGAAAACGCGTAACCGTTCCAATTAACTTTTCCCGAAACTGTTCCAGGAGGAAATGAGGAGAAAGGGGGGACTTTTCTGGAGAAAGAGAGAAAAGAGAGAAGTGGCAATTTACCTTCCGGGAAAACAAGGCAACCTTCTACTCTTCTGATCCAGCAATTACATGATTAAAGACATCACTAATTTTTCAAACTCCCTTTTATACCTTCCTACATGATACTTGCTGTTTAATACGCTTTTGACAACGTAAGGAGGACGTTATTATCCTGGCAGGGCACTTAATTATGTGGGCAATAGGGCTTCTAGATGAAAGGTGGGGGGTGCAGAGCGTTAACAATGCGTTTGATGTATTGCAGAGGGGGGTAGCTACCTTGTCGAAGTGAGGGAACCACAAGATTTAGAAAAGTGATCCATCCCCGGTACGCTGATAACGAACTTCTCCTCAAGTTGTCGGCTCACTCAACCCCCTTCTCATTCCCCTATAAGCATTCTCAAGGGGTGGTAGGAAAATGAAGGAGGTTATTAATTATTGTGGAGTCTGAAGCATCCCTTCTTCCTCTTTTGAGAGAGATTGTTAATCCCGCTTTTGATGAAAACTGTTACAATCGTTTACTCTTTAAAATGCCGATTTTGAAAGTTTTCTTATGCTAGCTAAAGGAATATAGCTTATAGGCATAAAGTTTTGGTCATATACTTCACTAGATGTGTAGAAGGAAATTTATGAGCCAGTGCTTTGCGTCAGAAAAGCATTTTTGTGTACATGGTACTTGAAAGGAAATTTGTTTCGTGTGTATTAATCAATTGTTTCAAAAAGTTTTTGAAATATGTTCAGCGCTAAAACTCAAGTTTAGTACTTCAACACATTCAGCGAAATTAGTATAAAAGGAATAATTTTTTCTTCTATTGTTAAAGGGAGAGTTAAGATCTCTAGTAATAATATTTTGTTTAATTTTGTTGGAAAATAATGACGAATTAATCAACTTTATAATCACTATTTTTGCTGATGTATTTTGAGATTAATAATTCACAGTGCATTATTTTTTTAAAAGATTGGGGCTAGGTGCATATAAATTTATCTATGATGGGATTAGAAAATTATAAATAATACGAGCTATAGGATAAAGTTATTTAAATTTTATTCTTTCTTTTTTTAATGTAACTGAAAAGAGTATTTCATTAGTATACTTTTAACTACACTCTTTTAAACTATACTAAGAGTTTATCTACAAAAGTGGGAGAAATTTATTTTTCAGAATTGAGTACTTTTGGAGTGCACATATATTCATTAGGTTTTGTTCCAAATGAATACTATTTTAACAGATAGAAGGCAATTTTTTAAAAATTTTAATTAATCAATAATAAATACTTAAATAGATAGTTAAAGAAATATCCTGTACGTGAAGTAAAACTTTTTTGATTGAACATTATTAAAGAAGCTTTTTTAATGAAGATATAATAATTTCCATACGTTTGAAGATACATTGTTTTCATGAGCTTGGTCATTTAGGCTAATTGCTTACCGGGAGTACTGATTAAATTTAAAACTTTAAAATACATTTGAATGAGACTCACAATCTTTGTGAATTTGCTTAAATATATTTATGAGAGGTCAAATCCCTCGGGTAGTTGAATAGTGCGACGTTAATATTTACTCACTTACTAAATATATTAAGGGACAAATATTAGTATTTAGATTTGTAAATAAAGGGTGTTTTTTTAGAGGTATAGAACTTTAAATTGCAATAAAACAACGATGTATTATTCGATTGACATGATTTTTTTTATTCGAAAGATAATCTTGTGGCATTACATTTTAAATATGATTTCTGGCATAGGACTGTCACGGCTGGCTCGGATGTAGTCCAATCTGGACGTCAAATTTTCGATGACTTTTTCCAACATTTGTGGCCGTATATCGGCAATAACACGGCGAATGTTGTCTTCCAAATGGTCAAGCGTTTGTGGCTTATCCGCATAGACCGATGACTTTACATAGCCCCACAGAAAATAGTCTAGCGGTGTTAAATCACAAGATCTTGGAGGCCAATTCACAGGTCCAAAACGTGAAATTAGGCGGTCACCAAACGTGTCTTTCAATAAATCGATTGTGGCACGAGCTGTGTGACATGCTGCGCCGTCTTGTTGGAACCACAGCTCTTGGACATCATGATTGTTCAATTCAGGAATGAAAAAGTTAGTAATCATGACTCTATACCGATCACCATTGACTGTAACGTTGTGGCCTTCATCGTTTTTGAAGAAGTAAGGACCAATGATTCCTCCAGCCCATAAAGCGCCAAACAGTCAGTTTTTCTCGATGTAACGGTGTTTCGACATACACTTGTGGATTAGCTTCACTCCAAATGCGGCAGTTTTGTTTGTTGACGTAGCCATTCAACCAGAAGTGCGCTTCATCGCTAAACAAAATTCGCTTATGAAAATCGGGAACAGCGCCAATCTCGTTTTGGGCCCATTCGACGAATCTCTATGAGGCGTGAGTCTATTCATGATGAATTGCCAAACCAAACTGAGAATAAATCACTTGACAGCTGTTAAATCGGTCCCCATCTTGGAAAGTAATGTCAACTTAAACTTCTATATCTGGAAAAAAAACACTCTTTACTATAACCAAAAGAAAAGTTTACTTTTGCTTTACATTCTAAAATGGAACTGGTCCATGCTATAAAAAGGCTCTGACATTTCAGTGAAAGAAAAGTTTATAAAATTTTTAACTAGGAAAGATGAACATTTAAGAGCAATAAATACATGCTTCATTTCAAGCAAAAGTTCTCCAACAGTCACACACGTATCTTTAAGAAAAGTGAAATGGATTCAACTACATATGAGACATCTCAGAAAGTAAAAGAATTATCCTTAAGAAAAAAAGGAATGTACACCTAAGGAATTAAGGAAATTAAGAAAATCTTCAGCATGGAATGTCATCACAAAACTCAACAACGACGTTGATTTTAAAAGGAAAATGATACGTATTTCTAAGTATTAAAGCAAATCTCAATAAAGAGTGATTAAACTTAAGCATATCTAACAACTATTATCATCCTGTCAAATAGAAATATCTACATGATTGTTTTTTGGAGATGGAAAAGGTTGTCTTGAAAATCATGAAAAGAGGCATTTTTCCTACTTTTTAATACTCATCTATCAAATAACATTTTATTTTAATTATTCTTTTTACGTAATTCATTGTATTGAGTAAGACCTTTTAAAAATTTTTTATTTATTTTTAATGTAAGCTTTTGTGCATTGAAAGATATTATCTTCTCTCAAAGTTGAATTTTTAAGAAACTTTCTGTCTTTAAAGTATTGAGCAAAAATATTTGATAGATTTATAAACTATATTTGGTAATAGATACACGTATAGTGAAAAGCAAATAAAAGCTTTCAGGAAATATATTGCGCGGACAAGAATACTGAATGCAAACAGGTATCTAATATTATGTGTTGTTCTCTTTGAGTATCCTTTCTCCACACACACACAAACACGCGCGCGTGTGTGCGCGCAATTAGAAAGTAAGTCCAAGTAAAATAGAGTTACGTCCTGTGTAACAATTATGAAGCAATTACCTTAGAAACTAATAACGATAACATGAAGAAAGTGAGAGAACTGAGCAAATGATCACAGACGCAATACCTAACTGCACATCCCAAAATATAGTCAGTGTTATGCTTCTGAAATAGATCCTTCCGCTTAAAACCCCAAATTGAAATGAACTATATCAAAATGAAATGCAAAATTACATTGTAATTTTTTTTAAAAAAAATCCTTAGTATATTTTAACTGGAAAATTTTTCATAACATAAATAGAAAATTTATTAAAGCGGTGAAAAGTAATCTAAATGTAGCAGCATTTTTCTAAGCACCGCGATTCACACACACACACACAGTTGTAGTATTAAAAGAGAACTACTGAAAGTTTTATATTTTCATGAAATTTAATAGAAAAATGAGAGAACATGCAAATCGAAATAATAAATTTTTGAATATAACTACAGTGGAAATTTTAGTAAGATAATCATGTTCAGTATATTATTTGTAACTTATAACGCGCACTTTTAACTAAAAAAATAAGATACAAATATACAGGTGCGCATTATACGCCGGTTATGAAAATGAGAATTTTAAAAATAAAAAAGATAAACCTGAAAAAAATTAGACTTCTACATGTATCAAAATACTATTTATTTTAAAAAATCGTATCCCTTATAAAATTAAAGGGTTGTTGTTCTAGTAATATACAACTTATTTAAGAAACTTGAAATAATACCTTGAATAAATGACTTTAAAAAAAGAGCATTGCGCATGTATATTTCAGGCTTCTTCGTAAAAAAGGAGCATGTTATACGGCGAATATACCTCACATTTACAAAGCATAAATGCGCGTTATATGGCGGTGCGCCTTATATGCCTATTTTACGCTAAGTGTTATATTGTCTTGAATTGAAAAGTAAATATTACTATTACAACGTGGAATTTTGAATAATATAAAACAAAAAGGCATCTCTTTCATAAAAAATATTAATATCACTACATTTTGATTTTTTTAATTTTAAATTCGATATCTAAAACCAGCTTTATTATTATCATTATTAGTCTAAAATACATTTAGTTTAAATGATATGGATAAAATTACCCACAGTATTCATATATATATATATGTATGTATGTATGTATGTGTGTATATATATATATAATTTAATATTTTTTGTAGTAGACATTCCAAGTACTGAAATATGTATTTATAAGCACCAAATTTTGTATTTTTAATAAAGGGTCAAGCAATTATAACTTTAATGAACAATTAAATATTTCTTACAATTGAAATATCCTTCCTATACTGACTGTTTATACTTTTTTTTCTTTTAAACATAGCACCTAGATTTGAATTTTTTAAAAGAGACAATAGTAAGAAGAATTATTTAATAACTAAACCATTATAATTCGGCAAAATCTGTTCAAGAATTTCCTGTTTTGAGTTAAAAAAAACAATAACAAGTTAAAAAACAAGGAAAAGGGGGAAGAAACAAGTATAAACTCAATTTATTCCAAAACTGGATATTAAAGTTGGAAAGTGGTATTTAAGAAAACTTTACTTTTGCGCAGAATTTCCGACTATTACTCGCTTTTGAAATTGATGGATAATTGTTTACCATTAAACTTTTCATACGCTCGGGTTATTAACTGTGGGGAACTTTTAACCAAGTTGGATTCTTAACGATCCTTCAGCGCTATACTACACATCATAACTCATTTTGTACCATGGAATGTTCGAATATTTTCATGTTATTTTTATTCCAGGTACATGTACACTCGCTTATCTTAGAGAAGGTTACTGTCAATGGAACATTATTAATAACCTTATACTCGTAGTATTGTTTGTTTCTTCGAAAACCAGATTTTTTTAGAACTTTACTTGCTGTTATATTATGGTATTTGACTTATATTGAAAATTTATGATCTAGATTTTTCTTGTATAAGATTTATTAGGAATAATAAAATTTGTAAATTGTTTTGGTTATCATTAGATATTTTTCATTTGTTATTCAAATAGAAAGGCTGAACTTATTTTTAACCAAACATATGCATCATTTGGATGCTGAATTTGAACAAATACATTTCCTATGCAGAAAACTGTTACAAGGAACATTCATTAATTGTTGATATGCAAATTCTAACTAGTTGTGCAAATGTTACCAGGAATGAAAATAAATCTCGCATTAGAGAAAGTTCTTGAATTAAATTTAGGTTTAAGAAAATATTTTATTATGAGCAGGATAATTTGAACGAACATGCGTAATAAATTATTTTTGTTTTACAACACTTTTTTTGAACTGAGGAAATCATGTAACGAAAATTCTTTACTTATCATACTGTTATTTTGTTGATAGCACTGTTTTTATGAATTATATTTATTTTTTATTTGTTTATACATAAATTTAAATTAAAAGTTTACTAAATACCTACTTATTTTTATCTCTATTTTTTTAAAATTTTTTTTTTCAATGTAATTTTCTAAGGAAAAAAAAATAATTTAATTTTTACAGAATGGAAGCAACTAAGAAACAGGATAAATAAAAAAAAAAAAAACAAAAATTCGGCAGTGTGCATTTTAAAGAAAAGTAAAATACTTTGTCTTTAATGTATATCACGTTTCTGACAATTGATAGACGAATGTCTTTTGGACTAAGTACTTGTCCTTCCACCTTTATGCGGTACATAAATGCCATTTTCCGACGTCTGATTTCTAAAAGTATTGTTCTCCCGTATATGTTTGATGTTGTTATTCCCGCTATTAATGAGTCCCAAGCCCTTTTGAATATCTAAAAATTGCTCTAGAGGTAGTTTGTGATTACGGAGTTGAAATAAATTTTAAAAAATGTCAATTTTTACATAATACAATTGAGTTTCTTGACCATATTATAGAAAACGTTATATTGTTTCTATCCTCTTTAAAAACTAAATCTGTTATTAATTATCCAAATCTTAAAAACATTAAAGACGTTCGTCAATTTCTTGGTCTTACTGGTTATTTTAGAAAGTTTTTAATCCTCATTTTCGACCATAGCAAAACCTTTGAGTGACCTCCTTCGTAAGGATTCCCCTTTCCAATTTCATGCTGAACAACAGGCAGCATTTCAAAAATTAAAATACTTACTGTCCCAACAACCCGTTTTAAGTATTTTTAATCAAAATTTTCTCCCACTAAGATTCGTACTGAAACGTCAATTGACGGTTTGTGGGCAGTCCTACAGCAAAAATTCATACATGGCAACCATCTTCACCTTGTATTGTAAATGTCAAAAAAGACATCAGACATTGAAAGAAAGTATACTAGTTTTGAACTAGAAGTCCTTGCAGTGTTTGAATCACTCTCATATAAAGTTTCGCATCTATGCATTTAGAACATAATTAAAAATTATTACTTACTAAGAAGCCCTCGTCAAAACGTTAAGTAAAAAAGATAATTTCAATAATTTAACTGTACAATAGAACACCGTACATGCTCAAAGATGGCCCACGTGGACGCTCTTAGTCGACCGCCACTTTGTATGCTAATCCAAAAGAGTGTCCATCTTCAATTTCTCAAAGCACAACAGGCTGATGACCAGATAACAACGATTAAGTTGCTTCTAGAAACAACGCCGCATGATAACTATATCGTAAAAAACAAACTTCTGTACAAAACAGTCAATGACACCGATTTCCTTGTGGTATCTGGTGAAATGCATGCTAACATCTTTAAAACTGCGCATGAACGTGGCCATTTTGCACAAGATTTAGTTAACAAAGACTTTTACATCCCATGACTTAAAAACAAAGTTGAAAAATGCATTCAAAACTATGTTACATGCATTCTCACAAACCACAAACGTGGTATACAGGATTGTAAGCTTAACCCGATAGGGAAAAAATGATTCACCACTCCATACATTTCATCTAGATCATTTGGGTCCCCTAGCGACAACTTATAAGAAATATAAGCATTTTTCTTCAGTGATAGATGCATTCAGTAAATTTAAATGGCTGTATCCCACTAGATCTACGGACGCTGCAGAAGTCATAAATCGATTAGAAAACCAAAGACATGTCTTCGAAAAAACCCCGCTAGGATTATCACTGATAAAGGATCCGCATTTACTTCCTCCGCATTTGAAGATTACTGTAAAAAGCAAAACATCCTTCATATCTCCATTACAACTGGTCTCCCAAGATCTAATGGCCAAATTGAAAAACAAAATTCCACCATCATTGCTGTGGTGTCAAAACTTTCTGTCGACGATCCTGAGAAATGGTACTCTCACGTACCCCACCTGCAAGAAATCCTGAACTCAACTTTTCAAAGAAGCATCAAGATGACTCCATTTGAGCTCCTTTTCGGCACCAAGATGAAGTCTTGCCAGGACATTGAGATTGTCAAACTTCTTAACGATGAGATTACAGCTCAATTCCAAGAACAACGTGATGCTCTCCGTCAAGATGCCAAAAAGCAAATCTACAAAGTTCAAGATGAGAAAATCACCGCACGTACAATCTCCGGCGCAGACAAGCCCACAAGTATCAACCACACGACCTAGTAGCAATTAAACATACTCAGTTTTGTGCCGGCTTGAAACTTAAGCAAAGATACCTCGGACCATACAAAGTTACAAAAGTCAAGCACAATGACACTTATGAAGTAGAAAAGTGTGATTTCGCGACGGACCATCAAAAACGTCTACTTCTGCAGAGTTCATGAAACTCTGGCCAAACCAAATTAACTCTACTTGATTTCTCCATTAAATACTGTTCACAATTTTTCTTCCTGTGAAAGACTTTCGTTATGGACATTAGCCACAGATTTTATATTTATTTATTTATTTTTGCTTCCTTTTTTATTGAATGACTCTAACATTTTCTTATTTCACTTTAGTACCAATTTAAGTATTTAGAAGTAACAGTATCTTGCTTGAATATATATATATCTTGCTTATTCCAGATTCCTATTTTTGCCTTGACCTTATATGTATCGTTAACATTATTTGTTTTACCTCAGTGGTAAAGTATGAAATTTTTTCTATATATCAATTATTATTTTAAATTTGGTCATTTTTCAGTATTTTTGTGATTTTTCTTTTATGATATTTTGTGTTGTGAATAATTATTTTATCGAATGCGGTAACTGTGTATATTCTTAATATTTTATTACTATATATCTGTACCATTTTATCATTGTATATAATCGGGCGAGGTCACCTTACCGGTCATGATGGCCGATGTAGGGTTGTATATGTGCTCTGTCACATTCCCTCCCCCTGTTACTTCTAGTGGAGCAGTCCACACTGAAGTTAGACCCCACCAGTAGTGTCCGACAAAAAGGACGACACAAGGGAAAGGACGCAGATGGACGTTAGAGACCGCTAAAATTAAGATATAGACGTAGGAGAAAGGCGTTCGCCTTTGGTGTTTAATATATTTTAAATATTTCATTCTTCATTTTGTTTAGTAAATCATTATTCATCCTAAGGTTGTAGTCATTTTCCCATAGTCATAAAAGTAAAACAAAAAAGTTACGCTTATTTAATGGAATTTTTACTTAAATTCACATGATAATTTTGGAGACATTAAGAATCGTTACACGGTTTTAAAGCACATTACGAAAATTATATTGAAATCTTTTCATGTAAGCAGGTAATTTGAAAGTTATTATTGAACATACATTTCATGTGTGTCATTAGTATTATTATTCATTTATTCTGTAATTTTGTTATGAGAACTCTTTTACAGAAATAAATATAAAGTGTATTTATAATCCGGATCTTTGTAAGTGAATAAATCATTTAAGTGGATAAAAGCTTTACTGTGCTTCATGCTTTACACCTATTAATAAATAAATGCATACCATTTAAACAAATAAATTATTTAACTGGAGTAACATAAGTACAATAAAATGTAGACAATTCTCCATAAATGGGTATTGAGTTTTTGTTTGTTCTTTCGCAGTGGGCAGACCAAATACGCAATTATTTGTATGATTATGCTTATTATTCTGAAAGTATAAAAAAGTACGCATATAAACGACTCTCAAAAGCATTATCTTCAACAGATTCTTATCACTTAACTTCTCCCGACTTTCAATCATATTTAAAAGTATCGAAATTATTCCGTAAAAGGTGGTTTGGGGAATTTTTTTCCACAATGCTTTATATTCAGGGGCACTCAACCTTTTTTTCGGCCGGGCCACATACATATGACAACTTTTCACGTAGCCCGCAAATTAAGGATTAATGAGGGGAGGGGCTTTATAAGATGAAAAACATTTATAATGCTAAAAAATTATCAAAATATGAAAGCTTATATAATTCTGGATTTTATTTTAAATTTATACTAAATCAAACTCAACTCACAAAAAATAGGTTTTATGCATTTCCTTACCCTGTTATGGGGTAATTTCGAGTTCTTTTAATCCATGATCCCGAAGCACCTTTCCCCGCCAAATATTTTGTTGATATTGCAAATATTTTTTTTTAAAAAAAGCTGATTTATTTCGTCTTTAAAGAGACTCTCAAGAAAAAAAGCCATCGAGAGATTTCTTTGTGCTTAGTGGTATAATGACGAATAAATTTATATTTTTTAAATATAATTTTCACTAAAAACAAAACAAGTAGTTGATCCGTGTTTGTTTCTCTCCGTAAAAGCCAAGATCCAAATCGTGTTGAAACATCATATATTCTTCAGATATTTTTCGCTCGTAAGACATGAAGGTTAATTAAAAATTAGTTTCACCTATAAAATTGTTGCTACTAAACTGTTATTTGTTATAACTAACCTTTACAATTACAAAAAGACAGAAAAGTTATTTCGGAATCGTACCAGGCAGGGCAAAGATTGTAAAATTTATGCATGTGAAAAAGGTAGGTAGATAGAATTTCTCGCAAAATTTTTAATATATTGCTTTAAAATAATTGAATTTATTAGTTCAACCGGCCATCACTGGGCCTCTCGGATAAGTCCCATGGGCCACAGATTGAGTATCTCTGCTTTATATTGAACATGTTTGCCTGTGAATCATACTGTAGTTGACATAATAACTAATTGACATTAAGTTGTTGATCGAGGTTTTTACAGTTTTGAGGTCTGACAGCCGAATCTCAATCCATCTTAACAAAATATTTCCTTGCTTTTGATATTCTGGTGCTATCTTAGATTTTTCACTGTCTTGCACTTATATTTTGACACATTAACTAGTGTATTGATTCTGATCCTACAAAATCTCCTTTTTTCCAAAAATATCTTTCCAGTCTGCTCTTTATCGCTGGCTATGAAACTCTTAGTCCAGTTCGTTGATATATTAATATCCAATCATATAGAACAATAAATCTCTCTCTATATATATGTAACTCATTGTAGTATTTTTAGCAAGATAACAAATTCTACTAATATAGCTTGTTATTACTTGTTAGACGTAGATGCATTTTGTGTTCAATTAAAGATATACTCCAGGGGTCGGCAACCTTTTAATTAAAGCGTATCAAACCAATATACCAATATTTTTCAGCGTATCACACGGTAGGACATTTTTGAAACAATTAGATTCCTGTCAAAATGTATGCAGAGTTAGAGAGTAAAGACAATAATATAGATTTATAGTTTTACTATATATTAAGTTTTGCGCCATTTAAAGATATTTCTTAACACAAAAAATAAGCTACATAAAATACAAGTAATATAAAAAGAAAATTTTAAGTCAATTAATACTTAGATCAACAAAGAAAAACTATACTTTAGCTACTTTTTATTTAATTGTTACAATAAATATAAATATGCATAAACATATGACAGAATCACAACATTAAGTGGTATAAATTTTTTTATAAATTATCATTAAAGTATCGTATTGTCATCCAAAACAATCGTGTATATAAAATTTCAGTTCAACTAAATGCTTTAAAACGTGAGAAAAAAATATTTTCTTGTTTTGACGCAAGTCGCCAAAAGGGTCGCTAAGTCGCCAAAAATGATACCAACGTAGCTATATTTGTAATTCTTTAAATAATTGGTTTTAATCAATTAATTTTTATTAATTATAATTAAAGATTATTGTATTGTCATCCAAAATAATCATGTATATAAAATTTCAGCTCAATGGAGCGCTTTAAAATGTATTTATTAACGATTGAAACGAAGATAAATAAATAAATAAATATAGAGAAAGCATGACCTATAATAGTAGGAATTGAATTACTATTTATATCTTCAACAAAAATAAAAAAAATAATAAAGTTGTACATATAGTATGTATTTTTAAACATATTTATTAAATAAAGAAACAGATAACATAAAATATAATTATTTCCTTTCATTCTAGTTAAATAAAAATTTAAAAAATTTAATACGAACCTAGTGCTTGTATCACTTTACTTTCGTATTGCAACATTAGGGGTATAATTTGTCTCTTTTAATTTGACACAGATTCTGAATGTTCAGCTGTTAAACAATTTCTTTACAGACTTGAAATATTTGTCATATGAGGAAAGATTTTCTTACTTACAAGGAGAGGGTACGACTAAGGCAACTCATTTGGGATCGAGACTTGGTATAATAGTAGTAGTGCTTTAGGGTGTTCACCCCTCAGTGTAATTCCGCCGAATGGCCAGTCAATTCGTATAAATTAGGCTTCGAAATTCATGCTCAGCTTTTACACAAATAAGTTTAAATTTCATCCAATGATTCTGTATCTTGGTTGGCAAATCTTCTGCTTACTATGCGCAAGGTCAGGGTTCGATTCCACGCGATCAACTTTTTTTATTCAATTCATTTATTTATTTTTTTAAATTAAATAAAATTATTTATGAAAGGTTTATTAAATATTAAATAATACATAATGTAATTATTTTGCCTTTTATAAAGTAAAAAAAATACTGTAATTATATAAATAATTATATTAAATTTTATAAATATATTTTATATTAATAAATAATATTTATAATAAGTTGTATAATAAATATAAAATGATATTTTACATAAAATTAGTTACAAATAGTTTTATAATGTGAAATACAATGTACTATAAAAATAATATTATATAAAATAATTTAAAAAATATATTATATTATTTTTAAATTAATTATTTTATAATTAATATAATAAAAATGTCTATAATAATATAATAATAAAAATATGTCTTTAATAATATAATAATAAAAATATGTCTTTAATAATATAATAATAAAAATCTGTCTTTTTTATATATTTTTAGTTTAATTATTTTATAAAATGTTTAATAACTTATTTTCAAATTAACTTATTTAATTTCAAAAAGTTTATTTAAATAATTTTTATAAATTCATTTAAATAATTATAATAATTTTAAATATTTTTTAATTCATAATAATATCAAATATTTTTAATTAATAATAATTTTAAATAATTTTACTAATAAATAATTTAAGTTATAAATTTGTTAAATTTTTCTTTACTTCATAAAATACAAAATAATTACATAAAATATCATTTAATATTTAATAAACCTTTCATGAATAAATTTATTTAATTTAAAAAATAATTAAATTAATTGAAGAAAAAAAGTTGATCGAGTGGAACCGAACCCTTACTTCGCTCATAGTAAGCAGACGATTTGCTAACCAAGCTACTGAATCATTGGATGAAATTAAAATTTAACTGTATAAAAGCTAAGCATGAATTCTGAAGCCTAATTTCTCCGAATTGACTGGCCATTCGGCGGAATTATATTGAGGGGTGAACACACTAAATGAGTACTACTATTACACCAAGTCTCGATCCCAAATGAATTTCCTTAGTCGTGCCCTCTCCTTGCTAGATATGTAGAACCAAAATCGGAAAACAGAACACATGCAATTTTCTCTCTTCAAATAATTAAATCTCTCCAGTTATGGCATTCAATAATTTACAAAATTGCTGTAAATTTATCTTTAGTTACCTTTCACATTGTTTCGTAATTCCATAAATGTCCATAATTTTTCGAAGGTGTTTGTTAAATAAGGTCTATTAAAAATTTATCAACTTCCATCCATTCAAAAATTAACGAAGTAGTGTTTTGTAATTTGTAGAGTAAAGCAGAGTGCCTCTGAAAATTGTACCGCGTGCCACATGTGGTAAGCGTGTCGAAAGTTGCCACCCCTGATGTACGCAATAATATTTTTTCAGCTATAAGTTCCACGTAAACAGAATTCTCTATCAATTTCATATTTGCAGAATTTTCTGCTTTAAAGTATTGTTTGGCTGAAGTATGTATATATATAAATTTGAACCTCTATATAACGAACCTCTATATTGCGATTTTTTTTATATAGTGCTTAAATTTCATTAATTTTAGTATAAAATTATTTTCTTAATATTGAAGATACAGTGAATTCTTCGACGTGTTTTTTCTTGTTTTTCTTTCAGTTTTTCTTTCCTCCTTTCTTTTGTGATGGGTATGATATTTAAAGAAACATATATTAATTTTAAAAAATGTGTGAAAAATTACTTTATTTAATACATAGTGGCTTACAAAGTATATTACATAGTGGTTTATAAAGTATATTAAAAGATGAAGCTCTATATAACGAATTTTCCATACAACGAACTTTTTCCGGGATTTAGCGACTTAGTTATAAAGAGGTCCGAATGTATATGCCATATTTAGCGATTTTTTTTATTTGATAATGATATTAATTTTAGAAATTTTCTTTCGTAATTTGTTTCTCTTTCTCTCGTTACTTATAATTTTCTTCATAACTCTTCAAATAATTTGGAAACCTATTTTAAAAGTCGCATTAAAACTGCCAACCAGCAACTCTGCTTTACTTTAAATATATTATTTTTTAGAATCAATTGTGTGGGGAAGATATTTTCTGGCGGCTATCATCAAAAATTACTTTTTTTCAGGGCTACAAGTATTCATCACCCTTCTCGTATGCTTAGAGATACTTATGCTAATATACTTACTAATATACATTAAGCAAATTAAAATTTCATGTTATCTATGCATTAACAAAGTTAATGGAAAAGTTTTCAAAAAGTAATATATTTTGGTCTCCAGGGCATCAGCTCAGAGATGTTCGAATATGCAAGTTGTCCTAAAATGTTCTTATCATAGTTGCGTCTTTGAGAATCGATATAACGGGCTTAGTGGCTCACACCCTTTAAAAAGACCTTCAATCTTCTAAATGCTATTAGGTCTCAATGACATTTGCACAACCAGAAATAACAAACACAGAAACTGTGTGTAAATAAATCAGTGCACTTATCTCTGAGAAGGAATCCGTCAGTAAGTGCAGAGCTCCAACAGCAAATCTGTCAACACTGGGATTGCCGGATACTTTCAACGGAAACTGATTTCTGACCAAAGTTTTCTGCTGCTAATTCAATTATCTTCTTCGAAAACACACAAATTCGGAAATGATCACATTCTCGGGGTGGATTAGAACCGGGATTTCCTAGGGGCTTCTAAGGAATTTCTAAATTAAATATTGAATGCTGCCTTGAGGACCCCATCGGCCTTATTTTGATCGTCTTTGAGCAATTTCGGGAACTCAAATTTATTTACTTACTTAAAATTCCTCAGTGGACTGGATTTAAGGATAGGGAATTTAAGAGCAATGCCCCGCGTGTTAAGCAAATAGTGGCAAATCGTAATAAATTTAGTATCATTGAAGGAACCATCGTAAATAGGTTTTACTTAAGTGACTTTGAAGAGGAGAGATTAGCGTGTTGTATATAAAAGAGTTATGCCATATGAAAGGTTTATTTTTCACACTTTTTGTAAATCAGTATTGAAAAAAGATAAAACTCTTAGAAACAATATTTGCAGAAATGTATTGTTCCTACTTAAAATCGATTCTAAACTATTTATTACGAAAATAAGGCTGCATGTTCACAGCTAGAATCAAAGCCACAAGAATTACAAGTTCTAAAAACAAAATGGTGGGAAATGGAACACATATAAAAACTTCTTTTTCTATGAAAACGAGGAATGCGATCCAAATATTCACCCAAACTGTACAACACGAAATAAGACTGGTTTAATTGAATGAATAGGAAAAAGAAAGGAATCTAATAATACATGATATTTGATTCCAGAAATCTCAGTGACTGCTTTAAGTGACGATTAAAGACATTTTTATCTATTTACCTGGCTATAAAGTATGGAAGATTTAGGTCATAGATTCAATCTCGTTGCTTTCAGGGATAACTACACTATAGATTTATAATACAAAGCAAAAAAAAATCAGGTCAACATTAATATCATCAGGAAATATTTAAACTTATGGAATATCTCATAAATTCTCAAATTTCTCTAGTTATTGTAATTAATTTATTGAAATTGTTATACTTACATATCACTGATAGAATATATAAATGGATACTAATTCTGGCTTCTATATATATAATTAGAACACTTTGTATTGGTATGTTGTGTTATGCCATGAATATTTCGAATGATTTTGAGGTGAACCAATATTTAAGTTTAAGGTATCCGACTACGTTCGGAACCGTGATTTTAAAAAAGCGCATAAATGAATAATTTCCATGATATTTAGTGCCACTTAGATTAGAATATATGCATAAAATTGTTTTAAGGACATTTTGACAAAACAAATTTATATTTAAATACAATATTTTGGCAAAAAATTAATTTAGAATGATATTTTTTCCAAATGTTCTCCTTTTGTGAAAAATACTTCTATTAGAATAATATTTTGCCTGTATAGAGCTCAGATCTTTATTCAGAGGCTCACCGAGACTTTTTAAGTGGCCCGATCATGGTCCACTCTCCTGAGAAATTTACTTATTTAAGAACATTGTATTTGAAATTTGGTGGGAAATCCTTTGTCAAGAAATGAGATCCATCAATTTTGCTGTCGTTGCCGTACGGGTACGAATTTATATTCTGTTTCTATTCGGAACGGCTACGGTCAGTGATAACAGACAACAGAGGAATAGTGACAATTTTATGGATGGAACTAATTTTTAAATATCTTTCATATTTTGCAGGCGAAAAGTATTTGAAGAAAATATATCGCTTCAAGACGATTTGGAGGTTGACTATTTTATATTGAAAAGCAAACATGGATCAGTAATTGTTTGATTTGTCACGAAAATGCTATATTTAAAAAATACCAATTCACAGGAATCATTCAATCACACTTCTCCTCGAAGATCTTTTTCAAGAGGTGATAAATAGGCTTTCTTGAATAATTTTTGCAACAGCAACAAAGTGTTTTGTCAGTGGTAATATCATTGTGGTAACAAAGGCATCCTATTAGGTTTGTTATATTATTCGTAACCATATGAAACCGTTTACTGATGCAGATATTGTGAAGGAGTGTTTCTTAAATGTTTATAATTTAGTGTTAGTGACAAAAATATAAAAAATATAAAAAATAATAATAATAAAGCAAAACAGGAGTTATAATATTTTGATCAACTTTCCACATTTTAAAATTTCAATGGTTTTAAAGCATTTATCCTCATAATGCGGCCCGCGTGAAATAACTAACATATGTATGCGGTCTGCGTGAAGTAGCTGACATATGTATGTGGCCCAGCAGAAAAAAGCTTGAGTACCCCTGCATTATACATGCACCTTTCATAGCACAACTGTTTTTGCAAACTGCTCCCACAAAACCTTGTTTGTGACCCCGTGTTGTATGTTAATCTGTCGTCCTATGAGGCTTACTATGACCCCTCTGAATTTGTTGGTTATCTTTATATATATATATATATATATTCGTATATAAAGATATATCTATTGGTAATTTATATATATATATAAAGATAGATATATATATATATATATATATATATATATATATATATATATATATATATATATATATATATATATATATATATATTTAACAACACATTCGAAGTGATTAAAAGTTACCTGTTGATAAATTATTAATATTTCATACAGCTCTGCTTTAAAAATAATTTTTCCATTTCCTTTATAAAAATTTTATTATAAGAAATGAATTTATAATAACATATAAAATCATTGTAAAAAAAATTTTTTTTAAAGTTTTCTTAATAAAAGTATTCTTAAAGTTTATTGCTCCATTCAGGAGGGCTTTTGAGTTACATTTTTCTTCTCAGCGTGAGAAATTTTTGTTTTGTAACATATGCCGAACTAGAAGGCAAAATCATTCATCTGTAAAAAAAGATATTGAAATACTACACTTTTTTTGTTTTTTCTTAAATCTTACGAAGAATTCAAGAACTTTTTAAAGTTACCTCTCGAATCAAATAATGTTTTTAAGAACTATTTCGAGGGTTCTTACCATCTAATTTAAAAATGTTCCTGAAGTTAAAGGATTCTTAACATTCTTTGGAAGTGTTTTTGTTTTCCCTGTTACTTCTAGATAAAAAAAAGAAAGGCCAATATTATTATTTTAAATTATATAAATTCTTACAAATTGACAATAAACTACTATTAAAATTATAATGCATATTTTAAATATTTATTTTTTTTTCGGTTTTTCTTCCTTATATTGGAAAAATTGCATACATAATAACTTCGTTCCATAAATTATGTTAAAAAGTAAGTATATTTTAACTATGACTACTTAAATTCCTCAATTACATGTTTATATATTTCTTAGTTAATTTTTTACACTTCATATATTAATTTTATTAATACATGGGAATGTATTAATTAATGGAAATTGTAAACTAATGATGCAGCATAAAAATCACAAATATTTATGCACATATTTTTCGCGTTCTGGTTTGAATGTAATATAAATAGCAAATATATATATAGTGAAATATGTTTAACGGGAAAACGCTTAAGACGAAATATCTGTTAACACGAAATAATTTAATGGTCTGACAAATTACTACTTATTTTCATGCATTTTTTCACTTAACAAGAAACGAAAACCGCTTAACACGAAAAAATTTTCCTTCAGAGAATGAACAAAATAAGGGAAAAAAACCAACCGATTTAGACTATCCTGTTGTATAATCGGAAGAATTCGTAGCAGTAAATAATGATAATGTGTATGATAAAAATACTTCAGTCCTTTCAATTTCGTGTTAAGTGATTTTCATTGTATTGTATATATATATATATATATATATATATATATATATATATATATATATATATATATATATGTACAGTGTGTCCGAAAAATATTGCACCTTTTTTGAAATTTCTCTCTAGTTTCTCTGAGGTACTATTGGAATATTTGGTTATACCAGAAGTTAGAAATGTATATAAATTTTTTTTTGTACCTTACAACGATAAAATAAGGGCAAACTTCCTGACATGGCAGACATCTGGGTGATACTCCATTTCCGTCCATACTCGCACCAACCCTGTCTCTTGTTACGGCAGCAAATTCATTTCTGATCTGCCCTAGCAACTCTAGCAGAGGTAATGGGGGCACTAAGACTTTGTCGCATCGTGTCCTAAAAAGAATGTACTCTTTGTCTTTATGTTTTCTAGGTATCAAGTGTGTAAGGATCAAGAAAACTAGAGAATTTTTTTTTTAAAAAAAGTACAATCTTTTCCAAACACACGGTATATACAGTGGTGGCCAAAATTATGGACACTTTTTAAAATTACGTTTTTTTAAGTTTGTGTGCTTTTAAAAAAGGTTATGTTGCACAAAATGCTAAATGTTTTACATCATTTTAAAGTGAATTTAATATTGAATTCAATGCATAAAAGAAAATTAAAATATTTGCAAAGCAAAAAGTTATGCAGCAATAACTGTCGATGCACGTTGTATACTGATAACAGTGAGTTACCAGAGCTTAGTGAGTCTGCGTTTATTCTTTATTACAGCTTCACATCCATGTTTTATTGAGCTGAAAATAGTTTTAAGTTCGTCGTTATTACATGATGTAATTATGGAAACAATTATATCCTCCTTTAGCTTCTTTTTATTCCATGGTACCTCATTTGGACAAGAGTTTTTAAACGGTGCCACAAATTTTTGATAGAATCGAGGTCAGAACTGTTTCCTGGCCAGGATAACAAATCAATGATCTTAGAACGGTACCAGTCTTTCAATTACTCTACTGTGTGGCAAGGAGCAGAGTCTCGCTGAAAAATAAATGAAACAGTGTTGGTAAATATATCCCTTATGGAAGGTAGAAGTTAGGGTTCTAGAATAGTGTCCTTCAATGTCTCATCGATGATATGAAGGCGACCGGTACCATCAGCTGATACGCATGACTATATATATATATATATAAATGATAAAACTATGTGGATACTTCACAGTTGCCTGAATACAGTCCGGATGTAGCATTTCTGCTGTTCTAGATCTTACATATTTTAGGATATCACTACCGATTCCATTGCCGACTGTAGTCTCTTTTAGCGCTGATGTAAATTGAGATACAGATTTTTTCGTGGAATTCTACCTTTTAGTCTTACATCTTCTAATCTTCTCCTGATTGTTTTTGAATTGAAAGGAACACCAGCATCAGTCAGAGGAATTCTAATAGCTGTCCATGACATTCTTTTACATTAGAGACATAGTATTTTTGTTCTTCTATCATCAATAGATGTGATGTACCTTTTCGGCCTTTTCCTGCTTTTTGTATTAAATTTTTCTCCTGACATCTTAAACAAAACGTTTGATCTCCAGATGTAGTTAGTGAACTAACCACATGTTATGTAATTTTAACAAAGAAAGCACCACTTTCTCGTCACACATGTGTTCAATCTACTCTTTTATTTCATGCCATTGCTTTTTGACTAAATATCATTGTTATCCTTGGGAAACAGTCCTGACCTCAAAACTTGTGGCACCGTTAGAAAACTCTTGTTCGAATGAGGTACCCATGAAATAAAAATGAACTAATGGAGGACATAATTGTTTCCTGGCATCATGTAATAACGAAGGGAGAGCTTAAAACAATTTTCAGCTCAATGAAACATCGATGTGAAGATGTAATAAAGATTAAAGTCAATCTCACTAAACTCTGATAACTCATTGCTATCATCAGTACCTAATGTATATCGACAGTTATTGCAGCATAACTATTTTTTGCTTTGCAAACATTACAATTTTCTTTTTTGTATTGAATTTAGTATTAAATTCTCTTCAAAAAGACATAAAACACTTAGTATTTTGTGCAAAATAAATCTTTCTATAAGCACACAAACTTAAAAACCATAACAAGTAAAAAAAGTGTCCAAAATTTTGGCCACCACTTAATGTATAAAATTAAAAGATGACAACAAATTCGTAATTGATCTTTAGTATTGGGTATGAATTTTAGAGAAAATATTAAAAAAAGAGGAAATTATGCAAGAGAAATATTAAATGAACTGGTGGAAATATATTTAGAAGGAAATATTTTACAGAATAACTCTTTTAAATTATTTTTAATACTAAAAAGATATTAAAATTATTAACTTCAATACAAATTTGCAAACTTCAAACGAAAATTGCTAAACATGCTTATGAATCAATTCTAATGATTTAGGATTGTTGTTATCGAGAAAATCTCGGCAAATCCTAAACTAGGAAGTGAATCTAAAATACTCAGTGCTAAAAGTGTTTTTCAGAGAACCTCTTTAACTCTTAATAGACTATGTAAGAAGACGATATTCAATATATTTAACAATTTAAGACAATGCATATTCATTTATTATTCATATATTCATTTATTAACAATAAAACAAATCAAATTCTCGCAGTAAATAGTAACAGCAAAGAATATACAAAGGATGTTAAATATAAAACTTATTTGTCAAAAAAGTATCAGTATCAAGTAATAAAGCATGATAATCTTCAAAAACTCATAAAAATGATAAAGCTATTTAAACAAAACCTTTAAACAAGGTAAAAACATTGAATTAGAATATAAAATTTAACTAGGCTTAAGGCTTTGCAAACGAAAGTGGTATCATTGCCATTTCTATTATAATAAGTAAAGCGTACCCATTTAAACAAAGGCTTATTTATGGTAAATTAGAAGTGAAAGTGTAAGAAAACTGTTTCTCTTTTTTATTTCTTTTATTCAGCTGATTTAGGTAATTTATGAGAGAAAAAATTAACATCTAACGATGGAACAGTAAATCAATTTACTTAACAGTGCCAACTTTTCTTATTGCGAGATAAGTACATAGTAATCCGAAGGATAATATTTTAGCAAGGATACTTTTTGCAGATTCATCTGGTACGAGAAGAAATCACATTTGCTGTAGTCCCTATTACATTATTCTAAATGTGATGAAGTAATATTCATGAACCTGTCTCTTCTTTCATTAATTACGAATGCATACATAAATTGCTGCGATAGCTCAGGATCATGCAGTACATTAAGAGGAATTATACAATGCCGAGAATTATTCATAATCCATTTAATCTTCCAATCTAAATGACGAAGAATGGTCGTGTTATTATTCAAATTTTATCGAGAAACTGCATTTCTACTAGCCCTGGTGACGCGTTTTTATTAAATGGCTTTTGAGAGAATTGGGAAATTTTTTTTTTACGACCTCTTGGGAATTAACGTTTTAAAATACTTTTTTTTCTTTAAAAATTATTCATTTTAATTTATTAACTCATTTAACTATGTCAATGATTAATAATAGGGATAATCAATAGTTTTTTTTAAATCACACTATTAAATTTTTAAGCAATCGATTTATTAAGTTCTTATGATATTATTTATTCACTTTTAGTGCTGTTAAAAAATAATGACATATTTTAAAATAGAAATTCGAAAGAATCTTTAGTCTTCTTATGATGTTCTGAAAATAAACATTTATTGAGTTGTTGAACCTTTATTAACTTAGATTGAATACGAAAATGTATAGAGACAAACTTAATCATTCTGTGTCCCGGAGGAATGCCTTGTAAACTGAAATACTTGTTCATTATAATAAAAAACAGTGGGATATGAGTATGAGTAGTAACATAATATTTTCGTGAAAATTTTCCTTTATTGAATTAAATTAAAAGAGGTATTATTTAAATAATTAGTTAATACTTTTCCATAATTTGAAGCAATGATTTATGTATAAAGGCCTACAGAACTATTATCTAAGAAATCTTTTCTAAAACTAATAAAGCCTTTAAATGAGTGCAACTCAGAAAAAATTAAAAAAAACTTCTGAAAATTTATATGCAGATGGAACACGATTTAACGAATTCATCGGAGCCGAACGTCATTTACATCCTGATGCATGATGTATGTTTCCATACAACGTAAAGTATTAGAAAATGTAACAGTTTTGATAAGAGTTTCATTATCGAATTCTGCGTCACAATTGCTATTCATTAACTGCAACAAACCAACAATTTCCTGAGACTCAGTTGTACAGATAGACAGTCCCTCATCAAATGTTGCATAATGGTTAAAATCTTAAAATATTCTTGCGTTGTGGAGTGGAAGGAGATAAGAAAGGAGTTTCCTGTCCCATTCAAAACTAAAACTATAGGTTGCATCCATGATTCATCCGCAAGTTTAAAGTCTAATAATGGTTTGCACCTCTTCCCGTCAAAATTTGCTATTTACAAGAAAAATAATTCTTGATACACCATTCAAAAATAATATTATTTGAAAAAAAAATCCTTTTTTTTTCTTATACAAACCAATATTAAGAAATTTTCAACTGTTGAAATAATTCGTTAATTCGGGGCTTATTATTCGTTGAATAGGGGGTTTGTAGCATTTTAATTAGGTAAAGAAATAATTCGTTAAATCACGATATTCGTTAAATAGGGGTTCCATTGTAATAAACTTAAAACATTAACCACATATGTAATGTATAGTAAAAATGTTGATACATAAAGTTAAAGCAAATTAAAATGCTAATTCTGATACATATGCAATATGTCTGTATCAAATGAAATAAAACTATTATATCATTGTCTAATTCTACTAAATAGTCCCTAATAAACTTGAAATGAGTCCATATTACACTTTTAATTAGTAGTTGCTAAATGGCAGATTATTCCTCTAAAGTAGTACATACATTTTAAAAGAACAGCTATAATCTTATTCAGTATTAGAGTATGAATCCTATTAAATTGATTTTAAATTTCGTTAAAATCTGTACAAAATCTGCATCATGGAAGCCAAAATAATTTTAACACTGGAAAATGTTTAACAGCAAATGGATTGTTTGAATTTATATTAGCCTATGTTTTATACATCCATAAAATAATTCAAATGCTTGAATTCGAACCTCAAATTACCCTATTTAGTCATTGATTGCATAGGTGGAAAAATAGAAATTTTTATCATACAATAATAAAATAAAATCAGGAAGATAAACAAAGGCATATATTGTTGTAATAATTTCGAAGGTATTGTAGAATTCGAATATTTTCTGCAGTTTGTGTTCATAAATAGTTAAAAATGACTTAATTACTATTTATTGATCGAAGAAAAACACATGTCTGGCTTTAGACATATGATTTCTCAGTGGCAGTGTTTATTAATATCGCGCTGTTACGTCACTGTAGAACTACTGGCAACGGACGTTGTAATTTTGAACCTCTATCAACTGACGAGGCCCTCATCTGAGCTGGCTTCCCCAAGCTAACGGACTGTGCCAACGGGAGGAATATGAGACACGACAGATTTAATGTACATTAACCCCTCTACACAGCGGGTCTTCAGTGGTTCTAGGGTTTGAACTCTTGACACGCCAGCCACGAGTGCATGAACCACTAACCAAACGTGGTCTATGATTCCTCAGACACAGTATGCTGATTGATTCAAGTAAAATCAAGAAATAAATAATACTAACATTCCTAAGATATTTTCCTCTTAATACTTTTCTGCTCATACCTAAGCAAAAAAGTTTAAGAAGCATATATATTAAATTACTTTTTTGCGCGGTAGATACGTTCCTCAAAGAAAACCGTGTGAAAAATCGTATAAAAAATACATGCGGCACATGGTAAATTTGGGGGTAAGTTCCATAACTTTAAAAAATTATTTAAAATGAAAAAAAAAATTCCCAAAAAGCCGATCAGAAAGAGTAATAATGAAAAACACGTAAAATAATTATAAAACAAGAGTCATTTACTTTTGTTACAAAAAAATTAAAATTAGTGTACAGTGACAATTTATTCTATAAGTATGTACAACGTATAAAAATTCAAATTGAAATTACGAATAAAACTACTGACTAACAATTATTCATCCTGAGGTATAACGTGGGCCCAAATCTAGACTAAGCCGGGTGGGGGGGGAGCTAATATTCTCCATTACACCACTGTATTCATCGTTACTTCATAACAAAGGTGCACATTTATTACGAACTTGATCTAAAATGTTATGAACAGTAGATGTGTCAGATATATGTCAGGCACTACTGTCGGTTTTGATTCAAATAAAGAATTTCGTTCGTGTTAGAGCAACAAAAATTCGTGAAAAATATATAGTGGTGAATAGTTTTATTTCAAAAAATCGTGTAAAAAATTCGTAATAGAACAAAAAAATTCGTGTAAAATAATCTATTGGTGAACCATGTTATTTTAGAATCAAGCTAATAAAGACTATGTGAAAAAAAAAGAGTTGGATATATGATTTTAAAAAAATGTAAATATCCTTTTAAAAATATACTGCTTGCATTTCCTGTCATTGACGATTTATTTATAATTTCTGCACCACAGAGAATTTTGCTAAAAATATATCAAAAGAGGAAAATTTTAAGCTACCGAATAGTGGATAGTAAATGAACCTCTGGTGTTTAAGCATCACTTCAATATTTTGAATAATAACAAACCACACATAAACAATGGAATCAAAGCGTCCTGACATTCAGCGAGTTTCAACTTCAATTTCGATTATCCAAACACGAGTCTTTCAAAGGCACTATGACACAGTTCATTGGATCGATCTCAACTTCACCCTTTACGACATTCATCCATGTTTAGCTTTCCGATTTATGCCCCTGATAAAACGAATATCCCAACGTGTTTAGTAACATAGACAAAAACAAAAGAGGCGGCTGGACTTTGGCGACCGGACATATCCCGGCCTATAAAAGCGTGTCGTACGCGTCGACGAGTGACTAATTTCAGCATATTAAAGAGACAGTGACAAATGAAAAGGACGTGGACAGAAACTGTTTTGTATTCATGAATGGGGGTCGCACTGCGGCAGAGGACGGTTATTTGACGAGTATTAATGGTACTCTGGTAGCTTATCGGTCAAATGTTGGAGGGCGAAAAAATCCCTCGCCGTTGCTCTTGGAGATAACGGCAATGTTGCACTTACTTTTCCAGATGATGATTTTTTATAGCATTTCCAAGTCGTTTCTTATCGTTTACATGTTGGGAATTTTTGGCGATAATCAGGTTGAAACTCGTTTCGTGTTATCGCCAAACCATGTACCGAAAAAAAAGTTTATTTTTGGGTTTGTAAATTTGGGCTGGAATTTAAGCTCCTTATCGATTCTGAGGTGCTGTTTAGATTGCGTTTTGCTTACGAAGTTTTTCTTCTGTGTGTGAAAGTTCTTTTATATATATATATGAACTCTATTAACAAGATTAGATGTAGGGATGTGCAGTGATTTCACTTTATCATTTATCTTGGTAATCCTTTGAATCGCTCTTGGAGTTAATTAATCGATGAAATGACTAATTATATCTGAAGAATCAAAAAAGAATTAATAAATTACATGTTGAGTAATTAATAGTTCGACTTAACATTGTCGCATAAAATTAAATAAGCAACTCCATTTCCCTATGGTAAGGTTGAATTTTAGGTTTTTGTTATATCTTTATATAATTATTACTTTGCATTAATGAAAAAAAGTACACACAAGCATTGCTTACAATAAAAGCTGTATTGTTTCTATACTGAAAAATATGAATCATGCTTAAATGTATTGTTGTTATGCGCATTTCGTTCTGTAATACATACAATACAATCACATAAGAATACAGACTTTAAAACAAATGATGATCCCAGCATAGAACAGCAAGGTGTGCACTCTGCTTTTTATTCGAAACGGGAATAATCTATTTCAAGTGAAAGTTCTACTTCTTTTCTTACATCTTTGTCTTAATTGGGATTCGAACTCGGGTCCACTTGATTACAAGCCGAGTGGCATAACCACAATACCTGCTGGGTGGCGCTTAAATGTATTAAAATTGATATTTATCAATTATTTGCTTAAATTTGAAAGATACCCACAAAATATTGAACGTTTATAGTAGGTTTATTTATATCTATGCATAAATGCTTTGACACATTTTTAAAGTCTCACATTTTTGTTAACCCAAATTTATTTTCTATTCTTTTCTAAATCAATTTGGTAAAAATCCACAGATGAGAAAAGTACCTTACTAAAGCAACGTTGTCCCCAATAGCTGAAATTCCAGCAGACCGATATGTTCGTGATCGAACTCGGAAGAGCAAATTGATTCATCCATTGTACTAAAGTGGATAGTCACCTAAAGTGGGTAGTACGGCACTTTATCACTAATACTCTTGGGCGTCTTTGGGGATTGTAAATTCACGTATATTTCCAACCAACTCTAAAAGAAGAAACCGGGATATGCAAACTAGTCAAGGTATTTAAGGAGAGTGTTGTAAGTTTCAGTAGAAGCTATTACGTCAAAATATAGGTTGACGGAGTTCTAAGAAGATTCAATTTGATTGTGAGATTAGCGTCTCGCTGATTAATAGGCAGTGATCAACAATTAGAAAGTTTTATCCGCCTGGAAAGTGAGGAAGTAAAAAGCAGATGTAAGATTTAAATTTAGATTATCGGATCATAACAGTAAATATATAATAAAGTTAGTGGGAAGTTAAGGAATGCTAGTAATTCAAATTGCGTGTATATCTCAGTCCTCTTATTCCGGTAGTCCCGTTCGATATTGATTTTAATATTTGATAAGTATCATATTTCGTGATTTAATTTAATAGTAAGGGTCAATCACATTGACATCTTGATAAATCTTTGTAATTAGATGGTTGATAATTGATTCAAGTGAATAAATATAATTTGTTATTGTAAAAATGTCCTCTGGTCGTTCTTTGCCTCAATTCAATCATGGTGTCGGGGATAGAATCCAGGGGGATTTTCTCACAAAGCGCTTTCACACTACTTCTGTAGAGGAAGAGAGTTTGGTAGAAGAGAATCGCTAGTTGGACGAGAGGCAGTGTAGCTAGAGGGACATCAGCCTGCATAAATTTTCGCCTCCTTTGGTAAGAGCTGGATGTCCTTTATTCACTTTATCAAACTGATGTAGCTTGCACATGTAAACATATTTACCAGTACTATTGTCCATCGTTTGAGCACCAACAAAAACCATGTACCCAACGATACCAGTGCTACCGTTTACAATGGCATTAGGATAATTCTGTTCATGATGGAATGATGTGATGCTCCCGTTATCCGATACATTCTTAATGCTTCTATTTCTGCAGAAAAGTTCAGCATGGTAACAGATTTAATCCAACCAGAAATGTAAATGGTCACTCCAGATGTCAACTAGAAGTCATGCTTTGGAGCCGATATCTGGTTTCCTCAGATGGTCACTGCTGATCTGTATTTATATGACATTGTGGTGGCTGAAAGATGTGTGCATAGAAAGCTGCGACCAGTAGCACTTTCCTCCCTTTAGGTCAGTGCATCGCAAAGTTTCAATATTCGTGACCAATACGCAATCATAACTTTCATCACGCCCCCTTTATTTAATAGCAATGTATTGAATTCAATAACGCTATACCTGTTGATGCTAAAACTACGATACATTAACCTCTTAAGAGCCACTGGCGTATATAAACATCTTTCTCTGCTAAAGCGTTCATTTCCCCGGACTTATGCATGCATCTTTCCCAAGTACGATCTTTTCTGTGCACTGTTATCCATAGAATTATTTCGATGGCTTTTGAGTGCAATAAAAGGAACTTGACAATATTTGTGAAGGATTTACTTATTTCAGATTATTTGCTTCTTTATACCCCCCACACAATACATCACATACGCGTGCCTACGTGGAAACCGGTTGGCATTGGGTAGCGAACCACATAACTTTTAATCGGCAGTTAAAGGATTTATTATACACCATGCAAATTATCATGGTAAGCATTAATTTTTGTATATAATTTTACATATTGCAATCCCATTAGGTCAATGGTAATTATTAAATTTGTTCTTTACTTAGTATTGTTAAGGGGACTTGGCACCCTTTAAGCAAATTTCTTTATTTACGTATGTAAAAATTATATTTTAATATTTTATACAATGTTTCTATTCAAGAAAATGTTACCAGATGAAAATTTTCATATATTATTCACACAATTTTAAAAATTTAAATTTTTTGAAGAAAATTGGGAAAATTTTAAAATCCTACTCCTTTTGTAAAAATTAATTTTTTGACCTGAAATTTTTTTATAATATTCTTATGGATGTTCTTAACAACTTTAGGGATCGATTTTAGAATAACTTTATTCGTTTTCGAGAAAAAAAATAAAATGTTGATATACAGGCTAAAAATCAACGAAAAAGCCAATATGTCTTACATTTTATTTTTTTTTAAAAAAAGTATTCACTTTATAGCAAAATGGATCCCTAATTTTATTACATGCTTTATTTTTAACACGCAGGAAAAAAAATTGAAGTGATTGGTAAATAATTGTCGAAGGAGTAGCATTTTGAATGCACTAAGGTTTCGAAAAACACAAACTGAGAAAAACCACTTTAAAGTTTATAATTCTGAAAAAATAATTATTATAAGCGTAATTAAACTTAAAATACCACTTTAAGATATTACTTATACGTTTTTCTTTAAAATAATTGCATTTTCATATGTTTTCAATCCACACATTTTTATAAATGATCAACTTTTAGAGAGTACTAATTGCACAAGAAAAAACTCAAGAAAAACTTAAAAAAATTTTTTTTTTTCTGTCACGACAGAAATTTTAGCTGTTTTTCTTCTTATAATATTAAAGTATTACATTTGTATGAAAAATATATCAGGAATAAGAACTGAAATTATATATAAAATTATTAATATAAAATGCCTTAATTTAAAAATTTTACATGCACACATTTCACAAGGAAGAAAAATTACATTATTGTATTGCCTCGGTAATATTCTGCTTTTAATACTACACATTCTTTTTATAGTTATTATTTCTATTTATAAAATAGATTTTTTTATCATAACTCATTTTTTAGCTTTTTTTTCTAAAAAGGGTGTGTGGCTGAATTGCCTAATTTGTTCTCAAATGAAGTTTTATTCAACTTCTAACTTTCCGACATGCACAAGTGATATATCAATCGAAAGATAATAATGCAAAGAATAAGATTAAATTAAAATAAAAAAAACGATAGGTTTGTGATTTTTAGGGTACCAAGTCCTCTTAAATTAATTATAAAATACATTTATAAGCATAATATATCAGTGTAAATGTGCATTTTAATTTTTATTATGTCGGAATGTATTTTGTTTGTTTACTTTCAGTAAATTTAATAATTTTTTAAATAATCTTTTGTTTTCGACATTTCAATATGCTCGCGCTCCACTCGTAGAGTGGTCACGCCCTCCAAGGGAGGTGCGCCCTACAGTTCGAGAAACGCTGCCTTAGGATGTAGCTAAAATCCTTTACCAACAGGATAAAGAACAGCATTATACAGAAATTTTTAACCTACAAATACAGTACAAGTATTTAGGCCATTTTTCACCATTTCCTTTCCGCATCGAGCGCATCCGCGATGGGATTGGTCATTATTTATGAAAGGTGCCCGAAAGCAAAGGCGTATTGTGGAAAATGGTTGAGAGTGAAAGGTCGTCCGTCAACTTAGGCCAAAAATTTACATGCTTGTTTATTCTAAAATTTGATCCATGTTCAAATTCTACTCCATTATGTGAGGAATTTGCTACACATTTGAATCGTATTTGGTGAAACTTCATTATAGTAGTCTTAAATAGAAGTGGACTTCAAATTTGCTGCCATTCTTCTATCTTCTCTTGTTTATCCTAATCATTTGATAATAAAATGAGATCAACGTTCCCAATACATTATGGTAAAGAGGGATAATGGTGCTACACACTACGTCTATTACTAACCGCAGTTTTGAGTATCATGCATGTGATTCCAGGGTGTGGTACGGGGTCTCCAATTCCCTCTGTCCTAACACGAATCTCTCGAATGGACTTTCGGCACAAGGAATATTTAGAGTGTCAAAATGCCACACAGGAGCTATACATCATACTATAAATTTAAAAATAACCATTTCTTCTCAGGTATTTGAAATCAGTTCCAACAGCAGTCAGCGTCACTAACCATTAATCCTTTTGGGCAGTGAGCTATTTTCTTAGCAGTCAGATCATGAAGATATTTAACGCTAGTTTCAAGTAATATTGGTTTGGTTTAAAAGGAAAATAAATAAACTATAGAACTAAAAAGGAGTGAAACAGAATTCTAAATAAAGGTGGCTTTTTT
Source organism: Trichonephila clavipes (assembly GCA_019973935.1). NCBI lineage: Eukaryota > Metazoa > Arthropoda > Arachnida > Araneae > Nephilidae > Trichonephila > Trichonephila clavipes. The sequence continues at coordinate 717,708 of BMAU01020564.1, forward strand.
ATGAAAACTTTTTCACTGTTAACTTTGGAGATAAATTATACGGACAATTTGAGTGTTAGTTACATTTACATAATTTTGGTAATATTTTAAATGCATCGGTGGCATTATCATCGTTAAGGTATCCGACTATCCTAAAATAATGATTTTCCTTAAAAATATTTACAAGTTTCTTTTATGATTTTATTTTATAGGCAATTTTATTAGCTTTATAAAAATACCAAGTTTTTTTTTATTTTCTGTTCACTAGAACAAAAACTACAAGTGTTTTAGTAAAAGCAAACGCTGTAACTTTACGTAAGATGTCAAACTTTAAAATGCGTTTCCCTCGAAAGGTGTTCTCCCGAAAAACTCAAACGGGGACAGCGATTGCTCAAAAATTGTTTATGTAAATATAATCACTGTATTTTTAAGCAATTTCTTATAACAACTAAGATAAAGTGCTCTAGTATTTGTAAAAATTAAAATATCTCTTAGCCTGAAGGTCATTTCAAAAAAGAATAACAAAGTAATACATCAAAGTGTAAAATTGAGAATTTGTTCATTTACTATTAGTAGAGAGCGGGCCCCGTTTATGTAATTTTTTTGCCAATTTTTACCTATTTTTTCCGATTTTAATAGTAATAATTTATTTTTCTCTTCTTAATTTTAGCCTTATTTTCTTAAAGTGTATCAAATAAATCTAAAAACCACAAACAAATCTCTATACCTCCATTTTTTTAAAAAAATAATGGTCGCAAGTAGTCGTATACTTTAAACCTCTCCTGAGAAACTAAATTCATTAAAAAATACAAATACTTAAAAAAATTCTTAGTAAGACATTTAAAGAAACAATATTAAACTTTCAACAAATATTTCAAGAGAAATTCGGTAAAAGAAATATTTATTCCAAGAAACACTTCAAAGCAATTTAAAATCAAACCGGTTTACTTCACTTCATCGACAGTCCCACAGAGCCCTCTCGATGTCTGCAGAGGTGATGGAGCGTTTACAAGGGAAATGTCCATCCTCAAAACGAAGTGTGAATGCGGATTTTCCCTTTTGCATGAAAACCCTTTCTACCCCAAGGAAAGGAATAACTCCTTCTCTAAACTTGTGGGAATACCGTGAATTGGCGAATTCGAAGTGTTGTTGGGAGTGATTTATTTAACCCAGCGTCGTGATATATTATCTTCTAAAACCGATGAGGTCTTGAATCTACAGACAAGTTACTGCAAGTCCTTCTGGGAATTCCTTTTCGAGGAAGTGGAGACTCGAAGGATGAAAAAAAAAATTTTTTTTCCAGAAAGAGAATCACTTCAGACTCAAAATTCAAAGTTTAACTAGGCATTGCTAACATAAATCATGGATAAGGAAGCAATTTAGCATTCGGTGCAGCATTTGTCGGGGTTTTCTGGGAAGGAAAGAAGGGTTTTTTTTCTTCGTTCGGTTTGGTTTATACTGTGTTGCAGAATTCGTAATCTGAATTTGCTTATAGTTTTTGAAGGGAGTTTGTTTTGTGTTGGATATTAATGATCTGTCGGTGAAACATGTTTACTCGATAAAAAAGCATTTTTTTAAAAAGAATGTAGCATTTATCTGTAAGAACTTTCTTGATTATAGATAAGATAAAATTCTTTATAAAAAAAAACAGTTTTCTTTCAAACTGAACAATAAAGTGTTTGTAGAATTTATTATGTACCTTTTAAATGAACGTTTCTTAATGCAGAGTTATAGTCTTGTCTAGACTGTAGAAACCTTTGCTTCTTCTATTTGTACATCCTAGTCTAACTAAATTTAAAGCAATATATACAATACATTGAAAATATATTGCATTCAAATGCATTTTATATGAGCACATATACATCTATTTGGAATATATTTTAACTTCAGAATAATGAAAATGTAATAGTACCATAGAATATTTTTCATACTTCAGACTGAAAAATTAAGTTTCTCTCTTTAGAATTCTTATTTACTTCCATTTAAATTACTGGACCATATTTCTATTAACATCCCTTATAAAATACTGGCTAATATAATTTTGTTCGTTGAACGTATAGCTGCACAATTCCTAGATCCTTTTCAATCTAAGTTCTGCATTATTTTCGTTTCATAATTTTCTAAGCAAAAATAAGAATACATATTTAGAAATGGTTTTAATATGCGATATTCAGTGAACTTCAGTGTATATTTTATATCTCAATTAAAATGAGCCTTAGAGGGGTTCACCCATGTGGCGGCCTGTTTTTTAAGCATTCTTAGGGAATTTGTTTTAACTACCAGTAAAATGATAGAATTTAATCTATCATTTATTTATATGTATCTTAAGAGTATGTATTTTAATCTTTAACCAAAAATATCCAATAGAACGTGAGTTATAGTGCTCTGAACGCACCTGCCACGAAATAACGGACGCTCACTTCCTCCACGATTTCGTCTGATTGGCTTACCTAAAAATAAAAAAAAAATAACGGCGTTTTAATCTATTAGCTTAAATGCGCCGAATGAACTATACTCAATTGAAAATATCAAATTTGGATTTTTGGCAGACCTCTGAAAAAAAAAGTTTCGAATTTCATGGGGTTTTTTGTTATGTTTTTGTTATAAAAAATAAAAAAAAATTTGAATTTTGGAATGATTGTAGTTCATTTTGTGCTTATATATTTATGCTGAGTCTACCCTATAAATTTGAAGTCATTCGGTTAAACCGTTTCTTGAGATACGGTGGTGGAAAGTTTGAAAAACATAGTTTTGAGGAAAACGCGATTAAAGTTTCACGTCCAATTAAAACAATGAAAATCTTAACTTAGTGCGCCGAACAGCTGCTCTTCTAACACATGCTTAAAAAAATCTCTACCACCGTATTCTAGACATACTAAGTAAGCGATTTATGACAAAAAAAGAAACGTTTTTTTAAACCCTTTAACATATTCTATGAAATCCACAACACCGCGCCCATGCTTTTTCGGAGAACAAATTCTATACTTTCTTGGAAAACTTGAATTTCCCTTCCCGCGATTTTTCCTCCTTTTATTGATGATGTGTGGTAGGCTGAAACTTATTATAGCAAAAAAGGGAATTTATGTCGTTTATCTGCTCAGTCTTGATAGATATTCTTTTTAAACACTCATCGTCATTCAAAATGCAACGTCATAAAGGACAAAAGAGATAAAAGTTAAATTTATTAGACAAACAACATAAAGTTCAAAGAGGAAATAAATAAAATAACAGTGCTGTTCGACCCTTCGTTGGAATTCAATAAAATCAGTACATTGTGTGCCACCCTCATGGATGATAACACACTTCGGAATTGAAGGAATAAGGCTTAGGCACATTTTCTTCAGTTGCGAATATTTCGATCTATGAGACTTACTCATATTTTTAAAATTAATCTGGCGTAACAATTGTCTGTCAATCATCAACTGTATTCAAGTAGTCGATTGAAGGCAACAGACCGGAAGAAAGGAGGGCCAGACAACAATGTAATTTAACGGCCATATATATATATATATATATATATATATATATATATATATATATATAAAGTACTGAGGGCGCTCGGTGTCACGTTTGGTCTCATTCTGTCAAGTTGAATCTTAACCACGGGACAGCCTTAAAGCTAAAAAACGACAATAGGCTCCAAACATTCAGACCCGCACCAAAGGGTTATTCAGTGAGAGGGTTAACCCCTTCTAGGCTCATTTTATATCTAGATTTTAGATTTAAAAAATGTTAATTTTCGTTTGCTTATTTTAAAACACAAATATTTTTTTTAAACATATAATAACACCATTTGCATACAAAATTTCTTAAAAATTAATGTAAAAAAATTTATTTGAATAAATGAATAGTTTACCTGTAAACTTAGCTTTCTGTGTGGTATAAATCATCAGACTTCGGAGTCAATTCGCTCTAACTATAAATATAAAGCTTAGAGAATACTTAGTTTTTATCTTGAATTACAAATTATGTTAACATATTTTGCATTTACTCAAAGGATTATAAAATCCTTAATCAAAATTCGATCGTGTAAGATTAATGCAAAAATATCGCTCTACACTTAACCCGACATCGCAATCTGGGCAGTAGAATCTTGTTTCCCTTCTTACCTTCTTCCCTTTACTATATCTCTTTGAGTAGCAAATAATACACGGTCGTGTTGGATTAGTTTTCTTCTCTATTAGGGGAACGTAGTCAACAAAGTGTCTTCCAGACGAACGTGTTAGAAGGGAGGGGCTCAGCAGAAGGACAACCTTTTTTTGTAGAAAACTCCACAGAGTGGTACTTTTCAATTATTCCAAACCATAAAAAGCACATGTGAAATAATTCGGGAAGACCGATTGCACAGTGTAAATTGTCACAGTGCCCGAGCTACACCCGGGATGAGCCAGTATGGTATGGTCTACCTGCCAGAGCTCAGCTAAGGGAAGTCCGGGAAAGGATTAAGCGTATTTGAAAGATGTGAGAGTACATAACAACTACATTTCCACTTTACAACATCATGATAAGGATCAATAGAATGATGTATATCCCGCAGTCCGTCCCCGCAATGCCGCCAGACTCGAATGTAATCATTGTAGTACTATAAAGAGACAATAGGGATTTTTTTTAAATGTATCACTTAATACCGTTGTAAGATGCAAGAAAATAGAAAAGTGATAATAATAAGGGTTTATTAGTGTAACACATGGAAAATTTACAATAGGTTACAAAGTAAAACAGATTAAAAGGAAATAATTAAAGTCAAATATTATCCACCTGTGGCCAGGAAGGCACATACCATATTAAGCATCTTAATCACTCAGGTCCAACATTGAAACTGGCACTACACTGTTTTTATCAGTAAGGATGTAAGTACGGATCAGTACAGATGACGCTGCTATGAGTTGGTTCAGTTGTTAATTAAAATGATCCGTTTCACCGTTAATTTTTACCTAACGAATTATATTGATAGGTTAATTAGGCACCATGGTTTAACCTACCATTTTATATACACTGCTGGCCACCGTAAATGCAACACCAAAAAAGACAACAGATAGCACAACAAAATTTATTTTGTCGATAACATGTTGACGAAGTATTAAATTTATCTGTGAAGTGTGGTTCCTGCCAGAATCGGTAGCCAGAGTAGCCTCCATTGTTTCAAAATAAAATTATTTAATAAATTTATTTAATTTTTTAAAAAAATTAAAGGAATTGAAAGAAAATTGGCGAAGAAAATTGAAACTTAATTGTATAAAAGCTAAGCATGAATTTCAGATGCTATTTTCTCCGAATTGACTGGCCATTCGGCGCAGTAACATTGAGGATTGAGCACCCTAAAGGGGTACTACTATTACACCAAGTCTCCACCCGAAATGAATTTCCTCAGTTGTGTCCTGTCCTTGTTAGATCAACAAAGAAAAATTTTATTTTAGCTACTTTTTATTAAATAGTTACAATTAATATAAATATGTATATATATATGACAGGATCACAACATTAAGTGGTAATTAATTTTAATTAATTTTCGTTAAGATATCGTATTGCCATCCAAAACAATCGTGTGTATAAAATTTCAGTTCAACTGAAAGATTTAAAATGTGAGAAAAATCTTTTTCAAATTTTGACACAAGTCGCCAAAAATGATGCCAACGTGGTTGTATTTGTAATTCTTTAAATAATTAGTTTTAATCAATTAATTTTTATTAATTAAATTTAATTATTGTATTGTCATCCAAAATAATCATGTCTATAAAATTTCAGCTCAATTGAGAGCTTTAAAATATATTTAATAAAATATCACATTCGATTTTGCATCTGATGCTGGCACAATTAACTTTTGTATCCCTCAAACCAAAGACAATGCTGGAGTAAGCAATAGTCGCGAGGCAAATTTTTCTGTATTGTTTTCGCAATTTTTACTTTTATTATTAAAGTTAGTAATTTTTTCTCGGGTAAGTGCAATACTGTGTTCCTTTATCCCAAGCTTATTTAATAAAGATTCAAATCTCTCTTGTATTAAATCTTTCTTATGTATTGGTTGGTTTCCCACTCCTACAAAAGTATATTGCTTATGAACAGGTTGCGAAAATATTTATTAATAATCAAAATTGTAAAAACACTAACATAAATACACCGCTATCATAAATACATATACTAAAAGAAACGGAATGAAGTTTACACACACACTCTTCATCACAAAGTAACTACAAAAAGGTCCACAACTGACTAAAAGCAGCTAGAACCGATTCAAAGAATTCTCGAGGGCATTATTTCCTACTTTAAAGCGATCAAGTAATCGTTATTCTATAGATTCCTAGTTGAATGATAGAATTCAATAATTTTATACACTTTAACTGACTTGTGTAGTTATTTCATGTAATGTATATATAGTAATTCTATAAAATAACGGATTTCACACTTTAATGGTAACATATACAATACTGGCAGTATGAGATTTAATAATAAAGAAAGATTGTGATGTCATTTATTCTTTCTAACATAAAAGAAACCCTGGAAATCTTTGTCACACATTCATTATTCGTATTAGAATGATTTACAGCAGTGAGTCTCCCTCACATATGGTTACTGTCAGTGTATAATCATTTCTATCTGTCCCATTAGTACTTAATATATAAAGGCTTCTAGAAGTGCCACTGCTATTAGAAAATATAATAATAACGGTTTTGTATTTTGAGTTTAGGTATGTGATATGTCAAACCTTTTTTCCTTAACGTGAAACAAAATTATTGAAAACTATTAAAATATTTTAATCTTTTGTGGATAACAAATAGTTTCTGACAAAAAAAAAAAGAATGAGGATTTATAAATATTTTCTCCAAATATATATTATAGTATATAATACAAAACATATCAAATAATATACATCGTTCATGCTTGTATATCGCAAAGGCATCACTATATACGCACAAGAAGAAAACTGTACAATAAGCAAAAGAGATTATTTCAATTGAAAAGATAGATAAAAAACTCTATGTTAATAGTCAAAAAATAATTGTACTCCTATTCCGTGTACTCTATCTCAGCATCTTAAAAAAATACCACTCTTACAAATCAGAGAAATTTCACAGCTAATTAAAACAAATTATTCTGTGAATTATTATTTAATATTTTCAGAATCATTTGTTTAAAATAGTCGATAAAATTAGGCACAAATATTTTGAGACATATTTTTAAGCCTGTTTTAAAGTTGCGTTTTTCTCTTTCAAATAAATTTCAATTTTAAAATTGAAAGAAGAGACATTTTAATTAAAAGCATTTTCGTCTCAAGACTGATACAATATTATTTCCTCAAGTGACAACATATCTCGTAAAAAAATAAATATTCGCTGCCGAATAATAGTAATTAACAAAAAAAATATGTCAAATTTTTTAACGAAACCATTCCGTAAAGAATTGACACAACCAATTCAATTTTAAACGTGAAAAATAACTAAATGAATTACAGACCCGCATTGGCAATCTCGAGGGAGCTAGACCGTAATTAAAATATGAGCTAATGTAGCCCTAATTTAATAAAGTCGCACATATATATAACTCTCACAACTACCTATTTATAAGCTACTCTAACCAGCACCACAAACTAAAGACATTATTTTTGCTAATTGACGCAATATCGCATCAAATATCTAGTTATGCATTAAAACTTACTTTCGTAGGTAATTTTCAGTGAAATTTATCTCTCTTAATCCAACTCTCCATCTCTCTTGAACGATTTTTTTCTTTCTAGATGCGTTGCTAATTAGATCCGAACTATCGACTCCGTAATCTATTTCTGACACATCAATATCATTTATTCGAAAGTGTAGCGTATAGAAAAAAAACAGGCATCTCTTCTTTCGAAAAGTTCGTTTAAATAAAAGGAGAAAAAAATTCTCATTAATGTTTTGTTATTGGGTTCATTCTCCTGGTATCGTAGATGCGGATTCAATCAACTTGGCCCTTTCTCCTCCAATGCAGCCCTTCATTAGCAAGTCCATGGAAAAATGCTTTTGGAAGGGGGACTTTTCAAAATGCCCCATTTAAAGCTCTTTTGGTACTCATTGGATTAAATTAAGATGCTCTTTACATGCGGAATGGGCGGAGGCATCCTAAAAATTGTAGTGAAAAGGCTAAACGGGCAGACATTTTCAGCATCGCTCACCATATCTGACCACATGTAATTATAGAATTGGCTTATTATAAACAGGTATATATACAAATAATAGTAGTATGCTTTCGAAAATGTTTGCGTACATTTTATTTATAAATTAAGTATTATCGTATTGCGAAATTCAAGGTATATTTATACAACTCTCTCATTTTCTGTCCTACATGTAAGTAAAGTCGGACTAAATCCCGGAAAAAAGTTCGTTACATAGAAAATTCGTTATATAGAGGTTCATCTTTTAATATACTTTATAAATTACATAAAAAAATTAAAATGCATAAACACTATATATTAAAAAAAGTAATTTTTCTCACCTTTTTTAAATTAACATATGTTTATTTTATATATTTTACCCATCAAAAAAAAGAAAGAAAGAAAAACTGCAAGGAAAACAAAAACTGTATTTTCAATATTAAGAAAATAATTTGATATTAAAACTCACGATTTTTATGAACATTTTCTAATTTAAAGTATACAAGTGATATTAAACATACATTATTTAAGAATTAGAACACGGGACACCTCCACTGAGAGTGAAAGGGAATATGAAAGATGTTTCCAGTGAACTGGACAATAGGGGTTTAAGGTTGCAGTTCTTAGATGAAACGCCCATAATTATATTGCTCTCGGTGAGTTAAGATCTAATATAAAATCAGTTCAAGATTTATGACCATCATAAAAATATGTTAAAGAGAGAATAACTCGAAGTTTTCATAAATACTCTTTAAAAATAGGGAGAAAAAATTGAATCACAAAAGAAAAAGTTCGTTATGTAGAAAATGCACTTCGTTATAGAAGGGTTATTTTACGAAAAAAATCGTGAAATGTTCAAGGTTCCAGAAAAAAGTTCGCTGTATAGAAAAATTCACAATATAGAGGTTGGTTATATATAGAGGTTCCACTGTATATACATCTCTACTTGTTTACTAATACCTCTAATTCTAAAATCATGTTTCCTTAGGCAGTGCTTCTCAGACTTCCAATACTTGCGACCCAATTTTCAATCTTAATTTTCATCGCGCCCCCTCCATACAATAACAATATATTGAATTCAATATTAATATACTTTGTTGCTAAAGATACAATGCGACTTTAATTATAAATAGTACAAGATAAGTATTCAATTTTGTATATACTTTCATGATATACCCATGGGCGTACTGGTAATTATTATATATTTGATCTAAACTCAGTACTGTTAAATTAATGATCAAACATACACTGCACAGTACTGATACTTTTATAAGAGTATCATATCAGTGTAAGCGCGTATTTTATTTTTTATTACGACAGAATGTATTTTGTTTTGTTTCCTTTCAGTAAATTAATATATTTTTTAAAATAAACTTTTGTTTTCAACTTTTTGACAGCTCACCCCCATCATGACCCCCAGGGGGGTGCACCCTACACTTTGAGATCCCTGTCCTTAGGCTAAAAATTTTCTATTATACTACTGAGGCTATTTTATTTTTTTTCTTATTCTATACTGTCTTGTTATATTAAAGCCCTCGTGTATAGCTGAACAGTGCGACGTTAATATTCATTCACTCACTCATTCAATATTGTTGCATTTCTATTTATTGTCTTTCTTTCTTAGATTTCTTATAATTCGTTATTTATATATATCCATGCTGAAAGCTCCAAATGCATCAAGATGTAACGAAACCATCTAAACCGTTTGAAATTTTCTCCTGTGTGCGAATATTATTGTCGGATATGCAAAAGATTAGCAGTTAAGCATAAGTTACTATAGTGACATTAATAAGCTCTAAGTAAAAAGAGTGCATAATGCCATTTTCTTAAGTCGCAAATATTCCTTCCTTGTTTTGAGTTAACAATTCCAATATGTATCTAAAAATAACCGGTAATCTTAGATTTTGCTTCTGTGTGTAATCTATGAAGGATAATGAAGGTAATCTCTGTAAACAACGCAAATTATCATTCCGAGAAATCGATGGCCATTTCGAATAAAACCAAGCATCAATGTTGCGAATCTATAATTGATGGATGTAGAAGAGAATGAATAATATACACAGCATTACTTGTATAAGCCTAGACGCATATGTGTTAAGAAGACTGCGTGCATTGCGTCGATGGATTGCTCCACCACAATAGGAACCATATCACAACAAACATGGTCTGTTGGATAAAAATCAGTGTATACTCGTATCACAGGGTATCATTTGCAGTGTACAGGAGTGACGTAAAGTGAATATTTATGCAGTTAACTTTGACTGAAAACAACGGTGATTTGCCAATACAATAGCGCATTCAATGTTAAAGCATGAATAACAAAATCACATGACAGTATTTTTGCAGAGGAATCACACTTCTTCCTACAACATTACAGTGGTCAAATAAAAGTCTGGAAGCATCGTGGAGAGATATTGCATAACAGTTGCCTTGCATTATGCTCAGCCACACAGATCTTGTATCCAGTATTACGATTTAGGGTGGTACTCGTTTTAATTTCCGCACTCCCAAATATCCATTACTAGTATAATGATCAACCAGTGTTTTATCTGTAAGATGTTGGAACCCTTTGTTCTTACTAAGATTCTGATCTTGCCTGTGGCCCCCTTCTTACAGGATAATGCGTAACTACCGGTGACACGTATTGCTTAAGATTTCTAATTCACCAAGCAGAATGCAGTGCATCATTGCCTGTCTGTTCCCTCCTTCTCTCACTTATCCAATTCACCTCTCGATGAACTGGAGAATGATGGACGCAACATGCACCGCCTGATGTTACGGTAGATCAACTTTATCTAAAATCAAAATCTAAATGTTATTTACTACTACATTGTAAAAGAAAAAAAACACATATCTCTCTTGAACAAAAAAACATGGCTGAGAAATTTCAAGAATTTAGGTCTTACACTTGAGTACGAATTGGAGATCTCGTGATGAGCGACTCTCGAATTGCTTCTACATACAGGTGCTTATCAAAATAATGGAAACACGTTAGATTTATGAAGAATCTTTTATAAATACAGTGCAGGACTGCCTCTTTGCCATGTAATACAGTTTGGATAAAGTTGCAATCGATTTATACAAGGGCGAATAGTACTTAAAGAAATATTGTACCATTTTCTATGGAGACATTGTGAAAGTTCTGGGAGAGATGCCTGGGGAGGATATCGATTCTGTATTAACCACTTTGAAATAGGCCATAACGGTTCAATTTTATTGAGGTCTGGTGAAAGTGTGGGCTAAGGTATATTCTTAATGTCATTCTCTTATTCATCAAACCATGACTGGACAAGTCCCGTCGATAAGTGCATTTATCATTTTGGAAAATTTCGTCTCCTGCAGGAAAAATGTTTACATCATAATATGCACCTGGTCAGCTAAAGGTTATCGATGTTTCTTCCCAGTGATCTTTTGTTTCAGGGTTACGATTGGCCCAGCAAATAATCATGACATGGTTTCTGGTATCTTGACAGATCCACCTCCATGCTTGACAGTTAAAAGAAGAGATTCACAAACATACGCTTATACAGGTATCTTCCAAACTTGCACCTGGCCCATTATATTGAAAAAATATGAAATAGGATTCGTCAAACAATATTAATTTCTTCCATTTATCAATCAACCAGGTCTCGTAAGTGTGACGCCCCGGTATACAGCGTTGGCGTTAACGTCTCTGACAAATGACTTGGGAATTGCTTCTCTGGCGTACATGTTCCGTTTATGAAGGTTTCTTCTAACTCTAATCAATAGCTCTAGAGCTCGGGGGCTCAACCTTTTCTCTGCTGGGCCGCATATATATGTTAGATATTTCACGCGGGTAGCAACATGAGGATAAATGAGGGGGAGTGGAGAGAGAGATGCTTTAAGACCCATATAACATTGGAAATTTAAAATGTGGGAAATTGATCAAAATATTATAACACCTGTTTTTTTAAGCATTTAATAAACACTCCTTCACAATTTCTGTATCAGTAAACGGTTTCATATAATTACCAATAATATAACAAATTTCATTGGATGCCTTTATTACCGCTGTTATATTACCACTGACAAAACACTTTGTTGCTGCTTCAAAGATTATTCTAGAAAGCCTATTTATCACCTCTTGAAAGAGATATTCGAAGAGAAGGGTCATTGAATGGTTAATGTTTATTGGTACTTTTTAAACACAGCACTTTCGGGATAAATCAAACAATTACTGATTTATGTTTGTTTTTCACTGCAAAATAGTCAACCTCCCAATCGTCTTGAAACGATACATTTTCTTCGAATATTTTTCACTTACGAGATATGAAAAATAGTTAAAAATTAGTTCTACCCATAAAATTGTCGCTACTCCACTGTCGTCTGCTATCACTAACCATAACCGTTCCAAATAGAAAAAGAATATTAATTCGTACCCGTACGACACCGAGGCTGATTGAGTTCTGTTGTCACTTTTGGTGCATTTTTTCTCTTTTTAGTCATTAAAATCAGCTTCAGTAAAGGTTGGTTTCTTTCATTGAACTTCTCTTTCCGTCCATTATTTTGCTTTGATGAGATTGTCTTGCAACGCTGTGAGTATGCTTCTAGAAACACCTAAAAGTAGGGTTGTTTGAGTCATACCTACTATAACAAGATGGGCTCCTACAATTTGTTCTCAATGAAAATCTGAGAGATCCGTCATTTTACGCCTTTAAAAAAATCTGAAAATTGCAGAACTTCAATAAAGTTACCATTACTACCAGAATATATAGATTTCTATTTATGAAAAAAAAACTAGTAGCTATTATTCACAGATCTTTCCATTATTTTGATAACCTCCTGTATATATATCGTGGACTGCGTGTCTCGTGTGGTGGACTCAGGGCTGTTGTGTCACGAGTTCGACCCAAGTACTACTGAATACTTGCTGTGTAAATGAGGTCGATGCACTTTAAATATGTCAAGGTTTAAGCGCTCTCCAGTTGGTGCGGTGTGGAAATTAAACGATGAATATGCTAGATCAGGTTTCTTCATCGTCACTTGACCATGGTTCAATTGACGAGTTCCGTTGCCAATAACCCTCGTGCAGCTTTACAATGTTACGTTAATACAAATCTTACTCCCACGAAATAAGGGCCTAATAATCCCTCTTTCAACTAGAGTTGAATCATGTTTACCATTTGATTGAAACACTTTCTGAAGGATTTTTTTATTATTAAATTGTTTTTAAATATGGGTTTACACTTCTTAAATCAAGAGTGAGGTATAATTTTTTTTTATAATAAACAGAAAGGGTAACAAAATTCTTAAGATGATTGATTCATTGGAAATAATTTTAGTTTCACATGTCATCCAAATATAAAATTATTTTTGAAATAAATTATAATCCGAATTTAAACAATATCACTTTTATTGGCACATTAACTGCGCAAGTATAATAAATATCCATCAGGGATCATTTATTAGGTGTAAAGAGAAGTTCTGCCACGTTTTTTTTCCAAAGGTAAAACGAATTTTTCTTTCACATTTTATTTAAAAGTTAATCTAATATATAATGTCCTTTATCAGTTACAAATGTCTGTCAGCGTTCTGGCACAGTTCCTCTAACCCTCTGGAAAAGAAGTTCTCTGTTTTGGGGGAAAAGTATTCTTCCACTGCCATTTGGACAGCCTCATAATTTTTATATTTATTTCCATCAAGATAGTTTTGCAGCAACCTGAATAGGTGATAGTCCGATGGTAAAAAGTGTTTTTTTTCAGGTATAGAAGTTTAAGTTGGCATTACTTTCCAAGATGGCGACCGATTTAACAGCTGTGAAGTGATTTATTCTCAGTTAGGTTTGGCAATTCATCAAAACGTTCATCAAGCAAGGCGTAGATTCGTCGAATGGGCCCAAAACGAGATTGCCCTTGTTCCCGATTTTCATAAGCGAATTTTGTTTAGCGATGAAGTGCACTTCTGGTTGAATGGCTACGTCAAAAAACAAAACTACCGCATTTGGAGTGAAGCTAATCCACAAGTGTATGTCGAAACACAGTTACATCCAGAAAAACTGACTGTTTGGTGCGCTTTATTGTCTGGTGGTATCATTGGTCCGTACTTCTTCAAAAACGATGAAGGCCACAACGTTACAGTCAATGGTGATCGGTATAGAGCCATGATTACTAACTTTTTCATTCCTGAATTGAACAATCACGATGTCCAGGAGCTGTGGTTCCAACAAGACGGCGCAATATGTCACACAGCTCGCGCCACAATCGATTTATTGAAAGACACGTTTGGTGACCGCCTAATTTCACGTTTTGGACCTGTGAATTGGCCTCCAAGATCTTGTGATTTAACACCGCTAGACTATTTTCTGTGGAGCTATGTAAACTCATTGGTCTATGCGGATAAGCCACAAACGCTTGACCATTTGGAAGACAACATTCGCCGTGTTATTGCCGATATACGGCCACAAATATTGTAAAAAGTCATCGAAAATTGGACGTCCAGATTGGACTACATCCGAGCCAGCCGTGGCAGTCATATGCCAGAAACCATATTTAAAATGTAATGCCACAAGATTATCTTTCGAATAAAAAAAATTCATGTCAATCGAATAATACATCGATGTTTTATTGCAATACAAAGTTCTATACCTCTATAAAAACACCCTTTATAACATTAGGAGTATATGTCGGTTGAAGTAAAATTTCCCTAACCCTACTATGCAATTTTTTATGCAGCGTTTCTTTCCAAGCGCAGTCTAGCATTGTCATGATGAAGAATCATACTTTTTTGTTGGCTAAACATGGACGTTTGTGTTGAATTCTTTATTGAAAACATCAAGCTACGAACAGGAATGACCATTTCATTTTCTTCCAGCAGTTCATAGTGCGCTATACCATCGCTGTCTCACCAACAGCACAACATAACCGTCATCTATTGCACGCCAGCTTTGGATGTGGGTGGTCTACCCTTTGATAACATATGCTGTTTCTTCTAACCACGTGTTTATACACTATCATCTCCAGTCACCAAGTGATCCAAAAACGGTGCCCTTCTGTGATGAGTAAAATTTGAAGAACAAATCGAAATTCTGTCCATTAAATTTTTTCCGCTTAATTCGTGTGTGGCACACAAACACAGAGTTTAGATACAAAATCAAGCTTTTTATTGTTGTCCAAAGTAGTAGTCTGACGAATTCCAAGATAATTATCAATCTTCAGGAAATTATCCCGAATTGTAGCAGAAATAAATTGCCGGATCAATGTAAATCTACGTTTCTCAAACTGTGGGGCACACGTCTCTAAGGGGGGGGGTACCCCCACTTAGGGCGCGCGTGCATATCGAAAAGTCGAAAACATATGGTTATTTAAAAATATACATATATTTATTTACGGAAAGGAAGCAAAACAAAATGCATTCTAAAATAATAAAAAAATACATTTACACTGATGTAATACACTTATAAAAGTATTTGTACTGTTCGATGTATGATAATAAATTTAATAATAGCAATACTGGAGTTTTAATAATTTTTGTACTATAGTTAAACAATTCTGTAAGTTTAAGAACTTGTTTAATAATTACCGGTCACCCCATAGGCTGGTGACATACGAAATTATGTACAAAATTAGATATTTTATTATATTGATACATTTTATCCAGTTTGTAATTGAAGTTGTATCTTAGCTTTTTAGAGTCAAAGTATATTATTGTTGAATTCAATGCATTGTTATTGTTTGGAAGGGGGGCTTAATGAAAATTACGATTAAATATTGGGTCGTAAGTATTGAAAGTTTGAAAAGCACTGATATAAGTATATAAATCAGTAAAGTTACCTTAGAAATGACAAAAAAGAACTAGGATAGCTTCTATGTAATATTCGAATCTTTGTAGTATTAATTTATATTGAAAGAATATTTCTACAATATAAATTCAATAAATTAAATTGAAGATTAGTTAAAGAAATTTTTAATTTTCTATTCAATTCCATAATCTTATAATTGTGTTTTTCAAACTATGGGGCACGAGCATATGAAAAAGTCGAAAGCAAAAGATTATTTACAAAATTATTAATTTACTAAAAGTAAACAAAATACATTTCGATATGATAAAAAAACTAAATTAACATTTGCACTGATATAATACACTTATAACTGATCAATACTGCACAGTTAATTTTATATAGCATGACTCAAGGTTAAAAATGGCGTATCGGTACCCAAGTTTGGCATTCCAAATCTACTTCCCCTCACATCGATAGGTCGGTCCATGGCACCCGCCTAACTATGGCTTTCCAGAAATGATAGTCTCCTTAACGTGGATAAACTCACAGTGATTAGCATCTCTCCCCCTAGAGTAGCAGTGTCCATTATTGGCGCAGATGCTGTAAGTATGTTGTTCTTCAAAATAATGACTTGAGTCTATGCCCTTGCACCTTAACCCTTTTAGCGGCTGTTGCTGTCTGTGGTTAGAACGGCAATAATTTACGCAAAATCTATCACAAAGGACAAATTACAGGTGGAGAACCATCGCTTGTTGCGAAAGATATTTTTACAGATAGGGGATAAGTATCTCAATTCGCGGCGTTGTTGTTCTATTGAGAATATAATTTAAGGAACAATGGTTTTTGTGCTCGGTTACTGTACTGTAAATATTGGAGAATTTGAATGATTTCAACTATATAATTGCAATAAGAAACATATTTCAAGATTTAAGAATTGTGTATTAAATTAAAAAGGGGAATATTAATTTCTTTAATAGATTCTAGATTTTATAATTTCTCTAAGGATTTGATTAACTGTTTCATATAATGTTCCTTCATGGAATTAACTTTTGATGTGATATGATATGATACATTCATACATACAGGGTATCTCGAAACTTAACTTCAAGCAGGCGTGGGGTGAATCTTTCTTTCAATAAGTAATATTACACAAATACTTGGTATTACCTTAAATATTGATTATCTGTTTAATTTTTTAAGTAAGTAAAATAAAACAGAAAATATGTTTATTTCTATATGACATGTTAGTCTGATAACATTTCTCATTTATCTATCATAAAAATTGGTTTAGTTGTGACGTGAATTTTTTGTTGGAGTATATGTCATGTACTGGAGTGATAAGGTTTTCTTTACTGATAATCAGATTTGTATTATTGATGTTGTTATGGTTGTTTTGACGAGGAATCTTTGTATTGATAATACTCCAATTATATTGTACATTTAGACAAAAACGTAAATAAACATTTGGAAGATACTTAACGAAACATATAGCACAAAAAAGACACACGCGGCGCTTTTACATGACGAGGACAAGAATCGGGGTGAATTTTCCAAAATCTCGACTTTTATATGAAACACAGTCTGGAAGTTCCAAAACTCACATGACTTCAATGTTCGGATCTTTTGATCGTACGAGGTGATTACATATGGTAGTGTTTCTCAAACTGTGGGTAACCCTGCGAGGGGGTGCGAGCATATTGAGAATAAAAGGTTTTAAAAAATGATTTTTTGGAATGAAGTAAAACAAAATGCTTTCTGACATAATAAAAATACACATTTACATTGATATAATTTATTTTTATCATCTGGTGGTCATCAAAAATAAAAGATTCCACTTCAAACGCTTATTAGCTATCTTTGATCCGATGACTAAAAAAAAAAAGGCATTTTGTTTTCTTTACTGTAATCCCACGATGAAAGATTTTTTTTATTACGTTTCTTTTAACCCCTAAAATACTATTTTTGATTATCATATATTTCACCTCCAAACTTACTGGTATGTTTCACTCCATCCCTTTTTCTTTTAGAAAAGTTGTAAATGTAATATTTTCTGTTACTTTTTTCCCATGTGAATGAGTTTTATGGTAAATGGATAAGTGTACTGAGCACTTTGAAGGATTATTTGGCCAAGATGTATTTTTATCAGTATTCTGAAACATATAATGCATAATGAAAAATGTTTTACACTTATAATTTTTAGAACATGCTATACTTTTCCCCATGAACAAGTTTGTGGTTTTTATTGCTGTGTTGAACGATTTATTATGGTTTATAAATGTAAATGTGCAGAATATAAAAAATGGGCATCTGTGATCGCTATTGAAGGAAGTTGAAAATGATCAAACAATTGAAGAATCTGCTGAAATAATGCATATTAATCAAGATAGCGAAAGTAAATATGAGAAAAGTGATAGACATGAAACGTTTGAGTTGAATTGAAATATTCAAATGCTGCCTAAAGAAATCTATGAAGAAAGCTATGAAGCCATAAATGTAGCACTTCACCTTGTCTAATAGACACAAGGAAGAAAAAGTTCAAATTGCTATTTGTAGATAATCAAACGACACCAAAACTACAATAACGTGAACAAAATATGACAGTTTTGCTGGAAAATTACGTTAATGTACTGTTAGCGAAAAGTGTCTGAGATTTATGTCCTTTATTACGGACAAGCACATTTAGTTAGCACATTTTATGTAGTTTTATTAGATTTTTTATTAAATTATCAAAGAAAAATTTAAAAGTCTTTGAAAGTAGGTAAGTATATTTTCTCTCAATTAAATTATTCACTGGAATTGTAATTCTTATCGTGTATAGTAAAAATAATTATGAAATAAATTATAGTTTTAAAACAAACTAAATAACACGCTTTTATAGTGAATCGAACAAAAAAAGTAAAAAGAAATTAAAATATATATTACTTAAAAGTAATATATACAAAATTTAATACGTATCTTGTTAATTTGTATGGTTTATAATTATGATCGTATTGTAGCTTTAGCGCCAAAAAGTGCATTATTGTTGCATTCAATGCATTATTACTATTTTGGGGGGCGATAAAAATTATGATTGAAACTTGGGCGGCCAGGAGTGAAAGATTGAGAACCACTGACATAAGGTGTAATCGAAAAAAATCTGAGTACTTAATTTTTTGCGGTGTTAAAGTTCTGATGACATCCTGTTAGATGAGTAAGTTCACAGTAAATTATTTACTCGAAAGTCCTGGAAGGTCTGGACCTTTACAAATCAAAAACTTAGATGATGAAATTAATGTTAATTATTACATACATATGCACATAAATATTATAAAATACAAAATTGATGTGTATAATTATCTATAACTGAAAATAAAAAAAAACAGTATGCTATTTCTTCTACAAACTTTCTTACGAAAACCCAAGAGATTCACAAATTGAAGTTCAAAGCCTTTTCCATTAAAGGGACATTCATTCAAATCAAATTTCCCCTTCTATTTTTACATCAGTAAATCGATATATAATTTTTTTTTCATCCCAAAACTTGAAAAAGAAAAACCATTGCGAAAAAATTCCCACAATCTTCCAGTCACTTCTTTTCTTTCAATCACGTATATCGAGATATCCCATCCAATCCCGATCTAGATTAGGACGGTTTCCTTGTGGAAATGTCTGCGGAAATCATCATCTCGCCTTAACTAATTCGATCACGATATGCCCAGGGCGCACCGTTTATGCTGTGATTAGAGATACCGTCGCCGAATGTGGCAACAGCACCAGGAATTAATATGTGTCCAGTTCTACGATTGCCCCTGGCTAGATCTACAGATAGAAACATCAGCGTCCATAAAATGAATCATTAGGATTTGAATTGATTGAGTTTTGAGAACTGTTGATTATCCCTTGAATAGCTTAGAAAAAGTATTTTTAATGTCAGTCAGTGATGACTTATCTTCATTGTCACATTTATAGCAAAAGCCATTCTACCTTCCTACATACAGAAAAATCGCTTAACACGAAATTGAAGGGACATAAATACTTTTTCATGTTAAAAAAATTTTGTTTTTAAAGAAATTGCAAAAAAAAAAAAAAACCAAAAAAAAACATATACCAACAAAATTAAGTTAATTAGAGTTTATTTTATTTACATAGATATGTATATATTTAATAAAAATCAATAAAACAAAAGCATTCACAATTCTTTACAGAAATTTAATACAAAATTTTCAAATATTTGAAAAAGAAGACATGTATTGTGTTTTTGGAAAATAATCGGATATTTTTCTTTGCATTGTTTTTTCAGCATCAAACTGTCAGCAAATTTTTCGATATCATCCATTTTGTTATTAATTTCACCATTGGAATGTGCGTCTAAATAACTACGCATACCTCTCATGACGTTCCTAATTTCGCATGATGTAGGAACAGGAGCTGCAATATTTATTTGTCTTTCATCATCGAAATCTGTCTCAATGATATTTTTTGAGCTTTGAACAAACTCCAAAATGTCCTTGCCTACTTTACTTAGGGCTGTACACCAGTGTTTCTCAAACTGTGGGGCGTGCCCTCCCCTTGGAGGAGCGTGATAACTCTACAAGGGGGCGCGAGCCTATTGAAAAGTCGAGAACAAAAGATTATTTAAAAAAATTATTAATTTACTGGAAGTAAACAAACAAAATACATTCTGACATAATAAAAAATAAAATACTCATTTACACTGATATATTACACTTATAAACATATCAGAGCTGCACAATGCATTTTATAATTAATTCAACAATTCTAAGTTAAAAACAAGTTTATTAATTCCCAGTGACCCCATGGGTTTGTCATACATGTAATTTATAACAAAAACTAACACTTATCTTGATAATTTTTGTGCGGTTTATAATTAAACCTTGACTGACGATCATAAGTTTCGTGATTCGCTTCTCAATGGCAACCTTTTCCACGTAAGCCCACGTATCTGATGTATTCGGGGAGGGGGGAGGAATAAAGGAGCAAAAATAATCTGGAATAAGTAAATCCTACGCAAACATTGTCAATGTCCTTTTATTGCATTCCAAAGTCTTGGAATAATTTTACGGATAGCAATGCACAGAAAAAATCGTACTTCGGAAAGACGTATATATACGTCTGGAGAAATAAAGGCTTTGGCTTAGAGAGACGTTTATATACACGGGGGTTAGGAAGTTAAAGTCGTATCGTAGTTTTAGCGTGAAAGTATAGTATTATTGAATTAAGTACATTGTTATAGTATGGGGGGGGCGATGAAAATAATGATTGAACATTGGGTCGCAAGTATTGCAACTTTGAGAAGCACTGCTGTACACACATTATCATCATCTACTGCAATGAATTTTACCAACAATACAATAGAGCAGTCTAGCCCGACATTATTTTCCGTATTTTGTTCATTACCAAAAGGGAAATTTTTTTGTGTTAATTGATCTTCGTTCCGTGTAAAAAGGGGAAAATGCTTCAAAATACATAGTCGGGGCAGCTGTATTATTTCGGGTTAACCGATATTTCGTCTTAAGCGTTTTCGCGTTAAAAGTATTTCACTGTATCTCTTATTTAACTGCCTTTGAAATTTCATTCAAGCTTCATATTTATAAAAACTCGAATTCATAATTCAATTTGTAGAAAATATATCGGAATGCAATTTGGTAACACACACACACACACACACACACACATATATATATATATATATATATATACTGGTGTGCAAAAATTAAGGACGAAGTCGAAAAATTAGCATATCAGCTGAACGAAGAGGCAGAGCGGTCAGAAAGACCAATCAGGAGATTAAGTAAGGTGATATACGGTAGCAAATGCGCAGATATGCAGGTAGACGTAATGGGGGAGTGTCTGAGTAGTATAAAGCCTGTTGTCGGTGTAAGATCAGTATTTCTGGCAAAGAGATTGCACGCCGTATAGCAGTTAAAATCACACCGAGTTGCTGCCTCAGCGAGAAATGGGGAATAATCAATCTGTTAGACGACATCTGGATGCTTTTACCCGAGGTCGAATCATTGGGAAGTTGGAGGAAAGCCGCAGTGTAACAAGTGTGGCTGCAGAGTTCGGAATTGCTCACAGCATCGTTTCACGACTTTGGAGACAATTTCAAAGTACAGGAACAGCTATCCGGGGGTTCAGTAGTAGTCGTCCACGAGGAACTACACCCGCAGATGACCGGTACATTGTCTTACAGGCCAAAAGAAACAGGCGGCAGACAGCGGGAGAAATCGCTAGACACACGACACTGGCGACTGGACGACTGATATCGCGTTTTACCGTGGCCAGAAGATTGCACGGTGGTGGTCTGTTTGCACGACGCCCTGTACGGTGTGTACCTTTAACGCCTGCCCATCGGAGAAGGCGTTCTCTGTGGTCAACGGGAACACTGGAAATGGAAAGACAATGAATGGGGACGAGTACTCTTTACAGATGAGAGCAGATTCAGTTTGAGTAGCGATTCTCATCGCATACTCATCTGGAGAGAGCGGGGAAACCGCAATCATCCCTCGAACATCATTGAAAGGGACAGGTATGGAGGTCGCTTTGTTCTCGTTTGGGGAGGCATCATGCTTGGTAGTCGTACAGACCTTCACATCTTCGACGCAGGTTCAGTCAACGGGACCCGTTATTGTAACGAGATTCTTCTTCCATATGTGCGTCTTTTTAGAGGCGCTATAGGTCTGCAGTTCCTTTTCATGGACGACAATGCACCATGTCATCGCACAGTAGCTGCCGAACAGCTCTTAGAGAGTGAGGATATTGAACGTATGGATTGGCCGGCATGATCTCCGGATCTCAATCCCATCGAGCATGTATGGGAATTTCTAGGCAGACGCTTGGCAGCTCGTACCTTACCACCAGTAACGATTCGGGAGCTTCGATTTGCGCTGCAAGACGAATGGGCAGCAATGCCTCAACAACTCATTGACATCCTCATTCTCAGCATGGGCAGACGCTGTGAAACCTGCCTAGCAGTCAGGGGAGATCATATCCCCTACTAAAGACCGGATGTTTCTTGCTGGACACCCATCACAGGGATGTTTCGGCCTTCAGTCGCATTGCGCTCCATGCTACTTTTTCAATCAAGCTTCTTTTTATCCCTCCGATTTCTCTTTTAGTAAGTGTTGCTTACATTACACATGTCCTTACGTATTGGGGATCTTACAATATTAAATGTGTTGATTTGGAAAGCTTTTGTACAAACTTATATTCAAAAAAACCGCCTCGTCCTTAATTTTTGCACACCTTTATATATATATATTACAGACGAATCACACACACACTAACACAAATTCATTTTGAATATGCATTCACACAATTTTGTTTAAAGTGTTTGAATAATTTTAAAACCATTTAATCAAAAGGCTTCAATTCTATGGAATATTTTGTAAATAAAAAGTTTATTTGCCAATTTTTAATTTCTTGTTTATAGTCTCAGTTAATTGATTAAAAACTTAATGGATTAACAATCAAACAAATAATCACTTCCAGATTTAAATCAAACAGAGCTTTAGCCAAACTATTCCAATTTAAAAAAATAATTTCATAGAACTTTTTTATGGAATGAGAGTGAAGGTTCATTAATGTAGCATTATAAAGCAACACACAAGGGCTATTGGCGACTGGCCTCAGATTTAATACTTATCAGACCCTCTACAGCGACGATACTCATCCTGCAGCCAACCGAGCCTTTGTAAGTGGCCCGGTCATGGCCCCTTGCTCTGAGAAATTTACTTATTTAAGAACATTGTATTAAAAATTTTGTCAGAAATTTTTATTTAAAAAATCAGATATATCAATTTTGCTTTTTGCTGTCCGTGTCGTACGGGTACGAATTGATATTCTTTTTCTATTTGGAACGGTTACTGTTAGTGATAACAGACAACAGAGGAGTAGTGGCAATTTTATGGGTGAATCTAAAATTTTTAACTATCTTTTATACCTTGCAAGAGAAAAAATATTCGAAAAAAATATATCGTTTCAAGACGACTGAGAGATTGACTATTTTGTAGTGAAAAGCAAACATGGATGAGTATTTGTTTCATTTGTAACGAAAGTGCTGTATTTAAAAAATACCAATAAACAGTAATCATTTAATGACACTTTTCATCGAAGATCTGTTTCAAGAAGTGATAAATAAGCCTTTTTGAATAGTCTTTGCAACAGCAACAAAGTGTTTTGTCAGTGGTAGTATCACAGAGGAAACAAAGACATTCTATGAAGTTTGTTAGATTATTGGTAATTATATGAATCTGTGTACTGAGGAAGGAGTGTTTCTTAAATGTTTCTAATTTAGTGTTAGTGACATAAATAAAAAATAATATAAAAAATAATTCTAAAAAAATTCAAAACAGAGAAGTTACAATATTTTGATTAATTTTTGCACACTTTAAATTACCAATGTTATCTTGGTCTTAAAGCATTTCTCTCTCCACCTCCCCCATTTTTCCTCATGTTGTGGCCCACGTGAAACAAAGAACATATGTATGCGGCCCAGCAGAAAAAATGGTCGGTACCCCTGCTCTACACGGTGGGTTTTCAATGGCCCTAACACTCGAACTCCTGACATGTCGTCCATGAGCTCGTAACTATGGCCACCAAGCTACACCTGCCATTTTCGCAATGGGAAAAGTAATTGAAAAGGTATATGACATCATTATATATATATATATATATATATATATATATATATATATATATATATATATATATATATATATATATATTATATATATATTTTAAATGAGCCATATTTCAGTTTTCTTTTGAATTATTTCATAAAGTTATTCTTTTTCTATGTACTGTAATGGCCACCCTACGACTTCCATTAGTGGGGGGAGAGTCGGAAGGAAGATTAGTGGTATTCAAAATAACTACTATTTATCCACAGTCATCTATGAAGACACAAATTCTACAACCCAAGCTAAGAAATGCACTAACTACTAAATATGGAAGGCAATAGCGATGTAGATGAGATACTAGAAGACTTAATAAATCGGATCACTTACGCAGGCAATACACCTTCTAGTTCCAAGCGACCTAATCCAATTTAATCCTTAATTGACCAAATCGTCAATCTTAATATTACACAAATAAGCTACGAAGTACTCACGCCTGACTTCACATTAATCGATCACTGCTATCCGTTAGCAGTCTAACCTCTCTCTCTCTCTTGAAATTTTAAGTTTTATATAAAAGTCTTAATTTATGTACTCACATCTTCTTTTTCGGGAGAAGGTTTATAATAGAATATTTTTTACAGACCCAATATTCTTCAAGGGGATTATTAGTTGAGGATTAGTAGTTCGTCACAGTACTACTTAGCAAATTCAACTTTTTAAAAAATTTAAGCAAGTTTAACTGATGTGCTATCTTTAATGCTATAGCTGAAGTTTCTAAAAACTTCAGTAAAGTAATACTACTTTAGTACTACATTACTGCTGGGTACCACTGTGTACTACAATAAAGTCCTGAAACTAAAGTGTTACAAAAAGTAAAGTGTAAATCGCATTACATGTAGTTATACTCTTGTAGTAAATAACTTAATACTAATTGCATGAGTGCCTGGAAAAAAAGTAAAGTTTTACTTAAAAAACTACTCCTCATACTCACAAATTGTATATAGTTGACTTACACAGATTTCTAATAAATTCAACTAATTGTCTAATACCAATTATTTTCATAAACAACAATATGCTTAGTGTATTTGTATATTTTCAGTTATATATCACTCGCACCAATCAGGTCATTCATTTCAAGGAGCCAGCACTGAGGTAAGAAAACAATCTGAATAAATGTAGTCATGAGATTTCCTTGTGTTTTTTCCCATCAGAAGCATTCATAAAAGAAACAAAAGCATATTAGGAAAACGTTACTTGAGTGCTTGTCTACCAGGATTACGGGAAATCCCCCTTTTCGTTTACAAATTAATAAAGACTTCTCTTAGATGGGGGTGCTCTTTTTTATAGCTTCTTACGCACGCTGCGTTTGACAATTGATGGGGGAACTTGGAAACCTTTTGTGTTAAGTGTTTTTGCAGAAATGGACCATCGAAAATAAATACTGGGTACTATATTATGCATGTCATTGAAAAGTAATTCATTTTATCAACGATTCATTAATATTTTAGACTTAGCTATACATAGGCATATATATATATATATATATATAAATACTCAGGAACATTCAAAATAACGACTCAAGAAGAAAGCATCGGATTGAAATGAAATTTAACACACATAATGACACAGAGGAGAGATTCACTTGATCTCAAAAACAAGACAATTAAACAAATACAGGGTGTGCAACGACACAAATACTGGGCAACTTCAATAGCGCGTTGGACCACCTCCAGCTGCAATAAATGCCGCCACATGGTCCGGCATTGAGTTGATTTGACACCTTATGTTGTTCTGAGGCAGATGGGCCCACAAATCTTGAACAGCCAACTCTAAACCATGTAAAGAGTGACGCGATGGCGTGTGCCATTTTAGCTGATCCCACACGTGCTCTACAGGGGACAAATTGGGAGAGCGGGCCGGACATGGGAGAGTCTGAAAATGACGTAGGAAGTCTTGAGCAACTCTTACTGTATGCGGAAGAGCATTATCTTGCTGGAAAATTGCCCCTGAGAGACCATTTACGAAAGGTCCTACATGAGGTTGAAGAATATCATCACAATAACGTTGACCCGTTAAGGTTCCACGCATCACAATTAAAGTGGACTGGCTATCATAGGTTATGGCCCCCAGACCAATACACCAGCTGTGTGCGGGCAGTGTGACATAGAGCAGTGTGGGGGGAATTGTACCGCTCACCAGGGTGCCTCCACACCCGTACACGGTTATCATCTTTCCCCAAAACTAACTGGGATTCATCACTAAACACAACCTTTTGCCAATCTGTGACATTCCACATTAATCTGGCTTGGCACCACTGTAGATGCAGTTGCCGATGTTCCGGTGTTAAAGGGAGTGCACGGAAAGGGCACTTGGATTTAAGATTTGCTTCTGCAAGGCGTCTGGAAATAGTTTGTGAAACAATTGCTACGCCTACGTCTGCTCGTATTGTTGAACGAGTCACTGTGGGCTCCATAAGTGCTTGCCGCACGATCCTCTCTCCTCGTGGTCTTCCTGGTCGCTCCAGACCCGATTTTCTGCGCGTGGGTACCTTCTCGTGTCCACTGCTCCCAACAATTTCTAACGGCACACTCCTAACGATCCACCTGGCCAGCAACACGGTGCGTCGACCAGCCTGCAGTCATATATATAGTCCTGATCATATCCCAATGATCAGGCCTCTCTCAAACTCGCTTAACTGTGAGAAATGACTTCTAGCACGTTTACCTGGTATGTTTCGCTTACTTAAGTGTTCTACAATCGGCGGGTAATCGTCAAGTTTTATCTTCGAATTTGCGCTGGCTTATATAGCACCCTCTTCCTGATTGTAGCGCCACCTCGGCGTGTATGAGCATGCGTATTGACACAAAACTTGGATCATTTACATATCACATTATGCTGTACTTATTTGCAAAGTTTCGCGATTGTACTCAGCTTCCTTCTTGGGTCGCTATTTTCAATGTTCCTGAGTGTATATATATATATATAGCTATACATATAAGAAAATTATTATAATAGAAATATTTAATATTTTCCATAAAAGAGAATGCTTTGAAAAAGTATATCCTTTTTTTTCCAAAAAATTCATTTTTACAGAAGTAATATTCTTAAAATTTTTATATGTATATTCTAATTCAAATGACGCTACCCCCCCTTCCCCCCAAAAAAAACTGCCACCAATTTTTCACTTTTGAAAATTTACGGTACCGAACGTTGTCAGAAACTTAAATATTCTTGAAATTTTGTTTTGGTTCATATATACATGACGAGCAACAGCTTTGTATTTTTGTGAGGCATTTTTCCTCCAAAGTTTAAGATAGATTGTTCTGTACCACACACACACACACACACACACACACACACACACACACACACACACACACACACACACACACACACACACACACACACACACACACACACACACACACACACACACACACACACACACACACACACACACACACACACACACATATATATATATATATATATATGGTTACTGTCAGTGACCATAATTTTGAACATGTATTCTAAACATTACTATAAAGATGCACTTTGCTACGATCTTGTAAAATTGTTGATAATGTTTTTTTTCCCACTCATGTCTTATTTTTATGTGCTTGTGTTTCTATGCATCACTTCCATTCATATATTCCAAAACAAACGGTAATTATTTTACCAAAATGTACTCCTTTTCCAAATTTGCCCAGTAATTTTAGAATTAGACTTATTGATGCTTTCTCCAAACTTTAGAACTTTGTGGACCACCAAAGGTGCAATTTTATATTTGGCGAACCATTCATATGTGATTGACTTCTATATGGTGGACAAATGCTTCTCAAACTCTCAATGTTAGTGAGCCAGTTTTCAATCATATTTACCATCTGCCTTCTTCCATATAATGGCAATATATCAAAAGCAATTATAATGTACTTTTACGCAATAGCTGCAATGCAACCAAATTTGTAAGCCATATAAATTATCAATATACGAGGTGTGACAGGAAAAAAAACGAAACTAAGTGTGTAGCTGGAAAAAAGAGTGGAGTTGGCAGTAACTGTTTGGGAGATGTCATCCCACAAACCTCTTCTATTTATATGGCGAATTTCAACTTAACCAATCACGCCAGTTGGGAGTACTGTGTTATTGAGTAAACTTGTACAACTGCATTCTGCCGGGAAAATGTTTAATGTAAAAACTTAACAGAGCGAATCTACATCAAGTTCCTCATGAAACTTGAAAATCAGTTACGGAAACGTTTCAAATGTTAACTGAGGTTAATGAAGATAAAACTTTGTTTCATGCATGCGTGTTCGAATGGCATAAGAGGTTTCATGGGGATTGGACTGTGTGGAAAACGATGAACATGCTGGACGCCCAAAATGAGCGATTACAGATCAAAACATTATCAAAATTCTTGACGTGATCTGGTGTTTAAGAGTTTTTGCAGTGACGGAGTTGGTTAACTTTGAAAGGGAAAATGTTCGATGCTTTTGAAATGACAAATTACACATGAGGAAGCTTTATGTGAAGGTTGTGCCAAGGCTTCTATAACTATATTGTAACTTGGTTACGCTTCTGTTCATATTTCTATATCATTGAAAAGGAGCCTCTCAAAAAGCAAAAACAAACCGATAAGGCAGCGCTTCTCAAACTGTGGGCAAGCCCCCTTAGGGGTGCGTGATAAGCCTAGGAGGGGGGTGCAAGCATCTTGGAAAGTTTAAAACAAGTCATTATTTAAAAGAAATTATTAATTTATTGAAAGTAAAAAATCAAAATATACTCTAACATAATAAAAGAATAAAACAGCATTTACACTGATATAATACACTTATAAATGTATTAGCATTGCACAATGTATTTTATAACTAACTAATTAACAATGCTAAGTTATTTATAATTAATCCCTTAATTGCCAATCAAACGTTACGCTATTGGCTCCTCAATGCCACCGTTTTGCAGGTAGGTACGTTTATGTGGTGCATTGGGGGAGAGAAAGGGAATGGAATCATCAAATCCACTTAAACAAGTAAATCCTTTGTACACAATGTCAAGCTCCTTTTATTGCATTTCAAACCCTTCTTAATAATTTTATAGATAACAGTGAACAGAAAAAAATTTGCATTTCGGAAAGACGTATATATACGTTCGGGACAATTTATGCGCTGGCTGAGCGAAATGTTTATATACTCCGGTGACACTTAAGAGGTTAAAGACGTATTGTAGCGTTAGCGTCTATATGACTGAATATTGGGTCGCAAATATTGAAATTTTGAGAAACACTACGATAAGGCAAATAAGTGATATGCCCCTAATTTACCATTGTTGCAGAATCTCACTTTTAAATATCTATAAGAAGCTAGAAATTTGCAAAGCTCAGAAGGAATTTCGATAAAAGTAGTATATATATATATATATATAACTACAATTAAAGTATAATCCATATTCCATAATGTGTTTTTTTATTCGTCACTTTTTTGTGTGGGAAACTAAATCTTCCGAAAAATACAAGTATAAAAAATATCTGTCTTTCTGTAGACCATAAAAAAAGTTTTCACGGACAACCAATTGGGGACCGCTGGTTTAATGTACGAAAAAGTCAAAATCATGTAAATATCTCTGTATGTGTATGAAAAGTTATTTTGAAATTAATTTGCAGTGGTATTATTCTCTTTCACTGAGATATAATTTACTTTCCGTTTTTCTTTCGTAAATCTTTATTAATCTTTATTCATTTTGTGACTAAATAATTATTTTGTATCATTTCTCAAGGATTTGTTTGAAGTTCGAGAATAAATTTCATTCGACTGCTAATTTTATTCTTAAATTGTATAAAAACTTTCCTTATATTATTAATAAATGACACGAAAAGCATTTCTGATAAGGGTTTTTTAGTGTTGGAAATATTCCTGCATTTCATTTATAATTCATTGCAATTCCGCTTAAATCTTTGCAGTTTTAATGTTAGAATAGTAACCAAAGACGTCTTGGAAATCCATATTTAATACAAAGTCTTATAGAGAAGCAATGAAATTGAAACATTAAATTGATATAATATGCATTTTTCAAAACCAAAAAAATATGAGAACTTTTGAAAAAAATACTTGGAGAACAAGTATCTTTTAGAATATGAATAATTTGAATACATGTACAGGAATAATAAAATAAATAGAACAATCCAAAAAAATATTCGAAGGATTAATATACAAAATTAAGTCAAATATAATCACTACATTGGGAAATAATCATGTATTAATTCAGTAATTATTTTTTCAGTGATGGAACCAGTCTTGCATGTAATTTATAATTCATTGTCATTCCGCTTAAATCCTTGCAGTTTTAATATTAAAATAGTAAGCAATGACTTCTCGAGAATGGATAAAATGAAAGAAAAGAATTCTTTAAGAACAGATAGGCATACAATTTTTGATCATCATTTATTAATTAAGGTTTATTAAAAACAGTTTTTTATAATTACGTGTCAGACACACATATACGGATTTCTTTGGATTGGTTAATTTTATGGAATATTTATAAAGTAGTTTCTTCGTTCTTTACAACTCGGCTCATCTTAAATACATGTTTCTATCTTAATTTTAGAGACAAAAGGGAAATTGTTTTGAATTAATTTCATTCATTTTCTTAGATTAAATGAGAAAGTCTTACGAGATTTTAAAAATTGCAATGATGGAAATATTTTCTACTTCTTTAACGTCTTAAATAGATTACTTAATAAGCTCTAATATATTGATTCAGATTGTAGAAATTAATTTATTTACTCTTTTTAGTTTAGGGAAATGTATCTTTTCACAATAGAAATTATTCATGGGATAACCAAGGGACTAAATATCATTCATTACCTAGCTTATTTTAGAACGAAAAAAATGGCGTGTTCTTTCATTGCCTTAAATTAGTTTTTGAAAAATTATTGCTTTATTATTCGGTTGTTTAAAAAACTCATAATGAAAAATAAATTTACAGGAAAGTAGGATGCATACTATGAAATCAATTTTATTAATAAATAAGAACATTACGATTGCATTTAAGGCTGTTTTTGGTTAATGTTATAGAATAAACCCGAATTTGGAACATTTTTTCAGATATAAAAAGAAATGAAAAATTAATATGATATTCTGGCCTCACTATCCTTTATAAAGCAGAATTTTTACCATACTTCTCTTTTTTAACAGAGTTAATTCATTTTTTCTGGTATAAAATGCGTTTCGCGTTTTTTCTCATATACCGTAATGTTAAATGAGCTATGCCGTCCCGTATTCAAATGAAAAAGAAAATATTCATGGATTATTTTGAATTTTTTAAAAGCTCTATATTGTTAACAGAGATACGAGCTATAGTTCTACAAATTTCCATGGAAGTTGAGGCATATTTCTGTCTGAAAATGTGCGTCACGTTTATATATATAGTTCAAGCTCTCATATTTTTACCGAAAACAGCCTTAAAAATAACTTTATATACTGTTCATAAATATCTTATTTTAATAAGGCAGTGAAATGGAGTTATTTTCGTTAATGGAAAATTTACACAAAACAAATTGAACAAGTAAGTTTGTAAATTAGGAATAATTCACAATTCAATTAGGATAATTCAGTAGAAATTTTTTAAAAAAACTAATCTCATTATGTTTTTTTTTGTCTTCAAATAAAGAGTAGAAGGGGAGACGTTTCTTTTTTTATTGTTAAAATTATACTTCTCCTGCCACTGACAAGTATAATATATATATTTTAACCATTATTTTATAATACTTTTAAAGAAGGCAGTTTATCCTTTTTTACAGCATTTAAATTTTGAATTTATGTGATATCAAGTAATGCGAGATAAATTGGAATAAGAGAAAGCATGTTGATTTAAATCAGAGAGGGACATTAAGTCGACCGCGATGGCCAAGACAGTTTAGGGTGACCCCCTTTACTAAGACCTAAGATGTGCATGCTAAAAGAAACATGTTTATGGAACATTGTAGCCAGCTAGACTGTAAAATTGGATTTTCACAATGAATGCGTTTGTGTTTACTTAAGCAAATTATTCGGCAAATGTGTAAATGACACTTGTACCTTCACTGGAAGTGAATGATGATACTTAACTCATTTATTGCCACTACAGGGGGAAAAATGGATCACTGCGATGCTATCCGTAGAAACAAATTTTTTATACACGTCGACTGAAGGAGAGAATAAATGTGGCTGAGCACTTTTTCCCGCAATAGCACGGGATTGGTTACTGAGGCATCAACTCTCACCTCGGACTTCCACGGGATTGGTTTCTCGAGTTGCTGCCATGTCTCGCGATGGCGCAAGAATTGGAAGCGATCAAGTGTAAGTAGAAAACATCAGTTTCAGATTCATCGGTTCACGTGTATTCTCTGTTCGCTGCATCTAATATCTCCATGCTCCAAGGTCTAGGAGTCACTTATAGTTGTTCAAACGTTCAACTTGGCAATTTCCTTTAAATTGTGTTTTTGCAGTAAAAGTAGTGATCCGTCATGTTTTAAAAGAGGGATTCACTATCGAAAATAAGTGTTATGAAAAGAAAACATACAATTTTAATACAGAATAGCCACAAATACACCTCTCAATGGACCGTAGCATCATAAAATCATTAGAACTAACCCTTACCTTGGAAAAGTCCACCAACCCCTGATTTAAAGAATTCAAAAAATCTATTCCATGCCTATTATAATAACTGAAATACCTAAAATAATATGAAATGGATATGAGCGTCTTGATTGATGCCTCGGAAAAGTAATTTACTCTTAACAGCAAATGAAAAGTGACAAAGGAAGCTGAAATAAAAAAGAGCTGAAATGATATGATGATATAAGAATAATTTGATCTTTAAACATAGAATTTGTGAAATATGGGATCAGGCATCCAAAATGTTCACATTTATGCAGATCTCTTATACCAGGGATAAATAATGAAGATATAAATACCATTGTTATAATTCATGTGTAATTCAAAGTTTTAAAAATGCATTAACATTAATCCAAAATTTGTTAGTATTTAAAAATAGATATACAAGGATAGATAGACAAGATAGACAAGAAGACAATAGATAGACAAGGTGTGACGATTAAATTCTAGGACTACGCATGCCCTAGACTAAACCCTTAACTTCCCACGGTTGCATTTCTGCAATATATGATTAATTTTTAACAGAATCAATATTTTTTTTAATTACCTACAAATCACTTATCTTAGGAATAAAGATTACTGCAACGAAATACATGCTGATTTTGTCACTAGATCGTATCAATTTTTTTACAAAAATCATAACAATTATAAAAATCTCTGATGCCTCAAGAACTGTGTTTTTGCTATAAAAATAATCCCTGATATTTTATGCTTCCTCTAGTTTATTGACAAAATAAATTACCAGGTAAGAAATTGAAACATTTTATGTTCATTTAAAAGTAATTTTGATTTTCGAATGAAAAAAGTTCGAAAGAAATTTCATTTTAATTACATGTTGCAGGTCTGCAACTTTGGTCATTGGTTACCATTTGGACATGACCAAAAATCGTATACTAACCCAAGAGGAAATTGATAGATATATGAATAATCCGGATGAATTAAGTGAGGATGGTCTTGAATATTCTGATGACGATGTTGATTTTTACCAGATTGTGTGTCATCTAATGAAGATTTGGATAGCAACTGTGAAAATTATTGTTGGTTCACAAAATACGATTCAGAATATAAAAAAATCCGATGATGATAATAAATTATATAGAAATATTTCTGTTCAAGAACCTTTTTTTAAATTTAACTTTTAAGAATAATAAAATATTGTCAAAGAATATTTTATGGAAAAATCGAAAACGTTTCATTGAATGAGGAACTAATAAAATTCCATGGAGATGTCACCCTAACAAGAGAAATTATGGATTTGGACACTCCATACCAATTTTTTAATATTTATGGACGGATGAGATCATAAGTTACACTTATGAAGAGAACAAACGACATGGTATTCAAAAGAATCCTAGTCATCTGCCAAACTATAGAGCATACTGGTCAGAAGAGCTTGGATTTGATCGAATTAAAGAGGCAATGCATCTTAAAAAATTTGAAACTATTAGATAGTATCTCCATTTTAATAATAATGATAAACATCTACCAAGAGATCATCCTAACCATGATAGGCTACATAAAATTAGACCACCCCTTTATGATGAGCTAAATATAAAAATTTTGCTTAAGTTCCTTTAGAAAGGCATCTATCGATTGATGAGCAAATATGCTCAACTAAAGTAAGACATTATATGAAACACAGTATTTACCAATGAAGCCATATAAATGGGGAATTTAAATTTTTTTTGTATTTTGTGGGATATCAGGTTTTGCTTATAAATTAGAGTTATATTCAGGCCAAGAAAATAATGAAAAGTATAGACAGAAAAGGTAACCAGATTCAGGTGCTAGTGCAAATGTCGTAATACGATTAGCAAGAAATATAAGTCGTAATAAAAATTATACACTCTACTTTGATAATTAGTTCCAAACTGCAGGAGCTACACTTAAACTGAGTGCGAAAAGTGGAAAGTAAGACTTTGTTACAACAAAGTCAATAACCGCTTTAAAAATGTTAATTGTATGTAAGGCTACGGCAATTTATAACAATGCATATTAAAATCCTCATATAAAAAGAAGTTTTGTAATTTACAGCACTACTGCGCAATGTTGCATTTCTGCAACAAAAAAAAATTGACGGAAATTCAATTCAAAACTGCTTAATTTTCTTTTCATATTTTTCCTTTTATTATTACTTGGAAACTAGCCGATATAATTTTTTTATAGAAATTTAAAAAAAATTGCGAAGTTAAGGGTTAAGGCTTGGGGAAAAGAAGTGGGAATCGAACATAGTCGACCTTGATCCTTCCGGTGCTAGTGGCACATTATTCCATCCGTCTATCTAGATCAGTTTGTTTTTCATCCTTGTTTAAGTAAGACGTTGTTGTGTCTAAGTGCCACGATCATGTTAAACTTAAAAATCAAACTGTTTGAAATTCCTCGTAAAATTAAAAAACAAACAAACGCCAACTTAATGCTTAAAATTGTTTAAAGAAGTGTTCGGAGTCAGGGCCGGCTCTAGCAGTTTTGCCGGCCCGGACAAAAATGAAAAATGCTGCCTCTCATTCCAAAGAAAAATTATAATTAAAAAAGATAAATTGTCCATACAGATACACACCGAAAATACTTGAATAATTCTTGCGAACAAAAAAGCAGCATAACAATATTATAAATAACTTTAAGTCAAGTATAAAATAATTCTCAATTAAGGACATAATTACCTTTTATTATTTAAAAAGAGTGAAATGTAAGAGAAGGAATCGTCCATTTCAGCATGTCAATTTCTTCTAAAAAGAGTCTACTGATGCGGAGGATCACAGACGTTTATTTTAACTTATAGTACACTGCTGGCCACCGTAAATGCAACACCCTGAAGGAAGCGTGCAAATAACATAGCATTTACATCATGCATTATCAGAGGTGAGATATGCAAATGATTAGAATTTCAGCGCAGACACACATCATGTGCGCCTGTGGCGCCACCTCAAAGTGCTGTTTAAGGCTTGGAGATTTCGATGATTTCAAGTTCGGCAATTGTGTTTTTCTTGTGGTTTTTTTCAAAAAACGATCAGTTATGTCTCGTAGAAAACAGCAATCAGCTTTTGATCAAGTATCCGAGTTCGACAGAGAAAGGATAGTGGCCTACCGAGATATTGTGGATTATCTTTCAGGAAAATCGGTAGTCGTGTTGTATGAAACCAAACAACTGTAATGTGGATATGTGATCATTGGATGCAGGAGGATACGACGGACCGACGTGGTCGATTGTATCCACCTCAGTGCACCACTTTACGTGAGGACAGGCAAATTGTACTCATGACAGTGACGGATCACACTCAGTCACATCATGAACCATAGCACAGCACATTGAGTCTGTAACGCATCATTCAGTGTCTGAGCGTACCCTTCGTCGCCGATTACAGCAGAGTGGTCTATCCGCAAGACGTCCATTGCTTGGTCTACCCTTAACGCAGAACCACAGACGTCTCCGCCTCCAATGGTGCGATGAAAGAAGGATGTGGGCGGCAGAATGGAATGAACTTGTCTTTACTGACGAGTCACGCATCTGTCTGCAACACCACGACGGTCGGAAACGAGTCTGTAGACACCGTGGAGAGAGGATGCTTAACAGCTGCGTTATGCAACGTCACACTGGTCCTTCAGCGGGTATTATGATATGGGGTGGTATTGGATATTCCTCTCGCACTCCTCCAGTACGCATTGCCGGTACTTTAATCAGCCAGTGCTACATCTCCGAGGTGTTGTAGCCAGTTGTCCTTCCTTACCTTCAGGGCTTGACCACAGCCATATTTCAACAGGATAATGCACGACCACACATGGCACGCATTGCCGGATTCTTCACCGATAGAAAACACGTGGTCCATGGTTGCTCAACGATTGACCAAGATTACACCCCCAGCTGCCACACCAGATCAACTTTGGCAACGTGTGGAAGCTGCTTGGTCTGCTGTACCCCAAGACCATATCCAAAGTCACTTTGAATCAATGCCGAGGCGTGTGGCAGCGGTGATCTTTAACAATGGCAGCTACTCTGGCTACTGATTCCGGCAGGAACCATACTTCACAGAAGTCTATAAATTTAATCATTTCATACTTGGTCAACATGTTATCTAGAAAATAATTTTTGTTGTGCTATCTCTTGTCTTTCTTGGTGTTGCATTTACGGTAGCCAAGTGTAACTACTCCCAAGACTAAAATAAAACATCACCTATGCCTCTCTATCTCTCGAAAACTCTTTTTGTTCCTGTTCCTTTTTGGATAGGGAAACACCGGGCATCATGTGGGTGAAAGGAATGTCCGTTGTGACAATACTCCCAGATGGGGAAAAGATAATAGTGAAAAATGTGTAAACTTATATTTAATTATCGATCATGTACTCCCGACTTGAACTCTTAAGTTTCAACATAAAAGAAGCATGATATTAAATATACAGAGTACAAAATAAGGAAGTAAATCACGTAAAATGAAATATTAAATTCACACTCAATAATATTTCCGAAAATATATAATTTTTGCAACAAAATTCAAATTCTATCCAAATGCTACCCTTAGAGTTTGCCGCCCCGGGCACGGGTCTGGTTTATCCGGCCCGAGAGTCGCCTATGTTTGGAGGTAATTGTACATGCCATAGTCAAGTTTTTGAATGGCACAAATGAATTTTGGAAGATCGGAAGATTGTTGAAGATGATAAACGTTCTAGTCAATATGTGTGTAAGGTTCACTTCATATCGATGAAATAATTATAATCGTTTTGCTTATGTTTATTTGTGAAAACGAAAGTTGGCTCCAATGAAGAACAGAAATGGTTGTAATTGAACTGTATTACGACGCCGCGTTATGAATAAATGTTTATGTTTTGTTTAGTACTTTTATTCGCATACTAAAACCATTCACGTTGATTCTAAATCAACCTTATATGGCGTAGTCAGCATCTAAAAGGCTTTGCAAAACGGAACTTTTAAATATATTTTAAAAATTGATCACAGTCGCTAAGCCTAGTTGGATTTTCGGAAAAGATTTCCAAAAACAACGGTTACTTCTCACATATTACGTGAATTTCTTCGTATTTCAAAAGACCCTTATTCTATTTCCAATAAAATCTCATACAAATATTCTGACGAATGTTGATTAATCTGAAATATTAAATGTATTTTGTATAACTTTCAAAAATATAATTCTATTTACACAATTTATTGCTTGCTTTTACCAAAGACGTCGCCAAGCAATTTTCGCTGAATCCCATTTTTCTTCCTTCGTCTAGAACAGAGAATTAAAAAAAAAATACCAACAAGCGCTGATATCTTTAATTCCTCAGAATCACATCCGTTACAAACTTTAACGACTTTTCAAATGAAAAAAGGAATTGCGTTTCAGAAATATTTCGCTAATCAGAAATAAAAATGATTTAATTTTGCGTATTGTAAAAATAAAAGGAAAAGTGAAGGAACTTTGGATGAATTAAATATCCTTAGCATGCAGTCTCTTAATGATTATGAGGACGCAATTTCTGATAATTAACAATTATTGACAGAAATTGAATCTCTGCAAAAACAAGTAGAACTTTAAAATAATTCTTCTAAGCCATCAGCACTTCTTATGCCTCCACCTTCTCAAATAGATTCGAATATCGCAGCTATTCTCTCTACAATAATGGAAACGCAAAAACAATTTTTGGAAAGGCATGTAAATCCAAATGTGATTCAAATTACATCTACAAATGACACTGCAAGTTCAATACAAATATTTAAAGGTGGCATAATTGAAAATGCACTTCAATGGTTAAAGGAAGTTGAAAGAATTTCAACTTTAGCTAACTGGTCCAACGAATTAAAATTAACCAATGCTATTTCTCATCTCTCAGGACCTGCTAAAAATTGACAATTAACAACAGGAAAAAAATCCAATGATTGGATCACTTGGAAAACTGATCTTGCCTCAAGATTTAAAAGGCGTATTACAGTGCAGGAAATTTTGGATCACCAAAATGAACGAAAATTGAGGCATAATGGAAGTTTAGTAGATTATATTTATTCAAAAGACACTCTTATGGAAAAAGCTCCCTTTACCATTCCCCAAACTGACCGTATTTCTATGATCATAGGGGATATTACAGAGGAAAAATGGCAAATTGCATTAGCTACTCAAAATTCTAATACTGTTGAAGAATTAATTGACAGGGCTACTACACTTGATGCTATTCGCAGTGCAAAACAAAAGCATAATAAATATTCTCCCAAACCTCAAATTAGATCTTATACACATGATGAACAGCGTCGTAAATATAAACCCATAACAGACGACGTTCGAGATATTACTTGTGGGAGATGCGGAAACAAAGGTCATGCATCTTTTATGTGCAGTTTACTACCTCCTTCACGTGGTTAAACCATAGTTCAGCCAAGAAGTACGTCACAACAAAATCAATATTCCAACAGTCAAACAAGTGCTAAAATCCCGTCTTCTAGCAGTTCAACTAGTTTTAATAACAACACATTAGTCGAAACCACCAGTTTGAACTTTTCAAATTCTCGCCGCAACAACAATAATCGCAACTCAACATCTGGAAGATCTACAACCGTAAATACGACAAATAATCATTCCATAAATTGTATTAGAACTCAAACAAATAGGCGTGTATTAATACATGTTATTATTAATATAGATACAGAAATTCAAGCTCTTTGTGATCCATGTGCAGATATCACCGTCATTCAACAATATTGTGTTCCAAATGATATTGTTATTCACCCGTGGAGTGATGGACAGTTCCAAGTTGTTGACCATGAAATAAAGCCAATCGGCTGGATTTCTTTAAACATAATTGCTGGTAATGTGGAACATATGTTGCCTAAAATTGGAATTTGCACCCAGCTTCCATTTAAGCTTATTCTAGGATTCGATGGGCAGCAACAAGTTCAAGGTAGATGTAGTTACGATCCTAACGGCTCGTTATGTATTTCTACTCCAACTTCATTTCATTTGTACGAATGTATTCATGCTTCCAAACCTAGTATCAACTGCGTCGGTTTTCATCAACCCTCACACCCATCACTAGATGATGTTACCTTGTCAGTAGCAACACCAAATGCAATTTCATCTGAAACAAAACTCATCCCTAAATCCGCAGGACACTCTACAATTCAACAAGCTCAACTTGATGCAGTAATTGAAAAATTTACTGACGTTTTTTATTCTAATGATGATAATATTGTACTATGTCCATATGTTGAATTCAAAATTGAATTGCAACATGAAAGGCCTATTAGATTTTGACCGTATAGACTTTCAGAGTCTGATCGCCAGTTTCTAAAAACGCAAATTCAAAAATGGCTAAAACAAGGAATTTGCCGTCATTCCAACTCACTGTACGCTGCACTTGCTTTTATTGTGGGGCAGCCCTTCCATGAAAGCACTCCCAGGCGAGTTGTGGTAGATTTTTCTCGCACTATCAATCCTGTCACAAAGATTGATCCGCACGCAATCGACCAAATGGAAGACGACATTCAACGTTCTGCAGGCAAGCGCTATAATTCTAAAATGGATGTAAAATCTGCTTTTAACTGCATTTCCATAAGAGAAACTGGCATCTATAAAACTGGATTTGTCACTTCTGACAGACATTATGAACTTCTTCGAATGCCTTTTGGTGTCACAAATGGCCCATCTACAATGGCAAGAGCGATTAAATTAATCGACAATCATCTAGAACCCCATAATGGGAACACATATATAGGTGATATATTGATTTCTGTGTGATGATGACTTCAATTACCATCTTAAAGTGATTCATAAAATCTTTGAAGCTTTTCAAAAAGCTAGTTTCAAGTTCACACGAGAAAAACGCAATTTGTAGTTTCAGAAATCACTCTTTTTGGTCGAATTGTTTCTCCAGATGGTGTTCCTCCTGATCTGGAACGCATAGCAGCAATTGAATGTTACTTGACTCTCAAATCAATTCAAGAAGTCCGTAGTTTCCTTGGATTTGCCAATCAGTTTCGGAAGTATATTCGTAACTATGCTGTTATAGCTAAACCACTTACAAGCGTTTTAAAAGGTTTAGAAAAGAAGGCCAGTAATGTTCCCATAGTTTTAACAGATAATCAACAGCGTACATTTGAATCTTAGAAAACTACAATTACTACTGCCCCCATTATTTCGTATTTCAAACAAGGATTACCAACTTTTGTAGAAACTGATGCTTCTTATTCTGGGCTAGGTGCAGTTTTATCTCAAGAACAGAATGGAAAGCGTCGTGTCATTGAATATGCATCACGTACCTTAAAAGATGTTGAAACACGCTACCACAGTAACGAACACGAACTGGAATGTACTTCCATACATTAGACACTAACTGAAAATTTTCAACTTTTATCTCCTTGGTTACAAGTTTAAGCTCATCACAGACAACTATACAACCGCTTATGTAGTTGCAAAATCTGCAATTAATCGAAAATCTGCGCGATATTTAGTAGATTTAGCTCAATTTGATTTTACAACTGAGCACCGACCTGGTAAGCAAAATGTCATCGCTGATCACCTATCATGTTTCCCAACACCATCTGTTTGTTTAACATTTACTGCAAGTTATGAATCAGAAATTTGTGTAAAGCAGAAAAGAGATGACTTTTGTCAGTATATTTTTCGCTTACTCAAAGAAAAAGAATTCCAAACAAATAGACAATGTTAATCATGTGCAATTACTACATCGATAATAACACTCTTGTGCGAGTGAAAGACAATAAATCGAAATCTGTAGAGGTGATTCCCAAGGTAATGAGATAACGAACTTTGATCGCTTGTGACGATGATGTTGGACATATGGACACACAAAAAAACTCTTCACCATTTACAATTACGTTATTGGTGGCCAAACATGCGCAATGACTGCAAAGCATATGTTCGAAGTTGTCATAAATGCCAAATTGTTAATCGACGTACTGCTAATGCCTATGGTCTTTAGCAGCAATTGCGAATTCCATCCACACCATGGGAAATTGTACACGCTGACCACATAATCTGTTTGCCACAAACAAGAAACAGAAACACAAATAGGCTTGTCCAAATTGACCACGCCACACGCTATTTAATTACAACACCTTCTGTATCTCTCGCTGCTCATACAGTGACTGATTCTCTGTATAATAATATAATACTAAGGTATGAACCGCCAAATATGTATTTATCAGATAGAGAAGCAGCATTTATACCGCACGTCACACTAAGCGGTTCTTCAAAAGTATAGAATCACACAATCAACGATACCGCCTTATTCACCACAAGCTAATAGTATCGTTGAATGAGCCGATAGCATCATAATGGCTACTTTGAAAAAAGCGATTGACAAGAACCTGAATAAATGGGACGAATTACTCCCAAACACCTTACTGGCAATTAATACCACAAAAAAATTCTACTAGAAAGTCACCATTGTATTTACTTCATGGATATAAGCCACCCCTTCCCCGTGAGCTTCACATTGGTAGCTTCATAGATGACACACAACGAGAAAATCACAACTAGACCTTTTAACTTTGGCCAGGGCCGAAGCGGCAAATAATGTGTATGAAACACATATACAGAACAAGCAAATATTTGATCTCCATCGCAGATCCCATTCCTTCAAGGTTGAAGATCCCGAATTGTACGACTGGCCGAAAAAAGGAGATCCCAAACTTTCTCCCATTTTCAAAGTACCATTTGTGAGTGTCCGCCCAGTCGGGGACGTGAGGTACAAGATCAAGTCCACGACACAGCAGAACAAATTTATCAAGGTTGTCCACGTACATTTTCACCCTTACTTTAAACGAAATACGACAACCGTCGAGGAAAATAGCACAGACGAAGAGAACGAGAGCCACTGAGCCGTTACCAAAAAAAGATTAATTGCGCTCTGTTACCCAAAGACTTAAACTATGTTTTCATCAAAATTTTGTTTCTTTTTTTTACGCTTCAATTTAAAATTTTTTGTCTGTCTAAATTTCATATTGAGTTGGGCCGAATGTAACTTTCACTTTATATCGATGAAATCATTGTAATCGTTTTGCTTATGTTTATTTGTGAAAACGAAAGTTGACATAAATGAAGAACAGAAATGGTTGTAATTGAACTGTATTACGATGCCGCGTTATGAATAAATGTTTATGTTTTATTTAGTATTTTTATGCGTATATTAAAATCATTCACGTTGATTCTAAATCAACCTTATATGGGACATCAAGAATCGGTCATGCTCATCATTTTTATTCGATAATATTACTGGCATTATCATGATTTAATGGGTACCTCAAGGTCAAGTCGTAAAACAGCAGTACTACATTGAGATCCTGAGAAAGTTTAGAGAAAAAGCGAGGAAAAAAAGGCCAGATCTGCAAAGCAATAACATGCGGAGTTTGCACTAAGAAAAACCCTGGACATGATGAGCACCCGACTGACGATGTGGTCAGTCGGAACCGGGAGGCATCTAGTAGCATCAAATGGTCTAGATGCCAAGCATGGGTGTTGTATAAATACTAATAAATACTATTTACGAAGATTCGAGAAGCTTCTGGTAGGAAAAGATCTAAAACATGAAATCTCTGGAATGAGAAGAAAGAACGCTATTGTCTTTAACCATCGATTTGTGTTGCTGATTTTTGCTATGTTTGCCCCTTTGATTAATCTATTTTTAAATTTGAAGAGCATTTTCATTTGTTTCATTTTTGTTGTACATCTACAGATATAAGATAAATTAAAACTGACTAAAAAGGTTCTCGCACTACGTTTGATTCCAGTGAAAGTTCTAAATATATTTGAAAGTTTTATATGTTACGTTTTTAAAACAATGTAAAAATATATTACAAAGATAAATTCTGCATCAAAATACTGTCTCAGCCCCCCCTCCCTTATCAATTCTCATAGCCTCCATATATATTCTTTACCGAGACATCTCTAAATTTATACAGTATTCAGTTTTGTTCGTAATTTATGTGCGTCTATCTTTAAAATTCTTAACATCTAAAGGGAAAAAAATGTAACCCCAAATCCAATATATTCTATTGGAAGAATTGGCAATTCAATTGTTCTAACTCATACTAAGCTTTAAATCTAACATATGCAATTTTGTCCCGATGTTTAGTGTGTTCGATAGAAAGAAAAAATTCAAACTCTCTATCAGAATAACTGACGAGAACGATTTATAGATCGTATGTCTTGCGTTTGCTGTATCGAATGTAAGATAAATTTTTTTCATGTTTCTTTTTTTTTGTAAGTCTCATTTTTTTCTAAAGTTTCCCAAGACAAATGCGCACTACATTTTCCCAACGTTCTTATTTTGTTTGTAGGGTTTGGATTCAAGTTAGCTCATTCTTTCTTAAGCGTCCAAATCAAATCTCCAATCTGTAACGAACAAAATTTAGAGATGACGTATAGGGCTGCATATTCTTTTTTTTTTTGTTGTTCCCTGGGCGAATAAGATAACTGGATGGTTCTCTTTTGTTATATATGTTGTTCGGTTGTATGATGACTCAATTCTCTAATCTGATTTATGAATGTTTAATTTTTTTGTTTTACATTTCCTTTCTTTCTGGGAACAGATTTTTTTTATTTCATTTTATTTTACGCTCTCATGAGATACGGTTATAAGTTTGAGATTCTACTTTTTTAGTCCAGTGACATTTAGATATACAGCAAGAAACTATTTATTAATGTCAGAGGAGATTCATGAAGTTTATTAATATTTTTGGGGTTATTTCAATAATCTGAAGAAAGAGAAAA
Organism: Trichonephila clavipes; assembly: GCA_019973935.1. NCBI lineage: Eukaryota > Metazoa > Arthropoda > Arachnida > Araneae > Nephilidae > Trichonephila > Trichonephila clavipes. The sequence continues at coordinate 762,534 of BMAU01020564.1, forward strand.
AGAAATTTGCAATTGAATGGAGCATCAACTGCTAAATTTTGAATTAAACAAATGTATTATACATGAATTTTTCATTCAGGAAAAAAATGTCACATTTTTGTGACAGTTAAAATTCAGATTCAATAATTTTTTTTTATTTGTATCGCTTTGCATTTAAAATTTACTTTAGCTTTTTTATCTTTAATACGCGTATGGAGTTTATCAAAATCAATATTTTCTTGGCTTACTGTTGTATCAATTCCGAAGTACAAATTCGGTTTGTATGCCAAACTGTTACAAAACTTGTATTACCAAAATTCGTTCGTTCTTATGTATCACTGCTTCTATTCTCCATTGATAAGCAATTAATTCATATTTTCAGATTATAATCTGAAATGAAATTCGTAACTGTTGTTGTAATATTGATTATGTAAATATATATAAGTGACTGATTGACATCAACATAATTTTAAGATGATGATATCAGAGACTTGTTTGAATATAGATTATAGCTAACAATATAATATATTATTAATTGACACAATTGTATATTCATATGGCTGATCGTAATCAGTGTAATAAAAGTTTATTACAATAATTAAGCTGAATATGAATGAAATGACTCTTTCGCTGACCATCCATGTGGTGTGTTAACATTGCACTTTAAAGTTTCGGTAGGGCTGTCGGCGATGGAAGTCTTAAATTTAACCCTCTGACCGGAACATCAATTTTTTTTTGCCATCTGACAGACGAGTATGCAAATCTCTGTTTTATATGTCCTTATTGGCTATGAAATTGAGTATGGCTAAAATATGAAGATGTGTGGGGTTAAATAAGGCACAACTTTTTTTTCAAGGTACAAGGGCGGTTAAAATTTGCTGATAAAATTTAAGAGGCCATTTCTTTCTTTAAATTAAAATACAATATTCTTAAGGGGAATGAAACCATTACAAAAAGGGTAACAATTTTTAGAATTGATTACATTTAATTTGATATGTTATTGTCTTATTTTTTTGAAGTACATATCAAACTTTCAAAAAAGTTTATTTCTTGAAGCCTGTGTACGTAGAATATTAGTTAATATGAAAATTTTAGATAAATGAAGAAAATTATCTTTTGGTATAAAAGTGTTTTTTTTCCATCTTTATTTTTTTGTCACACATGTCACACAAAAATATCAGTGATTTTGACCAATTAACCTCTTAACAATAATTTTGAAAAAAGATTCTCTGTAATTCTCTTCGATAAATATCATAAAATTCATCAAGGTACTCTTCTTAGGACACTATTTGCAACAAACTCAATGCAACAAATTTATTCAGGACATATATCATGAGATTTATTTTTGCAAAAGTATAAAATAAATCTAATCTCTATAATGATAAATCTACAAATTGTGCAAATATCAATAAAATGCATATTTGTTATACATATGTAGTAAAAAAATTTGTATATGCGTGAGAGACAGTTTTTATACCATACAGTCAAACTCTGAAAAACATTTGTGTTGAAACCCCGCAAATATATTACAATTTTATTTTTTTTCTAAAATAATTATCAATTCAAAAATGACATTTTTTATTTTGGACATGTATGAGTGAGCAGGACTTTTATATTTAATATATGGACACAAATTTATATTCTACTTTATACACATTCTAATTTAAAAATTTTAATGCCTTAATGTATTACCATATTTGGAATTCAATTCTCGATAAATCATATATTTTACCTTAAGTAGTGCAGCGAATAAAGATTTTTAAAATGTAGCACAATTTTTTTATGTGTAATTTTACAAACGGTAAATGATAATTTTGATTTCTAATGTTTGAATGTGGTTCTTATTTTATCAACTAGTATAAACATTAACAGAGCTGTAATAAAGTAAGATATTTTTCCATATCTTTATTTTTTCTTTTTCCCTGTAATATTGTAAAATTACTAAGTGAAATAAGTTTTATAAATATATATACTTCTTTTTGATATATGTATGGTTTCATATCAGATTCTTGTGTTCTAATTTTAGATAATTAAATGCTGAAGTACCTCTGTTAACTACTCTGAAGATGTGTAACATAAGTAAAATTTAAGTTAACTAAACATAATATGTTTTTAATATAACTTGATGTAAAATAAACAAATATTTGCTTTTAAATATTGTAAGTCTACATCTATCCAAAATCCTTTTCGAAGAGGTTTCATTTGTCTTACGGTGTTGAAAACATTATTCAAAGAGTGGTCAGACACATAAACACTGGGAAGATGCTATATAATCCTCACGCTTCACCATGCTATCAAAGCACTTTGATTTGTTATAACGATATATTATAAAATGATTTTTTCTTTCTAATTATCCTTTCTATAACATCGAGCAACCATTTCAGCAAAATAAGACATTTTAGAAAGTAAAGTGTAAATCTTTAAGAACAAAATAATCGTACGCAATAGTAAACAAACGACGCCATATTCACCGGTTGACGGAATCACGTGATCGTGACGTCACATGAATTTAGTCCATAGGAAGCCATTTCGGAGCAATGGACGTTTTCTTTTAACGTGCTGTATCATTGTTCGCAGGACATTCGAGTAGTACGAGCCGTTTACGGTAGTAACGGGTTCGACAGCTTGGTGTTACATAATTCCTTCATAATCACAAAAAGTTATGGTCATAATTTTATAAGCCAATTTCACAGTATTTGCTTTCTTGGGAGTAGGTGAAGATGGATGTTTCCGTTCACTGCTTTGTTGTTTATGGTTGGATCAGTGATACAACCAAGCTTTGTCTGCTGTGATGAAGCGTTTTAAGATATCGCCGCCTTCTTGTTTCAGTTTTTAATCATATCGTATCATATAAAAGGTTTCCGATGCTTATTTTTGCTTCCATTTCGACAACAGGCCATGGCTCGTAGGCTCCCGCAAACACGCTTCAGTTCGAGCACGTAATACTCAAGAACATGAGTCTGTACTCGCCATCTATCGGTAGTTTTTATTAATACAAACAACAAACTTTTCTTATAACAAAGAAATTAACATTCCTATGAGTGGTTTCGTGGCAGTAAAGTTAGTCTTGTTATTTATTGACCAGCCTACGTATATACATTTGACAATTTAATTAAAAAAAAGAAACATATAAACGAAAATACAATTTTTAATATTTAAGTTTTTATGAGGTACACTATATTAATATATTTGTATCACTAAAATTGTGACTGGTATTTTTATAAAAACTGATTAGAAATTATTTATATTCATGTAAAAATAATTAAAAATAATAATATCCGAAACGAAAAAACTCTAGGGCTATCCATTTTAAAGACAGTGATAGGTAAGAAAAATCGCACATATATATATATCGTGAGTTGAAAAAAATCGCTAAGTACCACCACGTGATCCTCTCACTGGGTGGAGTCAAACTGAAGATGTCAAGGCACCCCACCTCCAAAATCACACCACAGCGTTATCTACAAGCATAAAAGGAAATCATCCGCGTCTAGGGATAGATGTTTCGGTCAGATGATTAAACCCATGCCAAGTGCCGAAGACGATACCTAACTTAGCACCTAACATTTTAAATTTCCACACCGCTGCAAGAGGACATAAAGCCTTGACATATTTCATGCATCAACAAAAATCTTCTGAAAAAGAATTTCTTATCCGATACATAAATTGTTCATAAAATGCATCAAATCAACCAGATTATAAATTTTATAAATTAAAAATCAGTGAAAAAGTTTTTCAAAGAAATCAGTTTTCTTAAAAAAAAAAAAAAAACATTAAATATATATGAGGTATACATAAATATCCTGAGAATCCTTTTATTTTTATCTACATAAAATCCTGAAAAAAGTATCATTCAATTTTTCACTAGGGAATTAAACTGATATGAGTCACGCATGGTAAAAATAATTTAAAATATTTCTCTCTCTTTTGCTACTGACATAAACGACATGTAAGTGTATGCGAGGGAAGAATTTCTTTATATCAAAAGATTAACATTTTCTTATCAGAAAGGAATTAATAGAAGTAATTAATTATATATGAAAAATTATTTTCTTTATTAAATTATTTTATATATGAACTAGGAAAAAAATATTCTTTCGTTGTTAAATGCTTTGAATCCTTCCAAGTAGCGAAAGAAATATTCTACAATTTAACGTTATAAATTTAATATTTACATAAATAAAATATAGCTTTAAAATGTACAGTTTTAAAAACTGATATTAAAATTTCTACTGATTATTATAAAGAATATGACAAAACATTTTTCTATAACTGACATATTTTCGTTTATGTAACTTTTATTTAATGATTAGTTGCATGGTGGGGCGGTACAAGGGCTTTCTTGATTGCATAAAATTCCCCTTTCCCCTCTCCATATCAGCACTTCCATTTGTGGCTGTGATTTCTGTATTATATGCCATTAAAATTGCCTTTTCCGATAATTCTTCGACTTTTTTACCCAATGGAATGAATTTCTTTTTCCTACTTTTATCCCGGCATTGCACGGGTTTTTGACGTGTGTATAACTTTATTCTCTCTCTCTCTCTCATGGGAATTTCCAATTTCTCTCTCGACGTCAGCACTTCTGTGTGCGTGCGAGAGCGATGCGAGTGATATCAAAATTCTGTAATTAAAATTTCCTTTTTCTATTTCTTTTCCTTGTCAGACAGGTTTCTTTTATCTCAATTTAGCAAGGCGTTGCACGAATATTTTTAAGTGTAAAACATTTTCCTCTGTTTCCACCAGGAATAAGATCTTCCGCCAAATTTCTTTTTTCAATTAATGATTTACAAAACACAATACTGCTTTAGTTGATGAAATAGTAATTTAAAGAATAAAGAAAACATTTCGGATGTAATATATTGCAAAAACTAAGCATATTCATTATTTCAACAATAAATATTTTCTTAAAATCTAAAATAATAAAATAGATTTCTAATTTTCGTTTAACAATCAATCGTTACATACAGTTAGTAGAAAAAGGGCTCAAAAACAAACTTAGTTTTATCCAGAAAAAAACAGTGCACGATTTTATTCTGAAATAATTAATATATTAATGATTTTATATAAATATTATAAATTAATATATTATATATAAAAAAAACTAAATTCAATAACGTAACAGTCCATGGACAAGGAACAAACGGGACAAGACCTACTGTGCCCATCTGAGTATTCGTGATCTTTGGCCCTGAGATGCGTGAACAGATGTTCCGATCAAGTGATCAGTCTGACGTGAAACCCCCAGTGTTTAGCTCCCAAAAAAGATTGGTACTGATTTATCGACCCACAGAAGGGATAAAAGGCTGAGTCGTCCTTGCACAGCTCGGGATTTGAACCAATATTATACAAAAAGTTTAAAATTTTGTATCATTATCTTGATTTATAAATGTTGCAAGTTTTGAATAAAATTATAAGTCTTGGCATAATGGTGGAATGAATTTTAATCTACTGTTTATATATACAGTATTCTCATTTAAAGTTATTAAGTTATCATTTTCTAATGCAAAAAAAAAAAAAAACTTCTCACATATGATTTTTATATTTGTTCTATGTAATACAGTTGCAAGTTTATAAGCTATACGTTTAAATGTAAGATAATCTAATTAAAATCACACAAATGCAACTTAAAAATTCGGGGAGATAAAAGTAAAAGGACTCAAAAGAAGAAAATAAATATATTCTTTCTTTTTTTTTTATTTTCATCTTTTTAATGATTGAAATAAACCACCAAAACTGACAGTAATGAAGAGAGATAATTGTTATTTGTTAAACACAGTCATTATTATAATTAAATTATACATGCACTGCAAAGCTATATATTAGGTTGGGGGAAAAGAAATCTATTATTTTTTCGGTAGATGGCTGTAGTGTCTATATCTCAGGAAGTACCGATCAAACAATTTCAAATTTATACTCGTTCTCAAGGTGACATTTCGCACTAAAAAAATTATTTTGCTGTTTTTTCTTTGGTCCATTCAGTAGTGAGTTACAGGGTGTTAAAATGGAAGTCAATAAAGACAATATTCGGTACATTTTACTGTTTTTCTTTGATAAAAAGGAAGAAAATGCAAGCCAGGTGGCTGAAACTGTGAATGGTTTATGGTGTCGATACTATAACGGCTAATTACGTGCAATTTCGGTTTGGTCAATTCCGTTCAGTCATTTTTGATGTTAAAGATGCACCTCACACAGGCAGGCCCGTAGTCGAAAATGTCAATAAAATCACAGAAATAATCGAAATTCACCGGCATGTTAGTAGTCGTAGCATCGCCCAGGAGCTAAAGATTGACTATAAAAGTTTTAAACCACTTCCACAAAGTTGGATTCAAAAAGAAGCTCGATGTTTGGCTGCCACACCAATTAACACCAAAAAATATGATGGATCAAATTTCCAACTGCGAAGCCTTGGCCAAACGGAATAAAATCGACCCATTTCTTAAGGTATGTGACTACCCCAAAATCCTCGGTTTGGAGAAAATTTTCGAAATTTTTTTATGTTTTTATATTATAGCCCATACGCTTAAGATTCCCAAAATACTTTATTTTAGTTCCTACGATATTTAGAAGCTAAGTTATAGCTTATTTAGTAAACAGGAAATGGAATTTTCAAAACCGGAAATGGGTGTTTAAAGAGACATAAAAATGTAAACAAAAAGTTTGAACGTCTTTTTCGTGACTTTTAAGCAATATAAATATCTAATATTTATGGTAAATATAGATCAACGTATCCTTTACTTATTTATTATGTATCCGTTACTTATTTTTTTAATCTGGCAACTGTTTTTTTAATTCAAGCTTGTTTTACTGAATGGCAATAATAATATCGTTTATAGTTTGTTTACATTGTTCATTCTAAAGCGTTCTTCTTAATTATTACTTACTTTTGATAATTTTTCAGTTAATTCATTAATTTTCATTTAATTTTAACGTTTTATTTGATTGTGAGTCAGTTCAAAATGCCGAAAGCTAGATCGAAAGTATCTAGAAAGAGAAAATTTTATGGTAATAGGTTTACCAAGTTAGCACTTAACCGTATTAATAGTACGTCTGCAAGTGAAGCGAAATTGAGCACTTTTGACAGTTTTCATGTGCCTGAACCTGAATTTCATGGTTCTACAGGAAATAGAATTATTAATTTCCAAGCTTTGATGGGAATTATTTCAATCTTGTGTTGTCCGGAATGTTATGCAACTGGATTGAAACTGGCAGAAGATTCTAAGGAAGGACTTTGCTCTAATTTGTGTGTGGCTTGCAGTTGTTGGTTCATGACTGGCTTTACTTCTACTCCTAAAGAAAATAAGAAATTCTCTCTCAATACTTTATTGGTATTTGGATTGAGATTGATTGGCAGAGGATTCACAGCTGGTAAGAAGTTGTTATGCACTTTAAATTTGCCATGCAATTCTAAAAATACCTTCAGAGCTCATGAACTCAAACTTCTGGAAGCAGTACAGTTATGTTGTTCTGAAGAAAATATGAAAGCTGCATCTAAAGAAGTGCAAAATTTTAAAAAAAAGTACAACTTGTGGTGTTTCGGTAGATGGCTCATGGCAGCGGAGAGGCCATATGTCACTTAATGGCTGCGTTTCAGTTATTTCCATTGATACGGGAAAAATTTTAGATCTGGAAGTAATGACTCAGTATTGTAAAATGTGTGAATTGAAAGTGAAACGTGAGCATGTATGTTCAAATTATAAAGGATCCTCTGGAAACATGGAAGCTGTTGGAGCTTTTAGAATTTTTGAAAGGTCACTAATCAAACGAGACCTGCAATACACCGAGTACTATGGTGATGGTGATTCCAAGGGCTTTTTACAAGTGAAGGATATATATGGTGAAAACAGTGTCACAAAACTTGAATGTATAGGACATATACAAAAAAGAGTAGGCTCACGTTTAAGGAAACTAAAAGAACACCAAAGGACTTGGTGGGAAGGGGAAATTAACTGATAAATTTATCGATAAACTGCAGAACTATTATGGGATTGTCATCCGCAGCAATGTTGGATGCCTCGAAAAAAATGCAATCTGCTGTAATAGCTGCCTTCTTTCACTGCTGCTCTAGCAATCAAAATCCCATGCATGGGCAATGTCCAACAGGGAAAGACAGCTGGTGCAAATATAAACAAGCATTAAGTGATGGCAAAGTATATGTGGACAAAACAGCAGGCCTTTCAAATTACGTGATTAAAGTGATAAAGCCTACTTATTTAGCACTCTGTGATAAAGAGTTACTAAAAAAATGCCTCCATGGCAAGACTCAAAATAATAATGAAAGCTTTAATAATGTATTGTGGTCTGTTTTGCCGAAAGAAATTATTGTTCATAAAAAAACTTTGTTTTTGGGTTCATACATGGCTGTCCTCTTATATAATTCGGGTTATTTAGGCCTATTGCCTGTATTTAATTATTTAGGTATAGGAATTGATCCAACGACACTTAAAAACTATATGGGAATTGACAAGGAGAGAATTCAAAAATCGAAACGCCAGTCATTCCCCTCAACAAAACTCTCCAGAAAAAAACAAAAAACCAAGAAAAAGTCCAAATTAGCTAAAAATGAAGCTAAAGAGGGCTTAAGCTATAAATATGGGGAGTTTTGAAAATGTTTAGTGAGTAGAAAAGTAATTATTTTGAGTTAAAATTATTAAATGTGTTTTACGAGAAACTGTTATTAAATATTTTTATTCACGATAAAGCTCACTACACAAAATATTGTTAAGATACTAAATCTAAATTTTCAGAACATGTTTTCTATAGTTATATCTGTGTTATGAATCAAAATCTAAACTATGTGTATATATTTATGTACTTTATTGCTTTTATGAAAGAAAAGCATTAATTTTTTAAAAATTTGAGTTTTTGCATAAAATTTGGCATATTTAAAAAACTTTCAAAAACATTACAATTTTTTTTATTCCTATCACAGAGAAAGATGTTGTTTATGTACTCTATAAATATTATTTAAATACTTTTATTAGAATTTTGTGTACAAGATTTGTCGTAACTGCAATTTTTCACCAAAATTTCGCTAAAAACAAAAAATTGTTATAGTCTACAAAACTCTCCACAAAACAACAAAAGGGTAAAATAAAGGTCAAATCAGCTTTACATGAAGCTAAAAAGAGCTTGAGCTATAAATATAGTGAGTTTAGAAAATGTTTTATTTAGTGTTATCTGTATTCTAGACTATAATCTAATCTCTGTGTATATATTTATTTATTTTATTGCACTTTTTGTGAGAAAATAACATTAGTGTTTTGTAAAAAATTGAGTTTTTGCATAAAAATTGACATATCTCAAAAACTTTCAGAAGTATTTACAAATTTTATAGCTATCAACACAGATAATGATGTCATTTATGTACTGTATAAATATTATAAGAATATATTTATTAGAATTTTCAATACAATCCTTCCCGCAACAGCAATTTTTCACTAAAATTTCACTCAAAATTCCCAATATTTCCAAAATTACTTTTAACTTTGTAAGAACTGTATTGGAATTCTTACTTTTATGTCCCATTTCAAATAAAAAAAAAGGTTTATTTAATTGAAATTTTATATATATTTCAAAAAAAGTGCTCCGAAGGTAGTCACATACCTTAAACGGATGGTAACTGGGGATGGCAAATGGGTCACATACGACAATATTGTGTGAAAACGATCATAGTCAAAGCGCGGTGAAGCAGCTCAAACGGTGGTCAAACCAGGACTAATGGTCAGGAAGGTTCTACTGTGTATTTGGTGGGACTGGATAGGAATAATTTATTATGAGTTACTTCCGTGTGGGCAAACACGAAATTCAGATATCTACTGTCAACAACTGGATCGCTTAAAGCTAGCGATTGACCATAAACGACCAGAATTGGCCAACAAAAAAGGCCAGACCACACACACACGTCCGTAGTGACTCACCAGAATCTCTTGAAGTTAGGTTGGGAAGTTTTAATGCATCAATCATATACCCCAGACCTTGCCAGAAGCGATTACCCCCTTTTTCTCGCTTTGCAAAACTTCCTGAGTGATAATAAATTGGGATCAAGAGAAGATTGCGAAAATCGATTTCTAGAGTTTTTCGCCTATAAGGACCAAGACTTCTATGAGAGAGACATTATGAAGCTACCTTTAAAAGGGCAACAAATTATACAACAAAACGGCACGTATGTGACCCAAATCGGACAATCCGAAACATGTTAAATAAAGTCTTGAATTCCATGCAAAAATAATGAATTTATTTTCCCCCAACCTAATATATATAATGAATTAACAATTATAGACATAACAAATATTCGATTTTGTGGTGATGTCTTAAAAATAACGCAATTCATTTGGTTCACCCATGAAAACATCAGAAAAATAAAAGAATAGCATAAGAGATTAATTTATCAAATGAAAAAAAAAAGTCAATCTTCTAAGAATACTAAAAAAATATAACTGTAGCTAAAAGTGGGTATTTGAATTTTAAGAACCTTTAATTATTTTTAAGAGCTAAATTTGTCTCACTGCTTCGAAAAACATGCCCGTTGAAACTTTCCATATTTTGTTGTAAAGATGCATTTATTTTTTTTCATTCCAACTAAAAACATTTCGATATTTTTATAATAAGAAATTACTTTTTTTCCCTTATAAAAACTGAAGTAGTTCTTGAGTTGAATGCACCCAAAAAATGAATTCGAAAGCAATATGTATAATTGTAAACTCTCACAATTTTTTAAAAGGAAACATTCCAAAATAGCCTCTTATATCGTAATAAGCCTGCACTTTACCCATAACAATTAGAAAAATTACATGCACCTCTTCAGTCAAATCGCAAGCCTATAAAGTTCATTATGGTTGGCGATGGAATTTACGAAAGCGAGTAAAAAAGATGAAAGTAAAACACACACAAAAAGAATTTCTACTTTATCTTCTCATACACATTCAATGAAAAAAATATTGATGTAGCAGAGAGGTATGTATAGAGAGAGAAATAGAACTTGTAAAAGGGCGACAGAATCCTAGCAACATCAAGTCATTGATTAAAATGGATTGTGCCTTTTTATATGACGTTGTAGTCTGTGTCACGTATTTGCCACACTTACGGCTTCTTGCTTTGTGACTTTAAACGAGCTTCGTCACTGCATTTGATGTATCGGACAAGAAATTGAAATGCATCGTGAACAGTTCATCTTTCTGATCGAAACATATCGGGGGGGGATAAATTTGATAAGAAAATTATTTGTTTGCTTATTTATACGATTTAAAAATTCACAAAAAGTCATCCTTGTAAAGTTTAATGTACTTGAAATTAGATTAAAAAATGCTATTTATTTAAAATATCTGACTACCCTAAAATCATGATTTTTTTAAAAAAATTGACAGCTATTTATTATGATTTTGTTTCATAGGCTTGTTTTTGGGTTATTAGCTTTATGAAAATACCAAATATTTTATCTTCCATTCTCTAGAACAAAAACTACAAGTGTTCCAGTAAAAGTATAGATGCCGTAACTTTACTTAAGATGTCGAACTTTAAAATGCGTTTTACTCGAAATGTGTTTTTTTTTCTCGAAAAGTTCAAACGGGGTTAGCGATTGCTCAAAAAGTTTTTAAAATAATTTGCTGAAACTTTTTATATGTATGGTTTTTATAACAGTAGAAGTGTTTAACCTTCACATTAATCAATCAGTTTTATTGCAAAATTTACAGTTTTTTTATGTGAATATAACCACTGATTTTTAAGCAATTTCATATAATCACTGATATAAAGTGTTCTAGTTTTTGTAAAAATTAAAATATCCTTTATCCTGAAGGACAGAATATCAAAGTAGTACATCAAACTTGAAAAATTGAGAACTTGTTCATTTACTGTTTGTAAAGAGCTGACCCCGTTTATGTAATTTGTTGTCAATTTTTATCCCTTTTTTCCCATCTTAGTACTAATAATTTATTTTTCTCTTCTTAATTTTAGCATTTTTTTCTTAAAATGTACTAAATAAATGTAACATCAAAAAAAATTACATATCTCCATTTTTTATAAAAAAAAAGGTTTTCGCAAATAGTCGGTTACCTTAAAAAGCAATCAAGATAATTGATAGTTAAAAAAAGAGGTTAAAACAAGACATATAGAAATTTTTTAAATAAATATATAAGTTCTAATGCATCGAAATGAAACGAAATTGATGAGCAATTTTGCACTAATTCGATTAAATTGTTTTATTGGTCACGAAAATTAAAAAAAGTAGAGTTTGGATGGGTTGATTTAAACAAAAACCAGAAGCGTAATATTAACAACTTGTGTTCGAATTAAAACAAAATAATTATGTATCTATCTAATACGAAAATCAAGTAGTCAATAAATTACAAGTCTCAAAATATTTTCAAAAACTGTAAGCAATTTCTTAATTATTTGCAAATAATTTTTTATTTTTATTTTTTTCATCACTATTGATTGTTTTATACATTTCTTCAAATATATCTAAATAATACAATTGATATTTTAACGAATTCAAATAACAATTTTTTAAAGACGAATACCATCAGTCATATACAGTTTGTATGTTTGATTGCATCAGATGTACAAGATGTCCCGAAATTTAACATCAAGCGGGCATCGAATGAGAGAGGAATCCTACCAGTTCTGGGAAAAGTAAAAATATCCATATCATTTGGTTAAGCGAAGCTTAGCCCAGTGCTTCTCAAACATTCAATATTTGTGACCCAATTTTCAAACATAATTTTCATCATGCCCTTCCTTTATATACAATAACTATATTTTGAATTTAAAAATATACTTGATTCTAAAGCTATAATACGACTTTAATTATAAACCGTAAAAGTTATCAAGATAATTATTGCTACGAATTTTGTGTAAAATAGTGTAAATAATTTGTATTTGAATGTGCAATGCCTTTATCTTACTCTAAATTAGATTTAATTTACGTTAAAATTGTAATTTTAACAAACAACGCCGTTCCCCTTACGTTATAATGATGATTCATTGGGAACTTGGAGAAATCTTGGCAATAGAGTCAAGTTGGCGTCATTTTTGACGAGTTTGGAACCCTCTGGATTCTTGTTGAAATTAGTAGAGAAATACACTAACTTCAAGCGGGTCTTTCTCGATTTATCCGCAAGGGATATAAATAGAGAGAGGCTCGCCGAAAGTCAGTCAGTCTGGTTTTGACTAGTGATCAGTTAGTATTGCTCTGATTATTGAAACGAATAGTGATAACTTCGGCTGCTGAAAGAGTGATTGCTTATGAATGATCTTTTATATACGTGTATTTTAGACACCGATAACTGAGTCTGAGTGGTGTGAAGACCTTCTGAGATTTATACAGCAAATATTGATGCTGAATCCTGTATTTGAAGGATTAGATTTTCGACAATCAATTCTCATCGCTCTTAAAGAACTGTCTTGTTCTTTGCGACTGATTTGCATAAAATCCTGGAACCACGGATCTCTACGGAACAGTATTAACCCTCCAAGCGGTTAGCACGGAAAATTCCGTCGTTGTAAAGATACTTCAAAAATGCATTGCACGGGGTTTTTTGCCTTCAAGTAACATTTTCAAAAGCGGATCAGCCGTACTTTTCTGAAATACTTTCCCCCTTTTTAAGGTTTAACATCTTGAAAGATAATTAGGGACGGTAGAAGCAACACAGCAGGACACTGATAGGAAGTTTTACGGCTCGCAAGGAACCCCGTGTTTTGACCCTGGAGCAATCGTAAGAAATCGGAGAAAAATTTCTTTAGACCCCAGGAAGTGTTTGTTTGTTAGTTTGTATTTTAAAAGTTTTGAAAAGTCCCAACGCATAAGTAAAATATGTTACAATTCCCTTTTGGTTTCATATTAATTTGAAACTGTAACAAGTTGAGGCGTGTCAGGGCAATCTGCTATTTTATATAGTTACACAAATTATATTTTTTTAAAGTATATTCTTTCGCTTCATTTTTCTTATCTTAATCAATGCTTTCAGTTTTTGAAACATGATTATTTCATTATAAGATGCCAAAAAAATTAATAAAACACCAAACACTTTAAAATTTGAAATCTTTTCAACTTTCCAAACACTAAAAATGAATAAATTTAAACTTCATCAAATAATTTGAAACATTTTCTTACACTTTGATAAAAATAATAACGAAAAAAAAACTAATTAAGATCTATTAGTTTTTTTTTTAGATTTCAAAGCCCAAGTGTTCAGGGAAGTTTACGTACAGTGTCTAGTTATATATTGTTAAAATACACCGAATTATATTTGAATTTTAAGTGCTTGAACTTCAGTTTACATCAAAGACAACATGAATGAAGATTTTCCAACATTTTTTTTATAACTTGAATGTTTGAATAAATGGTAATCAAAAATATACGGAAACATTTACAATAGACATTTATGCATATAAATATAAACATAAAAATCAATTTTAAATTCGAGCTATTCAAAAACATTCGAATTATTCTTCAAAAATATCTATTTATGCAAAATACCTCAACATTTATCTTTTTTTAAAGGCTAACAGAATAAGTAAATAAAATCTGGATATTTTTTGAAATCTCGACCGTATAAAGCTAGAAATTTTATGTTAGAAATTCCATTTGAAATTTCGAAAAAAAATGCATCGCGCAGTTAAAAATTATTTATCATAAGTTCTAGCAACTCTTTGAGTATAATATAAATTTCAAATTTTATTATATAACTTCTTTGGTATTTTTTAATATATTTCGAAGATTTCATACAATTCAGTTGAAAACTGCATGCTAAGAGCAAAAAATATACTAAAAAAATCGACGAATATACATTAAAGTTTTACATAGAAGCAAAACTGAGAAGCTAAAGCGTAGGAATGAAAAATTTTGAGTATATCTGAAGTAGTTTTCGAAATATTTATTTTATATTCAGAAAATTTGTGTGCGTTTTATGTTATACTTAATATTAATTAAATGGTTCAAATAATATGTTAATAATAGTCATGTAATCGTTTGATGACACATTCATATACTAATAAAAATTATAATGGTCATTGATGCGAATGTCAAGAATTTTATGTAATTTTAAATTCAGACATTAAGATATTGATGTAGAAAATATAAAACGACCATCTAAAATACATGAAAATTGCAGTCTCCTATGAAATGATCTTGACAAACAAATACGGCATTTTCACTTACTATGGCAGAGCCGGCTTAGTCAGGGGCGATCTGGAAAAACAGAGGGAACCGTGGTTTTGATGGATGCCACTCTAGCTTTTAAATATCTCAGGGAAAAAATATATATAAATTACAAATGCAAAAACTAAGTCTTGTAATTTTCCATACATTTTTATAACAACGAACTGTGGAATTGGCTCCCAATACTTTGTTGTGTTTGACAATATCTAAGGTAACCAACCCTACTTTAGATAGATTTGTACTACTTTTTCGTAACCGTATTCCTTTTAAAATTAATTCGTGCAGCCAAAATACACCTTTTGCATCCTTAAAAATTTATGTAAACTATAACGGTTAATTTTAATTTATGCAACTTGTGAAATGTTCATAATTAACCATTTCCGTCTAAACAGTTTACATGAAAAAAAAAGTTTGGACTCCCTCATTCATTAGGGAATTATATAAGATTCTAACATTAAGTTTTATTTTTCACCGAATAGGAACAAGTGGTAGTGTATAGTGCTTCCACGCCCCAGGTCTGGGGTTCTATTAACGGGCTGGGCAAGGTCGACTCTGCCTTTCATCCCCGCTACATTGGGTCGATAAATGAGTACCAAAGTTGCTTGGGGTCATAAACACTGAAGGTCTCTCTTCAGACAGACCACCAAATCGGGACATCTGTTCATGCACCTCAGCGCCCAATGGTCACGTGTATTAGGATGGGCACAGTAGTTCCTGGCCCTCATGGATTGTTGTGCCACTAAGTTTGAGTCTTAAGTTTGAGGATTGCCTCACTTTGGGGATACCCCTTAGATAAACATGTATTTCCACTCATTTGCAATTAAACATTTTTCTTTCAATTACGTTTATTTCAGAAGGAAGTTTGATTTTTCAAATGTATTTGCTTAATAGCATGTATATTTGTGTATTATATTAAAATTTTGATCAATCCAAAATTACATGTTTTTTGCTCCTCTAAAAGCTTTTAGGATTTTACAACTGATCTTACAATCCATATACGTTTTATAGTAGTATATTTAAAAATGATAAAGACATTTTTAGGACTGTGTGAGCTTTTATGCCTCGTTTATAAATATAAAAAATTGCATTCAGCTGCAGTTTTTAAAATGTACTGAAATAAGTGGAGGAATAGGATATTTACATATTATGAATATTTTTGACTACAGTAAGATATATTTTAATTTCAGTTTCTTTACAATTTGAATAGAAGTTGTAAAACATTTTGCGAATAGTTTGATATTGAATATAAACCCATAGCTGTTTAATATTGTAAAGTGTTTTATTTTGATACCAGCACACATTAAAATAACGCTCATTTGCAGTTATATGATCAGCTTTAGTGATATTTAAATTTTAAAAAATAGTCTACACGTACGAAAACATTCTTTCAAAACCACACACCCATTATCATACTATGTCTTCCATACAGCAGGAAATATTTGTGTATACTCAAAAAATTTAATACAGGATACATTTCAAAATGTTAAAATTGCTTTTAAAATTTGGTATGGATACATTGCGGAACTGTCGGTTAACTTCACTGAACAAAATTGTTTTAAGTGTACTGTTTTGAAAGACAAAATTAATTAGGGAGAACTTTTCTCACAATAGAATTTGTAATGACTGAATTGTGTGAAAATGTAGTTATCGATGTGTGACATTTTTCCTTGTAATAAAAGAAACAGAAAGATAAGAAGTAAAACTTGAGTAGAATATGGTTAGAAGTACTGTCATAAGCATTTGAAGAAGTATATCCCCCATTTAAATTAAAAATTATTGACTAAATGTGTGTTATGTCCATCGCAAATGCCGATGTAGAAAAGAAATTTTTATTTAATACAAGAAGTTCGAAAAGGAGAACACTAGGAATGAAAATTTAGATTTTTTCCGAAAAACATTCAGTTAACATAAAAATATCATTTATATGATTTTAATTAAAATAATTTAAAAGTATTGTAATCTTTTTTATGTTATTTTAAATTAAAAATATAATTGAATAGAGAAAGATCGGTTTTATTTCATAAATATAATCATCGTATGTATATCAATGTATGCACCATTTATTGTCTTATTGTTTAAAAAAAGAGATAGGGCCTTTGCTCTTTTTACCTCATTACTTTTTTAAGAAACGTGAAAGTGAGCGCGTTTTCTTACCCTCATCGCAATACCAATAATATATATATATATATATATATATATATATATATATATACTGGTGTGCAAAAATTAAGGACGAGACGGTTTTTTCAATATAACTTTGTACAAAAGCTTTCCAAATCAACACATTTAATACCGTAAGATCCCCAATACGTAAGATCTTTACGTAATCCCCAATCTTTTAGTAAGCAGCACTTACTAAAAGAGAAATCAGAGGGATAAAAAGAAGCTTGATTTTGAAAGAGTAGCATGGAGCGCAATGCGATTGATGGCCGAAACAACCCTGTGATGGGTGTCCAGCAAGAAACATCCAGTCTTAAGTAGGGGATATGATCTCCCCTGACTGCTAGGCAGGTTTCACAGCGTTTGCCCATGCTGAGAATGAGAGTGTCAATGAGTTGTTGAGGCATTGCTGCCCATTCGTCTTGCAGCGCCAATCGAAGCTCCCGAATCGTTACTGGTGGTAAGGTACGAGCTGCCAAGCGTCTGCCTAGAAAATCCCATACATGCTCGATGGGATTGAGATCCGGAGATCGTGCCGGCCAATCCATATGTTCAATATCCTCACTCTCTAAGAGCTATTCGGCAGCTACTGTGCGATGACATGGTGCATTGTCGTCCATGAAAAGGAACTGCAGATCCATAGCGCCTCTAAAAAGACGCACATATGGAAGAAGAATCTCGTTACAATAACGGGTCCCGTTGACTGAACCTGCGTCGAAGATGTGAAGGTCTGTACGACTACCAAGCATGATGCCTCCCCAAACGAGAACACCGTGACCTCCATACCTGTCCCTTTCAATGATGTTCGAGGGATGATTGCGGCTTCCCCGTTCTCTCCAGAGGAGTATGCGATGAGAATCGCTACTCAAACTGAATCTGCTCTAATCTGTAAAGAGTACTCGTCCCCATTCACTGTCTCTTCAATTCCGGTGTTCCCGGCACCACAGAGAACGCTTTCTCCGATGGGCAGGCGTTAAAGGTACACGCCGTACAGGGCGTCGTGCAAACAGACCACCACCGTGCAGTCTTCTGGCCACGGTAAAACGCGATATCGGTCGTCCAGTTGCCTGTGTCGTGTGTCTAGCGATTTCTCCCGCTGTCTGCCGCCTGTTTCTTCTGGCCTGTAAGACAATGTACCGGTCATCTGCGGGTGTGGTTCCTCGTGGACGACCACTAATGAACCCCCGGATAGCTGTTCCTGTAGTTTGAAATTGTCTCCAAAGTCGTGAAACGATGCTTTGAGCAATTCCGAACTCTGCAGCCTCAATTGTCACACAGCGGCTTTCCTCCAACTTCCCAATGATTCGACCTCGGATAAAAGCATCCAGATGTCGTCTAACAGATTGATTATTTGCCATTTCTCGCTGAGGCAGCAACTCGGTGTGATTTTAACTGCTATACGGCGTGCAATCTCTTTGCCAGGAATACTGATCTTACACCGACAACATGCTTTATACTACTCAGACACTCCCCATTACGTCTACCTGCATATCTGCGCATGTGCTACCGTACATCACCTTACTTAATCTCCTGATTGGTCTTTTTGTCCGCTCTGCCTCTTTGTTCAGCTGATATGCTAATTTTTCGACTTCGTCCTTAATTTTTGCACACCAGTGTACACATATATATATATATATATATATATATTTAATTGTTTAAAAATGACAGAAAAATAAGTTTTGTTTGAAGAAAATATAATTATTTTTCAACTTCTAACACACTATTTATTTCCTTTTTTCCACCCTTCATTTTGTTTTAATTTTACTGTGACTAAACATATAGGGGAAACGACCCAGTTGCACTACAACTTTCAAACAAGATTGCGCAAGGCAATTTGACAGCTAGCTGTAAACGATTGATCTCCTGGTTCTTACTTTACAAAGGGACCGAACTGAGTCATAAAATTGTCCCCGTTCGACCTCCCAAGTTTTAAAAGGGGGAGAGGAAAGAAGTCTGTTGCATTTTTAAAGCGAATGGCAAAATAACAGTAAACGCTTTCGGAATAACTTTTCGGGAGGAAGCTAACCACTCAGAGGGTTAAATTCTGTACACAATTTTATATATAACAATGTTTCTCAAACTGTGGGGCATCTTCGGGGCCTTGATAACCCTACTTGTGTAGGGCGTGAACATATCGAAAAGTCGAAAATAAAAGTTTATTTTTAAATATATATAAATTTATATTTATATAAAGGAAGCAAAACAAAATATAATCTGAAGTACGAAAAGTAACATAATACTTATCTTATTGCTGAAAAAGTAACTTAAATTACTTATTATTTAAGAGTAACATAGGCAAAATTTAATACTTATATTGAGATAATTTGTACGGTTTCTAAATAAGGTCGTATCATCCTTTCCCTGTGGCCCAGTATGCATACGCAAACTTCAGGTGAAGGTTGATTAGTCGCAAAACTTGATTTAAACCTGCAATCTTGCTTCCTAAGGCCAACAGTTTGCTATTGTACTACTGTGGCTAATATTTCTTAATACCTTGACTGGTTATACTTAGGTTATAACTGTTTGTATATATTTATGGATTATATTCATACAGGGTGTCCCAAAACGACCGCATAAACCCTGCACAGCTAGATTCCTCGTTGGAAGTACATAAAAACTGTCCAAAGAAGCATTCCTGTACGATTATTAGCTTACAAGAAAAATGAGAAAAACAAAGTATAGCGTCACAGCTGGTGCAAGAAAAAAAAAACACTTTATTGGACATATCCCTTTATTGGACACTTTATTTGCATATCTTTCCAGACGATAATGTTTAAAACGTTCACCGCACATATCACGTCATGGTTTTTCTCAAAGAGGTCTTAACCGAGTTTCTCGATGACATACCATTACCGACAATTGAGAGACTTTGGTTCCAGCATGATGGGGTTCCGGCGCATTTCTGTGCTCTTGTACGGGATTGGCTGGATATCGCATACCCCAGCTTTTGGATTGGACGTCCTGTTCTATGGCTTCTACGTTCTCCAGATTTTACACAGTTGGATTTTTTCCTATGGGGCCATCGCAAGGAACTGGTGTACCGAGGCGTAGTGACAACACATATGGACTTAAATGTTCGTCTGTATGCTGCTTGTACTTCGGTGAACCCCACGGTGCTGCGACATATGATGATAGCCATTCCACGGCGTGCTCAAACCTGCCTCGACATGTACGGCGGACACTTAGAACATCAGCCTTAAATTGCGCATATACTTCTGTTGATATGTTCAATAAAGGGTTATCTTTTCTTGCACCGGCAGTGACGTCATACTTTGTTTTTCGTATTTTTCTTGTAAACTATGGGTCGTACAAGAACGCTTCTTTGGGTAGTTTCTATGTACTCGCAACGAGGAATCTAGCTTTGCAGAATTTATACGGTCGTTTTGGGACACCTTGTATATATTATTGATACACAGTTAATTTTGTATTTCACTCAATTTTGGCTTTGCAGCAAAGCTGGTTTCAACCTCAAAAAGCAGGCCCTTATCGAAAAATATTTATATCTACTGAAGCATTGATCTTGGAATCTTATCTTATCTAATCTTAGCTTGTCTTTATGTATATAAATTATTTTTGTGTGTTTCAACAAGAAAAGTGTAGTTATAAAGCATTCTAATTTCACCGAATTTAAGAAAAAAAATTTTTACGTTAAGTTATAAGGATTTTTTAGTGACTAAAATTAGATTTTTAAGAAACTTTTTTATTACTCAGAATGTAAAATGAATCAAAATGTTATCTTATGAAGGACTATCGAACTTAAACAAATTATGTTGGGAACAAAACACCGCATTTCAAAAAGTAAAAAATTATTTAAGTAAAATGTTTGAAAAATATTGTTTCGCTGTATTAAATCTTTACTAATACTTAAGGTATAAATAGTTTATTTTCATTTTCTAGTACTTGATATTCTCATTTTTGACTAATTTCTTGGAAAATTTCTGTGAATTTCGTAGATTTTCTATTCAAATGACTATGCTATTTGTTTCATCATTAAGTAATTATTTCGAAAATAATAATCTTACCATTCTTTACAATTTTTTCACCTCATTTTAAGCAATAATTTTTTTTTAAAATTTTAGTTGCTTCAATGTACAAATGTTTGAAAATTACTTTAAAGTTTAATCTTATTGTACAATGTGTATTTCATTCCAATGAAGACCACGTCAAGTTAATTCTAGTAGAGACCAGTTTTGGATGTACAAAAATTTTAGTAGAGACCAGTGTTAGAGGTACAGACCTGTTCTAGTTGAATTATGAGTTATTTCTTTCAATATTGGAGAGTGGAAATAATATTATTTAAACTATAATACCGTATTTAAAATTGAATTTTAATTAAAATCAGATCAATTTCTTATCTATACTGATTGAACGCTATACATTTTTTATGTAATGTAGAACATTAATGAAAATTTTGAAATTAAATCCATACATTATAAGTTTTAAGTATAATAATATTTTTGCAAAACAAAAATATTTCTTTTTCAAATCTGAAAGACATGATACATAAAAGAATATGAAAAAAATGGTATAAACATTAATTTGCTTGTATACAAATCTTTTAATAGAAATGGATATACAGATCCCATGTAACTTACCGGAGAGTTGTCAGAAACACGAAAATGTCTATAAAACGATTTCATTTTAACTAAGCTTAACGTATGTCAGCTTAAAGTAGAAAATAATATAAAATAATCCAACGCGAAATTTTTAAAGCATAGCATTGATCAACTATTATCTTCTCAGAAGGAATTTTTTAAAATCCTTAATATTGATGACTAGAAAGTCATTTTATGTGTGTAAAATGAGTCCGAAACTGATTTAACTTAATTCTCGAACGAATATATTTATATTCTTCTTCTTAATACACCATAGCTGTACAAAGCATTCACTGAAGCATATTTCGCGATTTTTCAAAATTTTCTTTGCTGTTTCTAATTAGATATTAATTTGGAAAAATTGCGGTTTTTTTTTCTTTTTTAAAAAAAAGGAATACCACATTTTGGACTAAATTAATAAAGCATTGATTTTACTTTTTCAAAAAAAATTAATAAACTTAACGGGACAAGGTACGACTTATAAAAAAATGTTTGATTTAAAGGTTTTTACATTTTTTTACTTCTAACTAATGTATATGTATAACGTGAAATAGTTTTTGTATGCAAAATGCTCTGTGAAAAGCTAACCATTTAATTTTCCATAGAAAACTTAAAAAACTGCTGAAGAGGTTTTAATCTGCTACTCCTCCTTCAATAATTGACGTACATCGATCAAATTTTATTTACAAGTACGTCAAACTACGTATAACTGTAGTTGGTATGGGTTTTCTGCTATATGAGTGATATTTGTAAAATACTTTTTTAATGAACGTTTATTGAAAATTTCTTAAAAAATGTATAAATACCAAATTCAACTACTTTTTCTAAAAAAAACTAAGGAGTTCTTTGATTCGAAAAAACATACAACTTTTGTTGCATGTACTAATAACAATAGTTAGAAAAAATATCAAAGCATTCGGTTCAATAGAAAAGACACAGTAGATTTTTAAATGTAAATAAACTAGTTATGTTTTCCTAAGTTAAACCAATTTTAAGTTTTTATTTGCCATTGGGATGTGAATACAATTAAACACACAATTTATCACAACTATCACAATATATATCATAACTTTTTTAACTTAGAGGTTTCAAATTATTGTGAGATTATAGAAAACTAGGTGGAAAACAGTTTAATTTGAAACCATTTTATTTAAATTTTTGAACGATTTTTGTCCGTTGTTCCTTTAATATTTACAATACATGTGCAAATATTACCTTTACCAATATAAATTAAAAACATCTAATTTTATACGGTACATTCATTAAATTCCTTTTATATATTAGCTCACTCTCTTTCCAAATATATTTATTTATAAATACATTTATCTTGATCACATTTTCAATCGTTAATAAAATTCTTTATGTTCATCCTATCAAGTGCAAAGAAAATTTTTAAATTTGTAGTTAATAACACTTGATGTTAATACAGTTTTTTTCAAATATTAATTTATTAATTAAATAAAATGAAATTAATTACCGGTTTTCGAGGCCAACTTAAATTCGTATCCATTGTTGTAACTGTTAAAATAATGACAAAAGTTGGCGTCGAAAGCCAGTTTTTTAGCCAAATTAGCCCAACCGAGTGTGCATTGATACAACAATGCAGACATATCATGCTCTTTTTTTAATTCCTACTATTATAGCTCATGATCTCTATATATTTATTTATTTATTTATCTTGGTAGAATTTTCAATCGTTAAAAAATACGTTTTAAAGCGTTCAATTGAGCTGAAATTTTATATACATGCTTATTTTGGATGACAATACAGTAATTTAATTATAATTAATAAAAGTATTCGGTTAAAACTAATTATTTAAAGAATTACAAATACGGTCACGTTGGCAACTTAACCATTTTTGAGACTCGTGTAAAAACTTGCAAAGGTTTTTTTCTCACGTGTTAAAGCATTCAGTCGAACTGAAATTTTATGTACACGATTTTTTGGATGAAAATACGGTACTTTAATGACAATTAACAAAAATTAATCACCACTTAATGTTGAGGTTCTATCATATGTATATACATATTTATATTAATTGTAACTATTTAATAAAAAGTTGCTAAAATAAAATTTTTCTTTGTTGATCTAAGTCGGAAATGACTTAATTTTTTTTATATTACTTGTTCAATTCCTAATATAAGTTCCCTTTCCGCTATATATATATATACATCTTGTTCATATTTTGAAACGTTAAGAAGACACAGTACGATTCAATTGACCAAAATCGGTCAAAAAACCAAATTTAATTTTTTTAGCCTAAGTTATTCTTTATATACTTTTCTTTAGCCTCACAAAATTTTAAAGCTCTAAACTTAAAAAAACGCAGAATTATGGTAGATTTTACATTCGTTTTCATTCACATCCTTATGGAAAATCAAAATTTTAAGCTGATTTATCCCAGAAAGATAAAATTGCTAATTTGTCTTCATTTAAAATGCTAAGGCTTTTTTTCTATTGTGCCTAATGCTTTGAAATTTTTTTTACTTATTGCTAATATCACATGTAACAAAAGTCGGTGTGCATTTTTGAATCAAAGCAATATTTATTTTTTTTAAATAATTCTCATAATTTAAATAACTCATGAATTAAAATAACTCAGAATTTATACATTTTTTAAAGAATTTTCAATAAACATTCATAAAAATAAGTATTGTATGAATACCAATCACTTTAACGCAAAACCAGTACCAACTTTTATTATACATAATTTGAAGTACTTGTAAATCAAATTTCATGCATATACGTAAATTTTTGTGTGGGGGGGGGGGAGGAGTAACATTTTAAAATCACTTCACAAATTCTGACTTTTTTCCTTAAAAAATTACATGAATAGCTTTTTATGAAATTTTGAGCACAAAATCTGCTTAACATAGCATACATACATAGGAAGAAACCAAAAATATTTTAAAAATCTTTAAATTAAAAACTTTTGGGTAAATCGTGCCATGTCACCTTAATAAAATACTTTCTATTCATCCATTCAAAGTAGGAATTGACTTAATTTTTTATTACTCGTTTTTTAATGTTACAACTATTCATACTCAAAAAAATATTACAACCCAAACTCGGTAGTAATAACACACGAATATACACCTTCACCTATTGCACGCAGGAGTCTTTCCCCTGTGTAGCATTGGACATCCTTTCCCCTCCAGTTACCGATGAAGTACAAACTGCGTCAGTTCAATTGCTTCGGGTGGCAGGGCTCGAATCTCATCAACAGGTAATCGTCGTACTGGAATAATACCTAAATATCCCAGCGACTGTGCTGCGTAGATTTGAAGCGACATTATCAGCTGGGCGTATACCAGACTCGAGAACTGTTTAACCTCTATCCTAATCTAACTAACAACGAGGTTCGGGTCAATGTTTGAGGCGGAGGTGACGTTGCTATTTACTCGGGGACGAAGGAATCTTCAGTTTGCATTCATTAATCATGACGACTTGTAGATCAAGGTTGGAGGAAATGTACTAACTCAAGGTGCTTGGGTTTGTATTCCTCAAGTCCTTTAGATTTGTGTTAAGGAGTGAGAATAATACAATTCCATTGTAGTTTTAAGCTGTGAAGTATAAAAGGTATGATCTGTGATGTATTTTAGTTCAATAATAACTCGAAGTATAATGTTTATATAAATATTATATGTTGTTAAGTGTTTTCTTTATATGTTTACTGAGAATTTATTTGAAATCTCTGAAGAGATACATGGGCAGGTCTATTTAAAATTACTATAGTAAATAAATGCAATAATAAGATGCGAAGAATTGCACATTTTCTCCAAAGCTTATTCAGTGTTATTTTTTGTTGTTGTTTTAATACTATTTCAAATATATGACGAAATGCGTAAGCGAAATGTTTAAGATCGCGAACATTACGAGGGACCTACTTCGAATTGTGGAATCAATTACTGATTTCAACAAAACCGTTATACGAAAAAATGATATTCTTTGTATTGATTTCAACTGAACTTCAAAGTTTTCACGTAAATTGTCATAGAAAGAAGCTAAGTGAGGCGCTAGATTAAGTATCAACAATACCACTTAAGCATTTCTTAAAAATAAAGGTTAGGAAAACGTTTTGGATTAAAAGGCTTAATATATGTCTTTTTCAACATAAAAAAATGGTTCGTGTAACGTGGATGCACAATAAAACTAAAATTTATGCCATATAGCAGGGGCGGGCAAACTTTTCCAGGGCCCGGTCTACTTCTAATTTTTTCAATCTGTTGCGGTCCACCCAATGTCAGTGGCGCTCACAAGGAAGGAGGGGGCACTGGTCTGGACCGTCCCCCACAACCCTTGATTTTTTTTTACAGATTGATTTTAATTCCATGTATACAGTACGATAAATTTAAATAAGTATTTGTTATTAATATTTTTTATTATTGTTTAATGCTGAGTAATTTTTTAGTAATTTATTTTTTACTGTTTTTTTTGTTCCCGACAATCTATAAAATAAAAAAAAAATATATGTTTGGTTGTGTATTGTGGTACGACACCAGAAGGGTGGACTTTCGACACTCTACCACGCCCTCCCCCTTGAAAAATTCTGGTGTGCGCCACTGCCCAGTGTCGTAGGTGTGGTGAGGCAGGAAAGATCTACAATATTTATTATAAATTAATAATAAATACGTAATATGTAAATACAGAACTTAAATAAAAAAAACTAACACTTTTAAAACTGCGTTTAAACAAAACGGAAAATACAAAAAGAATAATAATAGCTACAAGTATAATAATATCAAATGATATATTTACTATCAAACAAGTCAAAATACATTTAAATAACATTTTTTTCTAAAGTTTATCTTAGTTTTTATCTAAATATTTTTATATAAAGTTACTTTTCGTTGTTATAGTTATTAGAAGACTTATATAGAATGCATACGTCCGTCATTCTTGAATATTTCCTTTTATAATTACTAACTACTAAAATTTTCAGGTGGTCACCCCAAAACGTCTCGGCGGTTCACCGGTCGATCGCGATCGACATAATGCCTACCCCGGCCATATAGCAATGCATATAATTCCTAAAAAAGTGCAATTCAAATATGTATATAGTTAGCAAAATCGAAAACTCTAAGAAACTTCTTTTCTAAGTGAAATTTAGTCTTTGCTTATATTTATTTTCTAAAAAATGACAAAACATTATTCTCATAGTTAATTTGATTTTTGTATAACCATTCACTGGGGACCAAAAGTTATAAAACGAAAATATTTTCGTGGGTTTTTCAAATATTGCTGTACCGTTATTAATGATAACTGGTAAACAAAGAGAGCCTGTTTTTCTTAAAGCCTTTTTTGCAAACATAGCAAATAAGCTATTAGTAAACATAACAAAGAAAAATACTTTTTGTAATCATCTGATTAAAATTTGATCTTCCTGTTTTATTTCAGGCATATTAAGAGAATTAAAAAAAGACAAGTGCATCAAACACCACTCAGTGTGGTTTTGTTTTTGCTGTTCGTGTTTCGAAAAATTACGAAGTTAAGCATATTAAGTTTGGACGAACTCCAAAGAAGAACAGGTAGTAGGCAAATTCTCAGTGGGGATGTAGCCAGATGTTCAGTATCCCACGCAATGTGTTTTCTAAAAAATCATACAATATTCAGAGGTCTAATAACAAGGTGGCCCAGAACCACTATTTGACTTTAACTGTAAAGGGCAATAGAAGAAGGAAAGCTACTCAACTCGTACATAAGATAGCTGCTCCTGGTTCCTCATGTAGTTAGGAGAGGGTGGTACCAGCTCAGGTGTCGTCCACGTCACTTGACCATGGTTCAAAATTACGTGGTCCGTCGCCAAAAGCCCTCGTGTAGCTGAACAGTGCGACGCTAATATTCAATCAATCAACCTGGTTCCTCATTTTTGATGTATACAGTTAACCAAAAATTTGCGAAGCAAATCTTCATACCAAGAGACCAATGGTCTATATCTCTGTCACTCTATCATTGCAGTGCCGGTCTATATAATGCAGACAATATCAACATTTAACTCGAGACTAGTAAACAGTTTTTCTCTTTACTAAATTGAGAGGATTCAGTCTGAAAACTGATTCTTGACGTGATTGTATATTCCCAACAACATGACAGTAGTCTTTCAAGGATGTTGTGATGTTATGCTGTTATATGGCGAGAGGTTGAAAAAGCGCATAGAGCTGCATGTCGCCAAGGAAGGTCCAATGGATGCACTGAAGGACAAGATCTTAGAGCCATGTGTGAGATCTTTCAGGAAGGCAATTAGAATCTAAATCAGTTTTATGAAGGACAACACTCGTCAATGGAAAGCCTTGAGGCTAAGAATGCTTAGGGGATAGAGTGACCAGTTAAAATTTTAGGCTTGAATTCTAAACAGCATTTTTCGGATTTTCTTACCAGAAAAAATGGTAGAGCTCACCATTCCCTTCTTGATAGACATACATTGATTTTTTATTAGCGACTCGGTTCAAAACTGCTATGAGGGCTATTCCTGACGGTCCTGATAACTTTAACCTGGATCAAGTGACGAGGACAACTCCTGAGCATGCACTCATTCTCTCAACTTCAGTAATATGCCAGCATGAAGACTTTTTGTCAGACATAATAAGGACAGACTTAAATTTTCACTAGGACCACTTGGCTACCACGTGGTCATATATATATATATACATGACAAGCTTTGAGTCAGAATCAGTCTTAATTTTTAAAAAGGATCTTTTTATTCTATGAATTCTTGACAACACATTTGACGCTAAGAGAAAAAGGATGCCAAAGTGAAATAAATCTAAGTGTTGTTACCACTTAAACTCAGATGTGAGAAGTCCCTTTGATTTTATGAGTGTACTTGGAAGTTAATGCTGACATATAGAGCTATTAAATATTACGATCTGGGATCAGAAATGTTTAATGGTTAGGTCATATGTTTCGGAAAAATAATTGGGTGATTAATTTAATACTAGAAGATAGATGTAATGCAAAATAAAAGTTAAGTACTATATAGGGAATTGAATTTTAAATTTAAGTTAATTAACCTTAAATATATATAATAAATCTTCATTTGCTTATTTGTCATTAATTTTTACATTCATTTATGTTGAAAATTTATGCATTTATTAGCATAGCGAGGGACAATGGGGAGCGGGCGAGGGGCCATGAAATTATTTAACTCTGCAAATTTATGTTCATACCCAAATTGTGCATTTATCTGCTAGACTCTATTCCTTTTTTTTTGGTTTCTCTTAATTTTTGCTGTACCTCATTTCAGAAATTCTGCTTTCGTTGTGTTTTCAAGGATTTTTAATTAAATAATCATGTTCTCTCTTTTTTTCTCTTTATGTATATATATTCCATAAATTTTTTAAAAAAGTACTCATGTTTTTTAGAATTTGAATTAATTTAAATCAAAAGAAGTAAAATGTTTCTA
Organism: Trichonephila clavipes; assembly: GCA_019973935.1. Taxonomy (NCBI): domain Eukaryota; kingdom Metazoa; phylum Arthropoda; class Arachnida; order Araneae; family Nephilidae; genus Trichonephila; species Trichonephila clavipes. Next base: position 791,830 of record BMAU01020564.1, read on the forward strand.
AAAATTTCTTGAATTAACAAGTCGTGCATGTCAGTTTGTTCCTGTATGCAAATTTTTATTGTGATAAAATTACTAATTAACTTTGCAGACTTAAAATATTGTACAATATTTCTCTGTTTTATGTGTTACCTTCTGATAATATAAGGTAATAATAAATTATTAGCAAAGTGTCTTTTTTAATATTTCATTACACTTTTTCACCCATCATATTAAAGTTATGAATTATACACACACTTTTAAGATTCCGCAGAAAATTTCAAATATTACTGAAAAATTCAAGAAGTCTGATGCTATTTAATCCAACAAAATTAAAATGAAAGGAAAACTTTCAATCTGTGATACATCCATTTTTCAAAATATTCAAAGAAGTGTGAAAAATACCAAATATATTATTGATATTGACAAATATATATGAATTTATACCAGATTTAAGTCGGGAAAAACAGGATAGAGCTTGTTTGAGGAAAGCATAAACAAGAACTTCAATCATGGATTCTTTAATTAAAAAATTACATTTTGAATTTATTTCATTTATAATGAAGAAAAATAATAATTAGGCAGAATCACAAACCAGAAGTTGGAAGGTATAGAAGTTAATAAAAAAGAAAAATTAAAAGTTGCAACTTTAATTGGATTCAATCTTTCTCGCCACTTTATCGAAGCGAAGAAAAGTTATTAATTTTTAAATGTAAAAAAAGAAATTTATGAAGATAAGAAAAAGTGAAACTATGATGAAATTTACTAATTTTTTTTTTATACCTGCACTGTTTTATAAACTTCAATCAACTTTACGTAAAGATAATGACGAAAAGGAAAATCAAGAAAACTTTTTACGCGCGCATAGAGTTCTAATTAAAATTTTCGCAACTTAACCAGTGTATTATAATTAGTCCTTTAAGTGGCTTCATTGCAGGAAGAATGGCTTTCCAGGTTCTCTTTTTTTATAATTCTTCGAACACGTTTTTAGAAGGATCCTTTCTATCGGAACTAGAAACGGGTATAAATATATGCACTCATATGAACTTCGTTTCAAAACGTTCGTAAATTTTATTTTTTTTTCGACAGCTGCGTTTTATTTTTAAGAACAAGAGAGGCAATTGCTGCGACAATGTGGTTACCACTTGAAGTTTATGAGAATTGAAGTAGAGGCTGTTGTGCGCCATTCAGAATTTCTTTGTCCTTCATAAAGGCGTAAAGAGTTGAGTGTCAAAAAAAGTGTGTTCCAGAATGAGTATAATTATCAAGGCAAGCTGACAGAAGTGTTTTCCGAAACTCAAACATATCGGTGTAAATGGAGCACTTGAAAATCCCTTTTTCATAGCATATTTTTGGTTATCGGTTTTTTTTTAAATATTTATTCTGGAGCGTAAGAAACTTTTGAAGTTGCAACTTGAATATATCTTTATGAAAAATACATAAAATACAGAATACAGTACTTTTTTGTTGATTTCTTTTACTTAAGAAGTGGCAAAAATTAATTAGAAATTAGAAGCACGGCGTGAAATTATGTAACTGGCTGAGTGACCATCTTAACTTTTAGAGAATATTGAACCTATTTTTTATAAGAAATATGGAGAATCTTGTTTCGCTATCTTGTTTACAAAAATTTAGAGATAATTCTTACAATATATTTTTACGAAACTTGTGTGTGTGTAAAATAGTGTAAATAATTTATATTTATGTGTGGATGTGTATTACATTTATATTACTCTGGGTTGTATTTATTTTATGTTAAAAATTGTAATATTCGCAAGCAATGCCATTGTTTTCAGTATAATGGCGGTTCAATATAAACTTTGGGATACAGCCAAGGTACCATTTCTGGCAACCAAGTTGACGACTTGGTGATCATTTTGGCAAAGAGGCAACCACATTTGTGACCACTTTTGGCAAGTTTGTGGCTCTATGGAGTCTTCGGGAAATTAGTGGAGAAATAGAGTAACATCAAAATCTATAACGCGAGCGGATCTTTCTCAAAAGACTCGTAAGACCTATAAATATAGAGATTCTCTCCAAAGCCGAGTCAGTATTGTTATGATTAGCAATTAGTAGTCTTGTTCTGATATTAAAAAGTCTACTAAAGAATAACTAGGCTGTTGAGTAGAACGAGCGGTGGTTATGAATAGTATTTTACATACTTGTGTTTTAGACGCTTATAGTTGTGTCTGAGCGCTGTTGCAGATGTGAAGACCTAAGATTTATTTTGCGAATTTTACTGTGTATTCCGTGTTTCAAGAATTGTTTTACCGACAAAAATTGTCATCGCTTTTTAAGAATTGTCTTGTTCTTTGCAACTGATTTACATAAAATCCTTGAACCACAGTCAACGTTACAATATTGTAAAATTAAATCAGAAAATGAAAATAAAAGAACAGTAATTAAATGGTTTCATTCAAGATAAGATCTCTTTAAATCAAAGAACATTCTATGCTATCAATACAATTTTTGAGAGCTGTTAAACTTCTTAGACTTTTGAAGAGAGAAGGAGAATCAGAGCAATACTTTGTATTTGTTATTAATTTTTAGAATAAATGCAATTTCTACCTTAGTCCTCAAACTACTAATAGAGTTTATAGTGTTTCACGTGGATACACAAAGCTTCAATTACATCATGAGAAAATGTTATAAATTTAACTGTTAGAATGTTGATTTGATATTTCATACAACTAATTTGTTATTTACATCATCTGTTATTTGTAAGTTTATAATTGTTTTAGAGTTCATGTTCTGTAATATGTAGTTCATGGGGGAAAATTCCATTTAGTAAGACACCTATTAAAATAGTATTTAAAACTCTGTATAATTTACCTTGTATAACACTATTCATCGAGTTTTTAAAGGCAAATAAAAATAAATTATAACGTAAGTATTTAATGGGAAAATCGTATTTCTCTTCTTTATTTTCAGTAAAAAAACATTTCATTCTATATGTAAATTATTAAAATATTTATTTTTAAGCTATTAGTTAGTTTCAAATTCGCATCAGCTTCCATTTGTATCAACATTATTAGCGAAAAAGTTCGGAATTTTAATCACAATCATAATATGTACACGAAGTCTGATTTTACAATCTGCTAAACTAATTTTTGAGCTACGCGAATTGCAGATTTTGAATTTTTTTTCGTTGTATTTAAATCATAGTAGTCTGTAGTATATTCAATATGAAATTTAATAAAAACACTTGAACAGTAACCAGAAGTTTGATAAAATCACCAAGTCTTATTAATTTTATTCAAATCTCAAAGCAGTTTAGATCCCTATTTCAGTTTTATTTATTAAAAATTGTTACTTAGATTGAGGCTCATGGATTTCTTGCTAACAATTTCAAAGAATAAAACGGTTCTTTAGGAGCGATGAAAATTTATTCTGTAAAAAACAATCCTTAAAATGCTATATACAGCATTAAAATTTGCTTAATAAACACCAGAAGGTTTCCACACCTTCTACAGCGAAAGATGCAACTATCAGCGTCTAAAAATATAGGTGCGTAATGTTTCATATTATTCACAAGCAACATCTTGTCTTCTTTAACAGCCAATGTAATTAATTCTGACTGAGTTTCAGTGTGTGATTGTTATTTATAGTCTGCGCTTTTTTCAAAAATTCCGCCTACGTCATAGAACACGATGTTATAGATTTCTCCAATAATTTTCAGAGTCATCTATATAATCGCAAAATCACCAAAAATACTCACCAACTCACCAAATTTAGTCGTCAAAAAAGGTGCCAACTTGGGTGTATCGCCAATATTTCACGAAGTTTCGATTGAAACGGCATTATAATTTAAGGGGCTACTTGTGAGTATTGCGAGAGCGTTACTTGCGAGTATTGCAATTTTTATCATAAAATAAATACAGCAGAAAGAAATATTAGCATATTAAATATTCAAATATAAATTATTTACACTAATTTAAGGTAAAATTAAGCATTCATTATACACTGGCCTCAAAAAGTTAAGGTACAACCGGGTTTTTGTGTCTAATTTGCAAATGAATGAATGTAGAAACAAAAATTTTGGAGGATATGTGCATTAAATAGTTTTTTATTGAATGCGTCATAGAAATTTGTATAAGTGTATTGCAAAAACGATTTATAACAAAAAAAGCAATCTCTGCGGAAAAGTCCATTCTTGGAGAAAACAGCACATCACAGTGTTATGTGGTAAAATGGCATAAAAACAATACAAAAATGGATTCTAATAAGGAATGTGTCCACCCCTAACTTGAATGCATTGGCGGCATCGATTTCCCATGATGTTTATTAAGTTATCGGACACCGGAATAGGAAGCGAAGACCAGACACATAGTAAGCCTTGTTTCAGCTCATGTAACGACCTTGGAGGAGGGTTAAAAGCAGCAACCTATTTGCCAAGATAGCCCCAAAGATGTTCTATCGGGTTCAGGTCTGGAGATCGAGCTGGCCATTCCATTCGTTCCAAACCGTGATCCTCCAGATACTCCTCAACAATCCGAGCTCGGTGAGGTCGTGCATTATCATCCATCAGAATGAAGTCGTTACCAATAGCAGCAGCATATGGGCGGACATATGGATCAAGGATCTCATCCCGATATCTAAGACCAGTTACGGTTCCTCCATGGAACACATGCAGGTCAGTGTGGCCACCGAGCGAGATCCCTGCCCAAACCAGGATTCCACCACCTCTATAACTGTGTCTTCCAACAGTGTTGGATTGATGGTATCTAGTGCGCTGTTCCCTCCAGATCAGTAGACGCCCTGAATCACTCTCCATTGTAAATCTGGACTCGTCTGTGAACAGCACAGAAGCCCATTGTTGCTGCGTCCAAGAAACATGTTCTCTTGACCAGCATAAGCGATTCCTTCGCTGTCGTCCGTTGAGGGGAACGCTCACAACTGGTCTTCTTGCATACAGACCTGCATTGTGAAGACGATTTCGCACCGTAGTTGCGGAGATTCTTCTTCCTGATGCTTGAAAGTGGTCTGCAACGAGCTGCGGCACAGTAGTGGTTCTTCTCCTTCGTGCCGATAGAGCTAGAAAACGGTCTTCTGCAGGTGTTGTAGCTCGTGGTCGCCCTGGAACAGGTCTTCTGGACACAGAATCATCGGATTGGTATTGATCCCAAAGTCGCTGAACAACACTACGAGACACATTGAGACGTCTAGCAGCATCAGCCTGTGACAATCCCATTTCCATCCATCCAACTGCCCACCACCTTAACGAATTGGGTAAACGACGTCTCTGAGACATTTTCTAAACTCTATTGACTATTGTCACCGAAACTGCCAACAACTGTTGAAAATTAACACAACTTACACACAAAGTACGAAAGCTTGATATTTGCATATTTTTCGCTCACTCATAAATATACGTTCTTTTCTATAAAATAAAAGCGGTAGCAATCGTTTTTGCATTAATGTTTTTAAAGTTCGTTATTATCATTCATGTAAACTATGCATTTTATTGTTACTGCCATTTTTTTTTATGGTGAGCTTCGAAAAACATGTTGTACCTTAACTTTTTGAGGCCAGTGTACAATATTCGTAACAATATATATAAAAAAATAATCCTTCTTCTGTTACTACCTATACTACGTAAAACGAATATAAATGATATGGTATTGTCTGATGTCATGAACAATGCGTTTACTCTCCTCCTTTTGGCTTACAAATAATGTAAGCCAAAATGAATGAGAACTATTAGTGATTCACATAGTAATTTTTCAACACAATCATATGAGAAAGGTGAATATATTTAACTTCCTCATCATTCTAATTGACATTTGAGTAGCTCGATTAAAGTTAACGTGATTCAACTTAATATTTTAATATTTTGCTAGATGGTCTTCCGTGGCTCCAGGACTTAAGCCCTGTGCCAGTATTGCCAGTTTGGCTCAAGTCCAAAAATCCATTTTTATCAGCTAAATACGAATGTTTAGTCTAATAAAAGGAAATAAATTCATTAAATAGAAAATAAAGAGTTTCATTGCTAGATGATAAACCTTCCTTTGTTTTTTCTATCTTCTGAGCCTTCTTGTACATTCGAATACATATACTTTACATCTTCATTATAGATTGAAAATAATGCACCACATTTTTACATGATAGATACGTTTGTAAGGAACCGCTGCCTGCACCTGGCAACAGGTCACGAGAGACGATATAGAGGGAAGGATCTGGCAACGACAGAGGAGAAAAGGTCGGAACGGGGGAGAAGAGAGGGGTGGCAAAGAAAACCGGGGGTCGTGAAAAGTAGACACGGCTGAACGATGTATCGTAATCTTGTAACATCTCAATATATTCTTGATTTTAAGAAATGTCCCATAGAAGGTGTGGAATAAACAGTGGGACCAAATCCTGTCTGCAATTATTTTCAATTCACAATGCGAACACGATCAGAAAAGAACCCACAAGTTTACAACGTTCCTCGAAGCACTGCATGGAAAAAACTGTTTAAAAAAGATATATCTGCTTAGCAAAAATGGTGACGCACACCACATTGTTAAAAAACTTTGCAAAATGAAATAAAAGATTTTTTCAGTTAGAAAAATAGGGATGGGAAACAAATACATACGTTTTAAGAAGCGTATTTTCCTTTATACATTTGTGTGATAAACGGTAGCAACTTAAAATTAAAAAAAAAATACTGGAAATCATATTAATAATTATTTCTATGTTTTTTGTTGAAAATAAGAACATTACTTTACATAAAAAGAACTAAAATTGCCGTATTCGCTAGAAAGATCTATCCGATTCACTGTAACTCTACTTTCGAAACAATTTACGATATAGGCATTTTTTTAAGCAGTATGTTTTTCACTTATTTTGCTATTTTTAGTTTGCACGTTTTTATACATGTTTAATTTCTACATAAATCTTCAGATATGCTTTCAATTTTAAGACTCATGTTGTGTTTGGAATTCTCAAATTTTCACCAAGTCTAGTTCTTAATTTAAATTAGAACATAATTAATAAAAAAATTTATCTTTCTATTTTTATTACAAACCAGTGATTTTAAATAGCAAGAGTAAATCAGCTGCGTAAACAAAAATAAATTTATTGTTCTCTTGGATCGTATTATTGCAAAAATGTAAACAAAAAGACTATTTGTATTATAATGCACAAGAAAAAAAACATTTTTATTCAAATCATTAAAAAATATACGTGAAAATAGTCAAAATATTTTTGAAATTTACTAAGCGCATTTTAAGAATATCTGTTCGTACATTAATATTATAATAAAATTTTATATACGAAATTTTTAAGAAAATATTCGAAATATGCTACTTTTAGTGAATTATATGATTCATTATAGCTAACATACTTGGTGCTGTGCATTTTTAATAACTTTTTTTTATCTAACATTATAAATGTAATTGTATTCGTGAATAATTATAAAAAGATAAGTGAAAGGAAATTGTGCTAAATTCTTGGTAATATAAATTTGGTATATTTATTTGATGTATATATAATGTAATATTTGGTATATTTTATAATGTAATTAACATTTGAGTATTTACTTTTTTACATAATAAAAGGATTTATAAGCATATCTTACAAAAACCGTCGTAATTTATATCTGATACTTATAATATACTTTACTATTTATTATTCATTTGTTACGTTAGCAAGGTGGAAAATACCTTAAGAGATTTTGATTAGCGCTTGTAATGATGCGCATCTGAGATGTTTTGAAATGTTTTTCAACTGCCATTTTACTTTTATACAAAAGTTTAAAGAAAGATGAATAGCCCGAAACATATCATTAAAATCTAAGAACAACTTCATTTTTTTTCATGGGAAGCTTCTTCAATTTAGAAGTGGCTTATAAACGGCATCATCCTTTAAAAAAGAAAGTAAAAACCTTGATTAATTTAGGTAACCTTTACTGTTTACTCTAAAAGGTAAGGGTAATTTTCTTAGAAAACTTTCACTTTGATATTTCAAATTTTCATTCGCGAGTACTGTTGTTGAATGTAAAGAATTAGGAAGTGAACGAAAACATAAGTAACTTTAAAAAAGTGGGTTCCTTTAAGAATTACGAACTTTAATGCGCTTTCATATGGTATTTAAACTAGAGTGGTGTATTGTAATTCTGAAGAAATGAATTAGAACATTGCTTTATAAAGTAGCAAAGAAATTTGTAACATGTAAATTAAACAAACAAAAAAAAGACACAAATGGTCAAAATATTTTTTTAATAAAAAATTCAAATTAGGGAAAGTTCTAATTATGCTTTCGGAAATTTTCAAATTCAGAGGATACAATTTTTTTATAAATGATTCTCTCAAAAAAATAAGTGCTTTAATTCATTTACTCCGAAACGAGCCTTTCCAGTTTTTTTAGTATATTAAAATTTACCACTAGTAATTTCAGAATTAGGCTATATATTTAAAAATAGAAATCTTTTTCAAAACGTTAATGGAGGAAAATGCTAATTTTGATATTAAAAATCTATAATGCTTTTTGTGTACATTAATCAAAACACCTTACAGAAAATTTAGATAGATTGTTTTTAAATGCATGTATGTTTTTTTAATATTAAGTCAATTTTTTTAATATCCTATTTATATAGCATTCAATAATTACAAAAATCTACTGAATCGAAGGAGTTTTTAATAGTATTCTATTCATAAATTAAACAGTAAATCATCATAAAAAGGCAGAACTAAAAAAAGATTCAGAAGTTGGATTGTTTTCAGTAATAAAAAAAATCCAAATCAAGTTTAAAGACAGCTATTTTTTTATATTTGCAAGTGCTTCGAAAAAACTGAGAACATTAATTTTAATAAATTTTGATAGTTCACTAGAACCTTTCAATTAATAGAATATTTAACGTAGTAATTAGTATATACAGAGTGATTCCAAAGGTAACCTAACACTTTTTCTCCTGATAATAGAAGGGAAAAATGAAATAAAACTGACTGGTTGAAATAAAAAAATAATATTGAAATTTCGACATTGCATATGGGATTTGGGAAGTAATTTATTATTTATACGCTACGCGGCAAATATATTTTTAGTGCAGATTCCAAATCACACAAAAAAAGATTTGGCGTCCAGTAATTTTCATTCCAAGATGGCGTCTTAGCATTAAAAATTCGACATGAAAAAAATTTAAAGGAATGGCTTATTCCTGACAAAATAGTTTAATTACTTAGATTTTAAAAGAAACAAAAACGACAAATTTAGCAAAAATATATCTAATTATTTCGTGAAAAACACATTAGAAAGATACGAGCACTAAAACTTAAAAAAAAATGAATAAAATATGAGGAATTTAAAAGAATGCTGGGGAAAAAAGCAGGGTAATCTTATTGAATTTCTAAGCCTTCGGAATAATTTTATGCATATCAGTGCACATAAAAGGAAATACGTATATATACGTCCGGGGTAATTAACGCTTTGGCTGAGAGATACCTTAATATACGTCGGTGGCACTTAAGAGGTTGAAGTCGTTTTGTAGCTTTACCGTCAAACTATAGTATTACTGAATTCAATACATTGATATTAAGTGGAGGGGGGCGCAATGAAAATTATGAAAGATTGGTCGCAAATAATGAAAGATTGAGAAGACCTGGGATAATCCACTTCGAGCCGATGTGACCAACTGCCGAACAGTATCTGTTGAAATCAATTGGAGCAGATCTTGGATCGGATTCTGTAGAAGTATTTAGTACTCAAACATGGACTCTTCATAACTGACGTTCCAGAAAATATTTTATCACGTTGAGTTAGCTTTGTCAGATCGTCACTTTTTGACTTATTTTAGATTCAATTTTTATTCTTTAAAGCTCTTCATTACACAGTAAACAGTAAAATGTGACAAATTTTCAAATGGGATAAGCTATCCAAGGTTAGGGATTTATTTATCTATTTTAAGATGTAAAATAAGTCTTAGAACGCCCCCTTTCTTTTACATACGATAATAGAAAATTATATTTAATAGAATATTTTAACGAAATAAACAAAAGCAAGCCAAATGGTGTTTTAAACGTCAGTAAAAATAAAAAAAAGTGGAAGATAATGTTTTTGATAAACTTATTTGAATATATTTCAGTATCGCATTCGTAAGGTTTTCATTACTTGTTTTTTTACATTCTCATTTTTTTTAAATGAGCCGATATTTTTTTTTAAAAAAAATGTTAAATTTTTAATTTTAGAGTTAAGTGTATAGATTTTTGGAAAAGCTTTTAAGCGGTTGTTTTCAAATTCAGTTTGAATAATAGTACTTTCCCTACAAATTTTTGAATCGTCCGATCACTTTTAAAAACCACAGTATTGCCTTACATGTTTTAAAATAGTTTTAATGGCAATAGTTTGAAAGGACTAATAGAAGAATAAAATTTCACTCAAGTGATACATATTCCTTAGAATTGTATTTTTGCCAAACATCGAAATATGTGAAAAATACATTTCACAAACATCGTCAATTCTAAATTCTTTTCGAAGCAATCCTTCGATTAAATAACAAATATTAAAATTCTGTACTTTGTAATGAATTCCCATTTCGGATTAATATCAATTTCGAATCAAATAAATGAAAATTTCTACTAAAGCATTTTAAACTCAGCTTGATAAATCCAGTCTTGTAAAAGTTTATGTATTACATCTCTCAGTGCCACAATTAGTTAAACTAATTACATTTAATTAATTGTAAAAGTATTTTTGCTTCTAATTATTGAAAAATGAGTTATTTATTGAATGAAAAAATTCACTTTCAAAACTAATTGTTATCATGTAAATTTCTAAAATCACGTTTGCATACATTTTTTATATTGCTGCATTAAAAGTAAACTCAGTTAAAACGAAATCTTTGACTACTTGATTCTAAAAAATCATTAAGCATTTTTAAAACTCATTGTATAAAAACTTTTATGAGAAATACTTTCAGAAAACTAAAATTTAAAATTGAAATAAAACCTAAAAGTAATTCCAGTAAAATGAAGAGCAATCATGCATGGACGTCTTAAAAAATGAATTTAGAATACCTATAATTTTGAATTTAATTAAATTTTTTTCCACCACTTTCTTATAAATTGCGGGTAAAAATGAAATTTACAGAAAAGTGTTATTCTCTATTGCGTGAGATATAATAATTTGTGGCAATAACCACAACTAACTGAAAATGGTCACGTGACTACATACTATAAAGTTGATCATTCTTCTAGCTAGTTTGAGAACATTTTGTTTTACTTTGGCTACAAAACTTTCGTTAAACCTAATTTCACACTAAACTTTTGTTGTTTTCTATGAAGTTAGTTTATTTAAATAAGGACATCCTATCCTAAACGGATAAATCATGAAGTAATAAATGAGATTTATTACCATAGTATTTTATTTACCATTTAAAAAGTAAATGGAGATATTAAACATGATAAATCCATCTCTGTACATAAAATGTTTTATTTATATTTTTTACACAACTGTTAAATAAATATTTCTTAAGCAACTACTACATAAAAGTCCTAGAAAATTTGCTGCGCTTCAAAATTATATATATATATATATATTCTATAGAAAAAGAAGAATCTTGCATTCTGTAAAATTTTGAGCTTTGTTTAATTTCTATGCTATAAAAAAGAACATTGGAATGTAAAGTTTTAAATATTAAAACTCTTTTAACTCTAATGTTTGTCTTTCTTCTTTGAAAAGACAATTATTAGTAAAAGGTATTTAACTATGATTTTAAAATTAGTATTTCATAAATTTTTACAGCACTTGAATTTGAAGACTGAACACAACAAATCACTAAACTAGAACATGAAAGAAATACATACTTTCAGACTATTTACCCATCCCTCTTTGTACAGAAAAATTAATATCCTCCCATTGTTAGTGCTAAAATAAAAATCACATAGACTATAGTTAAACATCTCCACAAAAGACAGGACCTTATTCACAAATGGGATGTTGACTGATTGAAAATTCCTGGCATAAAGAAATAAAAATAGGTTATATTCTTGGCGTGAAATAAAAATATAGTCCCATATTGAGCAACTTCATGGACGTGGATCCTTGAAGATAAAACAACTTCCACAATTCCCCAAACAGAATATATTGAAAAGGATGAGGGAGGGTGGAGAGGGAACACAAGCTAAAGGCCTTATGTAAATATTGAACTTCAAGGCTCGGAACACGTTTTGCCAAAGTCAATACAGATATCACTTTGAGATACGTGAGCTGCATGGTAGGGATAGAGTTAAGAAAGAATTGTGAGTTTTATTTTAGATATGTTTATTGTTTTCTTTACTATCCCCCTTTTCATCTTTAAAGGAATATATAAACGTGTGTGTTTTGAAGTCTTGTGTTTTTGAGGTGCCCTTTTGTATCGTTTGCGTACCTCCAGGCAGTTGCTTTTGAGATCAGTTGAGACTGAAGTGTCTGTTAGAATAGGGTAGATTTTTGCAAGCGGAAATACTGCTGGAGTTGTTGCTCAGTTATTTTTCGCTCCTTCCGGCTAGTTTACTGCGAATATATTGAGCTGACATCGATTCTAGAGCTTGCTTACTCGGAAAAAATTATTGTGGATGGAAATTTAAAAAGCAATAGTTTAGTCAGCTCGGTTTAGCTGATAACGGTGTTATGCGTATGAGTGATATACTTTTAGAATCTTTAAAAATGTTCAAAGTGTTTGCTTTGGGTATAAAATGCGAATTTGTATTATGGAGGGATTGTTTTTCGTCTAACTGAAGTGTCATTTTTTAAACCATTTTAAATATGTGCTTAAAAGTTTTATCGTAAAATATCAATTGTACGTAATTGTGAAGGAGTATTTCAAATTTTTCTCTTGAGTATTTAATAAAAAATAAATGAAATAAAATCATCCTCAAGAACTTAATGAAGCTTAATATATAAAATTTTATAATTTTTTTTAAAAAAGCAAAACATTTATTGAGTTTTCGGAAAAATAATGTGATATTTTTATTTTCATTGTTTTCTTTAGTATAAAATTGCCAACAAACTGTTCAATGTCGTCCATTTTGTTTTTCATTTCACCATTGGAATGTTCTTCTAAATAACTACACTTACTTTTCACGATGCTACTCTTTTCGGATGACGTGGGAACGGGAGCTGCATCATTTATTTTATTTTCGTTGTTGAAATCTGCTCAATGGTACTTTTTAAATTTGAACAAGCTTCAAAATATATTTTTCTGCCCTAATTGGACATATTATCAACATTTACTGTAACGAATACTTTCGATGATACAGTATGTTAGTCCAATAATACAGAAACCTTCTCAAACATATTTCCCAGTGAATTTTTTCGTGTTAAGTATTTTCGTTTAGAGTTAAGAGAGAAAAATGCATAAAAGTACATAGTAACTAATCATGACCGTTGTATTATTTTGTCTTAAGCGTTTTCGCCTTAAACCTATTCGACCGCATTTAAAATAATATAAATTGAATAATAAATGATTTTTAAAGATGATCTATCAACTGACATGTAATTAAAATAGTTCTGTGGCATAAAAATTATGGTTCAGTACACAGTAACTTATAACAATTAAGGGTAGGATATTAAGCGTAGGTAGGAATACATTATTTAATGGGACGTGTTAATTAAGACACATATGTTATTTGCTACAAAATAATCTTCCGCTTTTCAAATAACTATAATATTTATATCATTCAAGATTTTTTTTAACTTACTAAAGTTCGTTAAAACAACAAGTACTCTAAATTCTGTATGATGGACATACTTTCACTACTTTTTATTTACTTTAAATATTGATTTTATTATATTTTTAAAGAAGAATTATCGTACTGTTAATTTAGATTATTATATAAATTTATGAAATTGGTTCAGGAAAAATAATAAAAATTTGCTTTAATTTAAGACAATATTAATCTAAAACAATATTAAATCTAAGACAATATTAAATTCAAGAGTATTAAATCTAAGTGAATAGGCACAAAACCTAATACTTAATACGTTTCTTTTTTAAGATATGTACTTGGATGAAAAAAACATTTCTTAAATTTAAAAAGAAGTATAAATGCAGAGAAACAATATAGCTGTAAATTTAATGGGAGCTTCGAGAATTCAGCTGAGGTTAAAAGAAAACCTTGATGCAGTAAGTAATCGGCAATTAATGTAAGAAATTTGTATTTTTTGCAATCTGTCAGACAAAATTAAAGTAAAAAAATTTGGACTAACATGTTACATTTCTATTAGTATTTTTGTCTAAAATGTTTTCATAATTTTATTCAAAAGGAAAATTTATATAAATTTAGTCTAAAGAAAATGAGGATGTTTGGTATATATAGAAATATATATTAAAGCAATAAATATTTTTCTTATCATTTTCATTTCTAAGAAATGGACCCGACTACTTTCAGATATATAAAACTGCATTTGTGAATATTAATACTTGAAAAATAAGATTACACTTGAGAGTTTATTCAATTCCTACTAAACTCACACACTCTCCATATATTTATTTATTTATTTACTTAGCGGAATTTTCACTCGTTAATAAAATACATTTTGAAGCGCTCAATTGAGCTGAAATTTTATATGCATGATTATTTTAGATGGCAATACAGTAATTTAATTATAATTAATAAAATTTAAAATGAATGAAACTATTTAATCAAATAAATACCATTACAGCCCCGTTGGCATCATTTTTTGCGACTTAGCGACCCTTCTGGCGACTTGTGTCAAAACATGAAAAGGTTTTTTTTCTCACATTTTAAAGCGCTCGTTTGAGCTGCAATTTTCTATACACTATTGTTTTGGGTAAAAATATGATAAATTAATTATATTGAATTAAAAGAAATGGACTGAAACTAATTATTTAAAGAATTACAGATACAGAAATGTTGGTTTCATTTTTAGTCACTTGGGTCAAACCTTTAAAAGTTTTTTTTTCTCACGTTTTAAAGCATTCAGTTGAACTGAAATTTTAAATACACGATTGTTTTGTATGAAAATACTATACTTAAATGATAATTAATACAAATTAATTACCACCTAATGTCGTGATTCTGTCATACGTATATGCATTTTTATATTTATTGTAGCTATTGAATAAAAAAACGTAGCTGAAATAAAATTTTTCTTTGTTGATCTAAGTAGGAATTGACTTAATTTTTTTTATATTA
Organism: Trichonephila clavipes; assembly: GCA_019973935.1. Classification (NCBI taxonomy): domain Eukaryota; kingdom Metazoa; phylum Arthropoda; class Arachnida; order Araneae; family Nephilidae; genus Trichonephila; species Trichonephila clavipes. Next base: position 806,919 of record BMAU01020564.1, read on the forward strand.
CTTGTTTTTAATGTGGAATACTCTTATTTCACAAACACAGAGAAAGAGGATCAGATTTTTACTAAGTGCAAAAAAGTCCATCAAACTTGACAATCTTATACATAACTATTGCAGCTACAAAATATGTTCAATACTTTCATTATTACATTTCAGATACAATAAGTATCAAAAGAATAAATGAGGTAAATTTTTGCATAAGGAATAACCTGAAAATATTCTTAATCTTGGTGTTTCATTAAAAAAATTCAAACATATTTGAAATTATATTTTGAAACGAATGGGAAATATATATATATATATATATATATATATATATATATATATATATATATATATATATATATATATATATATATATATATATATATATATATATATATATAAGAAATGAGAAAAGATATTATTTGAAATATCTCGCAGTATAAATTCACTCAATTCCTTGCTGATCATGGTAATTTAAAAATGTACCACAATAGCTTTAACCCAGTGCTTCTCAAACTTTTAATACTGGCGCCCCCCTTTTCGATGACAATTTTTATCGCGCCCCCTTATACATTAATAATGTACTGAATGCAATAATAATGAACTTTGATGCTATAGCCACAATAGGCGATCTTAATTATAAACCATACAAATTAGTAACTTGAGTATTAAATTTTGTATACTACTTTTGAGTAATAAATAAATAAAATAATAGGATAATTATTATGTGTGTTATTTTTCCTTTCTCTAATTTTTAAATTGAACATATTGCAAAATGCGATGGCTGCTTAGAAGACAAAATATAGATATCTGCTAAATATAGAAAAATAACTCATAGGGTCAATTTCTAATCATAAGCATTCCTTATAAAAACTTTGATTTGCAAGACATGCCCATGGAAGTCGTTAATACTTATTAAACTTGTTCTTAATTTAGTATTAATTAATTAATTATAAAATACTCTGTGCAGCACTGATACATTAAAAGTATGCCGGCTGAAGTACCCGCTATTTGCACGAGTTCATTTATAAGAAAATAAAACATTATTGAAATAATCGCTGAATTTTGTAAGGAGAGTAAAGTCAAGTGCGCGACAATGTTTACAAAAATATAAAAAATGATTTTTTTAAAATGATTTCTCAAAGTATAATTCGTTTAAAGTGAACTATAATTTTAAGCCTTGCAGAATTATCATTTAGATTTGAATAATGAGCAATAATATAAAATTCAGAGGAAGAATAATTGTATTATATTTTTAATATTTAAAGCGGAAAGACTTCAACATGTTTTAACCTTGCAGCAGGCGCGCATATCTATAATAATGGTCCAGCGGGGTTATTGAGTCACCCCAATCCTTTTTTTATAATAATTTTTAAAGTGCACAGTAAAAATCGCAATTCCAGTGAATAATTTAATTATGAGAAAATATACTTACCTACTTTCAAGGACTTTTCAATTTTTCTTTGGTAACAAACAGTTTTGCCAGAATTAACGATTTCGTAATCTGTGAGTCCCGCGTGACCACTTCCGGGTAAAAAGTGTATTCATTATGATAATATATATGTTACTAATAAAAAAATTTGTAAAACGTTTTTCGTTGTGCTTTATATATTTGAGAATACTCTTAAATACTCTCCGTGGTTTTCCAAATATCATAAAACTCTTTTCATGGAAAAAAGCGTAACAGAGAAATACATTACTTACAACTTCCCTAAATGAGAAACAAACACATAAGAGAGGGGTTATAACTAACTATACCAATAACTTAGAAGGTCAAACAGATTACAGCTATAATGTGCAGTATTTCAAAAATAATGACAGTGATGAATTTTTTATATTCCTAAATTTTTTCGATTCTGGGTCCGGGATCTGTTTTTTTCTCTGAATGAGTAGTATGTTAGGATTAAGAAGGAGCGTAATAAAAAAAATCTCTCATCACGGGATTACAGCAAATCAAATAAAAGTTTTTTGTTTGGTTATAGGATCAAAGATAGCTAATTAGGTATTGAAGAAGTTTTTATTTTTGATGACTTAATATCGCGCGCGCGCCTATAAATTATATCAGAGTAAATGCATCTTTTATTATGTCTGAAAGCATTTTGTTTTAATTCATTTCAGTAAATTAAATATTTTTAAATCTTTTATTTTCGATATGCTCGCGCCCCCTTCGTAAGGTTATCGCGCCCCCCAGGGGTCGCGCCCACTTTAACTTGTGTTCTTCCAAATTTATAGCTGCAATGTAGGTGGTGATCAAAGTGCTGAGCATAATATCCTTTTTGTTCAAAATTTAAGAAAGAGAGAAAATGCATGAAAACCAAACTGCATGGTCTTAAAATTGACTGACTTAACTTTTCTAAACTTGTTTCAAGTAAAGCTTCTCTTTCACTTTATTTTGTATCTTCATAGATTTAATTTCGTTATTTTTTGCTAATTTTTCAGTTCTCTGCTTTTGTAACTTCATTGTATTGTTTTTGTTAAGTAATTGTTTTATTTTGTAATGTGTTTTGGTCTTTGTAACTTATTTGTTTTGTTTTTTTATTATTTCGTAACTTGTTTTTGTGTTATTTACTTTTTATTTCATATACTTACTTTTGTAAGTTGTTATGGTGCATGAGAGTTGTTTTATCTGCCTTCAATAATAAAAAAAAATCATAGTATGACTGAAAAACACAAACTGTTTCACACAGTTTAATCCGTAAGCTAACCAACAGGGAAAATTCAAAAATTTTTAAAAACTGATATGAGGGGGGGGGGTAATGATATAAAAAGTATTGGGCTTCCAGTTGTCCAGTATGTCTGTATTGAAATTATTTTCAATATTTTTTAAAAATTCTTTTGAATATAATAGTTAATAGGATAAAAAAATAAATAAAACAACTTATAAGCAAAATAATGAATTTATGAAACAAGTTTTATTTTATTGAATAAAAAATGTACGGAGAAACTTTATTTTAAAAAAAGATATTTTGCTTTACTATTTTACATTTATAAATTTATAGCAGAATAAAAAATAACACATTCTATCCTCAAATTGGTATCCATGGTAATATCTGCTTAGCTAAAATTAAATAAATAGACTCGCTTAGAGCAATAAATTTGATTTATAATAAAAATTATTCCACTTGTAAAGTACTATAAATCTTTGAGATATTAAATCTATTGAATGTAATTATTGTAATACACACACATTAGTCATGTTTTTTTAAAAAAAAATGCTAACTTATGTCTTATTTTAAAATTACAATGTTCTATAAAAAATATTAATTTTAACTTTTTAATATTTTTGATAAATTCTAACTGTATGAACGCTATATATTATCTTCTTCATAAAATAATTTATTAATTAATATTGTTACTTTATAATTTATTTTTATTTTTAATGTAGAAGAATAGTCATGTGCCCGAGAGAGAATGCTTACTCTTTTTTTTAAAAATTTTTTTCTACTCTTCTTCTTTCTCCTATCTAGAAATATGTTTTTTTAAACTTGACTCTTAATTCGTCAATTATTACATGAAAATATTTCAATTTTTGTATAGTAAAATTTCCCATTTACTTAATTTTAGTATGCCTATATACTAAGAATTTCAGATATTTTGAAAGTATCCATGCACTGCTATAAATGGGTTTCCTGCTTCACTTTTATAAAAACAAACATGAGGCCAAACGCTCTAAGTCAGCTCATATAAATCATATTTTTCTCTCTCTTTGCTGCAATAATTTACTTTCAGGTATCCGACTACGTTCGGGACCGTGATTTTGCAAAAACCTATAAATGGATAATATTTATGATATTTAGTGTCACTTTGATTAGAAAATGTACAGAAAATTGTTTTAAGAATAGTATTACAACAAAAAATTATTTAAATACAATATTTTGACAAAAAAAATGAACATAGAATGATCCAATTTAAAAATATTCTCCTTTTGTGAAAAATACTTCAATTATAATAATAGTTTGCCTGTATATAGCTCAGACCTCTGTACAGAGGCTCAACTAGAATTTTTGAAATATATAACTTAGAAGTAGGTTTATCCATGGCTTACGACAACAGAGGGGAGAAATTTTAAGGGGTGTTGGAAAGCTAAAATCTTATTTATTGACAATTTGAGATTTTTACATTTTCAAATTGTATAGATTTTAACCTTTTTAAAAATACCTTACTTTAACCTCTAGGGTATTTAGAAGCCCTATAAAAGGTATTTTTAAAAAATCGTTGAATTTGGGCCACGCCCATTTTAATGGCGAAAATTGTAAACAAATTACTTTGTTTTTGCTTAAAAGTTTAACGACTGATATAAACCAAAACATGTATCGTTTATTTTAAATTGAGCCTTTTATTTTTTATTTCCTAGCCAATTAGAAGTCTCACTGTATACATTAAAATCAATTTATCTCAAAATGAAAATTTTAATGTGCGATGTACCTTTTCTGAGAAACTACTGTTCACAGGTATGTAGATTTTTTATGAGTTATTTATAATGATGTCTAATACATACTAAAATGAGCTTTTTGTTAAAAACTCAAAAATTTAATTTTTACAAGTTTTTTTAAGTAAAAAATGTGTCAAATTTCGCAATATTTGATAAAATATTTCATAATTTATTAAAAAATTCAAAATTAGCTAAAAGCTCATTTTAGTATAATGAGAGAGGTGTACTTTAATAGTATGAAAAATTTCAAGTATGTACATAAAACAGATTTTGAGAAAAGGTTCATCGAAAACAGCCAATTTAACATTGTCAGTATAGAGAGAGAAAGAGGTTTTCAACTCCCCTTAAGAAAAGAACGCCGATAATTATTTCAATTAGCTGTAACTCTAAAAATAATGTGAATTTTTCAAAAATCATAGTTAAGTCTGTATACAGAGGTCTGAGCTATATACAGGCAAAATTTTTATTCTAATAGAAGCATTTTTCATAAAAAGAGAACATTTTGAAAAAAGGTTGTTCTAAGTTAATATTTTGCCGAAATATTGTATTCAAATAATTTTGCTGTCAAAATGTCCTTACAAAAATTTTATACATGTATTCTAATCTAAGTGACACTAAATATCACGAAAATTATCTATTTATGCGCATTTTTAAAATCATGGTTCCGAACGAAGTCGGATACCTTAATGAATTTTTTCTAAGACATTTAAAGGATTATTGTTTTTGAACTTCTCAATCGAAGATTTTTCGAAATAATGCTATTAATAATTTTATATTTTTTTTATAAATTTTTTGTGGGAATTAAATTTGTATATAAATAGTTATAATATATTTCTTTAAATAAATCATTTACAGTTGCTGTATAACTGGTAACTGTTTGTAAATATAACTTATATGTAAAGCAGAGTTTGTGAAAAATTATAATTTCTCAATTAAAGGTTGTAAGTATGGATCTTTGCTCTGCATTTTGCTACAATAGTGTTTGTATGATAAAGGAAGTGTTTCAGGAAGTTGATGTGGGGAGTTATACGTTTGTATAAAGCAGTGCTTCGCAAATTTTCATTTACTTGAGGCCCAGTTTTCTAGGATTATTTTCACCTCTCCCCCCTCCATACAATAGCAATGTTTTGAATTCAATAATAATGTATTTGAAGTAAAGCGACAATTCGTTTTTAATTATTTATTATTTTACAAATGCCAGGCCATTGACCATCAGGTCATTAGGCAACGGGCTATCCAATACCTTTTTACAATGCAGTTAAGATCATTCAGTGCAGAGCACACGTCCAAATGAGCGGCAGTCATGTCTTGTCCAGTGTCACACAAAACGCAGATAGGTGAAGTCACTAAATTAAAACAAAACAGATGAGCACAAAGGCAGTCATGTCCGGTTAAAAGTCTAATGTTTTTAATTATTAATAATTTAATGTTAAAGTTTTTAATTATAAACCATTCAAATTATCAATATATTAAATTTTATATATGACAAGCCGATGGAAGTCACTAGTAATTATTAATCTTGTTCTTAACTTAGTGTATTGATAAATTAATTATCAAATACATTGTGCAGTACTGATGCATTTATAAGTATATTATATCAATGTAAATGTGAATTTTACTTTTAATTTGTTAGAAATGTATTTTATTTTGCTTCCTTTAAATAAATTTGTAATTTTTTAAAACTTTTATTTTCGATATGCTCGCCTCCCTCCTTGTAAGGTTATTACTCCCTTTTAGGGAGCGCGCCCCACAGTTTGAGAAATGCTGGTATAAAGCGCCCATAGAGAATATTTAACATAACAACTAATATAGATCGTAGAGAATCGACTTTCGAGGAACATAAAAAAAATCGAAAGAATTTAATCTAGAGAAAATACGATTGATTCGAAAGAAATATGTACTAGTAGTTGAGGAAGGCCCAGTGGTCGAGTGGTAATGTATCTCGCTCCCACACCACATGTCCGGGTTCTATTCCTGGGCTGAGTAGGGTCGACTGAGTCTTTCATCCCTACTGCAGTTGGTCGATAAAGGGGAATAAGGCTTGCTTGAGGACTCTAGGAGTCTCACTTCAGACTGACCACCTGATCTGGACATATGCTGATGCACCTCAGTATCCAATGGTCAGGCATACAGGTAGGGGCATAGCAGGTCTTGGACCTCATGGGCTGTTGCGCCACTGAGTTTGAATATTTGAGAAAAGAAAAGTCATAAATCTGACAAGAATTCATAGTAGTCGTATAGATATGGGTTAAGGTTTGCCAACCCCGATAAAACCTCAGAAACCAGCTTTCATTTTTTTTTAAAGTAAAAATTTGGTTAATTAGTTTTTACTTGTATTTTTTAAAAATGAATAGAATATTACTTTAAATATACAGTAAAAGCTACCTTAAATATAGTGGAGTAAAAACAAAGTAAATAAATACAAATACATGATACACACAAAATAATTTAACAATCAAAACTATTTTTCCATTGAGAATTGTATAAAATAAAAAGATGGATAATATAACTTTGTTATTAATAATTCAAAATGTAAAAAAAAAAGAATCCAAAGGTAATTTAAAACATAAATTATAAATCTTGTTTTTTAATAAAATAATATTTAAGAGAAACTAATTCGCCCAAAGGTTACATGTAATAGTCGTATATAATTTGATACAAAAATTACCATCATTTGAAAAAAAAGAGCTATCTCAGTGTCTGAAAATATAATTAATTTTTTTTCTTTATAATTTACTGATGCTCAAATTCTATTCATTTCGATGGCATTTTTAAGTACTATTTAAACATTACTCGTTTGTGCATACACAACGTATACTATTTTCTTTTTATTTGAATTTGAATAGGTTACACTAGAAATGATTCTTGAAAAATAGCAAGAAAATAAAAATATTCATTACTTGAAAAAAGTACATAATGTGTGTGTGTGGAACATTCTACTTTTCGGGAAAACTTGGATTTTATACTTATTAAAATTTTTAAAAAAATTATAACCGGTTTTTGCAAGCCCTAATCCGGATAAAGGTGAGCATAATAGTGAGTGAATAAAACACAGGATCTAACAAAGTGTTACTAATTTTTTTAAAAATATATGTATTATTATTTTTTAAATTGCTTTTTAAGGAGCTTAAGTTTTTCTTTGAAGCGCATTGCAAAGGGAGAAAAAATTACATTTGCCAGGGAATATATTTTGACGTAATGGTTTTTTTATTCTTATTGTTGTTGTTTATAAAATTCCTTTCATCCTTATTTTAAAAAAAGGCCTAAAATTAAAACTATTTTTTTTCAATGGAAATGCGTTCCCTTTTGAGTTTATTTCATACATTTTTTTAAGGTATACGAAATCGTTTATATGACCAAATTTGCCCCAAACACATTTGGTTATTCATTTTATTGAATTGAACTATCTTTTGGCTTTACAAAACATACTTTGTTTCATTTTTACGTTACCTAAAAATGCCAAGTTACAATCAATTTTACAAAATTTAAGAAATTCGGAAGTGGGTCTTTAATCCACTATAAGTGAGGATTTAAATTGCTCAAAATATATGACAGTGAGTTTGATAATTTAAAATATTATGAATGAATTTCTATACAATTTTATTAATATGACTTATTTTCTAGCCGACTGGGTAGTGTAGTTGGTTTGTCACTGGCCTTCTGCACCCAAGGTTTGCGGGTTTAACCCCCGTCCTAGTCGGTGGATTTTCATGATGCAGAAAATCGACAGCGGCAATGTCGCATGATTATATGACATGTAAAAGGTCCCTGGAGTGTTGGCTTGAATTATCTTGGCAAAGTTAAATCCTAGTACAGGTTCGCATCGTTAGAGGAGGGAACTGGGCGTCAAAATTACCTGCGGTGATTAATATCCGTCTATACGGTGCCGCATTAAAAAGAGAACCTGTTTCCAGGAATGTACTAGGTCTGCAATGGTAAAAAAATCAATTCGCAGGCCATTAGAAATAAAAAAAATTGAAATATTATAATCAAAACAAAAGAATACAGTTTGATAAAAATAGTTTGCCTCTTATGTTTTTATTGTTTCAGGGTGTATTGATTGTATGGTGCCAAAATAAAAAAGTGACACCACCTCTTCGGGAATTAACTAGGTCTGCAAAGACAAAAAATACCAATAAGCAACCCCATTAGAGAAAAAGAAAAGAAAAAAAACCTAGAGAATGTACTAAAACATTTCCTAATGTATGAATATTTTTTATGTTATAGCTTGTATTTAAATGATAGTCTCACAAAGAATGTCATATTTCTTATAATGTTTACTCAATCTATAAATTTTAATAAGGCATTAAAATTTTTGTACATTCTCTAGATAAATACATCTAATTTGTTTTCGTAATACACTTTTACTGATATAAGTTTATTACTTTTTTCTCCAATTTCTATGAAATTTTTAGAAATATTGCACAAGTTCATTTATAAGTAGGATTTTCATAAAAGTTAGATATTTTTTAAAAAAATATTGTTGAATAAATAATAGTATTTATAGGTATTGATTTCTAAAAAGACCTTTATAATATTTCACTATGCTATTATTTAAGAAAGTGCTATTATTAAGCTATTATTTATGCTATTATTAAGAACTTCTTCGGATATCTTAATTTGATTTCAAGTATATTTCATATAAAAGATTAGTGGGGTTATATAATTGCTTACGATACATAAAACACATCGCATTACCTATTTTCAGTCTCTGAAACCTTACCGAAATCATCATTTCCGGAACTTTACAAATCATGCTACAAATTTAATCTGTCACAAACATAACAATATCAGCATCGTTATTTTTGAAATATGTACGGATTATCCAGCCCTAATCACCCAGGAAACCCTTTCAAAACTCGACTAATAATGAAATAACTCACTTCCAGCGAGTCGTGCACAGCCTGCTAAAATTTAAACTTCAGTGAAATCTCAATGATTCTCAGGTCATCCACTGCGCATAGGATCTCCAATTTTAATTTAAACCCTAAGTAAAATGCTTAAAGCCATCCTGTCATTGAGTGTAACATGATTTAAAAGTATTCAAAACTACCTTTCGCCTACACCTGACAGAATCTATATTTAATTAAACTTTCTCACGGTTCCACTAGGAATTGCCATCGAGAACTGCATAATGATGGAAAGATCAGGGTAAATGTAGTTTGAAGTGATCCCTGCCTCTTTCGATAAGCATACTTTTGCCTTGTTAGGGGGTCCATGAGGTATTCTCTTGGTGAGGGAGAAGACAGGATGAGAGGGGTTGGGCTAACACTAGCTGGTTTTGGTACTTGTTGCAGAAGAGCACTTGAACTTTCAATTTTCGAAATTTATCGAAGTATTTCGTTAGTAGTAGTGGATAAGAGGTGATTTGTTGGGAATAAATTTAACAAATTTGTTTAATATTTCGAAGGTTTTGATTTTAAGTAGAGGGTTGGAGATAAAATATAAAGGGCTTCGTAAAAATTCTTTAAGAAACATTACATTTAAATAAAAAATGTCTGAGAAATTTATAAATGTATATAATTCTGTTCTCAAAAATAAGTATACATGCTCTGAACGCATTATCACGTATTTTCTTTTGCCCACTGGGTGGCTAGAGGGTTAGATGTCCCCATGCACGCCCAAGTCAGTAGATTTTCACGATGAAAAAAAATCAACAGCGTCCATGCCGTATGAGTGTTAAAGATCCCTAGAGTGCCTGTTTGGCTAAGGTGTTCTCATCAAAATGAAATTCCCAGAACAATTTCACATCATCAGGACTTAGGTGTATCCTACTAGAGATGAAGCTGGGTGTTAAAATTACATCGAGGCAATTAGTATATACCAATATGGAGACACACTAAAATGCGATACCAACACCCGGGGATTAGAAAAAAAATATTTTCCTCTATTTTTAAATCCCTTTAAGTTGACCTTAATGCCATTCAAAATCTCATTTTAAAATACGTTTGTGCTTTCCACGTTGGTTTCAGTTTTTTCTTTTTAATTTCCTGTAATCCCTTTTGATCTCTTTATTTTGATTTACCCTTTCCTTCTTTCTCCCATCAAAATGACTTAGTGGGGTTTTGCAATTTATTTTTAATGTCCGTGATATTTCCGGACTGGAGTACTCAAATGTAGCCCACAAAATCCATTCCTTATATACCCAGAATGAACTTTATTTCCTAATTTGCGTGTTCAATGACAGTATGAGACTATATATATATATTTTTTTTCGATAGAATTTTTCCTATTTTTTTCCTCTCTATGAGAAACATTTTATTGTTCTATTTTATTAATTTCATTTTACTTTATACTGTCTGGTTTATCATCCATGTGTGTTTAAGATAATAGGCTTGATTTTTCCAACATGGCTCTCTTTTTTCCTATTATGTAGAAAATTTCTGATGTATGAGGTAATGGCCTAAATCAGCGACAGCTCTAGAAACCATAATACGTCTCCAGTTTAGTCCAAAGACTCTTTTTGTATACAAATTTGTTGTGTCTCCTGCACTCCAATTTCTTTCTTCTTAGGCTTTGTAGGTTTTACAACTTTTTCACTTGATTTCTTATTTTATTCTATTATACTATATATATATATATATATATATATATATATATATATATATATATATATATATATAAGGAAAATTAAATTAGATTAAAAATTAAATTCCCTATCTAGCACTTAACTCTTTTTTTTCATTTGATCTTCAAGTATCAAACTAATCATCCATTTATTTCTTCCGAACATATGGCCTAGCCAATAAACATGTCTAATTCCAGATCGTTATATTTAATAGCCCTATATGTCAGCATTAACTTTCAAGTACACTCATAAAATCCGCGATACTTACCACATCTGTATTTTAAGTGGTAACTCACTTAGACTTTCATGATGGGGTACTTTTTATTTCAAAATTATTTTACTTTTAAGATTAGTTTTACGTTAAGATTCGAAATTTACCCGCGGATAGTATCCTGCTGGCTTTAATTCTGACATGTTTCGAAACCAGAATCAAACTGAATTTTTAAAAAGGATCTTTATTTGATGAAAGTTAGACATATTCTGACGCTAAGAGCAGATAGGAAAAAGCACGCCACCGTGAAAATCTAAGTGGTTTACCACTTAAAATACAGCTGCGGTAAGTATCATGGATTTTATGAGTGTACTTGAAAGTTAATGCTGACCTATAGGGCTAATAAATATAACGATCTGGAATTAGACATGTTTATTGGCTAGGCCATATGTTCGGAAGAAATAAATGGGTGATTAGTTTGATACTTGAAGATCAAATGAAAAATATGAGACAAGTGCTAGATAGAGAATGTAATTTTTAATCTAATTTTATTATCCTTAAATATATATATATATATATATATATATATATTTAATACTATGGGAAATGCTGGTATATTTAATGTAGTGGATGACACTTGATGTTAATACAGTTTTTTTCAAGTATTAACTTATTAATTAATGAATAGTATCAAACAAAAACAATAGTCCAACACCATATATAAAAAGGAAAAAAGTGCTGGTTGTGTTCATGTTGTGCAATGGATAGTGCTTTGGATTTCTATTTCAAAGGTCGTGGGTTTGAATCCCTCCTGAGACGGCCTAATTTCTGAGAATGTAGTTTCTTTCTACTATGCTATTTTATTGGAATAATTAATTTTAATTAATCAATAAATAGTAAAAAACAGAAATAATAGTCCAACACTCTATATAGAAATACAAATAAAAAATTGCCAGGAAAATCGCATTCTATTTTGCCACTTAATATTGTGATTCTGTCATATTTATATACATATTTATAATAATTGTAATTATTTAATAAAAAGTAACAAAAATATAAAAAAAAATCTTTGTTTGCCTAAATAGGAATTGACATAATTTTTTTTATATTACTTTTTTTATAGGGTGGTCACAGTCAGTTGTGTGGAGGGTCATAAGACGCGTAAATAGCTATTCGTATACTTATGTGCGTACTTAATTTATTTTAACTGTAATTCTTTTTACTAACACATTTGCAAAAAGTATATTAGACATCACAATTTTTGTTACGGAATATATAAATAAATGGACGTTTGTTTCTAAAATCACTTCACTGCTACACCAATCCAACGATCACTATCAAAATTGGCATGCATATGTATTTTTTTGCAGAGAAGAATTTTGTGCAATCCTCTTTGTTACAGCTCCCCACCAGGTGGCGCTACAGCATATCAACTTTTGCACCGTTCAATTAATCACAAAGTTGTCAACACATGGTCGCCAAAAGAGATGCCAACTTGGTTCTATCACACACATTTCGCTATATTTCCATTGAATCGCCATTATAATGTAAGGAACGGCTTTATTACAATTTTTACATAAAATAAATACAGCAGAAAGTAATATTAGTGTCCTGCACATCCAAATAGAATTATTCATATTACTTTATATATTCATTACACACAATTTGTAACAATGTGTTACTTTTGCTGAGCAGAGATCAGCTTAGGAATGTGTTTTTAAAAATCAATCCACAAGGAAAATAAAATCCTTCTTATGAGCTATTAGACCTGCAGACTTAAAACATAACAAATATGATGTTTTGTTCGACTAAGGTATTGAAAAAGTTTTTTTTGTTTTATTTTGAAGCAAAATCAACTCATTAAAAACTTCTTTATCCTTCAATTTGTAATGGTTAGTTTTTCAATTCACACGAGCGAAGGACGGACATACCAGCTAGTATATATATATAGTCGAACTTCCATTAACGAACCTCTATATTGTGAATTTTTCTATATAGCGAACTTTTTCCTGGAACCAAGAACATTTCGCGATTTTCTTCGTAAAATGACCTCCCCATACCGATGTGCATTTTCTATATAACGAATTTTTTTCTTGCAACTCAGTTTTTTCCCTCCCTATTTTTAAAGTATTTCCGGAGATTTCAAGCTATTCTCTATTAACACATTTTATGGTGGTCATAAACCTTGAACTGGATTCGTTAGGTGCCTAACTCCCCGAGAGCAATAGAATTCTGAAAGTTTCATTTAAGAAGTACAACCTTTAACCCCCATTGTGTAGTTCACTAGATACATTGTCCATGTCCTCTTTCACCCTCAGTGGAGTTCTAGTTATAAAAAATGTATATTTAAAGTTACTTCTATACTTTATATTGAAAAAGATGTCTTTAAATTTCATTAATTTTAATAGAAAATTATTTTCTTAAGGTCGAAAATACAGACATTCTTTTTTTTGTTTTCCTTGCAATTTCTTTATTATTTTTAATGAGTAAGATTTATAAAATAAATAGATATTGATTCACAAAAAGGTGTGAATAATTACCCTTTTTTAGTATATAGTGTGCATGAATTTAAAATTTGCTTTGTATGGTTTATAAAGTACACTGGCCTCAAAAAGTTAAGGTACAACCGGGTTTTTGTGTCTAATTTGCAAATGAATGAATGTAGAAACAAAAAATTTGGAGGATATGTGCATTAAATAGTTTTTTATTGAATGCGTCATAGAAATTTGTATAAGAGTATTGCAAAAACGATTTATAACAAAAAAAGCAATCTCTGCGGAAAAGTCCATTCTTGGAGAAAACAGCACATCACAGTGTTATCTGGTAAAATGGCATAAAAATAATACAAAAATGGGTTCTAATAAGGAATGTGTCCACCCCTAACTTGAATGCATTGGCGGCATCGATTTCCCATGCTGTTTATTAAGTTGTCGGACACCGGAATAGGAAGCGAAGACCAGACATAGAGTAAGCCTTGTTTCAGCTCATGTAACGACCTTGGAGGATGATTTAAAGCAGCAAACTCTCTGCCAAGATAGTCCCAAAGATGTTCTATCGGATTCAGGTCTGGAGATCGAGCTGGCCATTCCATTCGTTCCAAACCGTGATCCTCCAGATACTCCTCAACAATCCGAACTCGGTGAGGTCGTGCATTATCATCCATCAGAATGAAGTCGTTACCAATAGCAGCAGCATATGGGCGGACATATGGATCAATGATCTCATCCCGATATCTAAGACCAGTTACGGTTCCTCCATGGAACACATGCAGGTCAGTGTGGCCACCGAGCGAGATCCCTGCCCAAACCAGGATTCCACCACCTCTATAACTGTGTCTTTCAACAGTGTTGGATTGATGGTATCTAGTGCGCTGTTCCCTCCAGATCAGTAGACGCCCTGAATCACTCTCCATTGTAAATCTGGACTCGTCTGTGAACAGCACAGAAGCCCATTGTTGCTGCGTCCAAGAAACATGTTCTCTTGCCCAGCATAAGCGGTTCCTTCGCTGTCGTCCGTTGAGGGGAACGCACACAACTGGTCTTCTTGCATACAGACCTGCATTGTGAAGACGATTTCGCACCGTAGTAGCGGAGATTCTTCTTCCTGATGCTTGAAAGTGGTCTGCAACGAGCTGCGGCACAGTAGTGGTTCTTCTCCTTCGTGCCGAAAGAGCTAGAAAACGGTCTTCTGCAGGTGTTGTAGCTCGTGGTCGGCCTGGAACAGGTCTTCTGGACACAGAATCTTCGGATTGGTATTGATCCCAAAGTCGCTGAACAACACTACGAGACACATTGAGACGTCTAGCAGCATCAGCCTGCGACAATCCCATTTCCATCCATCCAACTGCCCGCCACCTTAACGAATTGGGTAAACGACGTCTCTGAGACATTTTCTAAACTCTATTGACTATTGTCACCGAAACTGCCAACAACTGTTGAAAATAAACACAACTTACACACAAAAGTACGAAAGCTTGATATTTGCATATTTTTCTCTCACTCATAAATATACGTTCTTTTCTATAAAATAAAAGTTGTAGCAATCGTTTTTGCATTAATGTTTTTAAAGTTCGTTATTATCATTCATGTAAACTATGCATTTTATTGCTACTGCCATTTTTTTTATGGTGAGCTTCGAAAAACATGTTGTACCTTAACTTTTTGAGGCCAGTGTATATTGAAAGAAGAACCTGTATATAAAGAATTTTCCGTATAAAGAACTTATTTTCACGATTTAGCGACTTCGTTATATAGAGGTTTGACTGTATATATAGAGAGACCCGCAAACTTAAAACTTAAGAAATATAATGTTTTGTTCAGTTAAGATATTCACAAAAAGCTCTTTTTGTTTAATTTTGAAGTAAAAAAATCAACTCATTAAAAACTTCTTCATCGTTCAATTTGTATTGTTTAGCTTTTCAATTTATCCGTGTGAAGAACGGGTATACCAGATAGTATATATATATATATATATATATATATATATATATATATATATATATATATATATATATATATATATATACATATATATAGTTTTCCTCATCAATAAATTGCTTCTATATTTTCATCACTCGAAGAATTATTTCATTATCCTCTCCTAAACGAACAAAACTAAGCTCTGGGATGATAATGAATGAAGGAGCTGTTGATGTGATCCAGCCGGATCAGCATCCTCAATCCCAGCAGTTCCTCATCACCGTATCCTTCCTATTGATTCCGCATCACGGCCAAAAACAAATAGCCTGCCTCACGTGAAGACTATTGAGACGAAAATACCCATCAGGGAGAAGATATCATCAGAGATGAAAGTACCATTCCACCTTCCTGGAACGGAAAAATAAAAACACAATCGATGTTTTTTTTTACTCTCTCTCCTCACAGTACAAACGGTATCCAGGAGCATGAGAAAAAAGGCGGAAAAGAAAAATACCCCTAAAAGCAGCAACAAATTCCTTGAGAAAAGGGAATTATGTGGAATGGATGGTTGCTCGACGTGTTCTGACTGTTGAGCTACAGTAACTGCTGTAGTTTAAAACATTTGCTCTGGTGGAATGCTTTCGGCGTGGAATGGAAATTAAGGTCTTTTATAAAAGAGGGAGAGAAAAGAGTATTTTCAGTTATCGGTAACCAGTAATACTAATTCGGGAGTATTTTATTGGAGAGCAAAGAGAGAGTAAAGTAGTTCATTAGGATTGCATTGTTATCTGAGATCTGGAAAGGATTAAGGTAGCGTGAGACTTGTT
Source organism: Trichonephila clavipes (assembly GCA_019973935.1). Taxonomy (NCBI): domain Eukaryota; kingdom Metazoa; phylum Arthropoda; class Arachnida; order Araneae; family Nephilidae; genus Trichonephila; species Trichonephila clavipes. The sequence goes on from BMAU01020564.1 coordinate 823,357, forward strand.
AGTTTCTTTCTTTACATTTGTTTATCGAATAAAAGGTATGATTACGGACGAATAATAGCAAAATATTTAAGGCTGTATTATGTTTCCTTTATTACTGGCTTTAAGGGAATTCTAAGTATTAGAAAGTATTTGCTCAATAACGTGAATTTTGACATAACATTAAGGCAGTGCTTCTCAAACTTTGACTGTTGGCCACCCAATTTTCAACCATAGTTTGTATCGCGCCCCCTTATACAATAATTATGTTCTTCGGGGGGGCGCTAAAGCTACAATACGATCTTAATTATAAACTGTACAAATTAGCAAGATAAGTATTAAATTTTGTATATATTTGTTACTTTTAAGAAATATTTATTTTAAGTAAATTACTTTTAAGTAATAGGATAATTATTGTTATTTTTCTTTTCTTTAAATTTTAAATTGGAACAGATTGCAATACGATATTTAATTAAAAATTTATTTCCTCCATCACTCATTTCTAAAAGTATAAATGTCATTAGAAAAAGAGTCTAGTCTATGTTGCTCTCTATCATATCCATCACATTTGGCATTAATATTTAAAGCGAGAAGAATTCGAAATGTTTTAACCCAGGAGAACAGGAACTCGATACTAACGTTAATAGTCGCGCATAGTGACTGAGTCACCCCAATGTTTTTTTTTTTTACAATTACTTTTATTGTACGCGATAAAAATCACAATTTCAATGAATAATTCACCTAAGAGAAAATATACTTACCTACATTCAAGGACTTTTAATTTTTTGTCTGATATTTTTAGAAAGAATTCATTAAAACTGAACTAAAATGTTTCAATTGTATGTAACCTTAAAAACGGACTCAAATCACAGACACTTTTCGCTGACATTACAGGAATGATACTTGCAAGCAAAACCGTCATATTTTGTTCAAATTACTGTAGTTTTGCTGTCCTTTGGCTTTGAGCTAAATGCGACCGCTGCCGGGTAAAGAGTGTATTCAATATAAAAATAAGGATGTTAGTTCTAAAATAAGAATTGTGTAAAACGCGTATTTCTCATCATGCTTTATATCTTTCAAAATACCCATAAAAATAAATTTTAGCTAAATAGTCCTTCAAGGCAGAACTAATCATACCAATAAATTCTAATGTCAAACGATGAAAAAAAGATGGTGACTGACGCAAATCTGCTTCCTAGGTGAAAAGTGAATAAGTCTTTCTTTCTTTCTATAGCTAATAAATAGCATTGCAGTAATAATAAAAGTGATGAATTTTTTTATCTTCGTAGAAATTTTCTCTGTGTCTTAGTTTTTTTTCCTGAAGAGGTAGTATTTTAGGTTTAAAAAGAAAACGTAATAAAAATCTCTCAACTCGTGATTACAGCAAATCAAACAAAATGGGATTTTTTTTACTTAGTAATATGACCAGAAGTTAATGAACGTATCAAAGTGGAAACTTTTATTTTTGATGAAGTAATATCGCAGCTGATATATATAAATTATATCAATATAAATGCGTATTTTTTATATGTCAGAAAGTATTTTGCTTACTTCGTCCCAATAAGTTAATTTCTTAAACCTTTTATTTTCGATATGCTCGCGCCCCCTTGAAGGGTTATCACGCCCCCCTATAGGGAGCGCCCAACAATGTAAGAAACACTGCATTAAGGAATTGATATATGTTTCAGTTTACTTAACTGTTGTTACATGTCGGCAATAAAAATTACTGAATAAAATACATTTTGATAATTGAAATTAATTTTAGGTTGCGAAAGCAATTTAAAAGTCTATGCTTCATTTTATACTTTTGCAATATCTAAGAACTATCAGGATTCAGTGACTCAACAATATGTGACAGATTTATTATTTTCCACACAAGTGTCTAAAATAGAGAACTAAGCTAAAGTATCAAAGCTTTTCATTACAAGCTTTCTTTAATGCAGCGGTTCTTAACCCTTTATCTGCTGCATTATGATTTACTGCAGCTTTTTTCATGCAATATTTTTTTTGAATCACTATATTGAAAATAACGGGATATACATAATAAAATACTCAACTTTGGGAAATTTAATCCGTTAGAGCTAATTAATTAATTAAAGATACTTAACTCTAAAACTAATTATATACACTGTTCACATAAAATAGTCAAATCGTTTCCTAAGGTCTTCCTTAACATACAAAAAAAATAAGACACTTACCTTTTGACATTAACTAATTTTCAGAACAAAAATGACAATCTTCCCAATCCGCTGAAAACGTAATTTCTGTTATAAAACTATTCGCCCCTTCCCCGCTAAATTACTCATCATGGAACCCGTGCTGCTAAATAACTTGGAAGAGTGGATTTAAAAGAATATCCCTGCCAAGTATCGTCAGAGTATTCGTAAAAATGGTTATTCGATGTAATTTTAAAGTGAGTGGTACTTGTAAGTAGATAAAGAGTTAAACTGTGATCCGTGGACCTACCAGGGGTCCCCGAAGGTCTCGCTATTGCTAAGATTTCCCTTGCTTACAGACTCTGAAAGACCTCGACAAATAGTTGAAAGACGTGTCATTCGAGACTAGATCACTAAATGATCCCCAATAAAAATATTAACTAGAAATGTATTTCGATAAAGAATATTAATTCAGTTTTTTTTATTCTTTGCAACCATATAGCCACTACAAAAATGTAACATTTTGAATAAACATATAGTGGAAACACATGTGCAAAGATTAACCCGAGGTCACTCGCGCCTGTTTTTGCTACCGTTGTTACTCGCTTGGTGTAGAGAACACCCCAAAATTTAACACGTGCATTTAATTATGAAAATAAAATTAAGTCATTATTATACATATACATAAAGTACAAGATATTTTTTGTATTATACAAATAAAATTATTAATTTTATTGCATAAAATTTAGACTAACATAAATTTAACCTAAACATACACAATTTTCATTTTAAAACACATAATTCTATATTTTTTCATAAACCAGTAAAACGTATATACCAGTAACAAACATAGTTTTTAATTCATGAGATAATGATAGTAGAAAGTAGAGAAATAATATTTTAAACATTTTCCAAACATTCAGAGTAGACTGAATACATATGCTCAACTTCTCGCGGGAGTTCTCAGCCCCCAGATAAACTTTTGAAGGCCATTACATTCCAATCGTTCGAGAAAGAGAGATTGCATCAGGCCTGAAGGTTCAATGACCTAAAATGTGCAGCTACAGAAAAATTGTGGATCTGAGCATTCTTTTTAGAATCCTGGGAGAATTTTCTTGTTGCTGGGGTGTACAGAACACCCCACGTGAGTGATCGCGGGTTAAGAACTGAATTCACATAGGGCGCCAATACGATAACGAATGCATCCATCTTGAGTTCCTAACCGAATTGCTCCTATATAAGTTATATGCACCTACATTATTCATTTACTTCAAACTAGTATTTTGTAATATTTTTGTACACTTTTGTAATTATATAGATGTTTACTGTTTCCATAGAGAATAAAAAAGAAGTGTTAAAAAGTCTATAAATAGCAGACGCAGTCTTGGGACTATAGATGAGCTTTTACATTACCCAGCCATGTGCAGAGTGCCAGGGAGGGGTGTTCAAAGGTTTAGGGATCCACGATGTCACGCTGATACATAGAGGAGGGTCGTGGTGATCGAAAGCTTGAGAACCGCAGCTTTAGTGCATTGCATAAACAAAAACAGTTCTATAAAGTATTCAGCGAGATATAAAAACATAAAGAACATTTTTGAAAGTAGTTCTTATGATTTACGAACAACTTGTATTTATTTATCACAAGGAGAAACTTTTCTACTGAAGAGATAATTTTATTTTCAGGGAACAACAAAATTTCAAACAAACAAAGTAATTACTTGAGGATACAAGGTCGTGCAAAATTTTAAGGCATTATAATACAAACAAGTTATAAATGAATTAACAGAGGAATTTTTTTCATAGGTGTGAGAAATTATAAAGTTAGATAACTATACATAAAGGTTTTTAATGAAAATTCAAAATCCAATTTTTTTTTATTTAAATATGGAAAAAATATCTCTCCATACTCCATTTTTTCTGAAATTGCAAATTAGTCAAAATTTTCTAACAACAGATTAATGTATAAAGTGTCAGTTTTTATTCGTTCACACCGATTTTTAACTAATATATTTATGTATAATATATTATAATGAGATGCTCAACTATAAGAAATAATATTCCTAATTTTTTTGAGAAAATGAGCTTTTTAGAATTCTCCCAGTTTTTAGTTATATCATTATATTCAATACTTTTTAAAAAAACATATACTGTTTGATATATTTATTTTAACTTTTTTAATTTTCAACATGATACATTTAATTCTTTCAGGATTTGAAATGTCCATTATATATAAATAGTGACTGAAATAGCAATTATAATACTTATTCTTTTCTTAACATTATTTTTCTAACTTTTCAATCGTTATTTTTCAAAAAGATTCAGATGATAACACCGTCAAGAAAGCCCATGTGTGTAATGCATTCAAAATTAAATATTGTTTTAAGATGTGTTTGTTTTTAAAGCATAATAACTGTAAAAACCATTTAAAAATGCATGAAGAGTTGCTATTCGAAAGAAGAAACGATAGCTAGCTCAGATGTCGAAAAGGCTTTGAATGTGACAGGAAAAAAATCAATTTGAAATCAGGAATTTAGTGCATGAATAAATGGAAGCTATCTGCTTTATCGTAGAACAAAGGGACGTGAAACAATGTTCACCAAGTAAAATTAGATTCAGTCGCTCTGCAGAATTAAGAGAACGCTACAAGGATAAGGAGCTAAGAAAATATAGAAAGAGTTATATCGAAATTCTTTTCATACTTTGAATTTCCAGTTATTTATATATACAGAAGCAGAAAAAACTTCAAACTATATGTTAGCATACAATTATATTCAAAAAGTATGATATGACACAAATCTATTCCAGAAGTCTTCATTGGAAGACACATGAGTTGTCAATTAAAACCATCTACAGATCCAACAATTCTTTTCACTACGATGACCTTGTCTACGAAGAACTAGAGCGAAACTGAAAAGGGGTAAAAGATTTCTAGAAAAGCACAGGATAAAAAAATCCCAAACAAAACATTTTAGTCTAATTTTTTTTCTACTTTGGACACAGAGGTAGAATAAACAAACAAGGAAGGAGTAAAAGTCTTTCTTCTAGAAACGGATACGATAGTTTCTTCAGGCCTGGTTGAACGCGAAATATTTTGCTTCCTTTTTATCTTTTAATACTGCTGTCACTGGTGACAGATTAAGAACAACACAAAAGCCTCATGAATAAAAAGGAAGACAGTTTTAATGTTGTATTTCCTCCCCTTTTAGTTTTACTAGAGTAATGAAAAGTGACAGTGTGTGTGTAGTTAAAGAAAAAATATTTTTCTTGAATTATTTCAATTTAAGTGGTGTTTGCTAGCATTTCGCAAGTTAATTAAAAAAAAAATTCTTTGTATGAAATTGTTAACATTTTGAATAGGGGATTACAATTTTACTGTTATTTATTTTTAAAAGTATTTACGTTCTTTAGGAGGAATTAAAGTGATTGTTTGGAAAATATTTTTTACATGTGTTAATTTTTATCTTTCTTAAAAAATTAAACATATATTGGATTTTTCATAAAAATGCGATGTATGCATAATTATTTAAGGATAAAATTAATTGGATGAAATGAAAAATATAAAATGATACAAATAGTGATGCATTTCAAATGTACGCACTGCTATATATACTTATAAGACCAACTGGGAATCCTTTGAAAACTGGTCAGATACCATTTTGTAACATGTGCTGAGTAATCGTTTCGGTTACGAATAACTGTAAAAAATAACAAAACATTTCCAATAAAAAGACAATTTTTAATATTTAAGCAAAAAAAAACTAACTAATGTGTTGCGCTAGTGAATAAATATAGATCCACCACAAAAATAACAATTTACTGTGTCACCATTTTTACAGATGATACCTAAAATTCTATTTTCCAAATTCTTAGAAAGACTTTCGAAATTGCTACATGTATTAGAACTAGCTTGTGGCTCCTTCTTAAAGTAGTTGAGGTGAAGATCTAGCTCATTATTAGGATTCCCAAGGGGATCCGAAAGCAGCATGGACGAAGAAGTCAATGAATCAGACTTGAAATTCGTATAAGCAAAAAAATTCCAATAATTTACTTTTGTTAAATCAAACACTAGATATGGCTATGTGATATGCAGACAAGATAAAATAATATACATGAATAAATTTTGTACTTATCTAAAAAGGATGCAGCCTCTTGACCTTGACAATTTAAAAACATCTATGTTCTTGAACTATAGAAACTGATACGGCAATGAAACTTTGGCAAGAATCAATGTGGCAACATAGTCCACTATCATCTGTAATCATCTACATTCATATTAATCCATAGTGACGTTCACTTGTATTGAGACGTGTGGAAGAAAACCCAAGTTGGAAAGGATAGATATTGATTATAGCTCACTGTTACAGGCTTTTTTCAGCTCAGTACTATAGGAGCGTTTCCGGTTATTTGCATATATTCGGGAAATTTGGAGTATCCACCATTTTACGATGAAATTTGTGTCTAGGGTTGATCAGTGCAGAAAATAAATTTGTTAGAAGTTAATTACTGCGCAAATTACTAAATAGCAGGATAGTCTGGCAAAATTTCGATGAAGTATTTGAATATGAAGTAAAACTTTCTGTTTCAGCACTTCTTAGTATGATAAATTATTCATTTTACACAAGACTAATGCCATAGGACAGCGTTTCTCAAACTGTGGGGGCAGACCCCCTAGGGGGCGTGAGAACTCTACGAGGGGGACACACGCATAATAAGAAGTGGAAACAAAAGATTATTTAAGAAAATTATTAATTTATTAAAAGTAGACAAACAAAATACATTTTGACATAATAAAAAATAAAATACACGTTTACACTGATATAATACACTACTGTATTTTATTATTAATTTATCAATACTAAGTAATCAACAAGTTTAAAAATTACCAGTGATACCCAAAAATTAACACCTATCTTGATAATTTGTATGGTTTATAATTAATCCCTTAACTGCCGACTAAAAGTCACATGATTCGCTTCCCAATACCAACCGTTTTCCACGTAGGCGCGCGTATGTGATGTATGGGGGGGAGATAGAAAAGGAATAAATAAGTAAATCCTTCACAAACACACTGTCAAGATCTTTTTATTGCATTCGAAAACCTTTTGGAATAATTTTATGTGGATAGCAGTGTACAGAAAACACCGTACTTCGAAAAGACGCATATATACGTACGCATATATACGGGCAATTATCGTTTTGGTTAGCGAGACATTTATATACGTCGGTGGCACGTAAGAATTTGAAGTCGTATTGTAGCTTTAGCGTCAAAGTATAGTGTTATTGAATTCAATACATTGTTATTGTATGGAAGGGGGCGGGCTGAAAATTAGGACTGAATATTGGGTCGCTAATATTCAGAGTTTGAGAAGCACTGCCATAGGAAGAAGTCCAAGGCCACTAAAAACCTCTCCTCAGAACCAGCCATTTCCCTCTCCAAAATTTCGTTTTGAAGAAAAGTACTTTTTCACCTTACTCAGATCATGCCAGCATGAGTTAAAACATAGTAAATGATTCAGGTTTTTTTACATTGTATAAATAAAAGGATTATACTTACTAGTATTAGTCAAAAGTATATGAAAAAATGTAGCAAATAAAATGAAAAAAAACCCTACTTAACTCCAGTCTATCCATATGTTTCTTCAGCCAAATTCCTATTTTACATTTTCGTGAATTGGTTTCAAATTATGTATATCTTTTGTTCTTGCTCTAACGATATATGAGGTGGGATCTAAAGAACGTCTACTATAAAACTTTTAGATAACATTGTTGCCTTATCTGTTCCACGGCGAGCATAGAATGTAATGCTGCTCGAATGATTTTACGTTTATCTTTTAAAAGCACAAACGGATATCCTAGATGTGTATTTGCTCCACAAGTTGTCTGATTTCGAAGAAATTTTCTAATTATATATGCACGCTATAAGATCACCCTTTTTGGCAAGCAGTTTCTCTAACTACATATCCAAAAAATGTCATTATAAGCTTCAATTAAATTTCTTCTCGATCTAATAGCTATAAAAAATGCGGCTTAGTGATTTAAAGTTACCGAGATACTTTACAATTAATTATATGCTGTTTGACGCTGAACCGATACTTATGTAACGCATCACGTGTAAGCACTTCACAATTACCATGCTGCTTACGCAAATTTAATTTTGCAAATATCCTCCAAATATTTAAATAATAATTTTAGGCACCCCTATAAATATGTGGAGCAGTGTATTCTGTAAAATTAACTTACGAAATAGAATTTACAAATGTTTCTGTGTTACCTAATGAACAGCTTTATTTCTTTCAAATAGATGACGTGAGTTTATAGGGGTTCAGACTCATACATTAAGGGAGAATTACACTAGGTATTTTTATTTAATTAAAGCATTTCAAAATTCCTTAACTTAAGGGGCAAAACAATGGTAAGCCTTAGCTTTAGACAAACAGAAAAATGAAAAAAAGAAAGGTAAGATGTGTGTGTGTGTGGTAAAATTTTTGGTGCTGGATAATAACGCAATATGTGTGTGTGTGTTTATTTTATATTTAGATTTCATAGTTTCTAAATTGTAGCTGACAATCTTGTTTTACAAAGCCGTACAAAAAAAAGTTCAACTTTATACTGCGTCCCCAAATGCTCTTAAATAATAAAATAAAATTTGTAATTATGGTAATATTTATCCAAATGATTTCGAAAGATGAGTCTGAGTCAACTGGAAGAACAGAACATATCATGCACGAAATGATAAAAAAAAGAAAAGAAAACGTTGTGTATGCAGTCAGAAATAATTTGTATTATTCATATTCTTTCATTAAAATGTATATTTATCAAAAAAATATTTATTTTACAAAGGCTGAAACATAATTAATGCCTTTAAATTCTAAAGATTACATTTTATATTTTTCTATGTTAGGATGTTTGAATTTAATTTAAAATAAAAGATAATGCTTGTTGTACAAAAAATAACAAAAGAAAAGTAACTGAAAATTTTCATCGAATATACAACTTGAAACATATTTCTTTTCACTTTAACACTCTTATAACTCTCAAAGATAATTTTAGAATATGTAAATTTAAAAGATATTATTCATTATATTAAAATATTAAAATGGAGCGCTTTGCCACAAAAATATCTCTTTCTAATAAATTACCCAAAATAAGAGTGTAATAATAACGATTTGAAAGAGAAAATTGGATTTATATGCTAATTTTAAAACTATATATATTGGCTTAGAACCAAATATAATCGCCATTTTTTTCTGTTTTGTAAACTTTAATTCATCTTCATCAATTTTTTTTATTATTTGTAATGGTAGTACGTAATTTTCAAAAGAATTTTTTAAAAAAAATATAGACTTATAAAGTGCCAAAAGCTAAGTGAAATTTCTGATTAATGGTACATTACAAATAAATTAAAATTTTAATTACAGCTTACTATTTTTACTACACTTTATTTTTGTAGAAAAAGAGAAATATATTGGTGTGTTATATTTCTTATAAATAATATTTTCACAAGCCCCCCTCTTCCTATTTACCTATTTATTCAAAGTTTAAGCTTACATAAATTTCAAATTAGGATTCTGAAAATTATTTAAAATAAATTCCTATGTGATTAATTATTGTTTTCATTAGATAGTATAATGAACACACACAATTTTTATTTTTATTTATAATTTTTTTATATTGGACCCAGTATATATATATATATATATATATATATATATATATATATATCTATATATATATATATATAAACTCTCTTCCTTTTTCTATTCCTCTTTAAAAGAAATCTCATTTTTTAGCTGAAATGTCTTTTTCTTTATTTTTGGATGCCTTCTCATGAACCATATTAATTTTAAAAATGTTACTGTATGTACTATTTTATTAACACATTTTAACACTGACACTCTAAGGAGAAAAAAAAGCATCCACACAATATACGAAAAATAGCCATGTTTTTATTTTTAATTAATTGAGTCATATTCTCAAGCATGAATCAATTTAGAGCCGCAACGATTTCTTTGGGCATGTGATAATTTTATCACGAGTGAGAGTTATATTATATTTACATCATGCTATAAAGATACACAAGGTTTATTGGTGACGGACCTCGTAATTTTGAACCATGTTCAAGTGACGAAGATGACACCAGAGCTGGCATCCACCTCTCCTAACTTATCTACCACACAAAAGGGTGAACGTTTGAGCCTCGACAGATTAAACATGCAGCGACCACTTCTACACTACGGGTCTTCTGCGGTACTAGGCTCGATCCCGTAGCACGCCAGCCACGAATCCGTTTCCATGATCACTAGGCTACTACGGGCTTACTTTTATCATGATAATTATATCGGTTTTTCTAATGAACTAAGATTCATCACAAATATAGTTAGTGTAATGTGTCTTATTATATCAAAATAATCAGGATTTAATGACAGATTGAAAATTTTTTTGAAATACGGTAGATGACAAGTAATACCACACTTGCGAGAATCTCACACAAGTCATATGAAGCCTTAAAGCACAGTTCCATTTATTTTTTAATCCTCTCCCCTACCAATTTTAATATTTCACATGAACCCTTCTGACTGAAGCAGGACTAGAATTTTTACAAGATGACGAGGACTTATTTTCCGTTATGACATTGTGGTCGTGGTAGCATAGTGGTCAAGTTAAGTACCACCAGTACCACACTGTAGTGTAGGCAAAGGATGCACGTTAATTCTGTCGAGAGTTCAAGCGGAGAGAGGGTGTCAGCTCATGTGTCGTCATCGCCACTTGACCATGGTTCAAAATTACAAGGTCCGTCGCCAAAAGCTCATGTGTAGCTAAACAATACGACATATTCACTCACTCCGTTATAACTTTATTCTGTTACGTTCTGAAGTTATAAGAATTATGTACGCACTAACAATCAATAATACTCCTTCACATTAAAAAACAGAGTTTTTTTTAAATAATCCCCGGCGACTTCAAAACGAGCAATTATTTTAAGAAGCTATTCACGATTTTTTTATAAGGCAGCATTTGAATTTTTCCGGAATATTCATGTGTACCAATGAAACATCATACAAAATTTAAATATAATTAGTAATAATTATTTACTATAAATCTAAAATAAAGTTTTATTTTTGAAACAATCACTAATAATACTTATGAGTACATATTTCTGTTTTTTATTGCTTTTGTCTGAAAACATGTTATAGCATGTTAGAATATTTTATATCATGTGTAAATGAGTTGAGTAGATAAAAATAAGCTTTTATTATTTTGCGATCTAACTTAAGCTACCGTTTCAGCGGTAACCATTGAAATTATTAAAAGAAAAATTATTTAATTAATAAGATCATACCTTTATTAGTTATGCATGATGTATAAATATATATATAAGGGGAAAAAATAAAAATAAGTGTCAGACAGTTTATTTTCCAGTGTATTAATTAACTTTTAATTAAAATTTCATTTATATAAAAACCATATTATAAAGACACAGTAAATCCTTACATTTAAAAAACACAGTTTTAGAATTAATACATGTTATAACAACTTATTTTCTCTCATATTTAAAATTCACATAAAACTCAATTACAAGTGATAATTGTCGTAAAATTAAGTTATGCCTGTTATTACATTATTTTGTATCTAAATGAAAATATTTGTTCCTTATATAGTCTCTCAGTTTTTGCAGTGCATTTTAAATCATGTTTCCAAAAAGATATGTAATCGACCTACTCGCATTTTCTTTCGAAAACGTAATAGCGTATATCGCTTATACACACTGCATTCTTTCAGCGGCAATAATCTCTAATCCAAAACGAAGCCCAATGGTTTGTCATAGAAAGCTCACACACACACAGACGGGTATAACTTCCCCCATAAACGACACCTTCCTTAATCCAACAGCACAGTCCCAAATCTTTTGCAATATTTCTTCCCATTGACTTACGCACCCCTGGGCAATGATGACAGCTGATAGGAAGAGCACCCCAACGCCCTCGAACGGGGAAACCCTATCCTTACCAGATGCAGGGTGGCATGCAATTTCAGTAATAGTGTGGCTCTAATCATCTTCATAGGGCATGTCCAAAGTGGTTTGTTATATGAGTCTCTCTCTCTCTGACCATTAAGATTTATGATCACTTGCGTTCTAATTGGAGTATTGGCAGGGGATTTGGACGTTACTTTTTTATGTAATTCAAATTCTAAATCGAAGATTGTTGTATAAGTATTTGACAATGCAGAAGTATTTAAAAGGCAGTTGTGTGATTCTCTTTTATATAAATTCTTTATTAATCATCTTAAGAATTCTTTTTCAGTTCCTACTATTAATTCACTCTCTTCCTATATATATATATCTTGTTCAAATTTTCAATCGCTAATAAAATACTTTCTATTCATCCATTCAAGTTAAAATAATTTTTTTTAACTTGCAGTGGATGGTGCTTGATATTAGTACAGTTTTTTTAAATATTAATTCATTAAATAAATTTTATTTTTTAATTTTAAATTTATTGTGCGTTATTTCTGTCGTTGTTACGTTAGCTGCAATAGATGGCGCCAGTACGTTTTTCTAACAAAGTAGGCTTTGACGTTAAAAAAAATTATATTTCTTGTCTTTTAATGGGATACTCATTAGAAGAATGATTGATTGTTTATTGACATCGTGTTTCAAAGTGACTTGAGAACTTTTGACGGCATGTCATGTAATTTTAAGCAATCATCGAGTGATCAGGATGAACGGGCACCCCATTCTCAAAAAATTCTGGCCTTCGGTACCTCGTGACCAGTGTGTCAGGAAGTCAAGCCCTAATTCGACTGAAGACTCTCCCTTATAAAGGAGCTGAGACCTGTGCTAAGTTTGTCGAAGCTCAAAGTCCTTTCGTTGGTGTTGTAGTGAAACTTGGCGAGGGGACTGATAGCTCAGGTGTCGTCCTCGTTACCTGTCCATGGTTCAAAATTATGAGGTCCGTATCAAATAACTCTTGTGTACTTTTATAGTTCGAAGTTAACAAACACTCACTCCCCCTGAAAACTTCCACTCCACGCTAATGTGAGCATTTTGAGTCTCGACTGATTTATCCATATTTGTTCCTATACACGACTAGTTTTTTAAGGGCTTAGGACTCGAACTCAAGGATCAACAAACTCATTTGAGGAAATGAAAGATGCTATATTTATAGCAATAAGTTGTTTCTTGCTCGTACTTGTTTTAAATAGTTTATTTTATTAATTATTTGACATATTACGCAGATGTTGTTTCGTAAGATTAATGTTTAAGCTAGTTTTCATTATTTCTTTAAGAATTAGTTATGGTAAATTTTCCTTAAAAAATATTGAATACGATATTTAAATGCTCCATAATAAAATGCACAAATGAAACAAGACATCGCGTTCTACAACAAAGGTTCTCAATCTTCCTGATTTTCAAATTTTATCCCATTATACTATTTTATAACTATTGTTACTTAGTACAATAATGATAATGATAAGTTCTAATATACTCAAAATATGATACCTACAAACTATATTCATGACCATAAGCAAAAATATTTATTGTATATTTACGATACTGTAATTTAGATATGATTAAATTATTAATTATATATAAATATAGTTTAGTATATAACTTCCACATAACTTATTTATTAAATCTGCCCATGAATAAGCCTAAATAGAATTTTAATACAGTTTCGCGTTTAATCTTCGTATATTTTTAATACTACGTATAAGCCACATTGATAATTTCGTAAAGTTGAATTAATTTGAATCATTTTCTCTAGGTATTGGATTTTCATCATACATATTTTGGTAATTCTACTTGAGGTGGAAAAATTCAATCAAAATAATATTTTCATAGTACTTCAAAATTCCTTTCATCTCATGCGTGTGTTAAACATGCAAGTTCATATTACAGGGAAATGCGTTTAACGCGAAAACGTTTAAGACGAAATATCAGTTAACATGAAATAATACACCAGTTCCGACAAACTACTATGTTTTTTCATGCATTTTTTCTCTTAACAGGAAACGAAAATCGCTCAGCATGAAAATGTTTCCCTTCAGAGAATGAACAAAATATGGAAAACCCCAGCCGAATCGGGATGTCCTACTGAATTATCAGAAGACTTCGTTCAGGTGTTGTGATAACAATGTGTGTACAGCTCCAATTATGGCAGACAAAGATATTTTGGAGTTCATTCAAAGCTCAAAAAATATAATTCATTCCGATTCCGACGACAAAAATGAAATGAATATTGCAGCTCCTATTCCCACGTCATTCGTCATTAGGAACGTTATGAAAAGTATGCTCAATTATTTAGAAGCATATTCCAATGTCGGAATGAATAACAACAAAATGGACGACATGGAATAATTTGGTGAAAGTTTGATGCTAAAAAAGGCAATGCAAAGTAAATTTTCAGATTATTTCCAAAAAATCAATATAAATGTTTTGTTTTTTAAAAAAAACTTGAAAAATCTCGTATTAAATTTCTTTAAGTTCTGGTGTGAATTTTTTTTTGTTTCATTGATTTTTATTAAATACATACATATGTACATATCTATGTAAGTAAAATAAACTCTAATAAACTTAATTTTGATGATATATTTTTCTTGTAAGATTTCCTTTCACGCGAAATTCTTTTAACACGAAAAAATACTTCAGTCCCTTCAGTTTCTTGTTAAGGTATCCGACTACCCTAAAATCATGATTTTTTTCGAAAATTGACAAATTTTTTTTTATGATTTTATTTTATAGGTCCTCTTATTAGCTTAATAAAAATACCAAGTCTTTTATTTTCCATTCAATAGAACAAAAACTACAATTTTTTTAGTAAAAGCAATCGCCATAACTTTACACAAGATATCAAACTTTAAAATGCGTTTTACTTCGAAATGTGTTTTTTTTCTAAAAGCTCAAACGGGGACAACGTTTGCACAAAAGGTTTTGAAAATAATTTGCTAAAATTTTTTATGTATGTTCTGTATTACAGTAGAAGTGTTTTGACCTTCAGAATTATCAATCACTCTTTTATTTAAAAATTTACAGCTCTTTATGTGAGTATAATCACTGTTTTTTTAAGCAATTTCATATAATCACTAAGATAAAGTGATCTAGTTTTTGTAAAAATTAAAATATCTCTTATTCTGAATGTCATTTTAAACATGAACAACAAAGTAACACATCGAAGTTGAAAAATTGAGAATTTGTTCATAAAATTTTTGTACAGAACGGACGAAATGGTGTATGTAATTTTTTGTACATTTTCACCAATTTTTCTCATTTTAATGATACTAATTTTTTTTCTGTTTCCAATTTTAGGATTTTTTCCCTTAATATATACTAAATAAATTTAAAAGTAACAAAAAAATCTCCATATACCCATTATTTAAGAAAAAGGTGTCGCAAGTAGTCAGATACCGCGATTTTCACTTTATAAATTAGGGCATAGCAGATATTTATAAATGTATCTTAATCCATAATACATGTATATTAATGCGATAATTTTGCAAAATGATGTTTAATACGTAAAAGGTGCATAAAATGTATTGTATAAGATAAGGTTCAATCACTTCTTTATCGATTCAATGCAGTTATACAATCATGGGTTAAGAGGATATCTATTGTTCCACGAATTTGTTAATATGAACCATTCCATATATCTATTCATTTTAGTGTAATTATATTTTAACATAAAAAAGTATGATGTGTGTAATAAGAAGCAGACAGTGTAGACGAAAAATATGGCACCCAAATGGCACTGTTGCCTAGCAACCACTTTATTGCCATAGAAACGTTGTGTTCATCCCATTCTGATGACAATGCTGACAGCCTGCAAGTGATATATATGGGATGAATGAGTGAAAGATGAGCATAGTTATGTTTTCCTTATCTTGGGTGTGATTTTCTTTTGCTCGGAAAATTTCTGGTTATAAAGTGCACATTCATCAATACTGACATTCAGCCCCAGGAAGTTACCATTTTAGTACGACCGAAAGTACGAAATGAAAACTCATCATTTCTCACCTCAGGATTATATGGACTCTGTTAAAGAAAAGTGAACAATTTTTTTTTTTGGTTGTAGGAACTTGTTATTGAATGATACAAAATTTCTATTTTTTTACATTTCTCTATTAATCTATTGAATAATTGCATAAGGAATTATATCTAGAATTTATTATTAGAATCAGAAATTATACTTAAAATAATATTGTCGAATATATTTTTCACAGATAGTTCTTATCTTTACAAGCAAATTTTGAAGAAAAAAAAAGAATAGACACATTTCAGGTTTACCTTTTTTATTAGAATGTTTTTTTGTGCAAATGCTTTTCACAAACAAGGGTTTAAGAACATACGATTTAATACCGTATTACTCAAGTCGAATAAAAATTTTAATTTAAATACAATTCAGATAATTCAAAATATTTGTCAAACAGCAAGACATTCAGGTCATTATTTTCAGGTGGACATGAAATACGAACTCATTTTTTACTGTTAAAAAAACACGAAGAAAAAAAGAAAAGGAAACAATGAATGCATATGAGGGAAGAAAAATATTAGCAAAATATTTTAATTTCTTCAAATTGTTTTATTAAAATATAATTAATAACTTTAAAAAAAAATTGTGTTCTATATGTATCAGTGCCATTAATAACTCTTTAGCTAAAGTAACTCTTTTCGTTACGATAAGAAATTTATTACTTTTTAAATTTAAAATTTGCAAAATTGTTTGCAAGCATACGTTTAAACATCAATTAAACTAAAATACATTTATATAAGTAAGTATCCATGCAAAAATAAATAATTTTTATAGCTCGTATAGCTAAAAAAGAATCCTTCAGAAAATGTATTCTTTTTCCTTACAAAATGCACGTACACACTCATGCATATATATATATATATATATATATATATATATATATATATATATATATATATATATATATATATATGGGGCTATGATGTATCGAAGTGGAGGAATTATGAATCGAAATGTAATTATTTTATATATATATATATATATATATATATATATATATATATATATTATGTGGGGGGTTCTAGTTATTCTTCACTTTTATTTTATATTACTATATATATATATATATATATTTACAGATATCAAATTACCGATTATCCTATGAAATATTAGCAATAATGAAATTTTCTTTAAATTTATACCATATCTTTAATATTTATTTAAAGTATTCTAACTATTAAATATGAACATAATTTTACTTCACACTTAAAGATATTTTTATATTCACTGATGACTATTTGGATAGAATTGTACCTTTGTATCATTCAAATTGTATTTTTATTATTGTTCAAGTTATATTTTCATTATTATTCAAACTGTGTTTTTATTCTTATTCAAATTGTACTTTTATTAGTAACGTGCTTTGTATGTTCATTTATATTGCTATACTTAATTTCTATTCAATTCTTATTATTAGTTACAATTTCTATTTGTATGTATTTTGCGTAAAACACTTAGTTTTACTGTCATGTCTTTAACATCGTCATCTACTGTATTTAAAGAGTGTATTTTTTCAGGTATAGAAGTTGAAGTTGGCATTACTTTCCAAGATTCCGACGGATTTAACAGCTGTCAAGTGATTTATTCTCAGTTTGGTTTGGCAATTCATCAAAACGATCATCAAGCAAGGCGTAGATTCGTCGAATGGGCCCAAAACGAGATTGCCGTTGTTCCCGATTTTCATAAGCGAATTTTGTTTAGCGATGAAGTGCACTTCTGGTTGTGAATCGCTACGTCAGCAAACAAAACTGCCGCATTTGGAGTGAAGCTAATCCACAATTGTATGTCGAAACACCGTTACATCCAGAAAAACTGACTGTTTGGTGCGCTTTATGGGCTGGTGGAATCATTGTTCCATACTTCTTCAAAAACGATGAAGGCCACAACGTTACAGTCAATGGTGATCGGTATAGAGCCATGATTGCTAACTTTTTCATTCCTGAATTGAACAATCATGATGCCCAGGAGCTGTGGTTCCAACAAGACGGCGCAACATGTCACACAGCTCGTTCCCCAATCAATTTATTGAAAGACCCGTTTGGTGACTGCCTAATTTCACGTTTTGGACCTGTGAATTGGCCTCCAAGATCTTGTGATTTAACACCGCTAGACTATTTTCTGTGGGGATATGTAAAGTCATTGGTCTATGCGGATAAGCCACAAACGCTTCACCATTTGGAAGACAACATTCGCCATGTTATTGCCGATATACGGCCACAAATGTTGGAAAAAGTCATCGAAAATTGGACAACCAGATTGGACTACATCCGAGCCAGCCGTGGCAGTCATATGCCAGAAATCATATTTAAAATGTAATGTCACAATATTATCTTTCGAAGAAAAAAAAATCATGTCAATCGAATAATACGTCGTTGTTTTATTGCAATTTAAAGTTCTCTACCTCTAAAAAAACACCCTTTATCTTTTGGGCGATGGCAATAAATTGCTTGCTTCGGCTTGTTTGTGTAATACAATCTCTATAAAATGCTTGGTCCCTGTACTATTTCTCGTTAGAGGAGGATATCACCGCTCGAGCTGTTGGCATGGGTATATATCTTTTATATTTTAAATTAAAGTTGTTAAGTTTTTAAAAGCAAGAGTCACATATTTATTAGTCCCATGGGACGGACAATGACTTCCAAAGGTAATCTAATATAACAGCTGATTTACAAATAAATTTTTCTTAGTTTCAATTATACTCTAGTTTAAAAGTGCAATTGCTATTAGAGAGAATTAATTAGTATCTTTAAATTATGTATCTCATAAAGTAATTTCTTTTGTAAACTTCAAAACTCCTGCAAATGCGACTTGATAAAACTCACCAATAAGTTCCCTAGATCTTAAACATTTGCATTCCAACGTATTCTGAGTAATTAAACCATTATTGTAATTAAAAATCACATAAAGTTAAAATTAGTTAAAGTTATACTTAAAAACTTTGTTGTGTGTGTGTGTGATAATAATATTTTAACTGAAAAATGTGTGTGTGTGAACACATGTTTGTGAAAAACTTAAGGAAATTTAATATTGATAAAAAATTTTCTTATGATAGAAAAGTGCAATATCCTGTCTTATATGAAACAGCTTTTCATGTTTATAAAGTAAGAATTTTCAAATATCTTTAATAATATGTTTAATATGACTCTATCCTGAAACCTCATTTCCTAAAATATACTCAATGATACACACACCCATTTCGTTTTCCTAAGGCCAAATATGAAATATTTATTATGCTTGATACGAAAGTCATTTTCAAAATATTTCCTTAACTTATTAATTTTATCTCTTACATTATCTTTGTCTTTCTCTCCCTCTTTGTTTGATTCTGAAACTCAGAAAGTTCTTTTAATTTTATTAAGTAGTATATTAATATTGCTACTATAAAACATTGATTTTTTGCAATAGGTTTCATATTATTTGAAATTTAATTGTTATTTTGTAATATTTACAATGATATTGTGTGTGTGTTATTTTGCAGTATTTGTGTGTGTGTGTGTGCTCAAAATTTAATATATATATTGTTATTTTGTACTATTTACAGTAATGTCATAATTTTGCAATATTTGCAATAATACTATTATTTTGCAATATATTTGATAGTCATATTTGAAATAACATTGACATTTTACAATATTTGCAATATGTTTGATAGTCATATTTGAAATAATATTGATATTTTACAATATTTGCAATATGTTTCATAAAAACATTTGCATTAATACTGTTATTTTTCGATATTTGGAATTTGTTTTACCATAAGATCTTACAATAAACCTATAAGGTTAAGCGTATTGCATTTTTTTAATAAAGTAATTTTTCAAAGTGTTGCCGAATTCGACCAACAAATTCAGAGAGGTGATAGCAGGCAACATGGGGACGACAAATCATCACACTCCATGGGATTGCAAACCATGTTTAGTCAGTGAAAATCACTATAATAGTGGCCGTCGGTTGGATGATGCGTTAGACGAGGGGGGTGGCCTAACGAATGTAACAGTTTGGAGTGCTATGATAGGGTTGAAGAAATCCTTTATCTACCCAATTTAACCCTTTATCTACCGCATTACGATTCTCTGCAGTTTTTTTCATGCAATATTCTTTTTTTTTTGAATCCCTACATTGAAAATCAAGGGGCATGCATAAACAAAATACTCAACTTTGGGAAATTTAATTAGTTAGAGCTAATTAATTAATTAAAGATATTCAACTGTAAAATTAATTGTTCACACTGTTCACTTAAAATAAATAGTCAAATAATTTTCTAAGATCTTCATTAACATACAAAAAAAAAATAAGATGCTTACTTTTTGACAAGAACTATTTTTTCGGAGCAAAAATGACAAGCTTCGCAATCCGCTGAAAACGCCGTCAGATGAAAACGAAATTTCTGCTATAAAACTATTTCCCTTCCTCACTAAAATACTCACCATAGAACCCGTGCTGTCATATATCTTGGAAGAGAGGAATTCCAAGAATATTTCTGCTAATCATCGTCAGAGTATTCTTAAAAATGGTTATTTTATGTCATCTTAAAGTGAGTGGTACTTATAAGTCCCGTCCGTAGATAAAGGGTTAACCGTAGTAGCGGCTACTAAGCACAAGAAGGCGTGGTTCATGCATGACAATGCACCAAGACATTTTTCTATTGGGCTGCGTAACTACCCCCATGCTTCATATCCTGGGAAGTGGATTGGACGCGGACTGTTACTTCGCCTTCATGCCCCAACACCCTTAAACTTAGTTTTCTGGGGCCACCTGAAATCGTTTGTGTATGCGACGCCCTACAATGGAGGATCTCACGGCACGTATTGTCGCTGCTTCAGCTGAAATCGCCAGCACACCGGATTTGTTTGAACGCATCGGACAATCCTGTGGTATAACTTACGAGATTTCAACTTCGAACAGGTATCGTAACAAACACTTATTTTTGTATTTCTGACGTCGAACTGTTATGCATTGTTCGCATTGTAAACACATGCTTTATGTCTTATAAATTTATCTCGTACCTCTTCTTGCCCCCTTTCATTCCATTCTACATCACACCTTTTATAACTGGTTTTGGACATTACTCCCACTAAATGTGTTTTACGACCCCATGTTCTATGATGATTTATCATCCACAGGCTACTTCCTATCACCCCTCTGAATTTGCTGATCGAACTCGACAACACCCTGTACACATACATATATGTATATGTACATGAGATACTTGAATTCCTTTTGAATTAGTGAACATTGCAAATAACTTTCAAAAACATATATAGTAATCATTCCAATACTATTGTAAGAAAATAAAGCATGGTAAACACAAAAGGCTGACGTGAACTATTTTTTCGGAACAAAAATGACAATCGCAATCTGTGGAACCTCATTACCTGTCACAATGTCTTGACCCAGCGGATGATCTTGACGGGGGTCTTCTTCCATCCAGAATTACCAGTACACGTGAATAAACAAGCAGACCTTCCTGCCTATCTAAAGCAATTAGCTCTAGAGAGAATTGAAGGTATACCAATTAACGCGGTTCAGATTTAAACGGATGGCAGTAGAGACTATTATTATCGATCTAGCAGTGGAATTTGCATCAAATCGCAAGACCATATCTTAAGAATCCAGAAGAGAAATCCAGACGGTTGCTTGGTTTTTCGCAGTGAGCTAATAGCCATTGATGAGGTCCTTGGTTCTCTTCCATTTCTTCCAAATGGAAAAGAGATTTGGATACTATCTGATAGCAGAAGTGCAATACAGCATTTGTCCAATTGGCAAAGTGTGAGAGATAATGTTGGAGTGTCAATACTCACCAAGTTAAAACGACTTTTCACATCGCATCAAATTCATCTGCAGTGGATTTCCTCTCACATAGATCTAGAGGGAAATGAGATTGAGGACACTTTGGCGAAGGCTGGCGCATGCGAGGTACCAGAGTCGTCAGCACCCCTCACCTTTTTGGAGATTTTCTCTAGAACTAAACACCAGAATAAGATCGCTTTGAATACCCCCCCCAGAGCACCATTGGTTTCAATGTTCTCGTCCTGCAGGCTCTCTAACTCATGGTTTTACAAGGCAGGATCAAACTTTTCTAGCCTGCTTTCGAAGTGGCCATATCAAATAAATGAAATTTTCCGAAGGACGCAAGAGCTTTGAAATGTGCACGAGCTGTTCTTCTGAGCCTGCCACGCCTGCTGACATCTTCGAGTGCCTAGGGCTCACGAAGCAGGACTTAGCACACGTTCCCTTGCTGGTGTTGGACTTTCCGAAAGTGTACGATGTCATGGACCTGGTCTAGCACTGGTGACCAATGGGGGCGTGCAACAACAACAATAACTATAGCATTGTATGAAGAAATTGTATTGTATAATTTACTTTATTGCAATTCTCAGCTTTCCAAGTAGTTTCATAATATTTATACAAGAAATATATTTTATTTACCCCAAGAAAAGAATATTTAAGAAAAGTTGCTCACTAACCTAAAGCATGAAAAACTAAGAGTTAAGGAGAAAGAATTATTATATAGTCTATAAAATGTAATAACAGTTTTAGACTGTGTCAGATAAGAGAGCCTAATGAAACAAAATAAATGATAACTTAACTATTCCCATCCTGTTTGTGTATGAACGAAGATATGAAGAGGCTTAACAGTTAAAAAATTAAAAATGAATGATAATTATTACTAGTTGATTATGAAAATCAATTTTGATATTGGCACTTTCTAAAGACCTACCTTAAGGTTATAAAAATAAGAAATAAGTCTTAAAGAGTACCGGATATTTTAGTCTTCAAATAACTTTTAAATGAAACTTTTTAAACTTTTTAAAGTGTTCTCAACCCCTTTTATAATGAACTAATTTTATATATAATCATTAAAATAACCATTTAAATAACCATAACCTAATAAACCACTTAAAATATACATATTTTAAATATTTTTAGTAAATGCATACACTTGTTAGTATAAAAAGCAGCATTTTGTTTATCAGAAAAAAAAATTTCAATCACTTTCGTTGACCTTTTTACCGGGATACAATAATATAAAACCAGCGGGAAATGTGTTTGAATTCATCAAACTGCCATAAAGACTACTAACGCATCTTTAATGTTATATTCACGAAAATACGAAGATTCAAAATACAGCAAAGAAACATTAGCATTTAGCCCAGCAACACCAAATCTTTTTTAAACCTTTTATTTCTTTGATATGCTTTGAGCTGAAATGAAAAACGAATATTACACTTAATGTTTGAAGCGAAGCTTTCCGGTTTATTAAACTATTTAAGTAGCTAATACAGCTGATTTTTTTAATAAGTTACTAAGCTTACGTCTTTTATCATTAACATTAATGAGTTGAATTGCGTGAGAAATTCAAATATAATCCCACCTTTTTCTACCAAGTTACGGGAGTAACACACATTTAGGGTCAAAAGATTTAACTTAGAAGAATATGGACAAGCACAAAACTTCCATTACTGAAACACGGAATAAACAATACTTTTTTCTCAGCAGTTAACATTACCACTCTAAAAGTTTTGAAGAGTTTTTTTAATGCAAGGAAAGAAAAAGAAACTGTAAATTTCTATAAAGTATAAGGTATGTCCCACATACATTAATATAGCAATAAACTTATCCGAGAATTGCATAGACTGTCAGTAAATAAGAAGGGGGAGGGGGTGAAAAAGAAAAGAGAAAGTGTAAGGAAAAAAAACCGGTACGAATACATGAATAAAGTGTGCATTCGACTACGTTGCAACTTTACTGTTTACGAAACGGAGAGGAAATTGTAACAAGAAAAAGTTAAAAGCGTTAGCGTTACACAGCAGAAAGAAAGGAAGAAGAAAAAAAAGATACCTCTCTTGGTATCATTAAGTTTAAATTAACATTTCTGAATGTGTAATGAGAACTGCTCGGAGAATGCTAGCACCGTACTCGATCTGTAATTTAATTTCGCCTCAGAGAAGGAGAAGGGAAAAAAAGTGAAAGTAGATAGAGAACCGGGTCTTATTTCGTCTAGTTCATTTTCAGCTAAAAGAATTACAAGGATTCGAAAATTGAGCGCGAAATAGGAAAAGAAATTTCCTTTTGGCTTTATTTTTCGCAACAGAGGCAAAAAAGAGGGAGAAACGAAAGGAAAAAAAAAGCACAAAGAGCAAAGAGATGAATTTTATATTTACTTTCCCCGTGTCTGGTAATTATGCACCGTCTGATCTGGATTTGCGTACCTGCTCCGAAAAAGAAGGATTTCTTTAATACTTCTGGAAATCTTAAGACGATGCGTTTGGAATAGAGAATATTATATATGTGTGAATGTGTATGAACATTCTAGAAAAGGTGCAAATGCTCGGGAATTTTTAAAGGTGATTACAGTTAATCTGAATTATTAAATAGAGCTTGTATACAAATTACGTGATTGCTATTCTATATTAATAATTGAATAACTCTTTACAATCGAATCTCTCTAAGGTATTTGCTATCTTTTACATTATTAAATAATATAGTTCTATTTCTTTAAGGTATGCGTATTCTGCTTATCTAACTATTAAATTCTTTTTCATAAGTGCCTCTATAATCGGTTAGTCTTAGGACTCTTAGAATAATACACTTGTTTACTTCATCTAGAAAAAAAATAGAGAAAATGTTATATTTTATTTATCGAATATTCTAATTTAATATTCAAAATGATTGAAATAACACAATGTCATTGTTTAACTATTTAGTAAAAACAATTCAATAAATAAATAGCGAATGGAAATCCTTTATTAGCTGTGTGTTCGAAGATTTGCAATTCGTTATAAATATAAAATTAAGGTATGTTTGCTGCATTTATTTGATTCCCATCAAAGTAGGTAGAAAGTACTAGTATCTTATCAAGAGAAGAATATGTTGAAGTTTTTTTAATTTAATATATAAATTTTCGGAATGGAGATATGATTATGTTTGAAGATTTTTACGAATACAACACAAATATATGCCACATATAATGATATATCTGAAGGTCTTACATATATATATTACACTTGTGTGTTTTTATCCTGGGATACATATGATATACAAGTGGTGGAACAGAAACATACAATACAAACAGAAGGATATGGGCATTTATTGCAAATGATGATGCAAGCATATAACATAAGGGGTGCACTGCCTTCCATTCGAGATGGGAATCCATGACAGTTGAAAGTCCGATTTCTTTTCCCGAAAAAAATACATCTATGCCTTATTCAGGATTCGCACCCGAACCCACTCAGTTACAAGCCGAGAGTCATATCCACCAAACTGGCTGAGCGTCTATTATACTTGCAAATTATTATATTAAAACTAATTTTAAAGTTATGTTCATGTACCAATACTGTACAGTTTTGGCTGATGTTAAGTGGTCACAAAAATAAAATACTTTTGTCTTAAAAATAGTTGATTATTACGGTTTATCATATTGACATTGATGCTCGTATAAATATAGTACTCAAAGAGTAGAATAAGTTACGAAATAAAACTAACTTAAGGGGACATGGTACGATTTACGCAAATTTTTTTTAATTTAAGGATTTTTAAAATTTTTTGGTTGCCTCCTATGTATGCATACTATGTTAAACAGATTTTGCACTCAAAATTTCATAAATAGGTAGCCATGTAATCTTTTAAGGAAAAAACTTGAAATTTTTGAAGTGATTTTAAAGTGCTACTCCTCCTACAAAAATTGACGTACATGAATGAAATTTGATTTACAAGTACATCGAACTATGTATAAAAAAAGTTGGTATGGGTTTTGCGTTAACGTGATTGGTATTCATACAATACTTCTTGTTATGAAAGTTTATTGAAAATTCCTTAAAAAATGTATAAATTCTGAGTTTAATTATTTTTAAAAAAATAAATATTGCTTTGATTCAAAAATGCATACCAACTTTTGTTACATGTACTATTGTCAATAGGTAAAAAAAATTCAAAGCATTAGGCGCAATAGAAAAAAAAGCCTTAGTATTTTAAATGAAGACAAACTAGTTATTTTATCTTTCTGATGTACGTCAGTTTAAAGTTTTGATTTGCCGTAGGGATGTGAATAAAAACGAACGTAAAAGCTATCATAATTCTGCACTTTTTTAGTTTAGAGCATTCAAATTTTGTGAGGATATACAGAAAAATTTAGGCTAAAATATTGAAATTTGATTTTTTGACCGATTTTGTTTAATTGAATCGTACTGTGTCTTCTTAAAAGTATTTAAAGCTAGGAATCATGTAAAGAATAAATGAAGAAACATTCCCCATTTTTTGTTTTATGAATACAGTAATACTCCGAGCTTAGAGATAGGTAGGACTGAGAGACCACCGCGTAAGACGGGGTATGATTTCACATATACAGAAGAACGTCGTTTATCCGAACGTTTATTATTTGCTCAAATCCGTCAAATATCCGAAGCAGTTTTTTTTGTAAACTGCATGTACTGTATATGAATACGTTTTCGAAAAGTGCAATGCTCAACAGTTGCTTCGCGTGAAGCCAAAAGTGACGGGAAAACTCAAGGTCAGAGATATTCGGGGAATATCTGTAGTGTGATTTGGTAAACATCTGCGCGGAGAATATTAGGTTTGTTTGTTTCAAAGTGAGGGGATGTATACGTGATCTTTTGTTGAGTTGTGAACTGCTCAAGACTGTGGATTTCAAATGTTAAATGATGACGAGAATGTGACTTCCGTGCAAGAAAATTTCGATGAAACGGACGACGATGAAACGGATGAAGACGAGGATAGCAGCAACAACGAAAGTAGAAATAGACCATCAAATTCTGACGCGTTTTCAGTGTCAGAGACATCTATGGAGTGGTACGAACTACAATCAGAGTGCTGTCCTACTCAACTACTACTGCTCAAGAGAATCAGAGACCTTGCAGCGAAAAAACCAATGTGTACAATTTTGCAGCGAAAAATAAGTGATTATTTTCCACAATAAAGAAAAATTGCGACAATATGCACCTATTTTGCTTTTTCTTCAAGCACGTTTCCCGTATGTGATGATTTTCTGTATTCGTATAGTGTCCAGTTTCATAAACTGTATGAATCGCATTCGGTTTTCGGTTATCCGAACAATCTCGTATCCAAATGGTGTCCAGTCCCAATTGATTAGGTTACACGACGTTCTACTGTATATTATTTTTAGTTGGGGACGGAGACGAAAAAAAAAATCATCTAGAGAAAAAAAAATGCTCGATGAAATCTTAGATAACACAAGCCGATCTTAAGCTGAAGTTATTTTGATGTAGAAGGTTTCATAAAATCTAACAATGTCTCTCTCTGCCGGCTCAAAGGTTTTTCACCCGCAAAATTTCCTCGTATCATGCTGATAATTTTTTCATTCCTTGTTTTGTTGAAATAATACGTTCTGCGTTGAAATCTATATTTTCTAAAATTTGTAACCCTTTTCCAATTCAACTGAGACCTTCTTTCGGTCGTCTGACTGAACTGGGTCTAAAGATTCATGTTCTTCAGTGTCTTTCTCATACTATGAGCGCATCAACTGTGAGATCCTGATTGTGGAAATCCAGCAGTTCTTGAAC
The DNA here is from genome assembly GCA_019973935.1 of Trichonephila clavipes. Lineage (NCBI taxonomy): Eukaryota > Metazoa > Arthropoda > Arachnida > Araneae > Nephilidae > Trichonephila > Trichonephila clavipes. The sequence continues at coordinate 851,062 of BMAU01020564.1, forward strand.
GTCATCACTGTTCCACTTATAAATTTATTTCCAGGCAAGACAGACAGCTTCTTCAATCACATTACCAATTTTCCACTGGCTCTAGCACTGATTTTGCCTGAATTTCAGTGATGAAAATGAAAAGGACACGATTTTTTCCATATGCAATGAAAACTCCGTTGGATTCCAAGATAATTTGATGATCCTCACTGTATCTAAAATGTTGAATTTTGAATAGTTGAGTTGTTTAGCGCGATTTGAAAGTCGAGGTAGCATATTACTATACTTGACAGTTGTGTTCCGTTTTTATAAACAATTTTGTAATTTATTTTTTTCATGAATTTAATATGTATGGAGCCTTATCTAAAATTTGAATTCTTACAAATTACACAGGTGAATTATTCGAATCTTGTTCAAAATCAGGAGTTTGCTTGGGAAAGATTAATCGGGTATCATTTTTGAAATCAAACTGAACATTCAATATTACTTGTGTGGGAGGGCATTTCAAGAAATAAAATCTAAAATGGATCTGTGCACATTTTTATGTGCTCTGAAAAGCTTGCGTAAGTATTAAATAACCGAAAAAAGAGAAAGAAAAATATATTGATAGACAACTTTTTTTTTAAAAAAAATGGAGATCTGGAGATTTTTTTGTGTGATTTTTAGATTTATTTAGTACGCTATAAGAAAATAAAGCTAAAATTAAGAAGAGGAAAAATAATTTATTACTACTAAAATGGGAAAAAATAGGTAAAAATCTGCAAAAAATACATAAACGAGGCCCACTCTGTACCAGTAGTAAATGAACAAATTCTCAATTTTTCTGTTTTGATGTATTACTTTGTTATTCCTTTTTGAAAAGTGACCTTTACGATAAGAGAATTTTTACAACACTTTATCTTAGTTATTATATGAAATTACTTAAAAAATCAATGATTATATTCAATATTATATTTTATAAAACAGTGATTGATAAATCTGAAGGTTAAAACACTTCTATTGTTATACAGAACATGCATAAAAACTTCAGCAAATTATTTTTAAAAAAATTTTGATCAATCGCTATCCCCATTTGAATTTTTTGTAAAAAAAAACACATTTCGAGTAAAACGCATTTTAAAGTTTGACATTTTATGTAAAGTTACGGGTAAGTCCTAAGTCCTAAGTAAATCCTAAGGTTAAAACACTACTACTGTTATACAAAACATACACAAAAAATTTTAGCAAAACGCATTTTAAGGTATGACATTTTACTTAAAGTAATGACATCTACTTTTACTGAAACACTTGTAGTTTTTGTTCTAGTGAAAGGAAAATAAAAAAACTTGGTATTTTTATAAAGCTGATAAGATGGCCTAAAAAATAAAAACATAAAATAAGTTTGTGAATCTTTAAGAAAATTCATGATTTTAGGGTAGTCGGATACCTAAGAAAGTTTGGGCAACATGATTTTTAAATTTCTCTCAGGGTGTTTTTTTTTATACTTTGAACTTGAATTTCTAATTGAAATTTAAACTTGAACTGATACTAATATTGATTTAAAGTTTATTCATGTATAATAGTCTTAAAAACTAAATTTCGCGTGTTCAATAGTGTCACCAGGTATTATGTAAAAATTTTCTATACCTAACGCGTGATATGCGGAAGCATATTTTAACATTTCTGCATATAATATAAATATTATTTTCTTTACATTCCTTTTTTTTCGAAGTCATACTGCCAAAATTTCGCTAATATTTAGTATTAATTTATTTAATAAGTATAGAAAACATTTAGATCGTTTTCTTTTAAAAATAAAACGCCATTCTGATTCATTCTATTTGAAAGAATGGTATTTTCATTAGTTTTATTGTGAAATGATATTGGACTAGTCAAATTACTTATTTTCTAAAGTATTTAGACTTAATATTTGTAGAAAAATATTAATAATCTGTTTAATGATGAGATATGATGCTAATGAAGAAAATAAATTTAAACCATGTGTATGCGGTAGCTTGAAGTATGGATAGTAAAATATTCGTAATCGGTCTATGTTCATTATGAAAAACCTCTATCAGAATAGCATTGTTGAAAGTTTTCAAATAAAATTTTCAATCATTGAAAATTGTTATTAATATTTCGCAAATTATCATCAATATCTTATAAAATTAGCAGTGCTTTTTGAAAGATTACCAACGTTAAGAAAACACACTTTGAATAACTCAATCACTCTTTTTGGCATGTATGAATTTCAATTTTACTTTTTAAACTTTAATCCAACCCAAAGTTGAGAAAGAGACTGTGTTTTGACAATGCAAATAACTAGCAAGGGGAGGGCGCGACTAAGGAAATTCATTTGGGGTTGAGAATTGGTGCAAGTGTAGTACTCCTTTAGGGTGTTCAATCCTCAATGTAATTCCACCGAATGGTCAGTCAATTCCGAGAAAAAAAGCCTCCGAAATTCATGCTTAGCTTTTATACAATTAAATTTCAATTTCTTCCAACGATTTCGTAGCCTGGTTAATAAATCGTCTGCATACTGTGCGGGAGGTCAGGGTTCGATTCATCGATCAACTCTTTCATTTCGTTTAAAATTAAATAAATTTATTTGTGAAAGGTTTATTAAATATTAAATGATATTTTATGTAATTATTTTGTATTTTATAAGGTAAAAAAATGAACTAAGCAAATTTATTTTTTAAATTATTTATTATTAAAATTATTTAAAATTATTATTAATAAAAATATTTAAAATAATTATTAATTAAAATTGTTTAAAGTAAGTATTAATTTAAATATTAATAATTAAAATTAATTAAACTTATTTATAATTAAAATTGCTTAAAATAATTATTCCTTAAACGTATTTAAAATAATTATTAATTATAATAATTAATAATTACAATTAATTAATACGAATTATTAGTAAAATTATTAATTTATTATTTAAATTATCAATGTATTACTAAAATATTAATTTATTCTTAAAAATATTAATATATTATTTAAATTATTAATTTATTACTAAAATATTAATTTATTATTAAAAATATTATGTTTTTATTAAAATTATTATTAGTTTTTTATTAAAATTGTTATTAATTTATATTTAAAACTATTATTAATTTATTATTAAAATTATGATTAAAATTTTATTAGTTTATTATTAAAATTATTTTAATTTATCATTAAAATTATTATTAATTTATTATTAAATTATTAATTTATTATTGAAATTATTATAAGTTTTGTAAAAATTATTTGAATAAACTTCTTAAAATCATTTAAATTTATTTAAAACAGACTTCTTAAAATTTTTATAAAATTATAAATTGATTAAATTAATAAATACAAAAATGACATATTCTTGTTACATTAATTATAAATAATTACTTCAATAGTAATATACTTTATAAATGATTTTATATTATTCATAATATTTATTTATAGTGCATTGTATTTCACAATATAAAACTATTTGTAACTATATTTTATGTATAATATTATTTAATATGTGTATTATATATTTTGTTATAAATATTATTTATTCATAGAAAAATATATTTATATAAAATTTAATATAAATATTTATATAATTCCAGTATTTTTTTTTACATTATAAAAAATAAAATAATAACAAAAATATCATTTAATATCAAATAAACCTTTCATAAATAAGTTTATTTAATTTTAAAAATAATTAAATGAAATGAAAAAAGTTGATCGAGGAATCAAACCCTCACCTTCCGAATAGTATGCAGACGATATATGAAAGAGGATACGACGAGGCTATGAAATGGTTTGAGGAAATTGAAATTTAATTGTAAAAAAGTTAAACATGAATTTCCAAGACTTTTTTTTCTTCGAATTGTATGGCCACTCGGTGGAATTACGTTAAGGGTTGAACACCCTAAAGGAGTACTACTATTACACTAAGAAAATGAATACCAAAAATGAATTTTCTTAGTCGTGCCTTCCTCTTGTAAGTTTAACTCCAAGCAATTCATATATAATTAAAACACAATTTATTATTTTATACACCTACAATTTATTCAAACAATATAAATTTGTTAAGAAATACGAGTACACATATTTGTTTGAAGTTTATTAATAAATAAAATAAATCTCACACCTACCAATAACTTCAGTTTTAAAAATTTAGTTATTTAAAAAAATTCAGATTACTTTTAAAATAATTATCTGTAATATTTCTTTTTGTCAGAACATAAATAAATCAATATTAATTAGTTTATTACGAGCGAACTTTCCATGCCTGTTGTTTTTATAGCTTCTATTCCCTGAGAAGTTATCTTTTAAGCTCATAAATCAAAATTAAGCCCTTTAATTTATCTTTATTAGCATACTATAGATTTTTTATAGTAAGTAGCTGTTTTATTTTATTATTGTGTGTAACCCTCAATTTATGTATAAATTTTTTGTGTCAGTATTTCTTAAGAATAATACTGGTTATAAAGAATTGGGGGGGATGGACTTTATTTTCAAACAAAATTCTATTAAATCGAAAAGAATACTAGTTTATTCACGACGTTCAACTATGAAACAAGACATTTCAACAGAAAACAAATAGTTACACGAAACAAAATATCTAAGTTTCTCTCCATTTTTTTTCATTCACCTAGACTAAATAAAACTTTTACCACTCACCAAAATAACCATCTCACCTAGACCGACACAAGGTAAAAATAAAAAATTCTAAATTCGATTTTTGCCTAAACCAATAGCGCCTCTCACAAAACAGAATTCCGTCTAGGCTTTCAAAAACTCCGCGGTGTAATATATTTTTCTCCCTTTTTTTTCCCTTTTTATTTATTTAAAAAAAGCCATTTTCTCAGGGACCAATCGACATTTGTTCTTTTAAAAAAGAACGTCTTTCAAATAAAGGAATTTTCAATCTCCCAAATGAACTGAGGACTTTAGAAGCTGAAAGGTCTTAACAGAGCATGTACCGCGAGCAGAATTTCCAGTCCATTCCTATTATTGATTAAGTATACAGGAAAATAGCAGTTGGGGAGTTTATTTCGAATTGAAAAGTTGACGGTATGTGTGTGGTGTCCTTTACGAAATTAAACCCCGGGTGACCATTTACGGGGGTGCATTCAGCTGGAATGATAAAGAGGGATGCGTATAATAGGACAGGTTGGCGTTGAATTCTGTGAAAGAACCTTTTGTACAGTACGATAACGCTTCTTCAATACACAACACAAGTCCATAGAAAACATATTTATTGATAAGGAGCTTTTAATAATCGTAATGGCTGTTGCTACCTGCAGCTCAAGCCGAATCCTTTATCGTTTGCGCTTCAGAATTTTTCATTCATATTGAAATCCTGGCAATTTTTGCTCCTTTCTCGTATTTCAGCAATCACTTAAAAACGTTTTTGAGTGTTATTTAAGAGATTTTAATATCAAACACAGAATCAATACAGACAATTACACTTCATTTAAAGATAGTTACTCCCTCTTCTTTTCATCTCAACATTTTCTTTACATTTTTCCTACTTTTAAAGAAAATTCAAATCTCGTTATTTATTAATATGTTCTCCAGATTATTTTTTTATGATAATTTCGAAGATATTTGTATGTCTTGCATATTATTCTTGAATAACTCAAAATAGGGAGATTAGAATTATATTTTTACTTTATTTAAATTTGTTTCAGTACCCAGATTTCTTGTAATGAACATGGATATAGAAAAACGATGTGTAACATTTGGTTTCCAGAACTATCAAGTGCAGTTTTTTGAAGAAATTTGAAAGGCAACAGAAACATAAAGGCCTAATTGAAATTTTTGTTTTGTCACGGTAACCGAAAACGTGAGAGCTGTGCTGTTGTTTTTCACATTTCTTGTGAGCATATACTTTAATGCCTTAGTCTACAATTTAAGTCAATGGTCTTTGTTTGGTTTGATCGTTAAGGCATGCACAAAGCGTTTTTCAAAATCATCTTATACGTCGAAGCGATTTCTGACTTTTGGAAACCTGAAAATACGTAATTTTATAAAACATACGTAAATAATTAAAATATATTCAAGCATACACTTTATGTAATCAGATTATAAAGTATTGTGTTGTATATGTGTGCATAATATTGGTAATGCATATGAAATTAAAAAGTACCGGACACTTTTATTACTTACATAAGCACTTGACGAAGAAAAAAAATCTTCTACATCATCGATGATAGGACCTATACACCGGTGTGCAAAACTTAAGCAACAATGTAAACTTTAAGCAGAGAGATATCCATGAAAGTGTAGAAAAGTGTTTAGTGGGATCAGTACAATGCCACGCAATTTACTAGAAAAGTGTTGCGTTTGCAAATGTCAGAAACAAAACATCATAGGTGACGTGAGTGTACGCAAAACGCGAACGGTTGAAGGCGCAGCTCAAGATTACAACAAAAAGGAGAATGGAGGAGTAATTAAAGATATTCGTTGCAAGTACAAGAGAACTTTTTTATGAAATATGGCTGAAAAAAATTACATAGACGACTCCACACGTGAAGAAATGATCTTGAAATTTGGAGGACGGGTGTAGTTTCACCAGTGTAGCTCAAAGGTTCGGAATCAACAAAAGTGTCGTTTCGGGCTTGGAAAGCCTTCCAAACAAAAGATACAGTTGTAAGAAAAGTTAGTGGTTGCCTGCCTGGGAAAACAATTGCAGTGGAGGACCAGTATATCATCCTGCAAGTGAAAAGAGCTCGATACCAGTCAATAAATGTCATTGCTCATCAACTGTGCACAGCAACAGGGTGACAAGTGTCACGATTTATTGTGACCAGACGCCTTCACAAAGGTAGCTTATTCACCGGCCATTCTGAACACTTCATCCCATTGTAAGTTGGCGATAGGTGGCACTGTTTAGAATGGTGTAAAGAGCACAAAAACTGAATATCTCATCTCAATGGAGTTGTTTCCTCTGTATGGATGAGAGCCCTTTCAGTGCCACTAAAGATTCTCAACACCAATTCATTTAGAGAACGGTCGCGGAACACGGTTTCCTATCAGTAACACCACAGAAAGAGACCGTTACGGTGGTCCTGGAGTTATTGTCTGCGGAGAAATTACGTTGAACAGGTGGACTGAATTTCATGTTTTCGACAGAGATTCTGTAATCAGAGATCGCTGTTGTAAGAAGGTGATATGCTTTTTTTCCGAATAGCTATTGGACCAGAATTAGTTTTTATGGATGGGAATGCACGTCTACAACGAACTTCTGATGTTCAGAAGCTACTTCCTTCCTTCCTCAGTGGCTCGACAGCCCAGGTTGGGTCATAGTCTTTTCAAAAAGCCTTTTCCTGGCCAGCCTTCTTCTTGCAAGGGTTATCCAATTCTGAATTCTCAAAACTAGGAGATTTTTCAAGGCCATCAATCCTTCTAAGAATTGGCTTGTCCTTTGTTTGAGTGCCAATTGGTTGGGCATTGAAAACTTTTTTAGTGGTGCGGTTTTCGTCCATTCTGACTATGTGACCTTCCCATTTAATTTGTTGTATTTTGATGAAGTTAACGATGTCAAATTTTTTATATGATTGATAGAGCTGTAAATGTGATCTTCTTCGCCATGTTCAATTTTCCTGAATTCCTCCAAAAATAGATATAAAAATCTTCCTTTCGTAGATACTTATCATAATCTGATCGGGCCATGGACAAAACTTCACATGCATAAGATAATGCTGATCTTAAAATACTTTTTTACATTAGAACATTTGTGTTTTTTCTTTTGATTAAATTCGATTTCATATATCGTTTCAGCAGCGACAAGAATATGAAAATATTACTCAAATGGATTGCCCAGCGTTCTCCCCTGGTGTGACGGGCTCACGCGTCTTTTGATTAACATGTCCTTGGGGCCAGAATGAATGGCAACTCTTTTCCAACCAACCCAAGAAGTAAAACGTGAAGGAAAGATGTAAATTAAGAAGCTTTTAAATAACAGAAATTTAGAGTAAGCTAGGTGGCATTTGGGGAATGTTATGATATTCCGTACTTCAAGTGTGAAGAGGTTTTGAGAAGTTAAGTGACCGCCAACAGAAGTTACCCGTGACAGAGAGCCGTTAGGTCAAGGTGCATACCATTGCACGTCGGTGAACCGTAACTTAAATTAGGATCAGATTGATTGATACTTCGTTCAACATTAAGGTAGGAGTGATATTTAAATATTCGAATCTGTGATTGCATTGTAATTTAGCTTAGGCGAGTAAGTTATTGATAGTACTCCGAGTTACGTTATTTCAGTATAACATATTGTGTGTTTAGCCACCGTAGATTCTCTCACATATCACATTATTATCTAATCTGTTAAAGATTTAAGTTAAGATTTTAATAAAGTCATTTTAAGATATTGGCAATTCTCCTAGTTCTTCATTTATTTCTACACCTCTAGCTCACGCTGATAATCAAGAAGAACACCCGAGGGTGGGGGTGCCCTTACACTAGTTAAAATCCCATCCAACACGCATGGAATGCTTTGGGAGTGAAACCTTACAACGTGATTACATCTTCCGTTGAACACCCAGCATTTGAAACAGTTGTTGATTGAGGAATGGGCACTCTTACCTCAAGAACTGTTGAACAACTTGGTGCTGAGTATGGAGAGACGATACGAAATATCCATGACATTAAGAGAATGGCATATATCAAATTAAAGTACACCTGCTTGCTGTTCTTTCTTATTGGCCGATAATCATGTGTAACGATACTGAGTTCGAAAAAACCTTTTTTTTGTTTGTTTAATTCCATTCTATATGCTTTGCAGTTTTTCGCAAATATGCATTCGTCATCGTTTAAGTACAAAATGTTGTATTTATTTCTAATTTTCATGCCTCTCAGAACATTTATCGAGGAGTAATGAAGGGGGAGGAAACACCTGTTGCTTAAGTTTTGTATTCCAGTGTAAGATATTGCAATCAAATGCAAAATGAAAAAAAAAATTAGCAAGTCTCATCTGACGTTCAAAATGAAAGGATTTTTATTTCATCTTAAATAAAATGTTCAGGATATTGTGTACTCAAAGTGCTAAGAAAGTCAAAACAGTGGTTGTATTTTTTAGCAAATTATAACAGGAATGATTAAATATAAGATTTATTGATTTATTACAAAATTAGATTGGAGATAATAGAGCTTTAAGAAGACCTAAAAGAAATAATGTAGTTTTTCTACATTTATTATAAATTTAAAATAGATAATTCCGAGTCAAATTTAGCATTTTTAAATCGATTATAAGAGATTTATTTATATAGGCATACTTTATATTTGCACACGCGTTAGAAACTAAATACCATTTTAAGAAGTTTTTGAAAATAATCTCTTAAGTTAAGAAGAAGAAAAAAAAAATGATTTATTTTTGATCTAGATCGTTTGAGTCCAAAGTACATCGTGAGCTTCTCACGTCATTTCACGAACTAAAAAAATTACAAAACTTAATTGAATCCAGAGCATCTATTCATATATGTTCAACATTATTCATTACAACTTGACATCACACACGAAACTGGAAAAAGATACATTCAATAATTTTTTTCCCGAGATAGATTAAAAATAAAAATATTTAAAAATATCACGAGCCTGAAGATTCAGTTTTAATTTATAATTCACAGGAAGGAAAGAATTAAAAAAAAATGAGAGCAAAGTTTCGGAAGACAAATATTTGATTTGCACTTGCTCTAAAATAAACCTTTGTGAACCGGCGTATAATTTTTTCTACATATCCGATTTTGTCTTTTCTGTCAGGATTGAAAATATTATTTCAATGTTTTATAAAATATAAATAAAAAAGATTATTTTGCCTGGAGAATAATTGTTCTATTGATATCAAAAATAAAATAGAATAAAATAATGGGTTTTTTTGTACTCTGAATGTCTTTCATAAACTAAATAGTTCGCGGGGCATATGATAAACTTAGGTTGAGAATTACATTTTTTTTGTAAAAACCAGAATGAGAGAGATGTCACATAACTTATGTTTATCTATTTTTATCTTATCCTTCGAAGAATTTTTTTTAAAAAAAAAAGGTGTATGTAATGCAAACATACTCAACAAAAATATTATTTTCCATTATTCTTGGACAAAAATTACTTTTTAGCTTAAACTTTTGAAAATACTATGAAAAAAATATTTAAAAGTATTGTCTTCAACTAAAGTATAATATATATTTATTCTCTCTCTCTCTCTCTCTCTCTCAAAACGTAATTATATGATTTCTTCTATTAAATTTTGGCATTTTATTATATTTCATTTAAATTTCTCTACATATGCATTTAAAAAAATCCCTCTGTCCTCTTAAACACATTATTTATGCACTGTTGATGACCAAAATTAAAATAACAAATAAAAAATGCTATAACTTTTAAAAAATGAGTTTGCAAATCAGTTGGGTACTATCATGTATCAAACTGTGATGCAAAAGAAAGAAAGAAACAAAATAAATAAATAAAATACCTGCAACAGTTCAATGTAGCGCCGTACACAAATGAGAGCAACATTGGTTAAAAAACAATGGGTCACAACGATAGACTAGTCGTACCAATGAGAGAGATGTGGGCAGCTCGTACAGTTTTACAATGGCCACAACGAGTCCTCATACTGCTAATGAGGATTTCAATAAGCGACTGTGTCAGAAACTCCCTTGTTTCAAAAATGACTATTCTAACAACTAATAGATCTTGAAAGGTAGGTAGTTGCTGACAATGACTTTCTCTAGAGTATCCGTATCATTACATACAAGATTGAGATCTACCGACTTCACAGACGCCACCGTTAGTGAACATCCTCATCCAGAAATAATCCTAAGCAGATGCTGTTTTTTTTCGACCGGGCGTATCGTCCATAAAAACAAATTGTTCCGAAGTGCTCCTTAAAAAGACCGCAAATACAGTTTGAGAAACTCCTCCCTGTAGCACAGCGCTTTTCAAACTTTCTATATTTGTGACCCAATATTCAATCATAATTTTCATTGCACCCTCCCAGCCTCCATACAATAACAATGTATTTAAGTCAATAACAATATACTTGGACGCTAAAGCTACACAACACGACTTTCACCTTTTAAGTAAATCCGGTTTATATAAATGTCTCCATCGGCCAGTGAGTTAATTGCCCAAGACGTATATATACGTCTTTCCAAAGTACGAACTTTCAATGACATATATATACGTCTTTCTAAAGTACGAACTTTTCAATGACGTATATATACGTCTTTCCAAAGTATGAACTTTTCTAGGTCCATAATATTATTCCGAAGGCTTTGGAATGCAAAAAAATGGCTTTGGCAGTGTTTACGAAGGATTTACTTTTTCAGAGTTTTTGCTTATTTATTTCTTTTCTCCCCCTCCCATATATTACACACATGCGCTTACCTGGAAAACGGTGGCATTGGAAAGTGAATCACTTAACTTTTAATCGGCAGTTAAGGTATTAATTATAAACCGTACAAATTATCAAGATAAAGGAGTGTTTCTCAAACTGTGGGGCGCTATTCCCTTTGGGGGCGTGATTACAAGGGATCGCGAGCATATTTAAAAGTCGAAAACAAAAGGTTATTTAAAAATTATTAATTTACTGAAAGTAAACGAACAAAATATTTTCTGATATATTAAAATATAAAATACACATTTACACTGATATAATACACTTATAAATGTATCAGTACTGTAAAATGTATATTTTATTATTAATTTAACAATACTAAGTTAAGAACAAGTTTTTTTTACAATTATGAGTGACTCGAAGGGCTTGTATTAACACCTATCTTGATAATTTGCGCAGTTTATAATTAATTCCTTAACTGTCAATTAAAAGTTACGCGATTCGCTCCCCAATGCTACCGTTTACCACGTAGACCAGCGTATTTTGATGTTTTTTTTTTTGAGGGGGAGAAAAAAAGAAATAAATAATCAAATCTTCTAAAATAAATAAATCTTTCGCAAACACTATCAATACTCTTTTATAGCATACCAAAGCCGTCGGAATAATTCTTTGGATAGCGCTGCACAGAAAAGATCGTACTTCGAAAACATGCATATATACGTCCAGAAAATTAACGCTTTGGCTGGGTGAGACGTATTTTTACGTCGGTAGCACATAAGAGGTCAAAGTATAGTATTATTGAATTTAATACATTGTTATTGTATAGAGGGGGTGATGAAAATTAAGATTGAATATTGGGTCACAGACATTGAAATTTTGAGAAGCACTGAGTTACACGAGTGTTAGATTCTTTTTTTATTCACTGGTAATTAATAAACTTGTTCTTAACTTAATATATTGTTAAATTAATTATCAAATATATTTTGCTGATACATTTATAAGATTATTATATCAGTGTAAATGTTAATTTTACTTTTATTATGCCAGAATGTATTTTGTTTGTTTGCTTTCAGTAAATAATTTTTTTTTTAAAAAAATAATCTTTTGTTTTTGATTTTACAATATGCTCGCTTCCCCCTCCCCTTGTTGGGTTTTCCCGTCCTCTTAGGGGGGGGGAGGGGCTCAGCCCAAAGTTTGAGAAACGCTGCTGTAGCACATGGCTATTACTGTCCCGGCTGGAAAGATGCGTAGTAGCGTACGCCATTCAACGTGATCTTTCGCAATACATGAATGTCACTTTTATGAAAAAGCTAGATTTGTGGATAACATTTACCAGGCTCTCAAAAGATTAATACTTTTCAAGAATTATTGTGTGTATTTAATCTCGACTAGTCAATGACGAAGACACGAGCCCAATCTGGTTTTATATATGAGTGGAGGTTCTGGCTATGGACAATTGGATTCATTTGTGACATTTCGTGAGTGTGACATTGGATTCTGGACGTAAGGATTCCTCTTAGCTGATTTTGAGACCGATATTGCCCAACCACACAGAGCTACACTAGTCAATAATAATTTGATGAAAGGGGATATCGTCTGCAAAGTTCCCGGACGTCCCTGTTGTTAAGAACGTCCTGAATGCACAGTCATTGCATGCCATTAACCTTATACCAGGACTCTTCAGGCATTTAAATCGTCACTTTTGGGAAAAGGGGTCACAATCGCTGTTTAACACTTTCGTTAGCAGTATGAGAGCTCGTTATGATCCTTATAAGAATCCCTTTTTAGGTCCAGTCAGTCGGTCATTGTGATGTATCTTGTTTATTTCAATAATGCTCTCATTTGTGGGGGCCTCATTTTGTCTTTTTTTATAACTGTTGTCTCTACTTCAAAGTCTGATCTATACGATTACCAAGTTTCATCTGCTTTAAACTAAGTTTTTTTCGATGTATTGCGTTTTCTAGCTTTGCAACCTTAATAATACGCACTATTGTAATTATGCAAAAATCCGTGCTGACCATTAAACTTTCCTTATCATGACGAAATATCCGAGGGCTAAAATAAATTCTGCTTCATGGAGAATTACCAAAAATAACATTTAAAAATAAACATAATCTCCTCTGAAAAACACTAATGACGAAATAATATGCTGATAATAATTTCAATTTGTTGATACTTTTTTTATTATTAATATCTTTTCTTTTCCTTGGAGAAAAAAACAGAAAATATATGATAATGTATAACTTATATAATCAACTAGTAAAATTATCTAAAATTGATGGCTTAATTGTTTTTGAGATGTCCCAGATAGAGTAAAATAAAAATACTTAGAAATACACATCACAGGTTTATTTTTTATTTTTTAGATTTTGTTTTCATCACACCATTTAAAAATATGTACTTGAAAATTTAGTATCCCCTTTTTAGGATATGCACTACAGAAGAAAAAAAATAAAATACTTAAAATATATCCAAAATAATCCAGCAATGCACAAAAGAGGGATAGAAATAACATCTCTCTCTCTCAGTAACATTAACTTTAGCTAATACTTTTTGGAAAAATGAGATAATGAAACTTTAATTAGTCAAATTTGAATCAGCAATTTATTAAAAGCAAAAAAACAAAACAAAACAAAACGATGTATTTACATGCATTTTAAAGCGTTTACAATATCCCACATCACATTGCTTACTTTTAAAAGTATTAAAATAGGTTAGATAAAAACATTTGATAAACAACTGAGCTTTTTAATTGTATATAATATAACCACCTATTATATATATGTGGGTGTGTATATTACATAGATATATATAACTACGAGTTTCAACTTAGGTGTAACGAAAGACTTGCAATAACAGAAAATGCCGCCATAAAAATATAATGCCCCTCTTTAACCCTAAAACTCATATCCAGTCAAAACAACCACTAAACAACACTCTAACATTGCCATAGTATACTACTCCTTTCGAACGGGAAATAAATCCGGCAATTATCCGTCACATCTGACAAATTAAAGTGGTGTTTCCAATCGGCTCTGTGTGCTTGAGTGATTTATTAGCATATCCGGCAGACGCAAACCGTCCAAGAAAACGGATTGCTCTTTTCAAAAAATGATCGAGTACTGGATAAACTCTTCTGGGCCGCGTAAATCGGTTCCTCTAATAATTAATCGGGAACGATAATGATAATTAATCATCAAGATAGCAAGCCCTTTAACTACCGCCTGCATGGAGTGGCAGTGGCTGTTCTGCCTAATGGCTTTTGCGGTTGTTATATCTTCAATTAAAAGGTCCGCCTGGCCGGATTGATGGTCCGGTGACGATGACGTTTGCAGCAGTTAAAGGGAGTTCAGTGGTTAGTCCAGGATTGCCCGAAGGAAGGGGAGGGGGCTGGACCGTGCATTAATAATGGTGGATGGATAATGAACTTTGCCAGTGGTTGGCACTTTGGTTGCGGTTCAGCGATGTCGATTTGGGAAGTAGGGCTTTTGAGGTATTTCAAAGTTTGGACCCTTAGACCATTTTGAGAAAATCCGGTCGTAAATTTAGTACTGATTTCCCGGATGGTTCGTTTCTGGAGATTATTTTGAAATGTATGACTAGAGAGAGAGAAAGATCTAGATTGGAATTTTACTTACTTCATTTATTACCTGAAAATATATAAATGCCCATTTTATTTTCATCATGCATATTAAATGATTTCGAAATATTGTCTAATATGACTAGGAATGAATCGCATATGATTACTCTTATTATGCACTTATTTTTAAAACATACGTTTAATAGGATGCTTCGGTTATGCATATTAAATGTTGAAATAGCCACCCATCCGGTATAGTGGTTAGTGACGATGATTGCAGTGCTATAGGCTCTGGGTTCGAATGACGGAGAAGGCATGGATGTTTGTAAATGTATAGTGCCTTCCTGGTATGGGGGTACTCTAAATAGTAGTCTAGCCGCAAGTCCTCTCGTGAGGTTGGTGAGAGGGCTCTGAGCACTCCCAGAGTGGATTGGAACCCATAAAAATTGTACCTTCACCTGCATGGTGCACAAAGCTAATGCTAACGACAGGCGTTAAATTATAGCCCTTGGCAGCGATGAATTTCGTGGATCTTGATCTGATGCTATGTCGATCAGGTGGCATGCGCAACAACAACAAATGTTGAAATATCATGATTTGTGTATATATTTAATACAAATCAAGCACAAAATTGATGTTGAATTATTCTAAAATAACTTATGGTTTGTTTCTGATTAGGAGATGTGTACGTTTTGAAATTTTTTTATTGTAAGTCAGACATAACGAAATGGTCCATTGAATACAGCTGTGTAATTTTTGATGTTTTGGAAAAAAAATTAAATGAGAAAGCTGAGAATGGTAACAATTGACGGAAATGTATTCCTCACTATAGTAAATACTTTCTATATTATAGATCAAGTATGAAAAAGAATAATTTTGTCTATGTTAGTAAAATATTTTTTTTCTTTTTAATTTATGACACGTGCACCATAGCCGCGGTAGCAAGGAGTCATGCTCGCGAGTTCATGACCGATGTGGTTGAGTCAGAGGTTCGAAACCTAGTGTTACTGAAGGCCCACTGTGTAGACTGTGTAGAGGCTCTAATGCACTTTATGTAAGTTACAGTTCAAAATCCTCCAGAACGTGCGGTGGGGATGTTTAGAGGACAGCCCAATTTAAGAATCGTTTTTGTCATTTGTCCATGGTTAAAAGTTACAAGGTCTGTTGCAAGTAGTCCTCTAGTTTCTTCACAGTGCGACGTAAATTAAAATCAAATTGAAAGGCTATCTTCTTTGTATAACTGGTCCTTCTGAAAAATAATTAGTCTTAGTAGTTGCTAGCTGGTATACCCGTTCTTCGTACGGGTGAATTGAAAAATTAAACAATACAGATCGAAGGATAAATAATTTATTTTAATGAGTTAATTTACGTGAATTGCAAATTAATCAAAAAATCGCTTTTTGCATATCTTAGTTGAACAAAAGCCCTTATTTATTACATTTTAAGTCTGTAGATCAAATAGGTGATAAAAAGATTTTTTTTTATTTATAACACCCCGTAACACTCTGGCGGGTCGATTTTTTGAAAATACCTTCCTAAGCTTATCTCTGCTCAGCAAAAGTAACACATTGTTACACATTTTTGGTAATGAACGCTTAAAATAGAGTAAATAATTTATATCTGGATGTGTAATATGTTAATATTACTTTCTGTTGCATTTATTTTATGTTCAAATTGTAATATTCTCAAGCAATGCCGTTCCTTAGATTATAATGGCGATTCAATAGAAACATAGCGAAATATTGGCGATAGAGCCAAGTTAACATAATTTGTGGTGACCCTGTTGGCTACTTGGTGATTGACTGAATGGTGCTGATGTTGATATGCTGTAGCACCACCTGGTGGGGAGCTACAACAAAAAGGTTAGCACAAAAACCTTCTCCACAAAAAATACATATATATGCCAATTTTCATAGTCATCGGTTGAACGGTGCTTGAGTGATGTGATTTCATATATGTATTCAAACATCCATTTATATATATATAGCTAAAACTTGTTAATAATTCCTGTTTCCTTAAACGTCCTGTTTTTGATAACATTTGATTGTACGAGTGAGTGAATCACAGCTATATTTACATTGCGCTACAAAGCAACACGAGGGATATTGGTGACGAACCTCGTAATTCTGAACTACGGTCAATTAACAAAGATGACACCTGAGCTGCCCCCTCCCTACTTCTTCTACACGGCGGGCTTTCAGTGGTATCAGGATTGGAACGCTTGACACTCCGTCCAACACTAGATTACCGCGGCACGATTTAATTGTACGAATTTTTGTTATTAATTTCGAGATAACATAATTAGAGGAGCGACAATATTTCTGTTTTCATATGTGACTTAAGTTTTAGAAAGTATTTTCTTTATAACTAATAAAAATCACCTTAATAAAAGCAACTAAAGAAAAATTAATAAAAAAAGTATGCTTAAAATAAAAAATTTTTTTTTAAAACAATTCACACATACAACTGGTATTTTCCCATTCAAACTAAATCATTAGCTCGGGAAGAGGCTTTATCTTCGTAGCAAATAGACGCTATTCTTAAAACATCTATTTACACAAAGCCAAACATTTTTTAAAAATTCCTAAATTTACAAAAAAAAAATCTTTAAAAAGAATTAATTCAAATCCTTATTTAATGGTGCTGAAAGAAAACTTCCAAACCATCCTTTCAATTTCTTTTCCTCATTTTTTCGAAACTATTTATCTTTTCGAATTTCGATTTCCCTACATTACCCTTGCGCCATTTTTTTCTGTTCTTGCAAACAGAACGTGAACATCCATGCACGGCTAGGATTTGTTAGCATGCCGAGCTTCAACCCTTCCCTGCGTTCCAAACTAATGATTGGCCGAATTCAATCATTCTTTTTACTGGCTGCGTTGTCGAGATTTTCCTACGTCATATCCCGAATTCCTTAGGCCTGAAAGATTGATGCGATATACCCAGCCGGCACCTGTGCTCCTTCTCATGGTGGTGCTACTACTTCTGCTAGTAATAACATCCATCAAGAAGATGTCATTTACAATACAGCCTTTCCTAAGGAAGATGGTACAATGAATACCTTTTATAACCATTTTTCGTAGATTAGTTTTTATCGGAAGTTAATTTGTTGTTTTCTGAACTTTTTTGACTTTTCTTATTTAAATATTTCGGGATTTTTAACTGTATAATTAATTTTGAATCAATGTGGTATTGATTTCTTAAGACAATTATTTATTTTATAGTTTTCATCAATAGAAGATAGCTGAAATACCTATGAATCTCTTTAATAGACATATTTATTGAGATATTCTTAGAAGATAATGTTAAGTGAACGTCAGAGAAAAATATTTTAGTCTATAAATACAAACAAAATATGAAATCTTGTATCATAGTATATAATTGACTATCTGGTATATCGGTTTTTCGTACGAGTGAATTGAAAAATTTAACAATATAGATTGTGAAGGATAAAGAAGTTTTAAAGGAGTTTATTTTTTAAGTGGATTAAAGAAAAAAAAAGAAAGGTTTTTGTATATCTTAATCTAACAAAAAATCCTTATTTGTTAAATTTTAAGTCTGCACAGATCTAAGTTGAAAAAAAGGTGATTTTTTTATTTATAACGCTCCCGTAAATCCCTTGTGGGTTGATTTTTGAAAACACCTTCCTGAGCTGATCGCTGCTCAGCAAAATTAGCATACTTTTACAAATTATGTGTAATGAATGCTTAAAATAATGTAAATAATTTATATCTGAATGTGTTATACTTTAATATTACTTTCTCTTGTATTTGTTTTATGTTAAAATTCTAATATTTGCAAGCAGCTCCGTTCCTTGCATTTTAATGGTGATTCAGTACAAACATAACAAAATGTTGCGATAGAGCGAAGTTGGCATCATTTTTAACGATCATGTAGGCAACTTGGAAATTAATTGAAAGGTGCAGAAGTTGATATGCTGTATTGCCACCTGGTGGGGAGCTGCAACAAAGAGGATAGCAAAAGAACTTCTCCACAAAAAAATACATATACATGCCAATTTCCATAGTGATCAGTTGAACGGTGTTGGAGTGAAGCGAGGCCATATTTGCAAGCATCCCTTATATATATATATATATATATATATATATATATATATGTAAGGATAATTAAATTAGATTAAAAATTAAATTCCCTATCTAGCACTTGACTCATCTTTCTCAGTCCCCATATTCAAGTATCAAACTAATCACCCATTTATGTCTTCCGAACATATGGCCTAGCCAATAAACATGTCTAATTCCAGATCGTTAGATTTAATAGTCAACATATGTCAGCATTAACTTGCAAGCACCTTCTTCAAAGCAGCGATACTTACCATATGTTTTTCAAGTGTTATCCACTTGAAACCACCACCATGGCGTGCTTTTTCCTCCTCTCTCGGTATCAGAACAGATGTAGAATTGGTTGAATAAAAACCGTCCCTTTTTCTAACTGTTAATCTGATTCTGTCTCCAAAATCATGATATATATATATATATATATATATATATATATATATATATATATATATATATATATTATTTAATAACGATTGCGATCAAGTCTAAAGGTGTTAAATTAAGGTATCCGACTACGTTCAGAACCGTGATTTTAAAAAAAGCGCATAAAGCGTATAAATGGATAATTTTCATGATATTTAGTGTCACTCAGATTAGAATACATGCATGAAATTGTTTTAAAGACATTTTGACAAAAAAAATTTATTAAAATATAATATTTCGGCAAAGAATTAGCTTAGAATAATCTTTTTTTCCCAATGTTCTCCTTTTGTGAAAATGATTCTATTATTATAATATTTTGCTTCTATATAGCTCAGACCTTTCTACAGAGATTCAACTAGAGAATTTTTGAAAAAATCACATTATTTTCAAAATTACCACCAATTGAAATAATTATTGGCGTTTTTTCTTAAAATTGCTCCCCTCTGTTGTCGTAAGACACATGGATAAACCCACTTCTAAGTAATATATTGTACTTAAATAATTTTTCATTGAAATACTATTCTTAAAACAATTTCATATACAATTTCTAATCTAGGTGACACTAAATATCCTAAATATTATCCATTTATACGCTTTTGCAATATAACGGTTCCGAATGTAGCCGGATACTTTAAAGTATACTAAAAGAGAAATTTATGCTTTAAAAAATTATAATGTGCACACGAGTAATTATTTATTTATAGGAAAGACAAATGACTATAATAAACATTGCATTGGGCATAGATCACAAACTTCGTGCTCAACAATTTTAAATCATGCTTTATGTTTGAATCCCGATTCCTTTAAAGATCTGTTGTGTGACATAATGGGCGCTTATTAAAACTCAATTTCACAGTTTTCTCATGGTGTTGTGTATAAGCTGGGAGAGGGAGATTTTAACCTCTTTAAATTGTTGATAATTGTAATTTACAAGTAAAATTCGGGAATGTATTAGATTCAGAAATCTTCATGTTCACTGTTATCAATAATTATCTTGCTGTCACTTGATCGTGAGTTGAGATTATGAAGCTTGTCATCAATAGTCCTGGTATAGCTTATGTTGTACAAAAACTATTCAAATCACCACTTTAAAATATCATTAACTATAATTAATGAACTATCTAACTTCAATACATCAGTTAACTGTGTGAAAATCCACAAATTACATTTAATATTTTTTTGGTTAGAATTTAACTGTGTCATTTTTATGTTGTGGGGTTATTTTAGCTTAAATTACTTTATATATGATCACTCTACGAAAAAGGAATAGAGAAATTTTGGAAATTTATTTAAAGGAAGATACTTGTTAAAATGAATTTCACACAAATTAAAGAAATGTCTTATTACAGTTTTTCTTAAAATAAGGGTTGTGACTTCGAGTGATTTGCAGCTGGTGTCACTAAAAATTTTAGGAACTTTTTGATCTTTTTGCATAAAGTAGCTTGTTCGCCACCCACTAATAATGGTAATATAAATAATAATAATGATAATTTAAATATTTATTTACTTTCTTACTGGTATCAAAACTAAACGATATTGAGGAAGTGCTTTTTCCGGCGATGTCGACTGTTATTCCAAGATTTTAAAACAGAATATATAAAGCCCAGCACATCCTTCCCATTGATACTTAAACCTCGCAGATGTGGTTGTTAATAAATGTCAGTGATCTCTCAAAATCATTAGTTCTAAAAAACAAATTTTTGTTTATGCATAACTTGCACTGTTATTACATTACATAATGTTTCTTTTAAAATTTTGTTACTTAATTAAAATTTTTATATCGTTATATTCAGAATTGCAGAGGCTTATTACTGAAAGCAATACTGTACTACAAATAAAACACATATATAGGCACCTCCGCTTGTGTAATGCTGATGGGGGCGCACAAAATTTTTGTATAACAAAAATGGGTCCATCACCCCCGAAATGTTTAAGAGTACCTGGTTTATTAGATGAACCACCTCTTGACTTTTTCCGAGCAGAGCTTAGGCTGGAGAAACCTACCATCCTGGCTCATCCCGAATATATCTCGGGCACTGGGGAAATTTACACTGGGCAATAGGTATTTCCCTAATTACTTCACATTTGCTTTTTATGGTTTCTAATAATTGAAAATTATCACTCGGTTGAATTTTCTGCAAAATGAGGATGTTCTTCTGCTGAGCAACCCCCTCTTTCGCACTTATCTGATAGACATTTTATTGACTACATTTCCCCAACATAGAAGAAAACTAATCCAACACGACAGTGTAGTATTTGCTGCTCAAAGAAAGTAAAATGGTAGAATGTAAGAAGGGAAACAAAGTTCGTCTGCCGCTCAGCCAGTTTGGTGGATATGACCCTCGGCTTGTAATGGAGTGGGTTAGGGTTCGAATCCCGAGTAAGGCATGGATGTATTTTGTTCTTGAAAAGAAGTCGGACTTTCGCCTGTTATGGATTACCGTCCCAAATGGAAAGCAGTTTACCCCTTCTGTTGTATGCCGAGATCATCATTTGTAATAAGTGTCTATATACTTCTGTTTGTATTGTATATTTCTGTTCTCTTCCACTTGTATTTCATTTGTATCCTAGAATAAAAACACGCGACAACAACAATATTCTACTGTCTGCGATGTTGAGTTAGGTGCAGTACAGCGTTTTTCAGTTAATCGTATGCGATTAAATTTTGATGAATAATTTCATAATTATTTATATAGATGTAAATAAAGTTTATAATTCAGGATAAATGTAGTTATTCTAGTTATATATATATATTTAAGTGTGAATTGTCCGCAAAGTCTAATGATTTCTGTCGTATAGAATGCCAACTTTACAGATAAATTACTCATTTATTAAAATAGATTTTTTTTTACATTAGTTGTGAGAAAATTTTGTATGTTAATGGTGCAATTATGTTTGGAAAGATATTTATGTTGGAAAATATGCATAAAGACATTTGATAGTTTTTGATCCATAATCCAAGAAGAGAATGAGCCTAGAAGGGGTTAAGTATCACTCATCCAGAAGATTTAAGACCTTAATATCATTTAAAAAACATATCACTAACTATAGTGACAACCATGGGGTCTTGGCCACAAACCTTTATTCAACGCGTATAGATATGTAGTCTTGGATTCATTGAAGATTCACTTTGCAGAAACGCCGATGCATGTGAAATGTATCGTGATCCAAAGTCTTTTCGTTGGCCTAGTGTGGAATTTATGAGAAGGAAGTGCCCGTTTAGATGTCATCCTTGTCATTTAACCGAAGTTTAAAATTAGATGATACATTGCCAATAGCCATAGTCCAGCTTCTAAGTGTGACGTTAATACGTGATCAATAAATACTCAACTATTTCTCACAGTTTTCTGAAGAAGTTACTAACGAAACACATTTGAAAATTTTTTCAGATTTGCAATTATAGTTAACAAATTATATTAAGGCTATCTTCGGTAAAAGTAAGAGAGCTTGAACTAAACGCGAAGCACATTTTCAGACAGAAAAATTACCCAAATTCCATGGAAATTTGCAATATTATAAGTCGTACCTCTGTTAACAATACAGTGTTTTTAAGCATTTTAAAATATTCCATGAATACTTTCTTTTTTGTTTTAATACGTGAAGGCAAAGCCCATTTAACATTACGGTATAGGAGAAAAAACACGAAACACATTTTTTATACCAGAAAAAAATGAATAAACTCGGTTAAAAACGGGAAATATGATAAAAATGCTGCTCTAAAGGATAATAAAGCCAGAATATCATATTAATGTTTAATTTCTTTTATATCTGAAAAAATTTTCCAAATTCTGGTCATATTCTTTAACATTAACCGAAGACAGCCTTAAGATAAAAAAAAATTAATTATTATTATAAAAAGTATTCTTATACATATGTTCCACCTCACTAATGCATTTTTCTTGATTTACTTTCATGCCTATACTATTTTCAAGATTCCAGCGTTTTTTAAAGAAATTTAAGTAAATTTCTTGAGTATATATTTTTGAAATTATCATTTAATTGGAGCATATATATCACTCAAATTCATTTTTCTGAACACTTTTTTTAAAAGTTTGCTGAAACTGTAGAAATATATATTTCTGAACTATATATATTTTTTATTTTACTCCGAAGAACCACTATATCTATAATTAAAAGGTTTTCATTATTATTCTAAATTACATTTTAGCTCTCTCAGCGCAACTCAATCTCCTTTACAGAAAATCCAATATATGAGAGAAGCGATATATTCCCTAATATTATCTATGCACAACATTTTACAACTAGACCTGGAACTCACTGAAGATGAGACCGAAATAAATGTAACTAGAGAGAGAGAGAGCAGCCTATTAATCGGCGACTAAGTGAAATGTATATCTATGCGAATAGTATATTCGAGTCATTCTCTAACAAATATAGACATGGTCGTTTGCCATAGAGTTAGAATTACAGGAACTAAATTATGAATTATTGATGCAATGTGTATCATGCAGATGAATCAGGGTATATTTCGAAGGTTACCACAAGATAATCTACTATCAGGATTCCTAATTCTGGGAGATGCAAACTCAGGGATACATGTCTGTTTCAAAAGGTTAATATACACAGCACAGATAAGGGTAAAGGTAAGTGATAACGCATGGTTCTTTTTATATCAAAATGTCTTCTATGAAACAGACACAGACCTGTTTCAAAATCAAAGAAATAATTTGTACATGTCTTTTATTTCTTTTAACCCTGGAACCATAGTCGTATTATAATTCATTCTTCAGTAATTCTGTTATCTAATTTTTGTTCATCTTTGCAAGACTAAAAACTACACTAATTTAGATAACGTTGTATAATTGAATTCACGCGAGTGAAATTGAATATGTAAACTATGTTCTATATAAAAAATTTCAAGTATAGATACCCTACCTGTTTGAAACAACAAGATATTAAATTTAAGAGAGGAATATAATTAATGTTAAAAATCCTACTTAAAGTTAGAAAAATATAAAATAAGTATTTATGTACACATAATATTAAAACACAAAGAAAGTGATAGGGAAAAACGTATTTAAAATAAAAGAACGTTAATAAAATTATAAGCTAACAGCATAAAAGGAATTATTTTCTCGATGGTACACATTGGAAATTTTATGCAAGAAGACTAAAGTCATTTTTAAACATGAATTAATGCATTCAATCATAAAATTAGTAAAACATCTTACAATGAAGAATCCAAAAATTATTTACACTTAAATGAAATCTCGATAAATATATATAAATATTTTTAAGTACACTTATGATGGACTTTGAACCACACTAAATTTGCATTAAGCAGAAGTTTTGTTTCCTTATATTAAAAGATACCTCAGGAGAATTGAGATAAAGTAAGTATTCTTAAATATTACTAGAAAGAATAACAATAGAGAGATAATTGATTTTTGTAAAACCAATTAGCTTATCGATCTCCTGATTTTCAAATTTCAAATATTGATGTTAATATATATGTGTGGATATGTGTGCTTATGAAATCATTTAAATTTTTAAAATAATTTATTTTGGAAACTCTTTAAATAATTAAAAGGTAAAAATATCTGCAATTTTTGTCATCCATTAAAATAAAATCAGGGACAACTGCACCCATTAAAAGGTGAACATAGGGCTCCAAGACCTCATCCTGTACCTCACAACAGTCGCAGTGCCTCTTGCAAAGATATAGAGGAAAGAGCGGCCATCCAACGGGATGCCGGTCCAGACCATCAAGTCTCCACTATTGGACTTATCGGACATTAAAGGGCAGGAAGCGGGTCTCTGGTTCTCTTTATGTAAGGCGTGAATATATGGATAGAACCAAAAATTGAAACTGGACCAACAACTCGTCATACTCGACTTTTATCCAATATGTCAACAATCCTTGGAGTTGAACTTAAAACGCCAAATGTGTAACAAGGCAGGCCCAAATATGCTGTATAGGATTCAGGGCTGGAGATTGAGATGGCCAGTTCATTCGTTCCAAATTATGATCCAGAAAATTGAAGATATTCCTCAACAAGTACGTTCAGAGATTTCGCGTATTATAGTCCATCAGAATGAAATATTTACCAATAGCAAGGGAATATGGGTGAATATATCGATCAATGATCTCATCAAGATTTCTCATTCCTTCATGGATCACATACAGATCAGACCTCGAGAGATATATCTGTCCAAACCATAATTCTACCACCTCTGTAATTGTGTCTTTCAACATTGTTGGATTGGTTGTATCTGTGTGTGTGATGCGTTGTTTCTTCCAGATCAACACACACCCTGAATTACCCTTCAGTGTAAACCTGGACTCCTCTGAAAAGCGTACAGAAGTTCACTGATGTCTGGTCCAGGAAGCGTTATCCTTTGTACAATATAAAAAGGCATATCTCTGTTGATGGCTACAAGGAACCCTCATGACTGGCCGTTTTTCATACAGAAACTTGTATTGTGAAGGGGTTTTTGCACAATTGTAGAGAAGATTCTTGCTCCTGATACGACAAAATGATGTGCAATAAGCTGATGCATCATAGAGCTTCTTCTCATTTAGCATAAAAGAGCTAGAAAACATTCTTCCGTAGGTGCAACTCGTGGTTTATTGGGAACATGTCTTCTAGATTCATAGTTTTCAAAATCCAATTGGTCCCACAGACCTTGGATCACATTGGGAGCTAGTTTGAAACGCTTTGGTAGCATCAGCTTGTTACAAGCCCCTTTCCATTCATTCCAATGATTTCCACTTGAATGAATAGAATAAATAGTTTCTCCAAGACATTTTTAATCTCTCCAGAAAAGTGTCAACGAAATTACTAACAAATTTTAAAGATCAATAATCATACACGTAAGATACACTCCAAATTACGTACGTTTGGTTATTGTGTGTGTCATTTTTTCTTTAATTTCTACTTAAATATCAGTAATGACTTTTGTTTTTTTTCATATAAGTTTACTTTAATTACTTGACTATTATTCGCATAAACAAAGAAATTTATTGTTGCTGCCAATTTTAATGTCGAGATTGAAGAAACTTCACTGTATTTTTAACGGTCAAATCAATGTTTGTTTACACTTTCAAAACTGCGTTGTAATTTTTTGAACTCGCAAGTATTCTTTAACATTAAGCTTAAACTTTCAAAAAAATTGCTATAATATATCGACTTTATCATGCCTAGAGCATCAACTAAAGTATTTAAGAAACGAAGAGGAGTTTTTAATAAAGGAAGACGTAATAAAAGTAATGATGGTTGTGGTGAAAGCAATTCTACTGTTCCAAAGAACTCTGCTGATGAAAAGAATTGTGCTGATGGTGCAAAGCTTTGTACTAATGAAACTGAACCATCTGTCAGTGAGAAAAAAATTGTAAACATGGATATTTCATATTCGGATGAGGCTTTTTCTGGTTTCAGAAATGTTATTGTGGACATTAACCTTTTAGCTTGTGTGTTTTTGGAGCTGTAAAATGTATAAAGTGTGAAAAAACAGGGGTTGCACCTCAGTGAAAGTAACTGTGGTGAAGCTGTGAAGTTTCACTTAAAATGTCCTTCTTGTAAATATAACTATACTTTTTTTAACTCCAAGAAATGCGATAGTTCTGAATACTGAATACCCGGCTAGTGTATGCTATGCGATGCATAGGTAAAGGTGCTGAGTCTGCTAGGATGTTTTGCGGTATCATGAATCTTCCCCCGCCACCCACAAAATTCTCAAAGTACAACCACATTTTACTGCAGGCAACAAGAGAAACCTGTGAACACACAGTATGGCAGAAGCTGTTCGTGAAGCAGTTGATGAAAATGATGGAAAAAGGGACCTTGCTGTTGCTGTTGATGGTAGCTGGCAGAAGCGTGGTTTTTCTTCGAAGAATGGCTTGGTGACAGTCAGTGTTGATACCGGCAAAGTTATAGATGTCGAAGTTTTTTCAAAACATTGTATTTGTCCGAACAAAACCAAGCATCTTCAAAATTGTAAGAGAAATTTTGAAGGCTACAGCGGTAAGATGGAAGCAGCTGGAGCTCTATCCGTTTTTCAGCGTTCCCAGTCTCTCTACAACGTTTGGTACACAAAATATTTAGGAGATGGGGACTCCAAAGCTTTTACTTCTATTGTCGAGAACAAAGTATATGGTGACCGTTGCTCTGTTGAGAAATTAGAATGCATAGGTCATGTTATGAAAAGAATGGGGACACGTCTTCGACGCTTGAAAACTAAGATGAGAGGTTAAAAACTTTCTGACGGAAAGCCTTTATGCGGAAGAAATAGATTGACAGAGGCAGAAATCGACCGTCTGCAAGCATATTATGGTCTAGCTATCCGCAGAAATTTGTCTAGCATGAAGGACATGCAACAAGCCATATGGGCAATATTTTTACACAAGCTATAAACCGATGAAAAACCTTAGCATGGATTTTGTCCCTCTGATACAGATACGTGGTGCAAATTTAAAAAGGCAGAATTGCTTGGGGAGACTTATCATCACAAAAATAGTTTACCTGCGGATGTTGTGGAGGCCATGCGACCTGTTTTTAGGATTTAGCTAATCCAGAATTGCTAAAAAAAAGTGTTTACATGGAGGTACGCAAAATCCTAACGAAAGTGTAAATAATGTAATATGGTCTCGTGTACCGAAGAAAAACATTTGTACAATTAGAAGTTTTGTCACTGGGTACATATGATGCAGTTTCCTCATTTAATATGGGGAATGTATCAAAACTAGAAATTTTGAGAAAATGTGTATTGAGCCTGGTGATTACACGGTACAGGCGATGGAGTGCCTCGACAAACAGAGGCTGTTACGAGCAAAATACTCTATTTGTTTACAAAAAACAAAGGAAGTTAGGAAGGAAAAAAAGACTTAAAAAGGAAGAAAGAAGATGATGAGCTACTAAAAAATGCTGATGATTTAGAATATGGAGGTGGAATGTTTTAATTAAAAGTAATTATACGTTAAAATCAATTTTTCTCAAAATGTCAATTTTTGATGTTCGATGTTCCTTTTCTTAGAAACTACTGTTCACAGGTATGTAAATTTTTATGATATATTTATAATAATGGCTAATATATACTAAAATGAGCTTTTTTGTAAAAAACCCCAAGATTTATTTTTTACAAATTTTTTATGTGAAAAACGGGTTAACTTAAACTATGTTTGATAAAATATTTTATAAATTATGAAAAAAATCAAAATTAGCTAAAAGCTCATTTGAGTATAATGAGAAATGTGTATTTTAATTATATGAAAAATTTCAAGCATGTACATATAACAGATTTTGAGAAAATGTACCTCGAAAACAGCCAATTTAACATTGTCGGTATAGAGGTTTCCGACTGCCCTTAACTATTTGATTTTATGTTTCATCGAATACTGCTAACAATACCTCTAAGATAGTGGCAATTTTCGAAGCTTGGAATTCGTTATATGAGGTTTTAAAAAGCATGTGTATGTTCATATTAGCTACAAAAAGAATTTGTATTTTTGTTTTGGAGCCATTAGTTTTTTTCCCAATATTTTTTTAGAAATTCGGCTATATATGCAGTTTTTCCTAACTTTTAATTCTAATATATAATAAACGTTCACTTATTTCACTAAGGAGAATATAGTTTTTTATTCTGTATGCTTTACAAATAAAGGAAACTTACTTTAGTACAAATTTGAAATAATGTTCTGATTAATGAAGCCAGACAAACCACTTTAACCAAAATACAGATCAAATGGATAACATTATTTAATTAAACGACCGAATCTCTCATTCGAAATTGAATTGTCAGAAATGATTTTCTCATTACCATACATCTACGAAATAATTAATCAACCAGAGTTTCAGAGAAGAGACGTGAATTTTCCCCGGAAAAATACTAATAACTGGAAACAAAAAAGCACACTCCACTCATTTCCTCCTAAAAAACATCTCCACTCATAGTAAAAAAAATATCCACCATGTAGTCAAATGAAAATGTGTTACTGTGTACTAAAAAAATCCAACAGCACAGCGCTGGGTACGACTTGGCTGCACTATCCACTTAGTGTTTCATTTCCTGCTTCTGATGGAAAGGGGTAAAAGGAAAAAGCAAAAAACAGAAACCGGTAATTGAGACCTGTCATATTAAATATTTTTTGTGTGCGCACTTTTCCGCTGCGTATTACGCCAGTGAAGATAATTGTATTTGCTAGCAACTTTCTTTTTCTGTATAACAATGAGTGTGGTTTATACCCCTAGCAAGCCTTTTTATGGCTTTATTACGTTGGCTTCTCGTCTTGTGGAATGACCTGTCTCTCTTAACAAAAGATTAGAAATTATCCTGGACCGTGAGGGTAAAGAAAATATAAAGTAACCTCGTTGTGGAATCCTAACCGCCAAAATACTTGCTTTGATCCGATTACCGCATTTTTGCGGTAATGCATTTATTGCACAGCTCTGAGATAGTTAAATGAATACATGAACTCGTCTGCTTCGCAAATAAATTGTTAAACTCCTCTCCTAACTTAAGGAATGAATTGATGTTATTGTATTGTGAGTTTGTGTGTCCCTCGATTATATCTCTTATTAGTAAGCAAATAGTGCAAATTACACATTATGTTTTAAATTATACAGCTATTATGGATATTTTGCAGATTTGATATTATGCAATTAATTAACCCAGTGGTTCTCAAACTTCCACCACACTGGCGACCCAATTTTCAATCAAAATTTTTATCGCCCCCAAATAATAATGTACTGAATGCAATAGTAATGCACTTTGGCGCTAAAGCTACAATACGATCATAATTATAAACCTTACAAATTAACAAGTATTACATTTTGGTATATGTTACTTTTAAGTAATATATATATATATATATATATATAATATATATATATATATATATATATATATACATATATATATATATATATATATTATTTGGACTTAATAAACAGGAAATAATAATAGTTTTAAATTTATTAAAAAGTATTAGATTAAAAGATAATCATGGGTCACACTTGGTAATGGATTTATGCAAATATATTACAAATAGATTAAAAATAAAAATAGACTCTAAGGAGGTTTAAAATATAGAATATTGTACTTTGCTATACATGAATAAATCATATAATGGGATACAATTTTCTGAAATATTTGGGAAACACATGGATTTATTTCCGATGAAAAATGTGTTAATAAAACGAGCGTTCAAGTATAATAAAAAAAATTAGTAGATCAATTTTTAACTATAATAGTATTAAGGAATTGGTGGATAAAAAAGAATGTTGTTGCAATGAATACAAGAATTACGTAGACGAATATCATGGGCACGTAATAACTGGCAACTTAGAAATTGTACAGGATCACACACACACACACAGAAATTAAGAGAAATTATGAGCAAAGGTACTGGTTATCGATTGACTATTTCAAACAGCAATTTAAATGTGAGAAAACAACTATCAGAAGATATTAATAAATTTATTCTAAATGTTGCAATTAAATATAATTTACCTACTCAGGCTTTTAAAGAATATATGATTTTCATGTCTTCAAGGACTTAATGAATTTTAATTTTAGAACAAAAAATGAAGATTGTTATAGAAAAATTAAGGGACCAATAGAAAACTTACAAAAACACTTTGTGATTGTTTATGTAGATAAAGTACCAGGAAATTATGCAATTATATGTAAATATTATTATAGTAAATTAATAAATGATCATATACAAAATAATAATGCATATGATGTAAGTAAATTTAGTATGAAAGAAATTAACAACAGATTATTGGCATTTGGTAAACAATTAAATATTTCTAGCAATAAAATTATATATCCCCATATATTTCTGACTCCTAAATTTCATAAGAATCCAATCAAATTCCGCAGTGTAACAAATGGGTTCAATACTTATATATCAAAATCGGGAAGAATTTTACAGACCATATTACAAGATACAATAGACAAATTTAAGGATACTTCTATTATAAAAAACAGCCATGATGTAATAAAGAAAGTTGATCAACAAGAGGTATTTTCTGTGAATGGGTTCGATTTCGAAGATTTATTTAACTACATTAAAATAGAAGATATAATTCAGGTACTTTCAGATGCATATGAGAAATATGATTTGAATAATTACATTAGTTTTGAAAAAGTTCAATACACTTATTCGTTTTGTTATACAGGAGAACTTCATTATTTTTGAGAACAAACTTTATAAACAAATCAAAGGATTGCCTCAGGGTGGCCCGGCTAGTAATAGTCTCGCTAACCTGTATTTACACCATTATGAAATAGTTCGAAGAAAGGAACCCTCTTGCCTCTGGTTGAGATACATAGATGATTTAATTGTTTGAGGTCATGATAGAGAATTTAAACCTAACATTAATTTTTATCCGGAATACCTAAAATTAATACAGACGAATTTTAACTTAAACAAGGACAAGTTGAATTTTTGGATTTGGATTTAACTATTATATTGACAACAAATTATATAGCAATATATATGATAAAAGGGAAGCATTTAAATTCAATGTCATAAAGATACCAAACTTCAATAGTTGTCTTCATATATCTGTATTTAGAACTATAATTTTAAATTTTTTGTTGAGAAATAATAATTTAACTACGCACAATATTGATAGATTAAAAAATATCCAGAAATTTATATTATTGTGCATACAAAATGATTATCCCATCAATTTCCTGAGAAAATATATAGATCAGAAATATTTCTTAAAAATATTTTTAAACTCGTAAATGCACAAATCCACCACACAACATTAGGTCCACAAAGTCAGCTTGTTAGTGGTCCAGCTGTGAAGAATTTGTGCATTCCACACACAGAGGTTACATTTTAATATACATTTTAATACATACACACTTAAAACAATATTTACACGACTATATATACACTTTAAAATTATTTTTATTACCAGTTAAACATTTATGTCCTAACAGACATTTATGACCAATCAATCAAGCAAGTCTTTTACATGTGATATGGTTTGCATCTAATGCCAAGTAGTCATACTCTAGTGTTGGATCAAGAATCGATTGGATTGACATGGTTAGATGTTATGAGCAAAATATGATGTGTAATTGATATATTAAAAATGAAAAGTCGTGCTATAAGAAATGGATCATATTCTTGATGGGATACTGTTTGGTGAGTCTTTAATGATTTACTCTATTCATTTGTGAATATACTGTATTTTTAATGATTTACTCTATTCATTTGTGAATATACTGTGTTTTTAATGTGAACATTAAAACGGTTTTAGAAATTTTTAGTTTGAACTTTCGGATTTTTTAGCTTGAATTTTCGAATTTTTTAGATTGAACTTTCAGATTTTTTAACTTGAACTTTCAGATTTTTTAACTTGAACTTTCTGATTTTTTAACTTGAACTTTCAGATTTTTTAACTTGAGCTTTCGGATTTTTTAATTTGAACTTTTTGATTTTAGATAATTTTTGATTTGAACTTTCGGATCTCAAATATTTTTTGATTTGAACTTTCGGATCAGGAATTTATTTTTTCTACCTTTACAACTATTTTAAAGATGGGTGCATCATCTTGGGAGTTTGAAGGTTCACTTATATTATGCACTAAATTGTTTTTAAATTTTAATATTGCAATATCTTTTGGAATGTGATGGCGAATAGTTTTATTTTTCAAGTATAATGATTTAATTTTAACTTTTTAATTTAAAGTATAATGGTTTAATTTTAACTTTTTAATTTTTAAATTTTTTTTTCTTCTGAAATTTGAAAAAAATTCCAATTAACTTACCAAGTTGCAATAGGGGGAAGGTTGACGCCATCAAACTAGTTTAACCCCACTTATCGGTCCTAAGTCCGAGATTGCACTTGGATATTTTATAAATTTTTATTTTATTTTATAATTTTTTAATTTTGTTTGAAAATGATGGAACATTATCTTTTATATTCGCCATTGATATTCTGAAGTGTTTTGGTATTTTAGGATTCATATATTTCAATTTTTAAATTGATAATTGTGATTGTTTTTATATATTTAAATATAAATATAAATATATATATATATTTTTATATATTTAATATATAATATATATATATATATATATATATATATATATATATATATATATACTTTTTAGTTCGATTTACTATAAAAGCGTGTTTTTTAGTTTGTTTTTAAACTATAATTTATTTTATAATTATTTTTACTATACACGATAAAAATCACAATTCTAGTGAATAATTTTATTAAGAGAAAATATACTTACCTACTTTCAAGAACTTTTCAATTATTCTTTTATAATTTGAGAAAAAATCCAATAAAACTAAAGAAAATGTTCCAAATCTGCGTGTCCATTAATTATTACTAATTATCATTTAAGTATCGTATTGTCATCCAAAACAATCGTGTATATGAAATTTCAGTTCAACTGAATGCTTTAAAACGTGAGAAAAAAACTTTTCCAAGTTTTGACACAAGTCACCAAAAATGATGCCAACGTGGCTGTATTTGCAGTTCTTTAAATAATTAGTTTTAATCAATTAATTTTTATTAATTATATTTAAATTATTGTATTGTCATCCAAAATAAAATCCAAATTTGAGCTCAATTGAGTGTTTTAAAATGTATTTTATTAACGATTGAAAATTCCACCTAGATATATAAATAAATATAGAGAGTGTGTGAACTAGTAGTAGGAATTGAAAAAGAGGCTGTTTCTGATGGGATAACAGATACTGGATGATGTTTTTATAAACCCTTCAAATCTGGCTGGAACTTGGTAAAACATTGTCAATGACACCAAACTTGGTATGGAGACTAATTATGATATGCGAAATAAGAATAAAAAAAACATTTAGATTTAAAAGTCGTCGAAACGGGTACCTGTGGCTCTTTTACAGCTTACTAAACCGAGCATAAAACACAGGTAAAAGATCAACATCTAAATTTATACTATCATAAGTTACAGCCGCTCCAATAATTTAAGCTATAAAACATTTAAACAGCTATACCGGCGGTTCTCAAACTTTCTTTACTGGCGACCCAATTTTCAATCAAAATTTTTATCAAGCCCTCCCCTAAAAATAATGTATTGAATACTATAATAATGCACTTTTTTTTTGGGGGGGAAGCTAAAGCTACAATACGATCATAAATATAAACCGTACAAATTAACAAGATAAGTATTACATTTTGTATATGTTACTTTTAAGTAATATATATTTTTATATTCTTACTTTTTAGTTCGCTTCACTATAAAAGCTTGTTTTTTAGTTTGTTTTTAAACTATTAATTATTTTATAATTATTTTTACTATACACGATAAAAATCACAATTCCAGTGGATAATTTAATTAAGAGAAAATATACACTTACCTACTTTCAAGGACTTTTCAATTTTTCTTTCAAAATTTGAGACAAAATCCAATAAAACTAAGGAAAATGTTGCAAATGTGCGTGTCTTTAATAAAGGACATAAATCACAGACACTTTTCGCTACCAATACAGGAACGTTATTTTCCAGCAAAACTGTCATACTTTGTTCACGTTATTGTACTTTTGCTGTCGTTTGATGATCTACAAATAGCATTTTGAACTTTTTCTTCCTTGTGTCTTTTAGAAAAGGCGAAGTGCTACATTTATGGCTTCATAATTTTCTTCATAGAGTTCTTTAGACAGCATTTGAAAATTTCAATTCAACTCAAACGTTTCATGTCTATCGCTTTTCTGATATTTACTTTCGCTACCTTGATTAATATGCATTATTTCAGGAGGTTCTTCAATTGCTTGATCAGTTTCAACTTCCTTCAATAGAGATTACAGATGCCCATTTATTTTATTTTATTCTGCTCATTTACTTTTATATAAACCATAATAAATCGTACAACACAGCAATCAAAACAAAATTGTTCATGGGGAAGGTGTAACATGTTCATAGAAAATATTTTTGAACAAAAGTGGTCGCGCAAGGAACTTGATCAAAACTAGTAACTTGATTGCAAAAAAAAAAACGTTTGCAACTCCTAAAAAAAAGAGGGCAAAATGTGATATAAATTCATTTTAGTTTCAATTAAGACAGTCATATTGGAGGATACTCTGTCAAGGTCATTTGTAACAAATAAACAGTTTTCCCAGAATTAACGATTTCGTCTGCATGAGATGACTCAGCGCATAGCGCGACCGATCCCGTGTTAAAAGTGTATTCAATAACACATATGGATATTAGATCTAAAAAATAATTATGTAAAAAGTTTTTAGTTATGCAATATATGCTTCAGAATACTCCTAAAAATACATCTTGACTAAATAATCCTTCAAAGTGCTCAATATGCTTATCAATATATGATATAACTCATTCACATGGGGAAAAAACAACAGAAAAATATTATTTACAACTTTCCTAAAAGAAAAAGAGATGGAGTGAAACATACCAGTAAGTTTGAAGGTCAAATATATGATAGTCAAAAGTAGCATTTTAGGGGTTAAGAGAAACGTAATAAAATAAATCTCTCATCGTGGGATTACAGTAAAGCAAACAAAATGTCTTTTTTTTATTTAATTATAGGATCAAAGATATCTAATGAGCGTTTGAAGCGGAATCTTTTATTTTTGATGATCACCAGATGATATATATATAAATTATATCAGTGGAAATGCGCATATTTTACTGTGTCAGATATCATTTTGTTTTTCTTCATTCAAAAAAATTATTTTTTTAAACCTTTTATTTTCAATATGCTCGCACCCCCAGGGGGCGCCACCCACAGTTCGAGAAACACTGAATTAACCACAAATATGGTGAATAAATCAGCTGCACATTTTGCTAATGTATCCATGTTAAACGATGAATAAATGGTCCTTTAAAATTCTTTTCACAGTTTATTTAGCATATATAATATATAATGCATGCGCATACTTCGTACAGTATAAGCACAGATATACACAAAAGTTTATTTTTTGGAAAATGTTAAATATACGAACAAATTTAATTAATTTTTGTAAGGTTGAGGTAACAGCATGCATTCAGATCGAAACACTTATGTATATGTATTTACATTACATTAGAAGACTTTTTCAGCAGATTCCTTAAATAATTGTTCAAACTTGAAAAATATATGGCTTTTATTGAAAAATATTAATTTTATATAGTTTAATAACAGCAATTCTGAGAAAAAATAGCCATTTTAAATCAAAACTTAACTCAGTGGTGCAACAGCCCATAAGGGTCAAGGCCTACTGTGCCCAACTCTGTATACGCGACCTTGTGCCCTGAGGTGCATAAACAGATGCTCCGGTCAGGTGTTCAGTCTGACGTGAAACTCCCAGTGTTAAGTTCCCAAACAAGCTTGGTACTAATTTATCAACTCACTGAAGGGATGGAAAAGGCTGAGTCAACCTTCCCCTTGCACGATGGACTAATCATTCAGCCATTGGGCTTCAAGCTGATATTTATAAACAGATAATGTTAAAAGGGCATTGTTTTTCTTTTCTGTATCGTTTTGATTTTTCATGATTAACAGCAATATATTCGTTTATGTAATACTTTTAAGAATTGGCTTAATGTTAGGGAAATCTTTATTATTTATTTTTAATGACTGTGTAAAATAGTTGAACAGCAGAAAATACTAAACTATTAGAAAACACTAGTTGAACAGAAACGTTTCTTTTTTGTTGGAACATAGATCCATTTAGAATTTTGGTATTATTTAAACAGTTTCATAAGTCATGACCACCACTTCAACTGCTATGTATATTAAGTTTATAAAAATGTCATTTCAGGAGTGTATTTTAACTACAGATTTAAAATTTTATTCTGCATGTTTTGAATTTCATAAATTCTGCAGTCGAACAATATATTCAGTTAAGTAAGATCTATATATTCTCTACAGGAAGATGAATTCAAATGATAGATTCGAAAAAAGAACATTCCCATTTATGCAAATTATTAAATTATAGTTAAAAATAAAGTATATAATTGATATCAGTGAAGGAAAATTTTTTCAATATTAGATGGTTTTATTTATAGCTAGTTAAAAAAAATTGGAAAAAAAAACGTGTACTCTTGGGCTGTTTTCCAGTGTACTTCTTTTTTACGCAAGATGTACAGATCAAATATTAATCATTTTAAAAAGTAATTTAGTAATTCTCATACATGAAAACATCAAGTAAAATATAAACAAGAAAACCATCGTTTTGATTTCATTAAATTATGGCTTTGTATGTTGAGAATTAAAATTCTGTATCTGAATACATATATACGCAAAAGTATGCAACAAAAGGTAATAAAAAGTGATCAAAAAACAACGAAAACAAATAAAATGAATAAAAAAAATAGAAATAAAGCTTCCAGAAAGTCAATAAAGGTGAAAGCTAAGGATGAATTTTATTATGTTTCAGTCAAATTGATGGTATCAATCCTCTCGTTGCACGACTAGGTTAAGTTACTACGTAAATATAAAAAAAAGATTACAATAAAAAATTAAACAACGGACTTTTTTAAAAATGAATAACTGTTAAATAAATAATCTGAAGATCTGAAAAACTTCACAATGTTATACCAGTAATGTCCAAGTAAAAAATAAATAATTATGCACAGATACATTAAGGTGACCAACCGTCCTCTTTTAGGGAGGACAGTCATCCTTTTATAGGCTCTGTCCTTCCTCGAAAAGTGTCCTCCTTTTCAATATTTTAGAACTGATCTGTCAATCTCTGTATTTAGAGATGAATAAAATATGTTTTCAAAATGTCGAAGAATGGTCTGAAACAAATATCACAGGAAATAACAGTTTTCAATGGTATTTTTTGACTTGGTCTCAAGTAAAGTGGGCAGATTTAGAAAATTACATTGAGTTTTTATCGAAAGAAATGCCTGATGTTAAAAATCGATGGCAATTGTCTGTTTGAAGTAGAAAGAAGAGTGAATGCATATTTAAATTCTATTGCAAAAACAATATGCTGAGAAATTGGTAAAAGATGGATGAATTTACTCAAACCATTTCAAAAATGAACACATTCCATATGAAGATGTAGTTCTTGTTGAATTTACTTTGTGCTGCCTTGAAACTAATGCAGCAGTTGAAAGAGTTTAATTCGGTTGGTAATGATTTTTGTGAAGTGGCTAGTGGGAAATCAAAATTGAATGTTAATATTTTATCTACAGTGCTTACCGTAAAATTCTTTATGAAGGATATTTTTTGCCCGTACTTTCCGATATATTAGAAAATGACTTGTTGACAAAAAAAAATCATTCAATGAAAAAATACTTGCTTAAGATCATAACTAAAAAGAATTTAAGCGTAATTATCGTATTTTTATTTCAATTAATAAAACGGTTCATATATTCAAGTTGTCATCTTTCTTAAATTTTTCGTTCGCCCTTTCATTGTAAAAAAAATAGTCACCTCCTATATATACTAAAGTTAAAGCAAAAAAGGTCTCGAAGAATCAAAATGCATCATAACCTTTTGACCCAATCTTATAACCGTCGTGTATTGGGTTGATACCGTTAAATCCTCGTGTTGGCATAGTAGAGGAATTTTGAGAATGAAGTTCCAATTCCCACTCAGGTGTCATTCTCTTCATTTGATCGTGGTTCAAAACCATAAAGTACGTAGCCAATAACCCTGATGTAGCCTCAAACAGCGACGTTAATATGTAATCAATCTATCAGCTTTAGACTCATATTTTTAATGGGCAATGATTTGACTAAATGATGACTATAGTTTGAAATATTCACTTTGTTATATTCTTAGCGCAACATGAATTAAAAATATCGTAAAATGCTTCTTGATGCTCAAAAAATTAATATTTCGTTTGATTTAAGCTTTATAGAAATTCTCTGTTCGATTAGCAACAATTCCATCAAAACATTTCACCCCCGACCCCAAAAGTGGATAGTTCTCTTTCGACCACTATCTCTGGGGACAATAAATAATTACATCTCCAACAACTAAGTCCCACTTTTTAGCCTTCTCCTGCACGATTCACTTCAAATTTTTCTGACTTTGCTGTTCAAGGCAATCAAGGATGGTGCCCTAACCCTTTTATAGGTCTCACAGTTCATTACGGGGCAGAATCTGTAAGCCCTTAAGTAGTGTTTCCATCCACTTCATCCAATTAAGTCCTAACTATTTGCTCATCGAAGGGAGTGAGGTTGAACCGTCGACGTCTCCCATAATCCTTTTTCTGGACAGGAGATTGTACACTTCCTTGTGGGATAGATGCCTTTCTTCTGGACGATATTGCCACCCCAGAATCTCGATGGGCCATTCCCTTGTGTCGATATCTAGGATAAGTTTTCCTAGGGCATTGCTATGGAGTCGAATGACAAAAGGTGATTCCGAATGGAAATGTGTTTTGTTCTTTGTTAATTTTGTCCATTTATTGTTGTTGTTGACCGAGTATATGCATTTGTTTGTGATATTTTGTTTCTTTATATCAAGGCATCGATCAGCGGAATTTAGATTTGTGCTGTAGATTGTCTTCTATGCGTTCAAAATATCGTATTAAAAATCTTTTTATTCTTTGAGGTATAGAAAAAAATTCACAGAATGTGTTTTATTTTTTAATTAAAAGTGATTCCAAAACATAAATGAAGGACTTAGATATGATGATAAAAATGATAAAAGGTAAATGCAAATTCATAAGGTATTTTTGGAATATATTAGGTGGAAAACTCACAAAGATTTCTTAATCGAAGTGTGCATTATGAGTATAATTATTATGTGCGTCACGACACACACACAAAATATCTTTTTTATATAAACTAATAATGGTTCCTAAAAATGTGTTTTGAAATGTAATTCAGAATAAATTCACAAATAAGATCACCAGTTCCACATATAATTTATGGAAAATAATTTGAATAAGGACTCTTCTTATATTTAGAAAAAAGTTTAAATTTATCTTCTTTAAATATTTGTTTAGTTTTATTGTCATATTAATAATCATTCATTTGTTTATTAAAGTGATAAAAATATTTCATATAATAACATTTCATAATTTTATTTATGTTAAAATATTCATATACATATATTTCTCCGTGTGTTCAATGTGTTTCTAATTTTGCACTATACCATAATTACACCTAAAATTAATGTAAGATAGGGTTAAAGGTAATTTGATACTACAAAAATATTTTTGCTTAAAAATTTTCTTAAGGCATACAAAAATGTCATGTGAATCAAAATGTATGTCAGTAAAACGTTCCCCAATGAATAAATATTTTTTTCAATATCTTTTTTCTTTTCGATACAACTTAACATGAAAACATAAAAATTTCAACAGTTTTATATTGAGACAAAAACTGAAGTAAAGAGTTTCATAAAATTTCCCTATATTTATACTAGTTCTTTATGCTTTTATTTTTAATCAAAGTTTAATATTCTCTGATTGAAAACTATATTAACTATCCAATATTGACTATACTGACTATACATAAAGCAGTTTTTTTCTAATTTACAGATAAATAACGTGTTTATTAAAAAATAAAAATGGTTGAAAAAGTTATATAATTCTGCTTTTTTATTCCCCTAAAAAAATTCTGTTATAATAAAAAAAACACGCATACAAAGAATAATAAAATATATTATTTACTTTTAATTTTTCTTAAGAAATTAATATCCTTATGGACATGTTTTATGATCCTAGTACATTATATTGAAGCTATCCGAATGTATCATATAAAAGAAAAAGAGCTATCAATGTCAAATTTATAGGATCAATAACTTAAAATACAAAGTGAATCATGTTACACTTGCGAAGGACGAAGCAATTCATATTTTATATACCTGTCAGTCTTGTAAACAGTTATTGTATTACCCTTCGGTATTGTAAAAGGATTTGACTTGAAGTATGTCATTCCATGCTTTCTTTGTTCTTTGTCAAAGATCGTCTGGTGAAACAGTGTTTCATGCATGCAGGTCCAACCGCTTGACAATCATGAACTGCATATGTTCAGTAGGTGAAAGGTAAAAAAATGGCTGGGTAGGGCATCAATGCAACGTAATGAGCATTGTTGAACATGGCATGGCCCGTTCGCACGTTCATTTTCCTTTTTTAAAGTCTGACAGTTTGTCGGTCTTGAAGGAGGACAGCAGACTACAAACTTTCATACATGTAGTAAAACTCTTCAAGGCTTACTACAAAGGTATGAATGTAAGAGCCATTCGTACTCCAGATACTAACTTAAAACAGGTCTATATCGGGATGCATTATAGCTAGTCAAAATATCTTAAGTGTATTCAGACTCGGATGTGACCATCATGGTATAGTACACAGCAAAGTGATACAACTGAAAAGGCACTCTTATGACATTCGTTCGTTCATGTTTGGCAATCAATAAACAATGGCAGTACGCTTGATTTGTACAATTCGAAAATAGTTGCAACAATGGATGCATTACTGAAATTTTCCTATTTTGAAGAATTTGTGGAATGATGTTGGATCACACAGCATTATTGCATCATAGACTAATTGTTTTTTAACTTTGAGTTCTATATGTTTGCGTGAGATTGCTTATTGTCATAATCACGACATGCCTGTTCTTACGCTTAATGCGATAAATGCGTCAGGTCCTAACGCCATGCACTTTGACTGCGAAATTGCTTTTTAATTTCCTTATAAGAGAGGTGGAGTCGTAGCTCAAATCGTGACAAGTCAATTTGTTTAGTAACGTTTGCATTTAATATACATGTTATTCTTTTAACTTATTGTAAATTGTCCGTTTAAATCTTTAGCTTGTTGTTAATTTCCAATAAAAGGTTGTAGTTCAATTTTGTGAATGTTTTTTACTTATTTCCTATTACTGATATCTTCTAATTAGGTGAATGTGAAAGGTTTGACGATTGAACATCTTGTCAATTAATGAGGGGTTATTTTTAAGCTCCCGACTTAGATGTTGATACAATCCGTTCTATCGGTCCATTCTTTACATCTACTGTTCTTATATTTTTTGATTTCATCTGACACGAGCAATGACTTCTTAGAAAGATAATTCTTAATCTTAATAAGACACAATTATTCATATGTTGAGCTAAAACGTGTACGTATAAGTTCCATATTTTTAACTAGATACTTTAAAGTTTCATAATAAAAAGAACTCGCGATACAAAATTTTACTTCTTATTGGTAGTCTTCTTCTTTTTCTTTTATATGCACTTTCAATTAGCTCCACTGGTGCCTATGATTTGTATATGTTTTTCAGTGCTAATCCCGTCTTATAGTTGTTTACACTCGATGCAAACTTCACATCTATTGTATGCTTCTTTTATTGTGTTCCATTTTAAGGGAAGCTAACTGTATATTAGATTTAATGCGTTTGTTAAATTATTTGATTAATTGTTTTATTTGTATGTTTTTTATATGTTTAACTTCTTAAGAACTATTGATATAGCATACATAACTTTCTCAAAATGTTGATATTAAAGTGAATCTTTATTACAAAACTCCAAATACTAGCGCACACTAGTACGACACGTTAATTTCAGTAAAATATTCAACATACAAGCTGGACATTTTATTCTAAATTTCTAAACTAGAGCTTAAGTTTTTAGATTTCAGTATGTTTGATAGAAGAAACTTAGTGCTTCTTCGATTCTAAATAAATGCAGAGAATACTTGAATAAGTAAGTTTCAAGATAAATATGGTGGGTTTTTTTCATGTTGTTTTTTTAAATGAAAAAAAAATCTAACGTTTTTCTATGTAAATTTAAAATTTTCAATTTTTTTTTCTTGAAGTAATAGTTTTAGTTATCGCTGTATAAAGTTATATTTAGAAAATAAAGTATATTTAGCATATATTGTAACCATTTAAGACATATTTCAATACATTTATGGCAAAACGTAAAAAGTGCCCTGTATCCCCATTCTATTTTATCCAACTTCGGTATGTACTTAAAATTAATGCATGTATGCGAAGTTACATTTAAATGAAAGGCCGCGAAGAGATTAAAGGTCAGTAAATTCTTTTAAGTGTGGCTACTTATAAAATTCGAGAATAAAGCGCTTGAGGAAGTTTGAAATGACAGAAAAAGAGACAACTTAAAGCCTGAAATAACTTAAAAAAAGTAACATGTTAAAAAATCATAAAATGTAATCAATTGCATGTAAATGATTACAATAGTAATATGATTTAATAGAGGTTACTAAAAGATTGTTAAATATTGTAGTATAGAAGATGAAGTATTAGTTATGGAGTTCTATGTCTGTACAGCATTTACCACCATATCATAAGTATCGAAATCAAATGTATTATTATGAATTGAGGGTAAGTAGTTTCTAAAAATAACAGTTAATTTGTTCTCCTCTCTCGATTTTATGGTATAATTTATTGCTAAATTGAAATAATCGATGCTTAGCCTCTTAGAAATGGTTTGTGATCCATTTAAATTCCTTTTAGTTTAGAAAAAGAAGTATTTTTTACTAAAATGCAGATGTATTATTCACTTAAAAGTGTTAGCATATTGCTATCTTTAAGTAATGATGAACTAATGTAACTATTCAATGAATGGCTTACAAAAGTGGTTTTAATCAATTTTAATTGTTAATTATATGCTACAGTTCCACTTTCTTTCTAGTATTATGCACTCTAGTATTATTAAACTGAATAACTGTAATTCATGCGATATTTCAAAATTTATGAAACGTAATTCTCGACGATTGCCTAGTTGAAAGTGAAAAATTATTTCATTTCAGATATTAATTATTGACTTAAATTTTGAATTGAGAAAATTCCATTCTACACAAGTAAATTAATTTAGTTACTCATAAAAACTACTTTGTAACGAAAAGTTATATGATGAATAAATTAAGATGTACGATCATACATTTAAGTACATTCTCATAATTATCGCATAAGACAAGATGTAATTAAAAATTAAAAAAATATGAATTATTATAAGGCATTTGTCATTAACTTAATACTTATCTTCTCCCTACATTTTCTTTAGGTTT
The DNA here is from genome assembly GCA_019973935.1 of Trichonephila clavipes. Classification (NCBI taxonomy): domain Eukaryota; kingdom Metazoa; phylum Arthropoda; class Arachnida; order Araneae; family Nephilidae; genus Trichonephila; species Trichonephila clavipes. The sequence goes on from BMAU01020564.1 coordinate 895,338, forward strand.
TATAAATGAAAAACCCATATATCTCTTTGAAAAAGATATTTATGTAATGCAATCTAAACTTAACATATAATTTTAGAGGAACATATTTTTGCTACTTTGAAGGAGGTATTACTGATTCCATGCAAGTATCATTGAAACAAAATTCTTTTGCAGTTTGTGTAGATTTTCTTATATGAGGGCATGGAAATTCATATAATAATAAAAATGTAATCATTTTTATAAATGTGACAATAATTATATTAATATGAAAAAGTGACTTCATACAAACTTATAACGCAATAATGTGATTAATAAATTACTAATAAATATTTTTTCTTTTTTAAACCCAATAGCTTGATACCTCAGCAATTTTCATTATAATCTGATAATTAAAATTTTGGTTTTCTCATAAGTAGCTAAATGTATAAAAAATATAAATGAAATAGTTGAGCGCAGATACTTTATGAGAAATTAAGAATACTAAATAATATTGCTAAAAAAAAGAAATATAATTTGTGGTTTCATAAAGATCAGCTTTGTAAAGTAAATATTACACAAGTTTTAATTTAGCTAAATACATTTTTAATTCTTTTTTATAAATAAATCATTTACTTTTTCCCAAAAGATTATCAAGCTAAAAATCTGGAAGCAAAAATATTTCAGTAATATTTTTTATCACGATAATAACAAACGATTTCAAGTTAATTTTGTAGAGCAAAGAATAATATTCTACAAAGATGAAAACTCTAGAAATACTGTATGGATTTTTTTTTAAATAAAAAATGTACATTGAAAAAATCTATATATAATTGGAGAATACTTACAAAATATTTAGTATTCAATTAATTTAGGTCTGGACACACACACACACACACATACTTTAAGAATTATACTTAACCTAGTAAATTTTCATCCATCGAACTTTCAGTGCATTTAAATAAATTCATTAAGACTGTTATATATATATATATATATATATATATATATATATATATATATATATATATATATATATATTGGTTCCACTATCTTTTAGAGATTAGCATATTTTATCACATTTCACAATTTTGATCGAGTTCATTTTTTTCTGATATAAAATGTGTATCACGTTTTTTCTCCTATACCTCAATGTTAAATGAGCTACCTCTTTACGCGTTAAAATGAAAAAAAATGTTCATGGTAAATTTTGAAATTAAAAAGTGAGGTATTTTTCTGATCAGAAAACGTTCTCCGCGTTTTGTTCAAGCTCTCGAACTTTTGCCAAAGACAGATTTTTACACGACTACGGGAAACAATGTTCCTTCTTTTAAAATTGGTGAATTGTTGGATTTTATTATGACCTTATTTGCATTTTTATAAAGAATTTCAAAACAGAGAACACATGCCAAACACATTTGTGTAAACGGAGATGTTGGGTGGGGGGCTGAATGGTCAAATTATTTGGCGCTAATGTTAAAACCTTCATGGGCACTATTCTATTGGTTTTTTTTTAGATTGTGTCACGCTATAATACATTAGTGTGTTTTTTCAGATTTTTTGCGTTATTCTATAGTATGGTCTCGTGTAATAGTAAAGTATATATTATATATTATGTGAACAAATGAAAACAAATACCCGATAAGCGTTACACATTGATGCAATTTAAATGACACACTAAATAAACAATTCAATTATGTTATATATTTTTCATGCATTTTTTTTATTTTATGTCCTATTGAGCTAAAATACACAGTGACATTCTAATACTTACTCTTAAAAACCATATGATTCTGTACAAGTTAATTATTCAGTGAATGACTGTGAGTTAAAATAATGATTCACGAAAATTACAAGAATTCTTCGGATATTCCATTTTTTTCCCGTTCACAGTGAGTTACAGTTACACATTCTAATATTTTACACAGTTGCATTCTAATATTTACTCGTAGCAACCTTATGATTTATACATGTTAATTATTCTGTGAATGTCTATGAGTTAAAATAATGAGTCACGAAAATTAGAAGAATTCTTCGGATATATTTTTTCTTCCATTCATAGTGAAACATTTACATTTACACATTCTAATATTTTACACAGTTGCATTCTAATATTTAACCTTTTGATTCTGTAAGGATTAATTATTATGTGAATGTCTATGAGTTAAAGTAATGTTTCTCGAAAATTACAAGAATTACTTAGATATTCTATTTTTAATTTCATTTTTTGATCAATTAATATTAACAAAAATCAATTCAATCTTAGAAAGCTTTCTAACTGTACCATTTAATTTGTACTTTCAGAAATTTTTTCAATTATATAGAGCCCTCTTAAAAATAAACTTCTTTCCTTTCAATAGATATATTCATGTAGGAATTTATTCAGAAATGTGTGTGTTAGTCCGATGTATAAGCTCTTTCACTTTCTATCTCTTAATATCGTCATCACAGCGCAAAAAGAGAGTCACCCATCATTAATGTCCTAACAGAAAATCCTTCAGTCAGCGATTCTTCGAACATCCCAAGCAAAATGAAAAGCGAAGGGAAAGAACAATAAAAAGAAAGGGGAGAGATTTGTTCTTTTTCGAACGCCGACGTCGTTTCTACAGAGATCTGTGCAGGCGACATTGCTGACGACAATGAGTGAACATTGTCAGAAAGGGCGGGAAACTCATTCTAAGCGGAAACGGCAGACGATAATCGGGAATGAAGGGAGGGTGGGCGTCTTAAGAAATCAAAAATGGAGATTAAACGATTTCGATTACTTTTACTGGAATTGTAAGGATTGCAAGGGAAAGAGACGTATGATTACACTTTAGTGCTACGGAAGAATAGATTTTTGATGAGATAAATGAAGAAGTGCGGGTGTCATTTGTTATTTTTATCAAAGAAATCAATTCCGCTGCAAAAGTCGATGCCTATCAGAATTAAAAAAGTCTTGTTAATTCTAAAAATACAAAAGCATTTTTCAACATGCCGGTTTTCTGCTTGAATTGGAAACCCATTTATTAAAAACCGAACAAATAATGGGTTATTCGTAATGTTTTATTTATAAATGAAAAAATCTTCTACAATAAGTAAAAAATAGTCTTTAAAAATATTATTTTTACTTTCACAAATAGCTTCTAAGGTCCTTTTCAGTTCTTTTTAGTTATTTTTTTAATTTAAAATCCTTGACTTTGATTTAAATATACACTAATTTGCAAAAAATATATAGAGAGATAAATTTTCATATAAAATGAGCTACAAAGTTCTTGCATTCATTAATACACCTGAATTTATACAAATTCTGCAATAATTCTGATTATCTATCAAAATGTGAGAAATTTAATATGTAACTTATTAAATACCTACTATTAGTTCATACTCTCCCTATATATATATATATATATATATATATATATATATATATATATATATATATATATATATATATATATATATATATATATATATATATATATATATATATATATATATCTTGTTCAAACTTTCAATCCTTAATAAAATAATTTTTATTCATTCATCATTTTTTTAAACTTGAAGTGGTTGACACTTAATTTTAATACAGTTTTTTCAAACATGAATTCATTAATACTATTTAAATGAATAAATAGTTACAAACAAAAAATGATAGTCCAACAGCATATATAAAAAGGAAAATCACTCGTTGTATCCCTGTAGTGCAATGGATAGATCACTAAACTTCTATTCCAAAGGTCGGGGATTTGAATTCCACCTGTGATGACCTAATTTCTGAGAATCTGTTTTTTTAAGTTAAGTTTTTTTCCTATAGTTTTTGAGAATTTGATTTCTTTTTCAAAGAACTATTTTACCTGTATAAAAAGGAAAATGGAAAATTGCAAGGAAAATCAATTTCTATTTTGCCACTTAATAGTGTGATTCTGTCATACGTATATACATATTTATATTAATTGTAATTATTTAATAAAAAGCAAGTAAAATAAAATTTTTCTTTCTTGACCTTAGTAGGAATTGACTTAATGTTTTATATATATATATATATATATATATATATATATATATATATATATATATATTATATTTCTTGTGTGTTTTTGTTTCAGGAGTATAAAATGGGTTTCACTTCATTAAATGATTTTTGAACGAACCTTTGTCAACAATATACACTGCTCAAAACAATTAACGAATATTGTAAGTTTTATATAAAATAAAGATATAAACGAAATTTTTTTTATCGAAAATGGAGGAAGAGAATCACAAATGCAAATTTTTCTGATTTTCAAACTGTGGAATATGCTAATTTTGAGTTCGACGTTAAAACGTCGCTTCTGCGGCAGCGAATGAAATTTGACTTTCAACTGAAATGAAGACAATGATGATTGACATTCAGTGACTGCTTTGTTTCGATGAGTACGATGTCTCAGCGAAGTCATTTAACCGATTCAGAAGCTTGGAGAGTTGTTGGTAGGATAGAAGGGGGCCAGCTCAAGCCGAAGTAGCGCAAGCCATTGGAGTGTCACAAAGTGTGATTTCCAGGATCTGGAACCGTTTTTTGGAGACTGAAAGTGCAGGCCGAAGACCAGGACAAGGTCGCAGACGGGCAACAACACCCAATGAAGATCATTATTTAGTGTTAATGACTCGGAGACACCGAAATATGTACGCTACTCTTCTCCAACAACACCTTCGCTCGGCTACTGGCACCACGGTTTCAACTCGGACTGTCCGAAACCCGTTCCACGGTGTAGGTCTGTACCCTCGCCGATCGATGGTATGTGTTAGACTAACATCAAGGCATCATCGCGACCGCAGGAAGTGGGCAACAGAGCATGTGAACTGGAGGAAAAATGAATGGAGCAATGTTCTTTTTTCTGACGAGTCCCGTTTTTCTGTTCATCCGGATAAAGGCATATTTTCACCTGGAGGGACCGTGGCAGTAGGAATAATCCTGCGTTCGTGCACGAAAGTGTCAGATTTGGCAGTGGGGGAGTGTTGGTGTATGGTGGCATTTCCATTGACGGGCGCACAGACCTCTACATCATTCGAGATGGACCTCTGACTGCTCGCCGATATAGGAATGAGATCCTCAGACCTATTGTAGTCTCTTACGCTGCAGCAATCGGAGATGACTTCATTTTAATGGATGATAACTGTAGGCCACATCGTGCTAACCTGGTGGAGGATTTCCTTTTCGAGGAAGGAATCGTACGAATGGAATGCCCAGCGTAGGTTCTCCAGACATGACTCCAATAGAGCACGTTTGGGACGCTCTAGGAAGACGAGTTGCTGGCCAACAAGCACCCCCCTAAATTCTCCAAGCACTGGAAAGAGCTCTTCTGGAAGGGTGGGACAGAATACCCCAACTCGTGATTAATAGCCTCATTGACTTCATGCCTCAAAGGTGCTCAACGTTGCTGGCCATCCGTGGAAACCATATCCCTTACTGAAAATGATTTCCTTTGAAGAAAACACCTTTTATTTTTCTTTTTTTCTCATATGCACAAATTGTTTTTGTTTTCATTTTGTACACAAATGCGAAATAAAATGCATTTTTTTCTGCCAAACATGTGTAATTTATTCTCATATAACCTACTACGTCTGTCGACCGTGTATCAAAATCAGCTAAAAAGTCTCCCAGCCACAAGATCCACCTAAAACCGCAATATCCTTTAATTATTTTGAGCAGTATATTTGATGTACTATTTTGGATATTAGTTTAATTAATTAGGCTATATCTAACCTTTTAAGTTAATGACGAAACATTTGTTCTTGAAAGAGTGAAAATCAGAATCATTTATTGAATCAAAGGAGAGATAAATTTTAATAATCATACAGTGTTGTAATGATAACTTAATAAGTAAGTAACTTTTGATTAGCTTGCTTCGTTTAGTTTCATTTAAAAAAAGTTACATGAAAAAAATGTATTCAATCTACTGATATAAATAACCATATTGATAATAGAATTAGATTTGGCAAATATGTAAATCCAAAAAGAATATTCAAGGTATCGTCCAAAGATGAGAAATCATTTCAGAACGTATCGATACATCAATTTTAGCTTTAAATTCATGTATCTTTAGTTTTAATGAAATGTAAAACCTAGTTATATACATACAGCCTTATTTTCTTTTAAATAAGAGCTAAATAAGGCTATAAAAGTTGTAACCCATAAAGCTAAGTAGTTTTAGAGTAATTAGAAGATATAATAGCACAGCCAACTATAGCCCCTTTCATTTTACATATATTTAACGTCACCACAAAATATCTGATTTATACCTAGAAAAGATACATAAAATAAATAAGAAGATAGAAGAAAATACATTTAATAATTATGGAATTATATATATAATATTCAATGTCTCTAAGATGTCTAAATAAAATGTACATTGTAGCTTATTCCGTTTAGTTTTCCTAGTGATTTAATGTAACTTTGAGTTAAATGAATTTTTATGAAAATGTGAAACTTTATGAAATTTCACTGAGCTTAAATTATAATAGTACACATTTATTTTTTTTAATATTACGCATTTGTTACTAAATTTTTTTTGAAAAAAAATTACTTTTTTTGAAATAGCATCTTAAAAAATAATTTAAATTTCTAAGAAATGTTTTGAATTGTCACAAATATTGCAAGAAATGATTTATTTTTTAAATATAAATGAGGTCTCCAGTTGATGAATCGAAAATTTATATTTCTGAATGAAAATCATAATTTTTTTTTAATGTCAAGGATTCAAACTCTTTCAAAAATAGAAGAACGTATTTCTATATGTTAAGGCCCCTTTCCTGATTTTATGGTTTATAAATTTTATTTCTTTTATTTAGACCATTCTAAACAGGATTTATTCCTCAAATTACGGCGTCAAAGCAGCATTAAATACACCTAATTTACAAAAAACTGGTTATCAATTAATGGAACTTTGAGCAAAGTTTCTGGCTATATATAACTCTATTATTATTTCTTCTTATTGTACTAGCTAAAAATTCCTTGAAAGCTAACAACGATTTCTCGCCAGAAACTGAATTACTTTATAAATTGCATTAACATAAATACTTTCATTAATTTATATAGTACAGAACATTGCTTACGAATGTTACCTACTTAAAGTTCTGAGTACAATTAGGCTTAACATAAAAATATGCATTGGACGTTAATATAAGAAGTGCGATAAAGCATTAAACACAGATATAAAAATCCTCACCCAGAAACTAAAAATGAATTTAGAATTAATTAGCTTTCACAAAAGCCTAAGTGAGCAAATTAAGTGAAATAATAAGGTGAAAAATTAAAAGAATTCTTTGTCAGAATGTCTAAGAACCAATTAAATCTCGGAGAGTACATTAATGTGTTAATCAATATAAATTTAATTAAGCTCTAATTTAAACAATCTCAAATTTAATCTAAGATTTTTAAATAAATTGAATTTAAGTACTGACGAGATTAAAATTACTATCAATTAAGTATTAACACGTATAATATTACCGTATTTGGTTTATCTTAGGATTTAGTTTGAAGTGTAAATGAAGTAACTGTATTGTATTTTACTCTTTTAGAATACGATTAATTTAGAATTCTAAAAGCCAGATTAGGAAAAAAAATATAAAATTAAAAAAAGTTTAAAATCCCTTCCTTAGATTTAATTAATTTCCCCGTTTTATTCTTGTAATTAAAAAAATTATTATATTCTTAGAAGTGACAGGTGGGTGTTATATCCGGTAAAATGACTTCATTACCAGAAAAAAAAATATTTGGAAAAATAATGAGATTTTTAAAAGAGAAGAATCGTTCAAAATTTTAAACTGGTCAAAAATATGTTCGAATATTTCGAGGGGAAAAATTAAAGATTTGAAATAGAAGTCGAATATTATCAAAGTGACTATAAATAATCAAGTTGGTGAGAAAAGATAGTTGTAGTTATTTATTGATAATTCTTTGTACTTTTTCTATTATTCCTCAAATACATTTATTTTACTTTTGTAAAAGGTCTTTTAATACTAAGGAAATGCATTTAATTTTTTTACCCTGTTACCCTGAATATAAAGTAGATCTACGAGTATAAATATATTGGACGTTTTTTTTCTTTAGCAACAAATAAATAAAGGAAATTAATATCAAACGATACTTTTCCTCACGTTCAATATTTTCGCATATTTTGATAATGCGTTATTCTTCCATTTTCCTCATATTAGGAAATAAAATACTATGTAACATGTTTTGAATATTGGTCAGCTTCTTAAAGTATTTTGAGTATACAGTCCCTGGCCAAATTATTAGACGCACTCCTGTTTTTTAATAATTTATTGTTTTATATAAGTTTATATGCAATACTTTCACATTTAAACATAGATCCAATAGATTTCTAATGAAGAAATTTATTATATATTATGTATTTGTATTTATTTCTCACACATGGCAACACAAAGATAATAAATTCTCACACGAACGTAAACAAGTCTAAGCCTACCAGAGTCGCGTTCACGCATGTTGCAGTTGCGGACGTGTTTCTTTGGGTTAATGTACTTTGTTAATTTAGCAGTTTTATATTACGCAGTTATTTGTTTATTTCGTGTGCGGCGTTTAAATAATCAGTTTGTACACTTTCAGCATGGGTAAAAAAAGGAAATCTCTTCCACCATGTAAGAAATCAGAAGTAAAGGCCCTTGTGAATGCAAAATAGTTTTCAAACCGCAAAATATCACGAAGGTTGAAAGTTTCTGAAGCCAGTGTAAGACGCATAAAGAAGAAAATTGAGCCAGGGGAAGCATTGAGCCCAAAAAGAAAGAAAAAATGCGGCAGAAAGCCCATTTTCACCCCATGGTCAGTAAAATCTTTAAAGAAAATTTGCCTTGAAAGCAGATTTGCTACCTCAAAAGTGATAAAATCGCAACTCCAAGATATTAATGTGAATGCTTCTGAACGCACTGTTCGAAGAAAATTAAAAGATTTAAATTTTAAGACCTGCCACCCCGCCAGGAAGCCCATGTTTAACCCCTGCAATGAAAGCAAAGCGTCTGAATTGGGCCAAACAGTGGCGTGATAAAGATGTGGACTTCTGGAGATCGTTATATTGTTATAATTTATTCACAAACAAAGTGTTTACCATTTACTATGATTACAAAATGGACAGCAAAGATGTTTATTTATTATTTTTTTTATTTTTGAAAGGTCTGCTTCAGTGATGAAAGCACATTTGAAATTTTGCAGAACAAAGCTCAGTTTGTGCGTCGTCGTCTTGGAGAAAAGTTTCATTCTGACTGTGTTGTTCAGACAGTGAAACACCCTACAAAATAATGATTTGGTCAGTCATTAGCGGCAAGGGTTTTGCACGTTTGTACGTGGTTAAATGTATGATGCGGCAAGACCAGTACAAAGATGTCTTGCAAAATCGCTTGATTCCGCAGCTGGAAGAATGGTTTCCAAATGGAGAACCATACATTTGTATGCAAGATGGAGCTCCCTGCCATACAGCTCGGTCTATCAAAGCTCTTTTGGCAGAACAAACTATCCCTCTGTTGGAATGGCTGGGTAATAGCCCTGTTAAGAACACAATCGAAAACGTTTGGGAGTTAATGAAAAGAGAAGTGGATAAAGATGTGATTACAAATGAAACGCAGCTCTTAGAAAGAATAATTCAAGTGTGGAATCATCATCCTCAAATGCAGGAGACAGTATAGTCTTGTATTGATAGCATGCCGCACAGAATTGAAGCTCTCATAGCGGCTAAAGGTGGCACAACAAAATATTAATATTTAATTATATTTGTTCCTGTTTTCTTTCAAGAGTCAATAAATGCATATTTTTTTCTTTAATGATGATGTTTTATTTGTGATAATAATATATTATTAAATGAACAACCAAAAAACATACACTGTATCTCATAAATACAAAAAACATGTATAGTATCACCTGATAATTAATATTTTTCATAACATCTTACAGTGCGTCTAATAATTTGGCCACACACAGGGACTGTATAATCAACTTAAAAACAAGTAGTAATACATAAAAAAATTTTTAAGTCAATTCCTACTTAAATCGACAAAGAAAATTTTCATTTTAGCTACTTTTTATTAAATAGCTACAATCAATAAAAATATGTATGTACAGTGGACCACAAAAGTGTACGTACACTTGTAATTTCCAATAAAATTTGATGCTTTTGACTAATAAAAATTAATAATTTTGAATTGTAATTTTTTAATGATATCTTCAACTTATTCTTAAGGGAATGCCATAATTAATTTTTTTTAAAAAATAGTACACTGATTATTTTTAAAAATTGATATTCAAAGAGCTACTAAAAATTTGTGCCACAAAAGTCTTCGTACACATAACAAAAATCTCAACATAGCTTTAAATATTGTATTTCTTTCTTAATTTGTTACTTAGTAGGATATCTTTTAGTGTCCACAATAACTTTTAATCATCTTGGTACAGAATTAATCAGTTTTTTGTAAATTCTGCATCAATTTTCCTCCGTGCTTCTGTGATTATTGTTTTTACTTCCCATTATGTGTTTATGTGTCATGTTTTCTTTTTTTTTAATCAAATTCTCACCAAATATGCTCTACTGGGCTAGATAAAGTGATTGAGAGGAGTTTTCATATTTTGGGGACAGTACGCCACTGTTGTCTTACCAGTGGCGTACATTGAAAGCAGTGCGCTTGGGGAGATTATGCGGTTAAAAAAGGAAGTCGTCCCCAATATCCAAAGTTTGAGGAAAGCTAACTTAAAATTTTAATTTAAAATATTTAAATAGAACTTATAATTCTCAACTCCTTAAAAAAATACCAAATTACTTAATTCTGAAGCCGATTTACACCCTTACGCAAGAACACCTCCATGCTTCAGCATGGAGATGGAGGAGTTCTTCCACGTAAATTCATTGGATAAAATTCCTCATTTTATCCAATTTTTAAAATTCCTCATCCTATTGTGCGCCCTTCAGAGCAAAAAGTGTTGAATTTTCTGTCATCCCAATCAATTTTCTGTCAATTTTGAATTTTCTGAAATTTAATCTCAAGAATCTAGTTGGATCAATGAACCATATAAGTGGAAAAGTTCCTGCGTGGGGAGTGTAAATCTGCTGCAGAATTAGATAATTTGCTATTTTTTAATGGTATTATGAAACATGAGCCCTATTTAAATATTTAAAGAGAAATTTCAAATTATCCGCTCAAAATTTGGATATTGGAAACGAATTCATTTTTTAACAGGATAATCACTTCAAGCGCACTTCTCTCAATGTAAGCAGCTGGGGCATCTTTAACTGCCCCCAAAATATGAAAACACCTCTCAATCACTTTATTTGGCTCAATAGAACGTATTTGGTGAGAATTTGATTTAACAAATAAAGAAAACATGACATATAAGCACATAATGGAAAGTAAAAACAATAATCAGAGAAGCATGGAAGAAAATTGATGCAGAATTTACAAAAAACTGATTAAATCTATACCAAGACATTTAAATTCATTGTAGACACTAAATTATATCCTACTAAGTACCAAATTAAGAGAGAAATACAATATTTAAAGCTATGTTGAGATTTTTGTTAAGTGTACGAAGACTTTGGTGGCAAAATATTTTAGTAGCTCTTTGATTATTAATTTTTAAACATAATCAGTATACAATTTTTTTAAAAAATAATTGTGTCATTCGCTTAAGAATAAGTTGCAGATACCATAAAACTATTACAATTCAAAATTATTAATTTTTATTAGTAGAAAGCATAAATTTTTATTGGAAATTGCAAGTGTACGAACACTTTTGTGTCCCCTGTACATGTGACAGAATCACAACATTAAGTGGTGAATAATTTTTATTAATTATCATTAAAGTATCGTATTGTCATTCAAAATAATCGTGTATCTTAAATTTCAGTTCAACTCAATGCTTTAAAACGCGAGAAAAAAAATCTTTTAAAGTTTTGACCCAAGTCGCTAAAAATGAAACCAACGTGGCTGTATCTGTACTTCTTCAAATAATTAGTTTCAGTCAATTAATTTTAATTAATTACGATTAAATTATCGTATTTTTACTCAAAACAATAGTGTATAGAAAATTTCAGCTCAAATGAGCGCTTTAAAATGTGAGAAAAAAACTTTTTTCAAGTTTTGACACAAGTCGCCGATATGGTCTCTAAATCACCAAAAATGATGCCAACGTGGCTGTATTTCTAATTCTTTGAATAATTAGTTTTAATCAATTAACTTTTATTAATTATAATTAAATTTTTCTATTGTCATCCAAAATAATCGTGCATAGAAAACTTCATCTCAATTGACTGCTTTAAAATGTATTTTATTAACGATTGAAAATTCCACCAAGATAAATAAATAAATATACGGAGAGTGTAAGCTAATAGTAGGAATTGAAAAAATCAATTACTGTGATTTTTTAAGGATTGGATTGTGGTATTGATAATAGCAGAACATATTTGAGAATTTATCTAGCCCAGTTTATATTTTTAATTGTCAGTAATAATGTGCTTCTTTCTAAATTGTTGGCATATTGAATGTTCGGAGGACAGTCTACTTAGATAATAATATGTGTTTTTACGTAATCGACCAAACAATGAAAACATTTATAGATGTCTATAATTCATATTTAGTAGATTTAGTTTATACTGTAATTGAGAGTCGAAATTTCTTATTCAAGTCTTTGAAAGTTATTTTTTTTTTCATTTTCTACTATTAGCTTAGAATCTCTATATATTTATTTATTTGTTTATTTATTTATCTTGGTGGGGAATTTTCAAAGGTTAATAAAATACATTTTAAAGAGCTCAATTGAGATGAAATTTTATATACAAGATTATTTTGAATGACAATTCAAAAATTTAATTATAATTAATAAAAAATAATTGATTAAAACTAGTTATTTAAGGAATTACAAATACAGCCACGTTGGCATCCTTTTTGGTGAATTAGTGACTCTTTTGGTGACTTGTATCAATACTTTAAAATATTTTTTTCTCACGTTTTAAAGAATTCAGTTGAACTGAAATTTTTAGCACGATTATTTTGGATGACAATACTATGCTTTAATGATAATTAATAAAAATTAATTACCACTTAATATTGTGATTCTGTCCTATGTATATACATATTTATATTAATTGTAACTATGTAATAAAAAGTAGCTAAAATATAAAATTTTTCTTTGTTGATCTAAGTAGGAATTGACTTTTTTTTTTTAATGAGCTGCATATTAGCAACTGAGTTTTTACAGACACGGCAAGTCTCTAAATGGGAAAGCCATTTCATGATGACACCATATAGTGGCGGCTTTCTCTACCTAATTTTGAGGCTTGGATTAATTGAAGTCTTCGAGAGTAGAAATAAATAGAGAATTTGGAAACATATCCTTTAAAGTATTTCTAATGAAAAAGAAGGTAATTTTTAAAAACGCAAAAATTATAAGAGTGTCTTGTCGTTCTAGTTTTAATTCAAGAAAATAAAAAAAAGCTAATATATTGATATTTTTATGAAAATAGTTAGCCTTTTTACTATTACCTTTCAGAAAATGTAATATTTTTCGTAAAACTCAAATTCTTATTCAAAATTATTCTCTCTTGTCGAGTTAAAACTGAATTATGCATATTCTAAGCATTAAATGATGACAGTACAATAAGTTAATTCTTTGCTCAAAATCAATAAACTTACTGTACTTTCGTATTGTTCAATAAACTTTTCAGTTTCGGAAAAGAAAATAGGAACATATGAATCTTAAAAGTGTTTAAGAAAAATAATTACAACCAAGTATTAACAGAAATTTAATAATAAACTACTATATTTAGCTTTGAATAACAAAGTATTGGTATTTCGTCGTCTTATTTATCGTAAGATTTTTAAATTTTAACCAAGTTAACATCCCTTTATTTCAAATATAAGGAAACTTATTACTTAAAAACATTTATGTTTTAAGGTTTCTGGTGTAAGAGAAAGATAATTAGATTATGATATTTTAGGTAACTTTACAGGGTACAATATGAGGAACAATTTTATTGTGTAGTGACAGAGTACGAAAATACAAATTAATTAAATTGTTTTAGGGAATTTTAATTGTGTAATTGTAATAGATGTGTTGAAAAAATTCTCCGGATTAATCCCTACTAAGTATTCATTTACAATTTATTTACATAAGATAATTAAGTTATTTAGATTAAGTTAATATAATTATAAAAACCTTACAAGTAGCATGGTAGTTACGGTAAATTAATAACAACGTGGTTTACGAAATATGTATTATATACGAATCGTAATTTGACAGTGGCGATAATTTAATTTTTAACAAGCTATGCTAATCGTAATGCATATGATTTATAATTACCGAGATCAGATTGTATAGAAGAAACATTATGTTTGATTTAATATTTAGGGCTTCAAAAAAGTATAATAAAATTGAAGTGTTATCCATTAAAAAATAATGCATGTAGCTCATTCTATGAATACTGTGACGTTTGTTGTGAATCAATTATTCTAGGAGTTTATAGACTATCTGAATTCATCGTCATCTTTCATTGATTGTGCATGTTTTCAAATCTTTTTCCTTGTTAAAATTCTTTATAGTTCTTTTTGAGAAACATATAGACATTGAACGTCAAATATGTTGGCTTTAGAGTAATTTAATACACTGCGTGTCAAAAAATTAGCTTGGAAAAAATAAAGATTTCTGGATGCAATTTGCTGGGAAAAATTGAAGTATATATTGTATTAAGATAAAGAAATACTCCAAGTTTACCATTACACAAATGTTCGATGATGTTTCCTCTCGTCATTTAACAAATGCCTCATTGGTAAATTAGTTCTTGCTACAGATTTGTCAATGTTTCCATAGATCAAACTAATGGTAGTACAGAGTGTTTTGATTTTTGTTCAGTAATGGACGCAGGAAATGAGTTAATAACACATTTGATTCTTTACAAAACCCCACTCACTGAAATCAAGCTGTGAAAAACTTGGTGATATAATTGACCACTAATTAACGCATATTTAACCAATTCAAACTGGTACCTCAGCATTTAGGTAAAATGTATTGTCGTTGTGGACAGGAGTTAGGAGCGCCATCTTCTAGAAAATTGTTAACTTCCTGAATTTTCTCCTTGATGATTGGCATAAGAAAAGTATGTTGCATGTCCTGATAAATAATAATTCCGTTAGAATAAATTTAGTGAAAAGAAATGGGCTGAGAACGTTCGAGGAACTCATTGCATAAAACACATTTACTTTGGGATTAACCCTTTCATGTTCTAGGATGGCATGAGGATTTTCCGGTCCCCAAATTCTTACATTTTGACACCTAACGCCTTGTATGAATAAATTTAACATGTATTACTACTAGTTAATTTCATTTAATGTTTCAGAAGTTCTTAACTTACGAAATTATCCAACTTATTTTTGTAGATACCCTGTATAAAAATTGCAATTTTAAAATTCTACCTTCCATTTGTGGGTAGTTATTGAATTGCTCTCTTATTTGTTGAACCCCTTTGTAGGAAAGGGTCTAGAAAAGCAAATTATTAGTATAATTTATAGTTTCTTCAGTATCCAAAGTTTCCCCAGAAAATTTACTTTTAGCAAAAAAATAAGAAACATTCGGAAAAACGATTTCTATCTCAATAACAATAATATATTCATGATTTAGAAATAGACATTATTTTCAAAACTAAGCGTATTTTACGATATAGCTGTTTCAATTTTAAAAGGACACAGAATGATTCAATTGAAAAAAATTGGTCAGAAATCAAATCAAATTTTTTAGCCTTAATTATTTCTAATATGCTTTTCTACAAACTCATAAAATTTGAAAGTTCTAAGTTTACAAAATCATAGATTTGTGATTTTAACTTTTAAGTTTCTTTTTATTCATATTCCAATGGCAAATCAAAACTTTTAACTGACTTATCTCAGAAAGATA
Organism: Trichonephila clavipes; assembly: GCA_019973935.1. Classification (NCBI taxonomy): domain Eukaryota; kingdom Metazoa; phylum Arthropoda; class Arachnida; order Araneae; family Nephilidae; genus Trichonephila; species Trichonephila clavipes. Next base: position 911,200 of record BMAU01020564.1, read on the forward strand.
AAATAACTAGTTTGTCTTCACATTTAAAATGCTAAAGGTTTTTTTATTGCTGTGCCTAGTACTTGGAATTTTTTTTACTTGTTGCTAATAGTACATAGAACAAAAGATAGTATGCATTTTTCAATCAAAGCAATACTTATTTTTTTTTAAAAAAAATTGAATTTAGGATTTAAACATTTTTTAAGGAATTTTCAATAAACAGTCATAAAAAGAAGTATTTTACGAATACCAGTCATGTTATTGCAAAACCCATACCAATCTCAGTTATAAATAGTTTGATGTACTTGTAAATCAAATTTCATATATGTACGTCAATTTTTGTAGGGGAGGAGTAGCATTTTAAAATCACTTCATAAGTTTCAAGTTTTTCCCTTAAGAAATATAATGGTTAGCTTTTTAAGAATTTTTGAGCATAAAATCTGTTTGACATCATACATAGATATAGGAGGCAGCCCAAAACATTTCTTAAAAAATTAAATTAAAAACTTTAGTGTAAATCGTACCATGTTCCCTTAATTATGATACAGTACCAAAAAATATTTGAAGTTTACATACACTATATTTAGAGTGGAATAATTTGAAATTTAAAGGAATCAAATCTTTGACATCTTTTATACCTAACCTTTTTATTTTAACTTCGTTTCTCAAATAAACGTCATGCTTCCGGATAAAAATATTTGTAATTTTGGACAGAAAAAGTTATAAACTATTTCCGAACCGGTAAGAAAATTTTTCATTCAAAACTATTTTTTCTTTTCCCCTTCCCAGTCGCACTTTTTCAAATAACCAGCGTGACGTATGAAAATATCAGTAACAATATGGAGATGAGTTTCCAAAGATTATACAGTTTCAAAAAAAGAGTAAGAAAATAGAAAGAGTGTGTGGGGGGAGGGGAGGCAGAGAGAAGGTGCGATGGGGCCTAACAAAACTTGCTTCAAAGTTTCATTTCTTAGAAAGAAACTTAATGCATTCAAAGTATAACTTTTTTTTTGTTGTTGATATCGAGTGGAAGAAAGATGAAAAGGAATGCAGAAATAAAAAGAAAAATAGAAGAGGAGAGGGGAAAAAAGGAACTTAGCGCTCTATCCTACCAGAAAAAAACGAAGACCACCAAATCGAACCTTCGGAATTTCTCAGAGATCGAAGTTTCCGACTGAAAGAATGATATTTGCTGTAGAAAAACATTCCGTGAAAGGAAGGGATGCTTTTGAAAAACCTTCAAAACTCTATTTCTACCCCGAGTGGCAAGAAATAACCAGCGTAAACTGCAGGTAGAAGCGAGACTCCCTTTTTTTTCTTCTTTTTGACACATCGGCAGGCTCATGTGTTTACCAAGCTCTCTGAAAGAGACTTTTTTGCTAAAAGAAAATAATAAGGTGACTGCATTCTATTCACGTTAATAGCTTCGATCAAATACAGAAGAAGGAAACAACCAATATCCATTGTTGTGACGGATAAAAACATCTATTGGAGATATAGGGAATGACGCCCTCAAAAGATATTAAATTATTAATAATTAAAAATCAATCATACAGCTCAGATAATAAGTTTATTATGAATTGTAATTAGTTTTTCATTTTAATTGCCTTTTATTGTGTTACTACTAGTTATATTGATCTTCATACAGGTGAATTTAAAAAAGTAGGAATCCAGATTAAAGGATAACAAATACGTAATGCGGTCAGAATTTTATAAATATTTTGAATAATTTTAAGTAAATTGCAAATTAAAACTCTTAGAGAAGAACGATTTAGCTAATAAAACAGCCAGGTAAAATTATTTAATCTAAATAACCGGAAATTCCCAGGTCCATTTGCACATTCTATATATTATCTGAAACAAATATCTGAATAGTATTTTTTACGCTGCTATGGGAGATGATTTCCTCAAAACCTATTGTTAACTGTCCTTTCCCCAACAAAAGAAACATGTCTGTCAAATTTCAAGTCTACAAGTCCAATACGTTGAAAAGGGGGAATTTTATTTTTAACTATTACACCCTCGAACCGTCCCCTGTCCTTGTGAGTCAATTTCCAAAACACGTTCTTAGTATATTGTTACTTAACAAAAGAAAAATGTTTCCCAAATTTCAAGCCTGCAAGTCTAGCAGATTTATAAATGAAAATTATTTTATTTATGAACCCCATCCCCCAAAATGTCCTTACTGTCCTTGTGGGTTGAGTTCTAAAACACGTTTTTAGCATATCGCTTCTCAACCAAAAAAACATGTCAGCAAAATTTCAAGTTCGTATGTCTAATAGGCTGAAAAACGGAAATTTTTTTCTAAAAAGCCAATGCAAGTCTCATTGGGAGTGGATTTTCACGAAACCCGTTCTTAATGGATCTCTACTGAACAAAAGAAACATGCCATCTAGATTTCAAGTCTGTTGGGTTAATAGTGATAAGAGAGTGAATAAGACAATATTCTCCTTAGATAGTTTTCTCCTTATTAGGCAGTTTGTGAAGTTATATAAGTAGTGTTTTCTTTAGAACTTAAAAAGAAAATTTATTTCTCAAATTAGTCTAGCAAATTTTAAAAAACAAGTTAAAAATAAATAATTTAGTGATTTATGGTAATGAGGAATGGCTTCACAAAAATAACTAGACTTAATGTATATAAAAATGAATGCATGTTTTGTTATTTCTGATTTTAAAAAAATGTCATTTCACTGTAAAAAATGGTAGACCTTAAAAATTAACGCGTCTGATATGAATGCGGCGAATTTTTAGATGCAATTCAATTATGTAAAATATCTATAGGTTATTCATGAGTAAAAATAACGACTAAAAAATTTATAAAATACGTATAAATATGCGTAATTTCGATTTTTGTTTGTTTTATGTTAAAGAAACCAGTTAAACCGAAAATATAAATTATAAAAGTAATTGCAATGTTAAAGTATGTTTGGCTTATATATATATATATATATATATATATGCTAAGAATAGAGTATTGACAATAACATATTGCCGCACGCATAAGTCCCGATACCAAGTCCCGATAGCCGAGTTGGCAGAGCGTTGGACTGAACTTCCTCAGGTCTCGGGTTCGAATCCCAGCCCCGGCAGATTTATCCAAAGACTGGAATTTTGTTTCCGTTTTTAATGTATTGTTTCTCTAGGTTCTAGATGAATCCAGATCATTCTTTAGAGTGCATACTGGTTATTTCTCGAATATTCCGAAGTGTATAAAAGCAGAGTTCATCGCCAGTTGGGCATGTTCTCAGTCCAGTGTTGTATCGAGCTCCAAGCGTTAGAATAAATCTAATTGTTTGTTTAATTGAACTGTGTACTTCTTTCGAACTCCGTGACAAGTTTGGTGGAGGCGCGGGGTACAATTACGTCAAACGTGGATAATAGTGACAACCTTCGCAGGAGCCTCCGGTTAAGAGGATTATCCCCCGAATTCGGACTGTTAAAAATAGTAGGAAGAGGACAAAAATGCCGACCGAGCAAGAAGCCAAGCCCGCTGTAGTAACACCTTCGTTACAGCAATGGAGGAGCCCATCGACCTTCCGAGGAGCGCCTGGGGAAGACCCTCTCAAATGGCTTAAAGAGTACGATCGAGTAGCCAACTTTAACAAGTGGGATGACATGATGTGCCTGGCTAACGTTTATTTCTTTCTTGACGGAACTGCGAGACAGTGGTATGTCAACAACGAAGACGCCTTAGATTCCTGGGAAGCGTTTAAAAAATGGACTAAGTGGACTTTTCGGTGACCGTCAAAAAATATACCAGAAGGGCAGAAGAACAACTAAAATGCCGAGCCCAGCGTTCAGGCGAGAGTACACAGTCCTACATACAAAGTGTATTAGGACTTTGCCAAGAGGTAAATCCTCTGATGAAAGAAGACGAAAAAGTGTCACACCTAATGAAAGGTGTTGCTGAGGATATTTATCAGGCCCTGTTGACGAGAGAAATCAACGACACAGCAAGTTTTATCAAATGGTGCAACTATATCGAAGATATGAAGCAGAAGAGAGTTGGTCGACCGAGATTTGAAAGGCTTCCAAACGTCGTACCGGTTGCATCCCTGACGGATGACACTGATTTGGTCTCTCTTATTCGCACAATCGTACGAGAAGAAGTCCATCGACTAGTTAACCAGACGCAAGAATCTTTGGACTCCGATCCCCAATCCTTAGAAGAGATCGTTCAAGACGAAGTTGAAAGGGTTTTGGCCCCAGTGTCAACAAAACCTACAGAAACTAGACCACGACCAACATACGCCGCTGTAACCAGGAAATACAGAGCTCCTGTTCAGAAATTCCCACCTGAACCAAGAAAAACAGATGTGTGGAGAACGGCTGACAACAGACCTGTTTTGTTTCCACTGCGGACGTCCTGGACATGTAATGCGCTACTGCCGAGAGAGAAAGGCTGTCTTTGACAACTCTCGAAACCGCCGACGGAACTTCGACGACGTTGGCACTGAAGAAGAAATACGCCGACCAAACTCTTCTCGCCGTTTTACGCCAAGTCCCACGAGAGGCCGATCCCCAATAAGTCGTTACAGATCCCCGTCGCCATATCGCCGATCCAGTCAGTCGCCAGGCCGTAGGAGCGAGGAAAACTAAGGAGAGCGACCTTCCAAGGAGGTGAGGCCGCGTGTACTGGAAATCCTCCGTCGACCGCCAAGATGACTGGTAACCAACTAGACGTAATAATAGATAAGAAGCCGATACGTGCTCTAGTAGATTCTGGGGCATCGTTTTCTGTCATATCCGATAAGTATCGCCGATTTTTAAAGAAAGTTCTGTTTGCTGATGCCAAGAGCGTTATGCTGAAAGTTGCGGATGGAAATTTTGTTCGGCCGATAGGGAAATGTGTTTTACGTGTCCGTATAAACAATCGAGAACTGCCTTTTGAATTTATTGTTTTATCACATTGTAGCCATGACGTCATCCTAGGATGGGACTTTTTAGAGGCGTCTCAAGCCGTTATAGACTGTGGACAAAATGAACTTGTTCTAGAAGACATCTGTCGAGACTCCACAGCGCCTGACGCCTGGAATTTGTATGCCACCAGGGACTATACACTTAAGCCGCATTCTTTAACTAGAATAACAGTATCAGGATATCAAACCCGAAGAGACATAAATGTAGTTCTAGACGGCAGCAAACATTTGCTCTTCGAGAAAAATATTGCTACACCGTCCATGGTATCCACATATCGTAACGGAAAAAGTGATGTCTGGGTTACCAACCTGCAGTTCCGAAACCAAATCATCCCTAGAGGAATGTGCATAGGCCAAGCTGAACCACTAAATGAAGGGCATCTATGTGTTATTTCCGACACATCGGGTTGCTTGGATGACCAGCAAGAAACTTCGGAGTCACAGATGAATTGTTCGTTAATGATGTCACCCGAGTTAAGTGACGAACAGAGAAACAAGCTATCCGAACTACTCCGGAAATTTTCTGGGCTTTTCACGAAGACCGACAAGTCGACAGCCGCGAAGACGAATGTGAAACACAGGATTTTTACTGGTGATCATGCTCCAATCAACCAACGAGCCTACAGAGTCTCGCCGACTGAAAGACGCATCATTCATGAAGAGGTTCAGAAAATGCTTGATGAAGGTATCGTCCAACCCTCTGAAAGTCCTTGGTCATCACCCATTGTGCTCGTAAGAAAAAAGACGGTAGTTGGCGTTTTGCGTCGATTATCGCAAGCTGAATAGCGTCACGAAAAAAGACGTTTATCCTCTGCCTCGTATTGACGATACGCTCGACTGTCTGAAAGGTGCCATGTTCTTTTCTTCCATGGATCTCCGATCTGGTTATTGGCAAATAGAAATAGACGAAGCGGATCGTGAAAAGACGGCATTTATTACCCCCGAAGGCTTATACGAGTTTAAAGTTATGCCGTTTGGTCTCTGTAATGCACCTGCGACCTTCGAGAGAATGATGGACAATTTGCTACGCCATTTTAAATGGACTATGTGTCTTTGTTACCTAGATGACATAATAGTGTTCTCAGAAACTTTTGAAGACCATCTTATACGATTAAGACTTGTTCTAAAATGTCTTCAGGAAGCTGGTCTTAAATTAAATTCAAAGAAGTGTCTTTTTGCTGCCCAAGAAGTAAAGATTCTGGGCCATCTTGTATCTAGTAATGGCGTTCGTCCCGATCCCGACAAAATAAAAGCCGTAAGAAATTTTCCCACTCCAAAGAATATACATGACATACGAAGTTTTCTTGGCCTTTGTTCATACTTTAGAAGATTTATTAAAGGTTTCTGTTATCTCGCCGAACCTTTGCAGTCGTTGCTGAAAAGTGGCGTGGAGTTTCATTGGGGTCCTGAAGAGGTGGAAGCATTTAACAGTCTTAAGAAAGCACTTACTTCGGATCCAGTATTGGGGATGTACGACGAAAGAGCTTCTACAGAAATCCATACTGATGCAAGCGGGTACGGTATCGGAGCTGTCCTAGTACAAATTCAGAATAATGTCGAGAAAGTTATAGCATACGCTTCGAGAACTCTGACAAAAGCCGAAAAGAATTATTCCACCACAGAAAGGGAATGTCTTGCCATCGTATGGGCTACCAACAAATTCCGGCCGTACATATTCGGAAAACACTTTACTGTTGTAACTGACCATCATTCCTTGTGCTGGCTCATGAATTTAAAGGATCCTTCAGGAAGGCTTGCCAGATGGGCCCTCCGACTTCAAGAGCATGATTTTGACGTAAAATATAAAACCGGTAAGAAGCATAGTGACGCCGACGCTCTTTCGAGAAATCCAGTGGAAGAGGAAACGGAAACATTAGACAAATTTTTAGCAGTCACGACGAGTATGAACCTTGCGATGGAACAGAAAAAAGATCAAGACCTTGCGAAATTAAAATTTTTGAGCAACTCATCCAAAAACGAAGAATTCAGATTCATCGACGGTATCCTTTGCAGGAAGAATTTTGATCCAGATGGAAAGTTGTGGTTACCAGTCATTCCTAAACATCTACGAGCAGACATACTAAGGCACTTTCATGACGCCCCCACCGCAGGACACCTTGGTTTCGCGAAAACTTATGACAGGATACGCAAGAGATTTTACTGGCCGGGAATGTACCGAAATGTCGTTCGGTATGTCATGCATTGTCGGGAGTGCCAAAGGAGAAAGTCCGTTCCTCAACGACCACCTGGACGTTTAGTTCCCATCCCTCCAGCTATAGCTCCTTTCCATCGCATTGGAATTGATCTCCTTGGGAGATTTCCAAAGTCTGCTCATGGAAACAAATGGATAATAGTCTGCACGGATTACTCAACACGATATGCAATAACAAAAGCCTTGCCGACAGCCGAAGTCGACGAAATAGCGAAGTTCTTACTTGAAGAAATTGTCCTCAGGCATGGAGCTCCTCGAGTAATTATCACAGATCGTGGAGCCGTCTTTCGATCCAGACTTGTTTCCTCTCTCGTCGACTTGTGTAACATTGATCATCGTTTCACAACGGCGTATCATCCCCAAACAAATGGACTGACGGAGCGCTTCAATAAGACCTTGGCCGACATGTTGTCAATGTATGTGGATGTAGAGCAGAAAAATTGGGATGAAATTCTACCATTTGTAACCTTCGCTTATAATACCGCTAAACAAGAGACCACAGGTTTTACGCCGTTCTATTTACTTCATGGTCGTGAAGCGGAAACGACACTAGATACAATGCTACCATTCTGTCCTAACGATTTTGATGACAATAACATCACCAAGATAGCAGCCAGAGCCGAAGAATCACGACAGCTAGCCCGAGTGCACACTCTGAGAGCTCAAGACAAAGATCGTCGACGTTACGATTCCAAACACCAAATGGTATCCTACGCTCCCGGAGATCTCGTATGGGTTTATACTCCAGTGAGAAAAGTCGGTCTCTCCGAAAAACTCTTAAGAAGGTATTTCGGACCGTATCAGGTGCTACGCCGTTTATCAGCCGTGACTTACGAAGTACAAGATTTTGATCCTGCTTCACGAAAAAGAAAACTAAGAGAAGTTGTCCATGTACTGCGTATGAAACCGTACCATGATCCCGCCGAGCAAATCGAAACCGAGGATATTCCTCCCAAAGAATCATACAAAGGACCCATCACTCGTTCCAGAATAAAGACCCTTGAACAAAATGACAGCGGGGCGCTGTCTTCTTTTTCGAGGGGAGCAATGCCGCACGCATAAGTCCCGATACCAAGTCCCGATAGCCGAGTTGGCAGAGCGTTGGACTGAACTTCCTCAGGTCTCGGGTTCGAATCCCAGCCCCGGCAGATTTATCCAAAGACTGGAATTTTGTTTCCGTTTTTAATGTATTGTTTCTCTAGGTTCTAGATGAATCCAGATCATTCTTTAGAGTGCATACTGGTTATTTCTCGAATATTCCGAAGTGTATAAAAGCAGAGTTCATCGCCAGTTGGGCATGTTCTCAGTCCAGTGTTGTATCGAGCTCCAAGCGTTAGAATAAATCTAATTGTTTGTTTAATTGAACTGTGTACTTCTTTCGAACTCCGTGACAATATTATAGTTCTACTTTTAATCATAATCTAAAAAAAAATTACCTTTAGTTTTATTATCATCGTCTTTTTCTAAAAGGAAAGCTTTTAGTATTAACTAGTTAGTATCCCCGTTCTTCGCACGGATGAATTATTAAATACAGATTGAAGGGTAAAGATAATTTTAATGAGTTAGTTTTACATAAATTGTAAATTTAACAAAAAAAAAAACTTTTGCATACCTCGGCTAAACACAAAAAAACCACATTTGTTAAATTTTAAGTCTGTAGATCTAGTAGCTGATAAAAAGGATTTTTTTTTAAAATTATAACGCCGCGTAACACTGTTGTGTGTCAATTTTTGAAAACACCTTCCTAAAGGCCGTATCACACGTACACGTTTCAAGCAATGTTTCGTCCAATTCGTGCGCAATTTTTACTTAGTTAAAAACAGTCAGTCGGATGGAAACCTTTCAGAAATCGATTTTGAGTTTTTGATATTTGTAAAATCTCCAAATCAAGACCTTTCCAATGATATACCATACAAGCCATTATATGAATTAGAAGTATTTTAAAATGATTTTTAAAAATTAATCAGCTGATTTACCACGCACATTTTGACAGATAGAAATGTAAACATTGTCTTTTTAAAACTTGGGAAAAGTTGCAAAGCCTCGATTAATTTTTATTTTTTAATACCCAAATTAACTTTAGATAATTGTTTAACTGCAACTGTTAGATTTGCTAAAAACATTTGGAGGCAATTTCAGAATTTCATGCGGGTTTTAGTAATTGTTATACTTAAAATGTAGTCATTTTTTACTGAAATTTAGGTCTTTTCTTTAGTTGGAATTCATTTTTAATTAGTTATTCTTAATTATTACTAAATCTTCGCGTGTTTAAATAAAGTGTTAAAAGAAACAAAATTAAGATATGATTGTGACCAGGTGAGAAATGTACTCGTAATAAATCTTAATTTAATAACTACATAAGGCATAATTAAGATAATCTGTCATGGAAAAGAAAACGGATTACACTTTTACAAGGTAAGATTTTTTTATAAAAATGGTTTTCTAAATAATTTTTTAAATTTTGTAAATTAAATGTATGCATGTACTATGTTTCTTAAATGCAATTGTGTATACTGAAGTGACATTTTTGAAATATTTTTAAGCATATATCATAACAAAAAATGACAATTTTCAATAAATTCATAATAATCGCATTTGCTCGCTCAACTAAAAGTTTGTTTTTGAAAAAACTAATTAATATATTTAAAAAATTTCACTTCAGTATAAATATAAGTGTATAATTAATACATGTAGTCAAAATCTTAAGTCTTTATGTTTAATAGTTTCTGAGATAAAGGTATGAGATGATACATTAAATGTGATGTTTGTTGTCTTTGCGAGAAGCTTGTTACATACTTAAAAATACATAAATTTCATGTTTAAAAACATAAAAACTGTTTTGTTTTGTCTGTTTTAGAAATCATTTGTCCAGTTTAGAGTAACTTTTGAAATTTAAAACTTAGAAACTGTCTACAACAACAAAACCTAATGATAATGTTACGAAAACCTAAGAAAAACTTACGAAACGTATAATTAAGTATTTTTAAATACCATCTTAAATTCACACCATATTGACCAAAACCATATTGATACATTTTCACATTATATTTATGATACTTTCTGTTCAAATTTTATATCCGTAATGCATGAAAGCTACAAATTCTTTAAAAATTGATACAGAATTTGAGAAAATTTTGATGCTTTCTCGTTAAAAAAACTGAAAAATGCTGTTCTGGGCAATTTAGAACATTTTTTGTTTACTATTTTATGCAAAATAAATTGCAAAGATGCTAATGTTTAATAAAATGGGACAATTACATGTTGTAATTCATTATTTTTGTGATAAAGTGGCACTTTATAGTAAAAATTCAATTTTCTCAAAAATGATGCTTTTAAAACTGTATTCATGTTTTTCTCAGAATATAATGTATGAATGTAATGAATTTCCCCCCCTCATGTTACTTATATGTAACTATATATATTCATGAGAGTTTTTGGGGATTTTCCCAAAATATATATATATTTGACTGGAGTCCACATATCGTGACAAAAAATTTATAGTGATATTTTTATGTTACATGTTTATGAGAAAACTAAACAATATATTTTAAATATTTCACTTAATTGCAAATATTAATGTTTATTTATTGTACAGACAAGTTTTTAAGCTTTAATAATTCAAAAGTTTTTCAATAATAGGTAACTAACAACAACTCAGATGTGTAATGCTTTTTGTCGTTGCGAGAAGTTTCTTACATGCATAAAAATACACCAATTTCATATTTAAAAACATAAAAACAGTTTTATTTTTGACTTTTTTACAAATCCTTTGTACAGTTTAGAGAAAGTTTTGAATTTTGAAACTTTTAGAAATTGTGTTTGAATGGGAACATACAAATCCATAATTAAATTTTTCTAACGTCGTAAAATCACGTATTCTCAAATCATGACTTTTACATATTGATACATATTTATGATGTTATAAGGTCAAATTTGATATTTGTAATGCATTGAAGTTAAAATTTCTTCACAGATTGTTACATAATTTATGAAAATTGATGCAAAAGGCTAAAAAAAATCTCGTTGAACAAAAACTGAAAATTACTATATATGTATTTTCTGAACATTTTAAGGCTTTTTTGTGTCATATTTTATGTTTAAAAAAGTAAGAAAATGCTAATATTCTATAAAATAGGGCAAATACATGTTGTCATTCATTATTTTTGTAATTAAGTGATTTTTACTCTTAAAAAGCAATTATCTCAAAATGATTGTTTTCAAAGTGCGTGTACCTTTTTTCGTAGAAAACAATGAATGAAACTACTTGCACTTTTTACTGTAAATAAATAAATGTAACTGTATATAATGGAGCTACTTTCTTGGAGATTTTCCTAAAATATTTTGCTCAGAAGCAGTTATCGTGAAAAAAAAATGACAATTTTCCCAAATTTCAAAGCGATACTTTCACGATGAATTTTTTTGAAAACGTAAACAAGATATTTGAAACATTTTACCATTATTTAAATAAAAAGCCTAATTATTATACAGCCAAAATTTGAAGTTTTTATATTTAACAATTTCTGAGAAACAGGTTCCTAAAATGGCTCAATTTAACATTGTCGGTATAGGGCCTACCGACTATTCTTAAAAGTTTCGAACAACATTTTGCTAGTGAGCTCAAAAAATTGTTCAAAATAAAAATTGCTTGAAATTCTAGTCAATGGGGTTCTTAGGCGCCCCACGTCATAAAAAAGATGGCGGCTTCGGTTTCGTCTAACACATCAGTTAACACATTTTGACGTTGTCTAACACATTTTGATGGTGTAAAATGTTTCAACGGCGTATAATATTTTAAACAGGATGGTGCTCAGTTTCTGCTTACGCCTATCAATAAAAGCGGAAGCGAAATAAAAGAAATAATTTCGGATGTTCGTTTTCCGAAGCTGAAAAATCGGTGAGTAATGTTCCAATGTAGAGATAAAGCGCGGCTGACATCAGAGTATGTCATTTTGATTACAACAACCCTTCGTCCTCAGTAGGACGAAAAATTGCTTGAAAAAATTGTACCAAAAATATACGTGTAATACTGCCTTAAGTTGATCTCTATCAACAAAAGTAACACATTGTTACAAGTTTTGTGTAATGAAAGCTTAAAATAGAGTAAATAAGTTATACCTGGATGTGTAATACGTTAATATTACTTTCTGTTGTATTTATTTTATGTTAAAATTGTAATATTAGCAAGCAACGTCATTCCCTACATTACAATGGCGATTTAGTGGAATCATTGCGAAATGTTAGTGATAGAGCAAGTTGGCATCATTTTTGGTGACCCTGTTGGCAATTTGGCGATTCATTGAACGATTCAGAAGTTGATATACTGTAGCGCTGCCTGGTGGGAAGCTGTAACAAAGAGAATAGCGCAAAAGCCTTCTCCACAAAAAACACATATGCATGTCAATTTCCATAGTGATCGGTTGAACGGTGTGGAGTGATGTGATTTCATATATACAAGCATCCATTTATATATACATATATCTAGATATAGATAGATAGATGTGTCGAAGAAAATTGCAAATAAATTTCTTCAGAATTCTTGTTCATAACCAACCTATCGTTCTGATTAAATTAAGTAATTATAACGTAACGAACGTTATATATGATACATTTATATATCACATTTATATATCCATGTATGGTGATATTTATTTATTACATCCAAAAAATTTAAAAGATAAGTAAGGAAAAGTTTTTGAATAATTAATTAAAAAATATAATATGTGACTACATTTCTCTAAATTTAAAATCTTTTTCTTATAGTTTTTGTTATTTTTAAATATCTATCGATATTTTTTCGGTTAAAATTCCATATGAACTTTTTGGTCAATTTTAATAAATAATATTGAGTGATAAAATTATTTAAAAAGGGATAAAATGAGGTTCATTGAAAAATAATATAGGAGAAAAGAAGAAATAATTATAAACAATCTAATTTAACATCTTTGTATTTGTAGATTTTTCATGAATCAGTATGCAAACAAAAGTTACAGATAAGTAATAAGTGTAATACTAACAATAAATAAGAAATAAAAAATATTACAATAACAACAGTTATAAAATATTTAACTTTAGCTCAGCACTGGTATTGTAACTTTAAGGAAACTTTAAAGACGCCAACCTTTTTCTTTTTGTCTACCCATGCTCTACTGGGTTAAAATAAATTTAAGATGAGTAAGTATAGTTAGAAATAATGCTTAAGTTTTAATTCTAAAACAAACTTATAAAAATATAAGTGTTCTAAATACAAGACTATCAAAAAGTAACGCAGCCAAGAATATCAAAAAGTAATCTATGTTTCACTACAAAGAATTTTAGCCTAGAAAATTCCAGGTTAGTATTTCAGAAAATAATAATTCATAAACATATTATTTTAATAAAATCCATATTTTGCATGTAAAAAATATGAAAACAATGTAGAGGAATAAAACATTTTTTTTAAAGAAAGAGAAATGGGGTAAAAAAGTTAAAATAATGTTTTAGTCATAAAATAAGATGATTATCAAATCAATTTAATTGGGAGTGACATGCATGGTTAATTAAAGCAACCAATAAATTTTAAAATTTAAACTGAAACAAACATTAAAATTGTTAAAAAAGTATGTCTCTCTCTCTCTCACACACATACACAAGTAATTTAATAAGAAAATTATGCTGTGATCAATACCTAAAAATATTTTTAATTCATTATTCTATTCAATAGTTTTTAAACCGTTAAACCTATAACATTATATTTGAAAAGAATTACGTTACAATACTGTTATATTCCTATAATTAATATTAGAAGAATTACCGGCCCAAAATGGAAAAGCAATAATTTAAAAAAAAATTTATTTCTAATGAGCTGCGAATCGGTGTTTTACCATTGCAGGCCTAGTGCATTCCCGAAAACAGGTATCTCTGTTTAGTGCGACACCGTAAAGGCCATAGATACCAATTCATAGATACCAATCGCCGTAGGTAATTTTAACATTCAGTTTCCTCTCTAGAGGGAACTCTAAACTCTGACGATGTGAATCTCTACTAATATTTAATTTTGCCGAGATTACCCACACCAAACAGACACTCTAGGGACTTTTTACATGCCACATAATCCTACTACATGGCCACTGTCGATTTTCTACATCATGAAAATCCACCGACTTGGGCTGGGGTCTCACCCGCAACCTTAGGTGCAGAAAGGCATTGACAAACCAACCACACAACCCATCCGGTAGAATAATTTAAAAATGGAACAGTAATACGTTTATTGTTACATTAAGCGAAGTTTAAGTGAACGAGAAAGAAAGTAACCTTCAGTGTAAGCTCTCTATTTTACCAAAAAATATTACATAGGTAAAAGTTATTTCCAATGCATCGTTTTTCGAGAAAATCTGAATTTAAATTGGCTCAACTATTAGTAACATGCTTACCTTGAAACAAACTGTGTGAATAAGTTTATGCGTAATACTATTTTAATTACCATAATTTCCTTAAAATCTAAATCTGTGAGCATTTTATCTATGATAAACTTTGCAACATTATCCAAACAATAATTATCGCAACTTTCTTACAGAACATTTATTATATTACTACTATTTATTTAATTAGAGTTGCAAGATCGTAACTATATATTTCTGTACCTTTTAAGTCATTCAACAGATCAGTAATGCGTATGTAATAATGTTTGCAATTTTGAAAATCTATGTAATATTTTATAAAGCAGATTATAATATAATTCGCCAGATCTAGTAGTATAAGATGATTTTTTATGAAATTTGAAGTCAAAATATATGAAGAAACATAATTCTTGGCATGTACAGGGCGATTTTTTTAAAAAGTGACATTGTTCAAAGCCATCTGTATCTCAGTATAAGAACTACAACGACACCAAACTTGATATAGAAACTAATGATGGCAAAAAAAAAAATTTAAAAATTGCCGATAGAGATATTCATGGCACTGTTGTAGTTAGCCAACCGAGAATCAGCATAAAACACGAGTATAAAAGCATAATCTAAACTTTTGCTTTTATGTGCGACAACCACATCAGTAATTTGGACAACAAAAACATGCTGGCAGTTCCGAAAAATTGTATTCTCAGCTGAAGTGAATATATGCCTTTATAATACCAAAACGTCAATTATTGATAAGGCTTGTGTGCTATGTTAATCATCCATAACTCCTAATGAGCTCAGAACCCTACAGAAGCTACATAAAGGGGCTTCATCGCTTGATGCTTTGAAAGAAATGATTCAGAAGTCCGAAGAAAGAAAACAATTCTCCTACGATGTGGACGTAAATCTGTGTCAGAGGAGGTGATAACACATGTTATAACTTTAACTTCGGAAGCATTGATGGTATATATATCACACACAGCAGGGACAGCTCTAGCAGTTTTGCCGCCCCGGTCAAAAAGGGAAATTAATTTCGCCCTTCTCTCCAATGCCACCCTCTCTCTCTCTCTCTCTCTCTCTCTCTCTCTCTCTCTCTATATATATATATATATATATATATATATAGTATTTTAGGTCTTAAAAAATTGAGAATAATTCGAAATTAAGGACGTAATTACTTGTTATTATTTCAAACGAATGAAATGAAAGAGAAGGAATCGTCTATTTAAGCAGTCCAATTTCTTCGAAAAATAGTCTACTAATGGTGGGGATCACAAGTGTTGGTTTTAATTTATAACTACACTCAAGACTAAAATAAAGCATCTCCTGTGGCTTTGTATTCACCCAAACCTCTTATTCCCCTTTTGGATAGCTGACACCGGTCGTCGTAAGGGTGAAAGGGATTTCAGTTGTGACCTCACTCCGGGATGGGAAGAAAGTTACTAGTTAAATAAGTGTAAACATATTAAGTTTTATGCTTTAAGGTATCCGACTACGCTCGGAACCGTGATTTTGCAAAAGCGTATAAATGGGAAATATTTATAATATTTAGTGTCAATTAGATTAGAAAATGTATATAAAATTGTTTTAAGAACAGTATTACAAGAAAAAAATCTTTAAGTACAATATTTTGACAAAAAATGAACATAGAATGACCAATTTTCAAAATATTCTCCTTTTGCGAAAAATGCTTCTATTATAATAATATTTTGCCTGTACATAGCACAGACCTCTGTACAGAGGCTCAACTAGAACTTTTGAAATATATAACTTAGAAGTGGGTTTATCCATGTTTTACGACAACACAGGGGATAAATTTTAAGAAAAAAACGCCGATAATCATTTCAATGGGTTGTAACTCTGAATATAATGTGAATTTTTCAAAATTCATAGTTGAGCCTCTGTACAGAGGTCTGAGCTATATACATGCAAAATATTATTATAATAGAAGCATTTTTCACAAAAAGAGAACATTTTGGAAAAAGGTTATTCTAAGTTATAGTTTTTTGCCTAAATAATGTATTTAAATAATTTTTTTAATCAAAATGTCCTTAAATGTATTTTATACATGTATTCTAATCTAAATGACTCTAAATATCATGAAAATGATCTATTTATGCGCTTTTTTAAAATCTGGGTTCCGAACGTAGTCAGATACCTTAACAAATACTCCCGCCTCAAACCCTTCAAATTTCAACATAAAAGAAAACTGTGATTAAATTACGAAGTACAAAATAAAAAAATAAGATACGTTAAATGAAATACCAAATTCACACTCTATAAAATTTTAGAAAACATATCAAATTTTTGAAACAAAAAAAAAATGTGTTTTTCAAATTTGGTCCAAATGCTGTCCTTAAAATTTACCGTCCCGGACAGGGGTCCAGTTTGTCCGGCTGTAGAGCCACCCCTGCACACAGTGTGTAATGCTTCTTGTGATATGTTGCTTATGATCATAGAAAGTGTTGAACAGATAATGCTGGATGGAGTTTGAGAATTGTGGTGACTCAGAGGAATGGATCGATGTCTGCTTCTTCCTCGATCCTTCCCACACGTGGGAAGGATCGAGGAAAAAGCAGACATGATCTTAGAATAACTCATTTTATTTAACATTTAGCACTTTTTGAAGTATACTTTTATAACTTAACTTAGTGAGCAATAACATTTTTTAACCCGAAACTACTTATCTTGATTAAAGCTCCTTGAATAATTATTCTTGAAGTCTTATAGTATGGTCAGGTCTAAGAGCTTGATAATTTAATCACTTTCTGACGAAATCTCCGTCAAATATTAATCTGAAGAAGCGCTGCCACCATTCGCTATCTACTAACTTTTCGATTTCTCATTAACGATCAACGCTTAACCATTATATCGCATACTCAACGACTGGTAATTAAATAGTAGTTACATTTGCATAAATCAAGTCATCTTTACGGAAAGTGATTTTTAAACTAAAATCACAGTTAAAGCAGCGATTCTGAAACTGTGGGGTGCACCCCATTTGATAACTCTATGGGGGGCGAGTATATTGAAAAGTCAAAATCAAAAGATTATTTAAAAAATTACTAATTTACTGAAAGTAAACAAAATACACATACATTCTGCCTAATGAAAAATAAAATACTCATTTACAATGATACAATAAACTTTTAAATGTATCAATACTCATCCCCATTCCTTGTCTCTCCAATTCCAGTGTTCCCGGCACCACAGAGAACGCCTTCTCCGATGGGCAGGCGTTAAAGGTACACACCGTACAGGGCGTCGTGCAAACAGACCACCACCGTGCAGTCTTCTGGCCTCGGTAAAACGTGATATATCGGTCGCCCAGTCGCCTATGTCGTGTGTCTGGCGATTTCTCCCGCTGTCTGCCGCCTGTTTCTTCTGGCCTGTAAGACAATGTACTGGTCATTTGCAGGTGTGGTTCCTCGTGGACGACCACTACGGAACCCCCGGATAGCTGTTCCTGTAGTTTGAAATTGTCTCCAAAGTCGTGAAACGATGCTGTGAGCAATTCCGAACTCTGCAGCCACACTTGTCACACTGCGGCCTTCCTCCAACTTCCCAATGATTCGACCTCAGGTAAAAGCATCCAGATGTCGTCTAACAGATTGATTATTCGCCATTTCTCGCTGAGGCAGCAACTTGGTGTGATTTTAACTGCTATACGGCGTGCAATCTCTTTGCCAGAAATACTGATCTTACACCGACAACATGCTTTATACTACTCAAACACTCCCCCATTACGTCTACCTGTATATCTGCGCATGTGCTACCGTACATCCCCTTACTTAATCTCCTGATTGGTCTTTCTGTCCGCTCTGCCTCTTCGTTCAGCTGATATGCTAATTTTTCGACTTCGTCCTCAATTTTTGCACACCCGTGTAGTATAATTGATTTCAATGGACTCTAATTGTATAGAGGGGGGCGGGATGATTAGTAGGATTGAATATTGGGTCTCAAATATTGAAAGTTTGAGAAGCACTGAGTTAAAGAACATTTTCCTCAAAAGAATTAGTAGAAGACACAAAAAGAACCTGTTACAGAAGAGCGTTCTTATTGAATGTGGTCGATTTCCTTGCCAGAGAGGAAAATGTAGTGAATAAACCATAACATTTCACTATTATTTTGTATGTCTTATTATTAATTTTTATTTGTTTAACTATTTGCACTGTAGAGTGCCATAAATACCCCTATCGGTGAATTTTGGATACCTTAAACTAAACGCAGTGGCGTAACAGCCCATGAGGGCTAAGACCTATTGACCCGATCTCAGTACACATCACCATTAGATGCTGAGGTGCATGACCAGATATTTCGATCAGATGGTCGGTCAGAAGCGGAAGCTCCAGTGTTTTGTCCGCAAGCAAGCATGGTACTCATTTATCTACCCACTGAAGGGATGAAAAACTAAGTCGACCTTGCCCAGCCCGAGGATAGAGCCCCGGATCTGTGGTGCGGAAGCGCATTTTGGATACCCCCACCTACTTTTTTTACCTACGAAATCTTACTTTCCATATCATTGTTTGTCTCCATAGCAAGTTTGATGCTGTTTCGGTTGTTAAATCGAGCTACAGGTTGCTCTGACTAGTGTCAGTGAAAACAAATCTTTCTGTATGTGGCAAACTTTTTTTAAAAAAAAAAGCCGCATAGGTTGATTAACACTGCTCAAAACAAATAAAGGATATTGTGGATGTAGGTGAATCTTGCGGCTGGGAAAATATTAAGATGAATGCTACATGATCGACAGTCGTGATAGGCTATATAAGGGGAAGGGAGCACAATTTGTGCCTATGAGAAAAAAGAGAACAAAAAAGGTGTTTCCTTGAAAGAAAATCATTTTTATAGTAGAGAGAGACCCCTGGACTGCCAGCAACGTTAAATTCCTTTGAGATATGGAGTCAGTCAATCTATTAAGGAGGAGCTAGGTATTCGATCCTACTCCTCCAAAAGTGCCTTTTACAGTTTTGAGAGTTTCTGTGGGTGGTAAGGTGGTCAGCAACTCATCCGCCTAAAATATCCAAAACATGCTCTATTGGGTTCATGACCGGTGAACATACTGACAATTTCATTCGTGGGATTTATCCCTAAAATGAAATCATCCACCAAATTAGCATGATATGCCTTGCAATTGTCATCCATTAACCTGAAGTCATCTACAATTGTTACAGCGTAAGGGACTTCAATAGGTGTGAGGATCTCATCCCCGTATCAGCGACCAGTTAGAGCTCCATTTCGAATGGTGTGGAGATGGTGCGTCGATTAATGCCAATACCAACATAGACCATCATCCCCCATTGCCAAAACTGTTATTTACATGCACAAACGCAGGATTGTTTCTTGCGACACATTCCCTCCAGATGAACATACGTCTATTACCAGAAAGAACAGAAAATGGGACTCGTGGCAGAAAAAAGTATATTGCACCATTCATTCCTCCTGCAGTTCACATTCACTAATGCCCAATTCCTGCGAGCGTGACGGTTCTTTGGTGTTAACTTAACACATAATATTGCTCGGTGAGCATAGGGACTAATTGTGCTTAGCCGGTTTTGACGATTCTATGTCGAAACTGTGAGGACAGTAGAAGAAGGTGTTGTGATGAGTGGTATTCATATTTTGGTATCGCTGAAACGTTAGCGTTAAATATCGATCTTCATTGAACTTTGCTGCAAGTCTACGCCCTTACCCTAGTCTTTGATCTGCATTTACAGTCTTAAAAATATGTTTCCAGATCCTGGGTGAGTGGATATTAACGTCGCACTGTTCAGCCACACTAGGGCTTTTGGAGACGGACCTCGTAATTTTGAACCATGGTCAAGTGACGAGGCCGATGCCTGAGCTGTCACTCTCCTCTCTAAACTACCACACCACACCAATGCGAGATCGTTTGAACTCTCTACAGATTTAACTTCTATCGCTTCCCTTCACGGCGTGTCTTTAGTGGTGCTGGGCTCGAACTCGTGACAAGACAGCCACGATCCGGTACCTTGAACACTAGACCTCTTCCAGATCCTGGAAATCACACTTTGTGAGACTCCAGTGGCTTCTTCAATTTCTGCCTGTGTTTGCCCCTCTTCTCCTCTAACCGACTAACAACTCTCGAAGCTTCTAATTTGATTAAAGGACATAGTTGAAACATCGCAGTTACTGAATGTCGGTCATTCTTTTCTGCTTTTGTCTTTCATTAAGTTGAAAGCCAAATTTAATTTTTTGCCACTAAAGCTTCATTTTTGACGTCAAACTAAAAGTTTGCATACTCTGAAGTTTGATAATAAGAAAAATTAGCATTTGTGATATCTTCTTCCATATTCTTCACACGCACACGTTTATTCGGTTTTGCAAGATTTACAATATAATTTAATTGTTTTGAACAGTGTATATCTAACTATTTAAATAAATCAAAAATACATTTACTAGTTTCCCAATCATATATAACTTAAATTTATAAAAATAATTTTTATAATGAAAATGCTTATATAGGAGCGTAATACTGTACTACCACTGACAGACAATGAAATAGTTAACAGGTATCTTGTTTACATACAAGCCATAATAAATACAATTTTGTAAATCTTGAATAATATATTTAATATTATTGTAACCGACTTTATATATAACATAATTCGCTTAATAATTCAATTTCATAATGTCTTTCAAATAAAGTTCACACATATTTCAAAACTCTCTAAAGATAATCAATATTCAACAGTCGATTTTGTAATAAACTGATTTGAATTTCTTTTGTTTAATAGTGCTTTTATAAATAGATACTAATTAACTTAACATCCATACCTTTACACATTGTATCTTCTTTTTTACTTTTCAAAATCATCCTAACTGTATGTTAGGAATACGTTCATGAATAAGTTCACTATATATTAAACATTTACATCCCTACATACATTAACCCTTTATCACCAACGGTATAGGTACAACTCACTTTTAAATTACATAGGATTACCATTTTTACGAATACTCTGACGATACTTAGAAGGAATATTCTTTTAAATCCCCTCTTCCAAGATATATAACAGCACGGGTTGTATGATGAGTATTATAGCTGAGAAGGTGAATGGTTTTATAGCACAAGTTGCGTTTTTAGTTGACATTTATATCAGAGTGAGAAGATTGTCATTTTTATTCCGAAAAGTAGTTTATGTCAAAAGATCTTATTTTTTTGGCATGTTATTGAAGACCTTAAGAAACGATTTGACTATTTATTTTAAGTGAACAGTATGAACAATTAATTTTGCAGTTGAATATCTTTAATTAATTAGCTCTAACGGATGAAATTTCCCGAAGTTGAGTATTTTGTTTATGCATATTCCTTAATTTTCAATGTAGTGATTCAAAAAAGTATTGCATGAAAAATACTGCAGTAAATTATAGTGCGGTAGATAAAGAGTTAAGAAATAAATCCATTATTTTGCTAAAACATAAACACACATATTTTTATTATATTTGAAAGCTTTGTTAACAGCAATAATTTAAATGAAAAAGGCTCAAATATTTGATAAAAAATAATGTAAAAATAAGTATGTAAAGCCCTAAAAATTCCATAATTACCGAAATTTTTTTGTTACATTTTTCTTGTAGCCCATATCATTGAGAAGCGGGCCACCAAATTTAGATCTGTTAGCAAATTAGTTTTCAAGATATTTGAAGTTTTATGAGCTCTATTTTTGGTCTGGGTTTCATTTAAAAAAATTCGACTCTTAAATTTTAATTTAAAATACTTTCGAGCACAGTCAGCTCTTTTAGTGTGAACTGGTTAATAATTCTAATTTTCATTACTAAAATCATTTCTGCTTGATTATGTTTTGAGTTTTTTGAGCTCTCATAATTAATAAATTCAGATTAATTTCATGACCAATATTTGCATTAAAGATAGTTTATAACGTAAAAGCTTTATCATTAATTTTTCCCGTAGGGTAAAGGCTATGGTCAAAGCATTCTTAGGTTGCTGTGAGAAGCAATATTTCGAAGAGATGGAATACTACTGAAAATGATGTATCTAACAATCAGTCGTCAGGTGATACTGCAATTAGACATCCAAATACAAGTATTCTGAATTCAAATATTCCAGATATAACTGAATGTATTTCCTTCATGTACCAAACTACATTATACTAAACATATTGTAGTACAATATTTTAGTATTTTAAACTCGTTCGACCGGAGCTAAAATTTCCTAAACTGAAAAAATTCCAATTTAAAACTGAAAAAATTAAATTTAATGAATACACCTGTGTATTATTAACTTAAGTTAGTACAATTATTATTGTGTACATAATTTTTTGGATTTCAAAACTTTTGTGAAAATATTAGGTTAAGATTAAGCTGAATAAACTGTCGTCTTAACAACTGCTATCTGTATTATGCAAAAATATTTTTTGAATTAAAAATATTATTTTCAGTCATATTTAATTAAAATAAAGTTTTAATGTAGAACACACATTGAAAAATAACATGTTAAGAAATTACAGCTTTACGGGCATTATAAGTTGTTTTTTTTTTGTCTTTACAAACTTTAAATGCGTTTTTCTCTGACTTTCAATTTTGAATGTATAAGTGTATTCTAATCAATTTTTTCTGTTCAAGATAAAGCCTTGAAATATTTGTACATACTCCCAAACATATTATCTATAACAGTTAGTATGGATTTGGGGTTGAGATATATCTAGTTATTTTTTTAAAAAAGTTAAATTGGTTAGTTTACAAATTTTTGTGTTTTTTTCAGGTTTTTTATATAAAAATAATTGTTAAAAATCAACAAGGGAATATATTTTCAAACCCATACTAACTTTTGTTTGAAATAATCTAAGAAAAATAACTCAAATTACTAAGGAATTTAAAAAAAAAAATTTAGTATTTTATAAAAGTTTGAAAAAACTTCAAAAATTCCTAATTTTTTAAAATTGTAAAATAATGCTTGGTCTAACTGACTTTTTACTTACAGAATCAGCTAAATAATATAATATAAATATAAAACATAAATTGTTTTTACAGTAACTGTCTCCCAAAAGTTTTTTGATAAAGTGTACTGTGTGTGTAGTCTTAATAAGATTTTTTTCACACAGAAAAAATACGTATTCAACTTAGTAACTCTTAATGCTAATTTTTTTTCACTTAATAATCTTTTTGGATTTATTATTACGTTTATAAACTAAGAATATTTACCAATATCTGTAATAAAATGTTCAAATTAACACTAATGAAAATAAACACTGCCTAAAATTGATGAATAACAGTTACTACACATTTTTTTTGTTAAGACCAAACATGAAATAAGATTGATATGACTGTATTTGAAAAAAATTCAAACCTTTCAAAATTGTTCACTAATTTATCAATTTAAATAATAATTTATGTTTGGCTCAACTTTTTCTCTTGTATATTGTTTAAATTTTTGACTATAACATTAATGTTATTATAAAATATTCATTAATTTATTATTTTATTCCGAAAAATTCGTAGTATGACTATAGTATATTACTTTAAGCCCATGCAGATAAATCACACTAAAACTGTTAAAAGGAGAGTAATTTTTTTTTATGTTCATATATTTAGCAGCAAACTTATACAAATATAAATTGTATTATTAAAATAATAAAGCAATATTACTCCATAAATGGAAATTCAATTGTGCAGAATTTCTCAAACTGTAGGATATGCCTCCCTAGGGGGTTAGGTACTTTACGTGGTGGAGGGGGGGCTAGCATACGGAATAGTCGAAAATAAAAAAAAATTAAAATAAGTATTAATTTACTGAAAGAAAGCAAAACAAATACATTTTGACAATCTAAAAGTTAAATACATATTTACACTGATATACTACACTGCTGGATAATTGCTAAGGACGGATAACACTATCATCCATAGCAACCACGAAATGAAAGGAAGCAAAATGTCGAAAATAGAATAAGTGCGGGATATTAGTAAGAAGAAGTATGAGTATGCAAATTTTTTTTCCACGTCTGTTCACCACGTGATAGCGTTCATAAGAGCTTTAAAGGTTTTGACGCGTGTGGACAGTTGTTGTTTCAAGTCAAAGTTTTACAGGAAAGATTTAATAGACGAACTTAAAATTTTTGGCATGTCTTCCCGACATCACATAGATG
Source organism: Trichonephila clavipes (assembly GCA_019973935.1). Taxonomy (NCBI): domain Eukaryota; kingdom Metazoa; phylum Arthropoda; class Arachnida; order Araneae; family Nephilidae; genus Trichonephila; species Trichonephila clavipes. The sequence continues at coordinate 935,807 of BMAU01020564.1, forward strand.
ATTTTATGCGTGGCCGAATTATTGGAAAGATCGAAGAAGGGCGGAAAATAACAGCTGTTGCCAGGGAGTTCGAGTGGCCGCGGTAGCCGAGTGGTATAGGTATCGGATCGTGGCTTGCCTGGTCACGAGTTCGATCCCAGTACCACTAAAGACCCGCCGTGTAGGGCAGCGATGCACGTTAAATCTGTCGAGAGCTGAAACGTCCTCCCGTTGGTGTGGTGTGGTAGTTAGGAGAGGGGGGTGCCAGCTCAGGTGTCGTCCACGTCACTTGACCATGGTTCAAAATTACGTGGTCCGTCGCCAAAAGCCCTCGTGTAGCTGAACAGTGCGACGTTAATATTAAATCAATCAATCAAGCCAGGGAGTTCGACATCGCTCACAGCGTTGTTTCACGGCTGTGTAAATCATTTAAAACTACTGGAATGTGTAGTAGACGGCACGGGGGAGGTCGTGTTAGAAGCACGAGAGACGCCTGCAGAAGACAGATATATCGTCCTATATATCAGCAAAAAGGAACAGGCGCACCACAGCTCAGCAGGTGGCAAATCAGTTTCTTGCTGCCTCAGGAAAGCAGATCTCCCGAAAAACTATTGCCAGTCGTTTGAGGGGAGGAGGACTATACGCACGCAGACCTGTTGTGTGTGTCCCATTGACCAGACAGCACCGTACTGCCCGTTTGCAATGGTGTCGTGAGCATCACAAGTGGACTGAACAGGACTGGGCATGCGTACTATTCTCAGATGAGAGTAGGTTCAGTCTGTCATCGGATTGTAGACGCCAACTGATCTGGCGCGAGAGTGGTACTGCTTATCGCCCAGAAAATATCCAGGAAAAGGACCGATATCCGGCATGCAGTATCATGGTGTGGGCCGGCATCATTATCAATGGCCGCACGTGCCTACATGGGGTTGCGAATGGGACTATGACGGGCCAACGATACATTGATGAAATTCTACTTCCTCATGTTCGTCTTTTCCGTGGTGCTGTCAGTGATAAATTTGTTTTATGGACGACAACGTAGCATGTCATCGAACACTCGCCGTTCAGGATTGTCTAGACAGTGAGGGTATTCAACGTCTCGTATGGCCAGTGCGTTCTCCAGATCTAAACCCCATTGAAAATGTGTGGGATGCTTTGGGGAGGCAAGTTGCTGGTCGAAACTATCCTCCGACAAGCAAGAACACCCTCATCCGTGCACTCACAGAGGAATGGGATAAATTGCCTCAACAGCTGCTGGATAATGTTGTGCAAAGTATGGTACGACGTGTGGAATGTTGCATCACACTCCACGGTGGACATATCCCATACTGATACCTTTCTTTAAGGTGCCTGCTGACTTTTATAGATGCATTGTTCCATTTCTCCGTACGCAGATCAAATGAGCTTTTTTTTTCTTTCAGATGTTTCACAGCTTTTGCACTTTCCAGAACAATAAATATTCTTTATTCTAATGTCTGAACAGTGTGGCAACTATATTTTATCCTACTAGGCCTCATGTCTCGCTTAATGTTATGCTACATAGCAATTTGTGATCCGTCCTTAGCGATTGTCCAGCAGTGTATATTTATAAATGTTTAAGTACCGCACAATGATTTTGATGATTAATTTTATCAATACAAAATTTTAAAAAACGTTTAATAATTACTAGTGCCTCCCATGGGCTTTTTATCTACAATTAAAATCGTATTGTAGTTTTAGCGTCAAAGGACATTTTTACTGCATTCAATACATTGTTATTGTGAGGGAGGGTGATGGCGTGAGGAAAATAATGATTGAAAATTGGAAGGCAAATATAAAAAGTTTGAGAAACACTACATTAGTGAATTGCTTGCGAATATATGATGAAAAATATGATTTGATGGACTTCGAATGTGGGATGATAGTAGCAGCTTAGATAAATGAAACACGTATTAGGAAATTTAGACTAGTAATTGTAGTAAAAGTGCATCAAGACTGAATTACCACAGAAAAGGCTGAATTTGAATGGGCATATACATAATAGTTCTCACCGAGTGGTAAATAATTAGGAGGAAAGAATAATCTTTCTAATTGTAAAAGGAAACATAATGGTAATAGTGCAACAGTTTTTAATCAAGTATTGTCTCAAAGCCTCTCAAAGTCATAGTAATATGCATTATATGAGTTATGGAAGACCAAAATCAGAGTGAAATCATTACTGTCTGCAACAGACAAGATAAAATGAGTTCAATTCGTTTGGCACATAAAGATTAGACAGTGGACAACTGGAAAGGAGTAAGATAATCCAATGAATCTCATTTTAAGTTACATCGTACAAATTTGTGAGTTAAGAGTTCAATGGAAACAGACCAATGAAATAGACGCTAAATGCCTTGCTTGAACACTTCAAAATACCAAATGTAATATGATGCTACTCGGAAATTTTTTCGGCCATTCTTTGAGATGTTGGTATTGTATAAGTTTAATCCAAGAACATGACGGAGATTACACTTTGAAGTTCTGGCCAGATCTCTACACACTTTGACGTTCTCTAGTTCTAAATTTTTACAAAATAAACTTGAGGCAGCTATCTGACAACTATATACAAATCCCTGCTATTAGAAAGTGCATTGAAAGTCAAAATACAAACTCAGCGAGATATTGATGGAGTGGACATAATAAGGAGGTCACTCGCACTAACACATATATACACACACGCATAATTCTTGCTCTTCAGCGAATATACTACAAAAGTTTTGTGTCTATGAAACTCAAATCTGAATGACATAACCTTCATCGGTGCTTATACGATATGCCGTCGACGTCACATGAAAATGCATCTTTAGATATCCTGATATCCAGCTAATTTGAGAAAACCATTTCCGATCATGTTCGAATACAATAACAATAACGATGATAGCATTTGGTGACGTCCTTCGATTTGGCAAAATTAGTCGAGAGAATAATACTTAAGTATCTAATTATGATACACATCAGCTTAGCTGCTACCAAATTAACTATCGAACTTTCTAGCGAAATACGAAGCTATCAAATTAGATATCGTGTCTGGTTCTATAAAGAAGGTTTGTTTTATTGGTATACTTTTTTATATAATGTATTCTTAATTAGTTGAAGTAAAATTTAAAGGTCTATACTCATAATTACGATGATGCTGTAACATTTTCCCACCTCGAAGCTGCAAGGGCCCTATAAAGATAGCATTATCCCGTTCATATCTACATGTGCATCCCTACAATATTGAGGGGTCCTTTAATATGACATCATGTCAACAAATGTTGACCGTGAGGAAACCAATGGCTGGATTTCACCTGGGAGCAGAACCCAACTGGAATTTGAGGTGTAAGAAAGACCTCCATTAACCCAAGAGAGTGGTGATACATTCCGTTTGAAACACTCTAAAAGGAGCATTATGTTTACCTCCTCCTTTTCTAATAACAATTTATATAGAATCAAAATATTCCTTAGTTTGAATAACTTGTATCGAAATGTACATAGCGTAATTAATAGCTGTATAAACGTAATAAATCAATAATTTACTTTCTTAAGATTCCCGCTAATCATCAATTTTCCCAAATCGTTACAATGCAAAAAATAGCGAAAAGTAACAAACAACATTTATTTATTTCTTATTCTAGATGTAAATACTGATTTTGTGTTTGATTCGAGATAAAAGTTTGTGTATTGACATAAACAAGATTGCGTGTGATTCCGTACAAAAAGATAAGAAATGATAAATTCAATCACAGTGTATTAGGAACGATCCATCTCCTTAACGACGTCGGAAATCACAATGGGGGAACAATTTATCTTTTCATAGATTCACTGCCACATTTCCTTAACATTCGTCTCTCACGATATAATCACAAGCTCACAACAAATCTTCTTCATCAAGGGTACAAAAACATCCACCAAAAAATATGTAAGAGAAGAAAGTGATGCCAAAACAAAAGCTAAAAGTGGGAATAAAAAGATTTTCATCGTCGCTTTTTTTTCCCTTCCCGGAGACGGCCTTCGAGCTTTTAGAAAGACCTCAAGCGATTTTTTTAATGGGATTTTGTCTACAAAGACCTTCTTTTGTGCTTCCCCGGCGCGGTGAGACCACTTCAGAAAGCAGGAACTTAAACAAGGGGTGAGAAATTGAATCCAAGCCGCGCAGAGAGGCCATGCCACTTCTTTATTATTTTCGCATTTCTTTTTAAAAGCCTCAGGGAAAGTAACCGATATTTTTTTTTCTCTTTCTTCTTTCTATCCTGGTTATTTTGCGTTGTGGCTGTCAACTGAAGTGTACCTTGGGGATCTTTATATCTCAGAGGAGTAATGTTTGCTACATAGAGAGAGAGAGAGGAGACTAAAAAGTTGAGTGGATACTGGGAAGAGCTGGAATGTGTGAGCAAATATGGTATTTAACAAAGGAATTACGAGCGAGCGAGAGAGAAAAGATACATGGTCGCTTTGAGATTTTTTTTCGCTTTTTTCTAGCATTTAGGAAGAGAAAAAAATCTTCTTTTTTTTACGTGTCTTTATTTTGTATTTTACAGTAGAGTTAAGAGCTGCTGGGTTTTGAAAATTAGACCGTGTTAAGGCAAAAGAAAATAACGGAAAAACAAACATATTTCATAAAGGAAGAACTTGTACTGCATTTTTAAGCTCATATTGCGTTCCATTTTTATAAAATTACAATGACTAATTTATTTTTTAAGTTGTTGAGTTCAATTAACTGTTAAATTATAAATGACGAGCTATAATTACATTTCAGCTCAAGTCCTTAGCAATCATTGTTATATTTTCCCTTCTATTGTCTGCAACTGCTAATGTAATTTTTATACCGAATTATTCCATTTAGTTTAGTTTATTATAATTCATAGTATCGAATAAGTAAAATCAAGTAAAAAAGAAACATATATAAACAAAAGAAAAAAATCTTAAACAATGTCCCTAATCAATGGTTCAATATAAGTGGGGAATTACGCAAACTTAAGCTCAACACCCCACATATTGACAATTTCTACAGGGATCAGTTTGTGGTGCCCCTTCCGATAGGGACAGACACCCTTTCTCCATTATTAACGCGACCTATGTCTGAAGTAAGGAAGGAAGAACCACTAAAATCTGCCGTACTAAAATCAGTTTATTATAATCTTAGTCAATATACAATACCAGAACAATACTAGTCTAAGAGGATATTGATCACGAGTGAGTAGACGCAACACTTATTACTGATAGTTAACACACTTAACAACTGAATCTATATTTATATATTAATTATTAATCTAATAGTATCCGCAATATCCTTATAGTTTAGATGAATTAGCTTACCGCAGTTTCCTGAGTAAACAGCTGTGGTCCTTAAAACGTCAAGTCAGACTTTAATCTGGCTGGCTCTGGCTTAGGTAATGCTCCGTTGGTTTCGGATCCAATTTTGGCTTATCTACAACGGCACGGTTAGGCTAACTCCGAGAATGAAGACTCCTATTCTAGACTTTATCTCACTACACTTAGTTTACTTCTAGCATTACTTCTCCACTTAGTGACCTTCACGAATACCAACATTCCAATATACAAATTCCTAATTTGCATATCTCTTCTTGAGTTGGTTGGAAAAAATTCCCATTCTGGCTCCAAAGAATCCCAAGAGGACAATTAGTGGAAATCGCGATAAAGCCCTGTAACAAGTTCTAATGTCGCCTTATTGGCAAACAGCCTTTGGGTTCATGTGAACAAAACTTTATCTTTATTTATTTTAATATAGACTTTCAACTCACTAAGATATTTATAATAAGCCATCTAATAATAAGAATATATTACAGGGTGTGGTCAATTCATTACATTTTCTATGCACAAATTTATTTTAGTACTTACAACTACGTTTCTGAAACTGTGGGCTGCTTTCCCCCAGGGGGTCGTCATAACCCTACATAGTAGCCGCGAGCATATCGAGAAGTCAAAAGTAAAATATTTCAAATAATTATCAATTTACTCAAAAGAAGCAAAACAAAATACATTCTAACATATTCTCACTGATGTAAGGTACTTAAAAATGTATCAGTACGGCAAAAAGTATTTGGTAGTTAATTTATCAATACTAAATTAAAAACAAGTTTAGAAATTAAAAGTAAATTCCATGGGCTTGTCAGATACAAAATCATATACAATATATAATACTTATCTTGATAATTTGTGCAGTTTATAATTAAAGTCACATTGAAGCTTTAGAGTCAAAGTATTTTATTTTGCATTCAATCCATAGTTGTTATATGAGGAGGGCGCGATGAAAATTAAGCCGTAAATATTGAAAATTTGAGAAGCACTGATTTACAAAGGATTTAAACCTTATTTCCGCAATACCTCATCTGAGCTTATATTTGTGTCTAGATTCCAAAAGTAGAAAAAAAAACTGCAATTGAAATTAACTTTCTGGAGTGAAGATTAGAGGTTACAACTATTCCTTTCTTTTCCATTTTGAGGACCTCAAAAATTTAGTTAGCTATTTTTCATAGATTTTATTTTAAGGATACGCTGATGAAATATATATATAAATTATTAAATTTTAAGACGGAACAATAAGAAGATTTATATTTGGTTATGTTTCATAAGAATATTAAAGTTAAAGGAGCTACATTTAAATTAGTAATATTTACGCAAAGCAGCAAAACAATAAGAAATTTTTAGTTATTAGAACTTTAATATAAGAAATAAATTTAATAAATGTATCAATATATTATTATACACATTCACAAATAATTTATAAAATCAAATTTTAAAATTAAAGAGAGTTTGATTCCGAATCATCCATTCATGTTAATTTTTATTTATTCATTTGATTTTTTTATTCGCAAAAATAAGAAAACGACTCACTTACTCATCAGGAGATTTCCCAAACTATTAGACCTAAATACATGAAATCTGGTAAGCATGTTTGTAACGGAGAATTTTCGGGCCCCCTACAAAATCAGATTTTGAGCCGTAGCCGGATCTTACGCAATCGGCATCGCTCAGGCTTTGGGGCCCTTAGAGTCCTGCTCCCCCCGCGGTGCACGTGTGGCGGGGGTGTACGTTACGCCACTGGCCTTCTGCTGAAATCGAATCAACTCACAAGGGGTAGACCTACTATTAGACCTACAGACTCATGTTTCTTATTTTGAGAAGAACTCCATTAAGAACAGTTATTGTGTGGAAATTGACACTCAATAGAGGTTAAGGGTGTGTAAAAAATAAATAAACCAGTTTAATAAATCCAAGTCCTGTCTATCCTAAATCATGTGGCGTGTGCTACAAGAATACTTTTCAATACATTTTAAAACTTAATATTAAGATAACGTTTCTAAAACTCCGGGGCACGGCCTTCCCCAAGCAGGCGTGATAACCCTACGCGAGCACATCGAAAAGTAAAAAAAAAAAAAAAAAGATTATTTTTAAAAAATTATTAAAATTTTCTGAATGGAAGCAAAAAAACATACATTCCGACATGTTTACATTTGCATATTTATTGCAATCTGTCCCAATGTAAACATTAGAAAGGAAATGTAACATAACACTTATTCTATTATTTTATAGTAAATTACTTAAAAGTAACATACACAAAATTTACAACTTCGCCGAATAAACCTAACAGAAGCTTAATAATAAAGCGGAATAAATTAAGCTGTTAACTTAATTGAATAAATTATAATTTAAACAAAATATAAAACTTAGTGGTTTATAATTACGATTATATTGCAGTTTTAGTATCTAAGTATATTATTATTAAATTCAAAACGTTGTTATTGTACTGGGGTGAAGGGGGGAGTGATGAAAATTATGCTTGAAAATTGGGTCGCCACTATTGACTATTTAAGAATCACTGTGCTAAGACTGAGATATCAATAACTTTTCAAAAGTAACATGTATAGGCATACAATATTATGAAATATCCCTCGAAACGGGTTGATAACGGCTAGTAGCGTTAATGAATGCATACTTATGATAATATTGAGGGGGATAAATAAAAATCACATAATTCCACTCTTATAATTGATTATTATTAACTATTGATAACTTGATGCATTATTAAAAACACTTGTTAGTACTTTTATAAAGATACTTTGCTTACAATTGGTCTTAACTGATTTGTTTTAAATTAAACTATTATAAAGCACTTGATAGTATTTTGGTAGATATTATATGATTTTTTTTATAACGAGACATTAAATTTTTCCCCACTCTCTTATTGCCTTACAACGAAACTCGATCTTCTTTTCAAAAAAAAAAAAAAAAAAAAAAAATGATCCACCCCAAATCTCTCCAGCTCATACCTAAAATTGCGGATTTAGGAGCAAAATAAGCGGGAAACTCTCTCCCAGAAAATATAATGGATTCACACACGTTATGTCTATGAAACTTCGCTGTTTCTTTTTCACTGCCACTTTTTTAGAAATTCAAGCGTAGAGGTCTCTTGGCGAGTGCCATTTTCTTGCAATATTCCATTGGATATAGACTAGAAACATGGTTTTTCTTCCCCTTACCCCCGTTCTGAATAAATGGAAGAATTTTTTCGCCTCATCGATGACACATTTCAGTGACGTGGCATCAACGCCTTGGGGGAGTGTGCACTGTCCCCCAAGAAGACTTTTATAGATCAGACTCTGTTTGTCGGCATAATGACATGAAGGACTTAGGTTCTCAAAAAATGTTCTTTGAGTTCTTTCAGAATTCTTAAGTTTTCACGTGAAGTAATGGGATGGTATATATAAAGAATTTCTTTTTTCACTTTGATTTTTAAAACATTGCAGAATAATTTTTGGTTTAAATTGATTATGGGAAGAAGAAAGGAAATTTATTTTTAAAAATTTTTTTAATGCTTTGAGATATAATATATAATGGAGCAATTTTTTTTTTCAAAAGCAGAATGACATCTTACGGATTTTAAAGACTTTTTTTAGAGGTAGTTAAGCATTTTAACCTCAGAATGAAAAAAAAATGCGAGAAGATTTAATAAAAAAATTATGAATATGCCTTTTTTGTCAAAATTTATTTCATAAATTATTGTTCTTCAAAAAATATTTTTATTATTATTATGAAAAAGTAAATTTTGAGAGTGAAAGAAATTAGGCAAAAACTTAATTATTTAAGCGTAAAATAAAACTATTAGCATTTTATTGAACAACATTTTTAATAAAAATGATATTGGTATTATAACTTGCTAAAAGCTGTTATGAAATGGTTGTATAGTAATATTTTTTACGACAGTTGGTATAAAATAGTTTAAAACTTATATGCACATTTAAATAATTATTATTTATTTTTCTTATTTCTCATTTATTTCTATTTTTTAACATAATTTATTTGTGCACATCATTTTCCCAAATAATATTTTCTCAAGAGAGTATTTACGTTGTCATATACTCTCAGTATTCATCCTATTGAAAATATTGCAAATTAATAAATTTTCACTGTATTATTTATCTTATCAAGAGAGTATTTGCGTTGTCATATACTCTCAGTATTCATCCTATTGAAAATATTGCAAATTAATAATTTTTCACTGCATTATTTATCTTCTCAAGAGAGTATTTACGTTGTCATATACTCTCAGTATTCATACTAATAAAAATATTGCAAATTAATAATTTTTCACCGTATTATTTAGCTTTTAGCGAACAATTGAGGTGCAAAAGTCTTATTATCTACATAAGAAAATATACATATTTTTTCAAATAAAAGTCCATCCTGTCTGTTCATTAGTAGGCTATATGGATAGGTGTGGCATTCTTCAAAATAGATTAAACAAAATTAATGATTTGATGCGTACAAATGTTCAATTCATTGTGACACTATCTATAAAATAACGACATTCGTCATCTTTATCACTAACTCGATATTTATTTCATTCTGTGTGTGTGTGCGTTCATTCCCTTAATCATTTTTATCAATTAAAAGAAGCTTCTACCGTATTTTTTAAAAAATAAAACTTGATCATACATTATATATTGCTATAAATGATGAAGGATTTCCAAGGGATGTATAATTTTTCATGTACAATCATTTAAGTTTATTTGAATGCAGAAATATCGTCTTCCTTTGTAACTTCGTCATAAAGCTCATAATAGTTTTTATTACTAAAAAAATTGATCTATCCAGTTTTACGATGATTTGAATTCTTCTGAAGATGAATTTCATTAAGTACTTTTGCTAAGACAAATCAGTAATCCATTCACAGATGATTTCCTATTTTCAGAAATAAGGGTTAACAAGTAATATAAAAACAATTAAGTCAATTCCTACTTATATCAACAAAGAAATTTTTTATTTAAGCTACTTTTTATTAAATACTTACAATTAATATAAATATGTATATACATATGACAGAATCACAGCATTAAGTAGTAATTCATTTTTATTAATTATCATTAAAGTATCCTATTGCCATCCAAAACAATCGTGTATATAAAATTTCAGTTCACCTGAATGCTTAAAAACGTGAGAAAAGAATCTTTTAAAGTTTTGACCTAAGTCACTAAAAATGATGCTAACGTGACTGTATTTATAATTCATTAAATAATTAGTTTTAATTAATTAATTTTTATTAATTATAATTAAAAATTACTATATTGTCATCCAAAATAATCATGTATATAAAATTTCAGATCAATTGAGCAATTTAAAATGTACTTGACTAACGACTAAAAATCCACCACAAGATAAATAAATATATAGAGAGTGTGAGCTAACAGTAGGAATTAAAAAAGATAGGATTGAAGCTTGCGATTGTTAGCACTTCTCTTGTCTACCTCTTGACTGAGGTTATCACACTAACTTCCATTTGTTGTCGTGGGTTTTTTATCCTGGGATACATATGAAATACGAGTGGAAGAACAGAAACATAGAACACAAACGGTAGAATATAGACATTTATTACACTTGATGATTTCAGCATATAACAAAAGGGGTGCGCTGCTTTCCATTCGCGAGACGGAAATCCATTACAGGTGAAAGTCCGGCTTATTTTCCCAAGAAGATACAACCATGCCTTACTCGGGAATCGAACCCGAATCCACTCGGTTACAAGCCAAGGGTCATATCCACCATACTGGCTGGATGGCCTTACTTTCATTTTCAGACTATTTAAGGAACCAACTTTTCTTTCCGGGAAGCTGGAAGATCTTTCTTCCTGGAGTCTTCCTCAAATCGTCTCAAGTACTTGATATAGCACCTAAATCCATCCACAATTCCTTTCTTGCACTCGGCGGAATAGCTCTTTACTTTTTTAACTCATTTTATATGAGAATTAATTAAAATATATTATTCAATGAAATTCTTGCTCGTTAATTAAATATCGAAGTTTCCAATGAGTCGCAGTCAAGCTCACTTGACATCAAAAACTTGTCCGTATGTTATGTATGCACTTTTTTGATTATGCGATTACGTGTAGTACTAATTTGGCTTTGGAAAACTTTTATGCAATTTACTTTAAGGAAGGATGATATATGGTGAAAATACTGGAAAATCATGTTAGGGTTATTTTAGAGAAAATCTGGCAGTCAAATCGAAGAATCTTTATATTGCTTCTTATCCAAATTCATAGTTAATTTTTATTTTTCTTCTTGTGTGATGATATCAAGATGCATATAAATTCATTCATAAGATATTTGACAGTAGAATACATATCCTTGAACCACTTCATTAATGATGGAAAAAAACTCATAAAGTGAGACATGGTGTATATTTTCTATCAACAATAACGCGTCTGAGTAACCTGATTGATGTAATCAGTGTTGTTTATTTTAAATTTTTAGAATATATGTGAGTATTTAAAAAGCTAAAACACATACAGAGACCTACTGTACGCTTAAATGCATTAATGTTATTTGTGCAAATTTGCCACAATTTTTAGCTTTAGAGTATTTAAGTTTTTTTTTTTTTAATTTATCAGTCATCTATGTTATTTCTCTCTTCTGATTTCATAAAATTTCATCCTCTGCTAAATTTTTAATATGTTTTATTCTTAAATTTTTTTTAAAAAAAATATATTCTTGTTTAATAATAACAAGTGGAAGTTTCACTTTCTGTTCGCATTTCCCGCCTTCAATGAACAGTCCCCCCCTTCACACACACCCAGGGAAAGTATGAAGACATTAACCGAAAGGGATCAGAGGGGAATGAGAGTGGCTTAGAAGGAAGGGAACCACTTAAGATAAGGTGTAAAACCCATGTTTCATCACCGCATAATATTGTATAAAAATAGTTTCTTCAGTCCACTGAGAAAAGTAGTTCTGCTTTGGAGTCCATTGTCAATTGACGCAACTTTAGAATAACTGCTGGTGATCCTATAAGAAAACTGTCATGAATTTTCTAAGATTGACAGATTGTTTACTACTTTTAATGGGATATTATCAAGTATATCCAGCTAAACAAGCACACACACACACACATGTGCTGTAAAACTATCTTACATTTAGTTCTTTCATACATCACACCATTTTAATGTAAAAAAAAACATATAGGATATCTAATATTTTAACCCCTTCCAGGTTCATTTTATTTCTGGATTAGGGATCGAAAAATGTCAATTTTGTTGCTGTTGTGTCCTTCCCAAAGGGAAGGAATTAAAGTTGCCAGAGCCTGAGACGGGTAGGACTTCTATACGATAGATGGCTTCACCACCTTTTTCTACCTCTACAATTTAGGCATGGGCTATAGGGATTGTAAATATTCCCCAGCACCCTGCACCCGTGGTTTCTGCTGCAACCCACCCACAGGATTTCCGGATTACTGTGTTTACGGATAGTATTTGATGGAATTGGGTATCAAAACCAGACCCTCCGGTCTGGAGTCCGATGCTCTAACCACTTGGCTGCCATGGTCATCACGGCCAATTTTTTAATGCATATTTTCAAATATACATATCTTTTTAAACACAATAGCACCATTCGCATACAAAATTTCCTAAAACTTAATGTGAAAAAAAATCTATTTACATATAAATGAGTAATTTACCTCTGAAAATGGCTTGATGTGTGTTAGAAATCCTTAGACTTTGGAGTCAATTCATACTAACTATAAATACAAAGCTTAGAATACTTAGTTTTATTTTCAATGACAAATTTTATTTAGATCTTTTACATTTACATAAATGAATATGAATTTATTGATCAAAATTTGGTCGTGTATGATAAATTCGAAATACAAGATACTGCTCAAAACCCAGCATTGCAATCTGGGGACAGTAGAAACTTCCTCTTCTTACCTTTTTCCTTTTTCCCTCCCCCTCTTTGAACAGCAAATAATACATTGTCGTGTTGGATTAATTGTCTTCTCTGTGGGAGGAATGTAGAGACAACAAAGCGTCTTTCAGACAAATGTGAGGGTGGAATGCTGCTCAGCAGAGGGACCTCCTCGTCAAAAGTGTATTTAAAAACCTGTCATTAATCTTGTATTTTAAACTAAATGAAACTCAGTGACGTAACACCCATAAAAGTTACTGTTTCTTACCTCCTGGGGTAAGACCAGTTTGTGATCCCCCAACCCGGGGGTATGATCTCTTCATCTACGCGACCTAGGTTTGTAGGAGAAAATGATTGATCATTCGAATTAGCCATAATCAAACTAATTTATTATTATTCTAATATATTGATCTAAACAGCTCAAGTCTTACTATAAAGAAGCAATCAGGAGTGATATAAACGTATTTCTAAGTTCTAAGAAAATAGTGCCTGGAATCCTAATCACTTATCTTTATGAGAAGTTATCCTAAGAATCTTTATCTGCCTTAAATTCTTTAACACACTAAAGTTCGTTCTATAATTACACTTCTATGTATATATTTAATGTCTTAACATCAACTCGCAGCCGATCAGCATCTCTCAGCTTTCTTTTTCCTTCTCATATTCTACCATTCTATCACGCGACTACTAAAGTTCCATTATATATCTATTAACTAATCTGCATGTCAAGGTTTCTTCTTGAGAGGATTGGATTGAGATAACTCAATTCTGGCTCCAAAGATTCCCCAAGAGAATTAGTGTGAAAACGCGACAAAGCCCCGTCACAAGTTTTCATGACCTTGCATAATCAGATGTTTGGTCAGGTGGTCAGTCTGATGCAAAACCTCCACTGTTTAGTTCCCAAGCAAGCTTGGTACTTATTTTATCGACTCAATAAAGGGAAAAAAGGCTTGCCCTGCCCGGGGTTTGAAATCGAGACCTGTGGCGTGGAAGCTTGATACTTTACCACCATCTACTTGGATTCCAATCTTGCAATTTATATTCATCTAAAATGTGGGAATACTACAGCTTGATCTAATGAGAATTGACACCCATACAAACTTCCACAAGTAACATAATTACATCTATTATAAACTAGAATTTGATTTTTTGTGCTGATTAGTTGCAATTTGTTCGATTTTACGTACAGTAAATTAACATATAAAAGAAAGAAATTCTCAGAAACTCCCTCAAATATCTCTTAAAATTCTCCATCTATGAAACGTATATTTTTTAACTGTTTTCAAATAAATTCATACTTTTGATTTGCTTCATTTTAGTCAGAATTGGCATATGAATGCTAATCATGCTATAGAAAAATATTCATATCTTCAAGATTAATTTTAATTAAGTTAGTTTTTAATCAATTTTGAAAACGATTACAACTTTTCGAAATACGAGACATGCCTATGTGTTTATTCATAATACGTCTATAAATTCTCTTTTAAATATTAAATCGAAGAAACAGTACTTGAGCTACAATAATTTAACCAAATCTGTCAAATTTATTCATTAAAAATTGTAAGTATTCATTCAAAATTTATTTTTTAACACAAAAGCCTTTATCAAAGCATCGATAAACTAAATACCGAAAAGAAAAGCTCAATTAGAAAAGCAATGGAAAAACAAAACTTATAATTCAGAGCAATTCTTTCAAATAAACGCAACAACAAAACAAGCAGTTTTCCTTATTTTATCTCAAAAAAAAATGTCTCGGTATAAAATTCTCCTTTGTAATAAATTGCGAATTCATTAATATTTGTGTAACACACCTAGATGAAACGGAAGTAATAAAAAGACTAAGATTTATTTGAAATTTAGAAAAAAAAAGGAAAAATGGGATAGGGGGATTACGTTTCAGTAGCCTATGCAGTAGCTATCAAGTTACAAGCGAACAGCTCCAAAGACAGAGCACTACCATAAAGAACAGGAAATTCCGTAGCGGATAAAATATATCTGTCGACAAAAGCAAGCTAAAAAGTTATTGAGAAATCCCCAGTGGCGGCAGCTGGCATGAAAAGCTGCAAAAATGGAAGAGCGGCATCACAACACTTGCTGAAGACTTAAATCCCTTTTTCCTTTATTTTTGCTCTGGCCTCGGATAATGTGGTAGCAAATCTAATCAAAAGATGATGAGCAAAGAAGAGAATTCTGAGAAAGAAAGCAGTGGCTAACCCCGGTGTAGTCTCTGCAATAGAGAAACAGGTACGCACAAATAATGAATCTGCTGCGTTGTACTTCCAAATATCTATATTTTCTTTTTTACAGAAATATAACATATCTTTTTCTTTTGACTTTCTTCACTCTTTCAAATGATGTTAATTGGAATGGTTAAGAAAAAGAACCCACATACACAGGTGAAAGGGAAAGAATATCGTGGCTTCGAAATTCTCTAGTGGTCTATTTTGGTGATATTAAATTTTTAATAACCTTTCGAGTGTTTTATGTTTCTTCTGTGTTATGAGTAGTGATGAGATTTCATATTTTAATTTTCTAAGTTAAGAAATTTTTTATATTGAATGCTATCGTACTTGGTTTGCAATTAATACTGGAAACCATGTTTGTGCGTGTATTAATTCTTTTTTTTTAGATGAATGAAGATGAGAACATTATTTGCAATAACTTTTGGATAAAAGAAATAGTTTGGACTGTAATATTTCCAAGATATTAAAAATGGAATTTTCTTAAATAATTAAATTACTTGTTCTGAATAAGACTCTTTTTTCTCTCAAGAAACATAAGATGAGTTATTGAAAATGTTATGATTTTCTTATGATCATACTGATAAGAAATGAAAAATATATAAATTACTTTAAAATACAAGTTTTGTTCATTCAGTTTTTGAAAATAAAAGTAAAGGGTATTAATTCCCTTTTATTTAAAGTTTTTGTTAATAGAGACATTTTTAAATTGATAACTTTAAAATATTTTGACTGACAATATGAAGTAATCTTACTATGCTTTTGCTAAGGACACGCACACACTTATCGACACATTCATAGGTAAAAAGCAACTCCTTCACCTCACGATCTGCGGAACTATTAAACATACAAACTTGAAATTTGGCAAGTATGTATATTTTGTTGAAGAGATATTCATTAAGAAGCTCTTTGAGACAATAAACATTCAATATGGGGTGGTTTAAAAGCATTTTAGAAAGAAATTCTCCATTTTTAAACTACTACACTCAAAGAATTCAAATGTAGCTAACACATTCCTTTTATTTGGTAGAGATTTTCTCAGAACGGATTTTGTTGGAATTAACTTTATAGGAAGATTTTGTGGGGGTTACAGGACGTTACTGATTAAAAAAAAACTATTTTTGACTTTAAATTTAGCAAACATATTCCTTCTGAGTAGAGATCAGCCAAGAACGTTTTTAGGGGAAATCAACTCCCATGGGGAATTTACGGGTTGTTATAAAAAATGTTCCATTTTTGAACTATTAGACTTATATACTTAAAATTTTGCAAACATGTTTCTTCTGTTGAGTAGAGATCTACTAAAAATAGGTTTGCGGAAATCGATTCCGAAGGAGGGAGATACAGGGTCATAAATGAGAAACATACGTTTGCTTTAGAAATTCAAGTCTTGTCCTCTTCTGAATCAAGAGGCGAAAACTACAAGAATCGTTTTCAATTAAGTCGAAAGCTTGATGCTAGGAGATAGGTATTAATAACTTAAAATATATATATATAGTATATATATATATATATATATATATATATATATATATATGTGACATATATATATATATATATAACCTAAAAATATAGTAAAATACTCAGCGAAGCGGGAAAGTGTGCTAGTAACATTAATAAATGCATACTTATTATTATTACATATGGGGAGGGGATAAATAAAAATTGTATATATATATATATTTTTTAATATATTATATATATATCTGTAATTCAGTCGTTACCTGCCTAGTTACTGTGCCCTGACCTTAGCCGTTACTGTGCCCTGACACGTAACCCTGCTGGCTTCGCAAGGAGGCGAGTGATCACCGGAGAGACCAGATAAACGCAGCGGGATAGACTCAACCGACGTAGAACGTACTTTTCAGTCATTAGGCAATAACGCGCGGTTAAATGTTTTAATATTATATAATACTTGTTTGTTTTGTCTCATTTTTTATATTGCTTAAAATAAAAAGTTTTATCTGTGTTAATTATTAGTAGTATCTAGCTAACGAGAGCTCATCAATATAATATATATATATATATACAAGTATATCATTTTTTCAAGATTTGTACACATTATAAAAACTTTTATCCATATAAAAATAGTTTCTAATTTAACACGAGAACAAAAAGGATTGGCTGCCCAAGATACGCTCAAGCTGATAAAAAATCTGCACAAATAGCTATAATTATCGTCTACATTTATTTTTTAAGATGAACACCCATTAACAATAAGGTTTCAAATGTCTCACAACAAATCGAAGTGACTTTCTAACGGGAAGAATTCTGTAAATTGTTGACAGCCGCTCCTTTTCTACCCGTCAAAGGATTTGAATACTTTGTTTAACCAAGTTATTTTGAAATTTCGTTCAAGTAAAAGCGTTTGAAACTTCATTGCCTTTGAAGTCAATATAAAGTCGACAATCTTGACATTCAAAGAGTAATGGATGGGGGTCCAAATATATATATATATATATATATATATATTTATTTATGACAGAAAGAGGGGTTCTTTAAATCTTGGTTAATTCGTATTGTTCAAAATCTTTTCATTTTAAATTTACATTATTTTAATTGTGCAACACACATATGTGCCATGATGACCACTATCAACATTGTATTTACATCCGTTATTTATTTTTGGTTTTAATATAAAGCTGTATACTCTACTGATTAATGAAGTTTTACACTGATTTTGTAGTTTTCCTTGTTGTCTTTATGAGTTTATTGCTTCTTTCGTACTTACATATTATTGCATTTTTACTCCTGTTGATTAAGAACACTAATACCTGTCTAAAAATAGAATCTACAGATTTCTTCATTTTACTTCTAGATTCTAATGTAAAATAAAATGCAATTCCACATTTCATTAATTTCAATGGATATAGGATACTCAATGACATCAACTAAAATTCTTACATCACTTTTTAAATACAGCACTACCTTTGAATTAGATAACATTTTTTTTTGTTCTCATCAATCTTTCAATGGATAAACTGTCTATTAAGTGATTTTTCTGACAAACAGTGAGAAAAATACTAAATAGTATCAAACGTTAATGCAAATTACAACTATGCACAATCATATAAATTTAAAGAATTTTCGGGCAATTATTATTTAAAATTGCACAATTTTGCAAAGAAAAAAAACCGTTCGGCCTTTTTTTTGCTTGTGAAGTTAATTTAAACCAAATATGCAAATCATTAAAATTTCAAAGCCAATGAATTCTAACTTTGGCCTTGGCGTGAGCTTCCACTACATAAATAGCATGTGTAAATCAGGTAATGCTTGCTGACGGTTTGTCCCTTTTTTGTTGTCGGAGTTGTAGTTTCGTGGAAATAAAATTAATTCTGCGGTGACGACGTAGTCGCAAATCTTACTGTACGACTTCGAATATGGTCGAGTGAAGCAGCATGGTCATTTCGTTTAATAGGCCACCACCTATACCGAATAAAAACCGCTATGCAATAGATGGAGTTAGAAAAAGAAAAATAGTTGCCGCAACTCATCGGCGGAATTAAGATACGGGAAAGTCAAGCTGAATGAATGAGAGGAAAGATCGACCACACCACAACTCCAGCGCTACAATTAAACGCTTCAGCTTTCTACAACCTCTTACAAACAATCATGATACCTTCCACATCTTATTGTTCATGGCTGTGACATAAAGACCTAACGGGATTTAAAATGCCTTCCTTCAACATCATAACCACCACACATAGCAACCACTAGCTTGAAAAGTCTCCATCAAATAGTAATGAAAGACAATATACTGTTTCGATACTATTTCAAAGAAAATTCCCAATTTAGCGCATTATTTAGAGTAAGACTTTTGATAAATTATATGATTTTTATACATTTGACCTTAAATGGACTTGGAGGTTAAGTACATTTTTTAAAATTATCTTTCACAATTTGTCGCATTTGAGAGTGTTGTGGAAAACAGATTAACTGTTGCATCGGTTTAACATAGTCTTTGTGTTTTGAATAGGTGATACAATAAATTTAGTTCAGCACAAGTGTATTTATTCTCTTGTCTATTTTTTTCTTTTCTTTATGTATCAATAACATGCCCATTATGACACTTGTATGAACAAATTTAAGTAGAATTAAATAAAACGAGATTAAAACATAAAAAAAGCATTTATGATTATACTATAATACTGAATTATTTTTCAGAATTTGTAGTTTTTAGCAGTTATTCTATATTTTAAGGCACTTTGTTTATGAATATTTCTATAAATAATATCAATGTATTATTTTTCATGTTTTTTTTTATTATTGGGGGATATTGCATCCCACGTGTATCATTATTTAACGAGCAGTTATCTTCATTTAGTCCTTATTTAGTAAAATCACAATATTTGTTTTGTTTATAATTATAATTAATTAATGTTTTTTATTAAGTTTATCTTCATACACATACTACTACAATAACAAAATTATAGAAAGAATTGATTTAGAAATGCTTTTAATAAAAAAAATACTATTTTAAAAAGTTTCAAAAAGATGACCGTTATCAAAAAATCTACACACACATTTATTACACACATATAATTTATATACCTATATATATAAACCTGACACTGCTGGACAATTGCTAAGGACGGATAACACTATCATCCATAGCAACCACGAAATGAAAGGAAGCAAAATGTGGAAAATTAGAATAAGTGCGGGATATTAGTAAGAAGAAGTATGAGTATGCAAATTTTTTTTCCACGTCTCTTCATCATGTGGTAGCGTTCATAAGAGCTTTAAAGATTTTGACACGTGTGGACAGTTGTTGTTTCAAGTCAAAGTTTTACAGGAAATATTTAATAGACGAACTTAATATTTTTGGCATGTCTTCCCTACATCACATAGATAATTTTATGCGTGGCCGAATTATTGGAAAGATCGAAGAAGGGCGAAACATAACAGATGTTGCCAGGGAGTTCGACATCGCTCACAGCGTTGTTTCACGGCTGTGGAAGTCATTAAAAACTGCTGGAATGTGTAGTAGACGGCACGGGGGAGGTCGTGTTAGAAGTACGACGCCTGCAGAAGACAGATATATCGTCCTATTAGCAAAAAGGAACAGGCGCACCACAGCTCAGCAGGTGGCAAATCAGTTTCTTGCTGCCTCAGGAAAGCAGATCTCCCGAAAAACTGTTGCCAGACGTTTGAGGGAAGGAGGACTATACGCACGCAGACCTGTTGTGTGTGTCCCATTGACCAGACAGCACCGTACAGCCCATTTGCAATGGTGTCGTGAGCATCACAATTGGACTGAATAGGACTGGGCATGCGTACTATTCTCAGATGAGAGTAGGTTCAGTCTGTCATCGGATTGTAGACGCCAACTGATCTGGCGCGAGAGTGGTACTGCTTATCGTCCAGAAAATATCCAGGAAAAGGACCAATATCCGACATGCAGTATCATGGTGTGGGTCGGCATCATGATCAATGGCCGCATGTGCCTACATGTGGTTGCGAATGGGACTATGACGGGCCAACGATACATTGATGAAGTTCTTCTTCCTCATGTTCGTCTTTTCCGTGGTGCTGTCGGTGATAAATTTGTTTTTATGGACGACAACGCAACATGTCATCGAACACTCGCTGTTCAGGATTGTCTAGACAGCGAGGGTATTCAACGTCTCGTATGGCCAGCGCGTTCTGCAGATCTAAACCCCATTGAAAATGTGTGGGATGCTTTGGGGAGGCATGTTGCTGGTCGAAACTGTCCTCCGACAAACAAGAACACCCTCATCCGTGCACTCACAGAGGAATGGGATAAATTGCCACAACAGCTGCTGGATAATGTTGTGCAAAGTATGGTACGACGTGTGGAATGTTGCATCACACTCCACGGTGGACATATCCCGTACTGATACCTTTCTTTAAGGTGCCTGCTGACTTTTAGATGCATTGTTCCATTTCTCCGTATGCAGATCAAATTAACATTTTTTTCTTTCAGATGTTTCACAGCTTTTGTACTTTCCAGAACAATAAATATTCTTTATTCTAATGTATGAACAGTGTGACAACTATATTTTATCCTACTAGGCCTCATGATTCTAATGTATGCTACATAGCAATTTGTGATCTGTCCTAGCATTTTATCCAGTAGTGCCTCATGACTATATATAATGTTATATATATATATAAAATATAAAATTTGGTCGTGTGTTTGTCACTAAACTCCTCCTAAACGGCTGTACAGATTTCGATGAAATTTTTTGTGTGGGTTCAAGTAAATTCGAGAATGGTTTAGATTCACAATTCGGTGCGATATCGCAATTAGTTAAAAAGATATTAATTAAAAACTCTCAAAAAATACAATTCAACATTCACCTGCACTGTTGTAACAACGCTATTGTTATAAACAAGTAATATAAAAAAATTAAATCAATTCCTACTTAGATTAACCAAGAAGCTACTTTTCTTTAGCTATTTTTTATTAAATAGTTGCAATTAATATAAATATGTATATACACATGATAGAATCACAACATTAAGTGGTAATTAATTTTTATTAATTATCATTAAAGTATCCAATTGTCATCCAAAACAATCGGGTATATAAAGTTTTCTTTCAACTGAATGCTTTAACACGTGAGGAAAAAATCTTTTCAAATTTTGACATAAGTCGCCAAAAGGGTCGCTAAGTCGCCAAAGTGGCTGTATTTGTAATTTTTTGAATAATTCGTTTTAATCAATTAATTTTTATTAATTATAACTAAAAATTATTGTATTACCATCCAAAATATTCATGTACATTACATTTCAGCTCAATTGAGCGCTTTAAAATGTATTTTATTAACGATTGAAAATTCCACCAAGATAAATAAATAAACAAACAAACAAATAAAAATAGAGATCGTGAGCTAATAGTAGGAATTTAAAAAGACGTAAGTTGGTGTCGAATATTGACTTTCAGCCAAACTGGCCAAACCCGGTCTTTATTGTTACGAAAATGCAGAAGATTCACGCTTTTTAGCGTTTTTAATTAATATATTTTCAAATAATCTTTATATATGTAATTCTTCTTTGCGTGTGTATGTAATTGAACTCCTCCTAAACGGCTGGACCTATTTTGATGAAAGTTTGTGTCTGTTCCAGTGGAATCGAGAACGGTTTAGATTTATAATTGGTTTAGAAATGTTTATTTAATTAGTTTTTTATTTATAAATTGTTGATCTTGGAATGTTTTATATTGGATCCGGCAGACTGCGCTACGATCGCAGTATCGAATATTCAAAAATATTTTATTATAATTCAAGTTGGTCCCGACAGTTGGTGCTGTGATCATTTCAGGAAAATATTTTGCCACTTCATGTTATTATTTTGTTGAAATAAATCGTGTGTTAATTTAATTGTTACATTCAGATGTAATTAGAGTTTGAAGAGTTTTGAAGTGTGCATAAAAAATTATACGTTCTCCAAATTTAGTATGCAATTAAAGTGAGTATTTTACATGATTTCCTATTAAATTTACAGGTGCGTTGACAACAATTATCCTAACCTACAAACCTATTTGTGTACCTAATTGATTACACACATTATTAAACTTTTTATTATTTAAAATTATTTCTTATTGGAAATAGTTTGTGTGTGTGTTTCACTTCTAAGCAACCCATAAGCATAAAACTTGGCACATAATTACATTGTAATAACTTTTTAAAACAAATTTTACTCAAAACTGTCCAGATTGTTAAAGCTTATTCATAAAAATTTGGAATTTTTGAATTTAAGATTTGTGTACAGGACAACGTTTGTCGGGTCCTCTAGTATATATATATATATATATATATATATATATATATATATATATATATATATATATATATATATATATATATATATAAAGGAGAAAAGCGACTCACTGACTAATCACAATATCTCCGGAACTATTAAACCTACAGATTTGAATTTGTTAGGTAGGTTCCCCTCATGGAGTAGACATCAGCTAAGAACAGATTTTGCAAAGATCGAACCCCAAGGGGCGTTACGGGGGTTTAAGGGTCATTATAGATAATTATTTCCATTATTAAACTATTAGGTGTACAGTCTTGAAACTTGGTACACAGATTTCTTTCATGAAGTAGAGATTCTCTACATAATGATTTTTACGAAAATCGACCTCCTAGGGGCGTTATGCATAATTATTTCCATTTTTAAACTATTAGAAGTACAGTTTTAAAATTTGGTTTGCGGGATTCCTTTCATAGGGTAGAGATCCGCTACAAAAAATGGGTTTTGTCAAAATCGACAAACAAGTGGCGTTGTGGAGAATTAAGAGGCGTTATAGGCAATTATCTCCTTTTTTAAACTATTAGGCGTAAAATCTCGAAATTGAGTAAGCAGGTTCCATTCATTAAGTAGATCTGCTACAAGATGGGTTTTGTGAAAATCGTTTCCTAAGTGGCGTGGCGGCGCTTAAGTGGCGTTATGGATAATTATTTCCATTTTTAAACTATTAGACGTACAGTTTTAAATTTGATAAGCGAATTCCTTTCATAGAGTACAGATCCGCTACAAAATGGGTTTTGTGAAAATACACACCAAGTGGCGTTGCGAAGAATTAAGCGGCGTTACAGGTAATTAACTCCTTTTTCAAACTATAAGACGTAAAATCTTAAAATTAAGTAAGCAGATTCCCTTCATTAAGTAGAGATCTGCTATAAAATGGCTTTTGTGAAAATCACTTCCTAAGTAGCGTTGTGGGGGATTAAGGGGCGTTATTGATAATTGTTTCCATTTTAAAACTGTTAGACGCACAGTCTTAAAATTTGATAAGCGGATTCCTTTCATGGTGTAGAGATCTGCTACAAAATAGTTTTAGGGAAAATTGATCCCCAAGGGTCACTGAGGAGGATTAAGGGGTGTAATAGATAAATATTTCCGCTTTTCAACTAATAGACCCACCTGCTTGAAAATTAGAAGGTATGTTCCGTTCATGGAATAGAGTTCTTATACCAAAGAGTTTTGCGAAAACGGACCCCCAAAGGAGTGGGGTTGTGAGGGATTAAGGCGTGTTATAGAAAAATTCCTGTTTTTGAATTTAATCCATTTACCTGAGATTTGTTGAGCACTTTTCTTCAGTTGAAAAGAGTTCCACTAAGAATGAATTTTACGGAAATCAACTCCAGGGGGAAGCAGGGAGAGTTATTGGGGCGTATTGATAGACAAAATTCCCGTTTTCGAACTGCTAAGACTATAATAATAAAACTCGGCTTGCATGCTTCTTTTTTGTTGAATTGGAATCCGCTAAGAATGCTCTTAATGAGGTATTGATGATAAAAATTCTGATTTTGCTCTCTTAGATTTAGACTTGAAATTTAGCACGCAGGCTTATTTTATGGAGTAGAGATTCACTGAAAGTTGCTTTGGTGGAAATCCACTTGATTATTAGGTTAAGTGAGCGCAAAAAACCTTTCTCCTTCTATTTTAGATATAAATAGAAATTAGATATTATAATTTATGTCCTTTTTATATCAAGTGGCGGGAGTTACAGCTATAAATATATTTTTCAATACAATTGAATTCTTATTGCTAGATAACATTAATTCATATATATGTAAACAACGTTATATATATTATACAACATCATGAAATATCCAGTGAAGCGGGTGGGTAACGGCTAGTATATATATATAAATACCAGTATTCTCCTAGTATATATATATATAACGTTAGCCGGTGTTTGTTTATTTGGATTGTTGGCATATCTGGTTTCAGGAAAAACATCTTCAGAATTAAAATTCATGTTGTTTATTTACACGCACCTATCGTACATTTACAATTCATAGTTGTATTTCCCAGATATTTCGTAAGAACACGAAAACAGACACAAGTGACATAGTTATAGCAATCAGCGACTGTTAAATGGTGAAAGCAAACACACAAAAAGAGAACAAGCACAGACACGCTTTTTATACTGGCACTGAAGACCGCGTGACTATTTTTTAATAAGAACTCTAATTGGTTAGAATGGGCGGGAAAGAGATTTCTAAGGTAATAATACTAAATGGTTACGATTAAGATTAGGGCGTTAGTTTTGAACTTAAAAATTAAAACTTTATTTAAATATTATTAAAAACGTGTTAAATATAAAAGGATGCTAGAGGGAATTATTGCATATATATATATATATATATGTGGTTGTGTGTGTGCGTGTGTGTGTATATACATATACCGGGGAAAGAAGTTTGCTGATTTCATGATGAAATGGCCTATTCAGTACCATAATTATCCATTCAGTTTCATGATCACTCATATTAACCCTTTTCCTTGTAACTCCGTAATTCTTTTCAAAATATGAATATTCCATGGAAAAAAAGATAAAAGTAATAAGCATAATAATAATAGCCTTCATGTTATGTAAAATTGCAATGTAAATTAAAAATTAGTCAACTAATTATTTCGAAAATTTATAGTATGACTTCACAAACACAACCAACAAAACCATTTACTTTTTATTTTCTCATTTCTCTTTTTTTAATTTAATTTCAAAAAAAAAAATGTTGTATTTTTATTTTCTTAAAAACAATTATCGTTTTTCATTTAAATAAAAACTTCGAATAACAGATAAAAAACAAATATTATTTTATCTCACTAATATGCGAAATAATAATACTCTTGAAAATGCGGAGGCGAAAATTTTTATTTTAGACTTATATGAAAAGGAAATATTATATTAGTTTTCCAACGTAAACTCATCAGAGAATTAGTATTTTGTGTTTGCTCAAACTTAGAGGAAATTTGTATCTTTCGGGTGAGATGAAAGTTATTCCTTTGAAGTATTTCATATTTCATATTCACTCAAGTTTAATCGCAAACCTTTGTGTGGGTGTAATTTCCACAACCCCATCAGATAAGAAAACATTCATTGTGTATTAAAATAGATTCAGAATTTTACATCTTGTTTTAAAACAAAGTACAAAAATCATGCTCAAAGGAAAATATATATATGAAAAAAATAAATAAAGTTAATTTTTTGTTTAAACAGGTTTGATTTAACCATTCTAAAAAAATAAGGAATACGAAAAAGATGATATCAGTATTAGGGAAGGCGATTCTTTGCGAAAAAGATCTATTTTTAAAGCAATTCGAATCGTAACCTGATAAATCGATTCACAAAAAAATGAGGTCTAAAATATTGATTTCTAAAAAATCGATTCTTTTTTTTTCAAGTCTTTATTTACAATGTAGATATAAATCCATTTTATTAAAAACAAGAAAAATACCACAATAAACGATCTCTTATCAGTAAAATCAGGAGATTTTTTAGTTCAGGGAATTCGACAATTAAATTATTTTTATTACCATATTAAAGAACCAAGTAAAAAGGAAGACATTTATATCTTAATGTATTTGTTACATTAAAAAGTTTAGAAAATAGATTATATAGCTTATATAGTTCCCAATGCTTAATATCTAAACTTTTTAAAAACAACAGTCTGTGAATCCAACTGGGATCCAAGCGATTCCGCTCATCACTTGGGATGTTGCCGGCAATTGAAGAAAGGCGCTTACGAGGAACAAATGATCCCACGATACTCGTTGCCAACATGGTGATTGAGTGAACGTGATAATAAATAGAGTTTTTTGTTCTTGCCAATAAAGTATAGATCATACTTCAGGTGCACAACTGCCTGTGATAAATAGTGTTTAAGTTCTTCGTTTTTTAGGGTATTTACGAAAACAGAAAAAATCGAATGTCAATTTTCTAGGATGGAATATCGATTCACTGAATCGATTCAGTGCTACATATAGAATTAAAAAAATTCGATTTTTCCCCGAGAAATCGATTTTTCGATTAATCGATCTCAGATCGCTATCCCTAATCAGTATACTTACCAAACTTGATTAATATAACTACCAAAGTATTATTATGGATTACTTATAAAATATTCATTTCGAATGTTCTAATATCTCCTTTTGTTTTAATATTTTCACATTTTACTTCATTTTGAAGAATACGTTTGTAAGCACTGTAGATTTGTTCCAAATTTAGCAGTATTATAATACAGTGATTGATTGTACAATAACGTGGTATTCAGAAACAAGATAAGGAATATTGGTGATGGTATTATTTATTTATATTTTGAACCGCGGCGAAATGACGAGGAAAGCATTCGGCCTGACACCCTAAATTCAAAACTTCCACACCATGACAAAGTAAGGAGTCGTCCATCAGCCTCTACACATGACAGGCCTTCAGAGGAACCAGGTTTTGAATCCATTACTACAGAGATTCTCAAACTGTGAGGCATGAGCATATTGAAAAGTCTAAACAAGAGATTATTTTTTTAAAAAAATTATTAATTTGTTGAAAGTCAGCAAAAGAAATACATTCTGACATAATAAAAAACGAAATACACATTTATATTGATATAACACACTTATAAAAATACATTGTGCAGTACTGATACATTTATAGCTAATCTATAACAATACTAAGTGAAGAACAATTTTAAAAATTACCAGTGATCGTATGGGCTTGCCATGTATAAAATTATATATAAAAATCAACACCTATCTTGATAATTTGTACGGCTTATAATTAATGACTTAACTGCCGATTGAAAGTTTTGCGATTCCCTTCCCAGTGCCACCATTTTCCACGCAGGCGCACATATGGGATGTATTGGGGGGAGAGAAAAGTAATAAATAATCAAATCCTTTGAAAAAAGTGAATCCTTTGCAAGCAGAATCAAGGTATATTTATTGCATTTCAAAGCTTTTGGAATAATTTTATGCATAGCAGTACTGAGAAAAGATCGTACTTCGGAAATACGTGTATATACTTCCAGGGCAATTAATGCTTTGGCTGATCGAGATTTTTATATACGCCGGTGGCACTTAAGGTATCCGACTACCCTAAAATCATGATTTTTTAAAAAAAATGGACAATTTTTTTATGATTTTATTTTATAGGCCATCTTATAAGCTTCATAAAAATACCAAGGTTTTTATTTTCCATTCACTAGAACAAAAACTACAAGTGTTTTAGTAAAAGCACATGACATTACTTTAAGCAAGATCTGTAACTTTAAAAGGCGTTTTACTCGAAATGTGTTTTTTTCGAAAAACTCAAACGGGGACAGTGATTGCTCAAAAATTTTTTAAATAATTTGCTGAAATTTTGTGTGTATGTTCTGTATAACAGCAGAAGTGTTTTAACCTACAGATTTATCAATCACTGTTTTATTACAAAATTTACAGTTCTTTATGGGAATACAAACACTGTTTTTTAAGCAATTTCATATAACAGCTAAGATACAGTGCTCTAGTTTTTGTAAAAATTAAAATATCTCTTATCCTGAAAGTCACTTCAAAAAGGAATAGCAAAGTAATACATCAAAAATGAAAAATTGAGAATTTGTTCATTTACTATTTGTACAGAATGGGCCCGTTCATGCAATATTTTGTCAATTTTTACCCATTTTTCCCCATTTTAGTAGTAATAATTTATTTTTTAATTCTTAATTTTAGTCTTTTTTTCTTAAAATGTACTAAATAAATCTAAAAACCACAAAAAATCTCTATATATCCATTATTTAAAAAAAAGTTGTTGCAAGTAGTTGGATACCTTAAGAGGTTAAAGTCATATTGCAGCTTTAGCGTCGAAATAGAGTATTTTTTAATTCAGTACATAATATTTATGTGAAGGGGCGTCGCGATGAAAATTCTGATTGAATATTGGGTCGTAAGTATTGAAACTTTGAGAAGCACTGCATTACTCTACTGTTCATGACCATGGCCACTTCGCTACCCCGGCTTTTAACAGTCTCTTTCGTAACCAAGCTTTGGCTGTTAATGACTTAAAGTCCAATTTTGAAGGCGTTGTCATAAGAAATCTCAGGGGTGTTAACTTTCTGTAGAGGGCTGAATGTATAAAAAATATTCAAACATTTTTAACTCTTTGACACTAAAATTAAATCATTCGAATCGTTTACACATTATTTATACAGGAATGGGGTTTCAGAAAAGTTTAAAATGTTTAAAATATAATTTTACCTTTAAAAATTATAAGCATATGAAAATAATAAGCATTTCTATAAGAAATATAATTAAGTTTTAAGTTGGGTATACTATTTTCTAAAATATTAGCTTTAATTACTAGCAATAAGCTTATTTATAAAGTTAAATGCATTCTTATTACACTGCAATATTTTTATATAAATAGAATTATAAATTACAGTTATATTTTTATATAAATAGAATAATAAATTATATTTATATTTTTATATAAATTATATTTATATTTTTATATAAATAGAATAATAAATTATATTTTTAAAAAAAATTAAATTACATTTTAAAATTTTTAATTAAAATTTCATTTTTTTTTAAATATTTGAAATACAAAAGATATATTATTCTTAAATTAAGTAGAGTTTAAAGAGTATGATAAATTTTATAATTCCATAAAGTTTTATCCATCAAAGGCTACTATTTTAGAAAATTATTTAATATTTATTATAAAATTATTTTTTTATTTTCCTATGCTAATAACTTTTTAAATTATGATTATATTTTAAACACTTTGTACTCTTTTGAAACCATAATCTTTTGTAAATAATGTGTAAAAGATTCGAATCATTTAATTTAAATTTAAAAGAATTATATCTGTTTGAAAATTGTTTTTTACCCCTCGAGAAAAAGTTAA
This sequence comes from Trichonephila clavipes, assembly GCA_019973935.1. Lineage (NCBI taxonomy): Eukaryota > Metazoa > Arthropoda > Arachnida > Araneae > Nephilidae > Trichonephila > Trichonephila clavipes. The sequence goes on from BMAU01020564.1 coordinate 965,872, forward strand.
TACCCCTGAGACCCCTTTTAACATTTTTTCTGGAATGTTAAAGACTTTTTTTAGGATTTATGTGTGAAAGTAGTTAATATAGGTTCAGATATCAATTTTATTTCACAAATATATAAATTTTCATTTCTATATATTGCACACATTATATACAATTATCTTGTATTGCATTTTATTGGAAATTAATTACACAAGATAAGCGTCTCTACGTTTGTATTAACTTCTACAATCTAGTCGAGAAAAATATCTTTATTGTATTTTCTAATTCTCTGTGTAACTAAACAAAGGAGTTATAATTATTAAAGATTCCTAAGTGATGGCTCTACTATTATTCAATTAAATTATAATGTTGGGGATAATTGTTTAGTCAAATTATGCTAAAACTACATTATCATGTTAATATATTAATTAAACCGTTTAAACAGCATAATTAGTAAACTTCTAATTTAGAAATGTTTCAAAATGGGTGCATTTTTTTCTGAACCAGAGAATGCTCTAAATACGCTTTTGAAAGCATTGTTTTGAATTTAATTACTTTCCTATTTTAAGTATCAGAGAGACTCAGAGAATATTATTAAAGTACAGTGCACTATGAATAATTTCGAACAAATGATTAACCTGCAAAAATGTAAGTACTTTTTATAATAATCTTTTTATTAGTTTTTGCTTAAAATAACACTTTTCTGTTTTCATTATTTTAAACTTTACAAGATACAAAAAATAAGGCATATTATATTCAGAATATTTTTTTTGTTATTGCAAGTTGAATGTGAAATTTATTCATAAATGCGTGTGCCAACCACTCTCAAGGCAATTTGGTACATAGAGTTGCTGGGTGATCGCCTACATCCGTTTATGCTGTTTTGTTATCCACACGGTAAAGGAGTTTTCCAGCAACGTAACTGTACCTCTCACATGTCCCGGTTGTCTAATTCCTGGTTGAATGAGCATTTCTCTGACTTTCCTGTCATAAATTGGCCTCCTAGGAGCTCATACTTAAACCCTATTGAGCATCTTTGGGATGTCTTAGAACAAGACGTGAAAAGCCATCACACAGCACCAACGAGCCTTATTGAATTATGGACAACTTGTGAGAACCCTCCCCCCCCCAGGTTCCACCCTGGACACTAAGATTATCTTGAGGCAAAGAATTAGCAGACGCCATTTGTATAATAATAAATTATATTTATTCACTTAATTCAAATATCAAACTCTTCTAATGACAAATACTTAACTAAATGTCTACGTCAAAAAGGTATTTACCTTTACTATTAAAATAAATTACGAAATATTAAATTAATCAATTACTAAGTTCACTATCATAAAGGTTTACCGGAATAGGAGGTCTGAGAAATATACGCAACTTGAATTATTAGCTTTCATTAAAATTGAACTAATTTTATTAAACTAACGCGCTTTTATGGTAAGCGGTACTAAGCTAAAATATATCACCTGGTTGTACTTTTGATCTCTCCAGGTAGATTAATCCTCCTAAAGCTCCTTCACTGAATAATAACAGCAATACTCTAATATCTTAATCCAATTGAATCCTCTAAATCCAGTCACTACTGTTGCTGGCTCAATAGTCTTCTTCTCCGCTAACTTACAACGCTCTCCTTAAATACCTTATCTACTTTACATATCCCATCCTCTTCTTTTAGAGGTGATTGGAAATATACGCGAATTTACAATCCCCAAAGACGCCTAAGAGTATTAGTAGAAAGCTGCCGTAAAGATTCGTCACAAGCTTTCGCCAATATTTTGCAAGTCATTACCGTGGACCGTCTCCAGAAATTTGTTGAATATATGCCTCGTCATTTAGCAGCCATTATCAAGGCCATAGAAGGCCTAACTCGTTACTAGATAGGTATCCCTAATTCAGACGCACTTCAGTGTTTGATGTGATGTAAAGTACCAAATGATTTGTAGATAATTAGTTTATCTGGAGGGGCGATACAAGGAGCTAAATGCTGAGGAACAGATACACATTGTGCATGTGAATTGTAAAATGCGGGAATGATGGCCATTCACTTTGAACTATCTGCCACAATTTTTCCTTAAGCAGGATTTCAGAAAACATGTAAATTGCGACAATATCATCCTAGGTATTCTCGATGGGTGAAAAACCAGGAGACACATTTAATCCAAGATGTCCTTGGGTAACTTGTAACACTTGTTAGCTCGTGTATGCGGTGGCTGGTTGGCCATTACTTAGATGGTAAATGGCGTGTTGGGTACGTAATGAAGGAAAAGAAGCACTAACGGCTACAGTGTGTCATCCATAAATGGCGTGTTGGGTACGTAATGAAGGAAAAGAAGCACTAACGGTTACAGTGTGTCATCCACTAAAGATTGAATTGCCAGAACACCACCAATACGGATGTAGGCGATGTCGTTTCAATTCATGATATCATATTATTGAATGGTGTAGCCCAGCCACTATGGTGGCTATGACCCTCTACTTGTAACCGAGTGGGTTCGGGTTCGAATCCCGAGTAAGACATGGTTGAATCTTCTTCGGGAAAGAAGTCGGTCTTTCATCTGAAATGGATTCCCGTCTCGAAAGGAAAAGCAGCGCACCTTGTTATATGCTGGGATCATAATTTGTAATAAAAAAATCTGTATTCTTCTGTGGTTGTGTTATATGTTTCTGTTCATCTATCTCACGTCTTTCGTATGTATCCCAGTAATAAACACACGACAACAACAACAACAATATTATTGAGTAGTATGGAATATCAAGTTTACAGACCTGTGAATCTGTTACCACATGGATGAAAGATTCGTAAGTAAGCGACTATCATTGTTGAAACAAAAGTGTGGATCGCCATAAAATCATTCTCTGTACTGATCTGTCTCCCTTATAGGTCTAGCACGACACTATTTCAAAAGTTGATACTTTTGGGTTAATGACAATCTTCGCAGCAATCTCCATAAGTACAAATGGCATTTGTTAAATGAATGGATATTGGTTCTGGTCGATAGAATGTCGACAATATCCTAAAGATTGTCGAACATGGACTTCGTTCATTTCAACATTTGTCACAGTGAAAGCATCAGAAACGTAGGGTGACGTCTTTCTAGCTACATTATTACTTTTTAAACTTACCTCATTTTCTTCACTTCTATCTTCATCGCAGTTGATATACCATAGATATGGTAGATGTACCATTATCTTCTTTCACTGCAATAACATGAATGGGTCAACATTTTCTTTGAGGTTCGGTCAGGTAAGATCTTGTAAAATTATTTGCATATTCGAATTGATGCATTTAGGTATTTTGCATGTCTACAACGATTATCACCTCTGCTGAAAGGTTATCCTCACCAACAGAAAGGCGTGGCTATTGCGAAATCTACTCCTTATATCGTTGACACCAAAAAAAGTACAATTCCATATTCTAAACTTAAACTCAAATTGCATCTGTCCTGTGATTTTTTTCTTCTTGGTGTTGCAATTTCTCAGTCCGACAATGTATTTGAAATTTGTTTTTAAAAAAATATATTTTTAGTGTTAATTTTGTTTCTGAACTGTATTTAATAATTCACATTTCGGTAAAAAAAATTGTTCATTGTACAGCTGCTCTTTTGTGTTTTTAGATATGAATAATGTTTATTTAACTATTGATTTATTAGTGTTTGTAAAACATCGACCGAAGCATATTTTTTAGCCTCAGATGTTTGAAACACTTATTTAACATTATATGTGCATATGTGTGGAAGCGTATCGCTAAATTTGTATGTCCCACTTACTCAGAAACTTTTGCTTAGAATATTTACAGAAGAGGGCATTTTCGAAAATTTTTTCTGAGAGTTATTAAATCATTTTTGCTTGGATAAGCAATTGATTTAATTAATCAATCACGAAGCACTATAATTTTGTTGTTGTTTTTAATAATTAACATTATCACATTTGTTTGCTGCGATGAAAGTTGTGAAAGTACCAATATTCTCTTTTTTCTTGTCAATTTCACATGCATTTCTGCTTTGTGAATGGGCCAATTCCTAAAACAAAAATCAACACTCATTTGTTAAATATCTCCATTACACATTTAAAACGAGTCAATTTTTCTTGAATACATATCCTTTTCATAATCAACACTATTTAAAATTCATTTCTATTTTAAAAATGAATTAATTTTGAAGACATTTTATAAAAACTGCTATAATAGTTCTAAAGTTGCAGACACAAAGTAAATCGTGATATGTGATGAAAAATTATATTCATCAAGTTTCACTCACTTAAAATTATAAAGAATACACATTTTTACGAATATTCTGACTATACTAAGCAGGAATATTCTTTGAAAACCACTCTTCCAAGATATATGGTAGTACGGGTTCTGTGATAAGTATTTTAGCGTGGAAGGGGAAAATTTTTATACCAGAAATTGCGTTTTTAGCTTACGGCGTTTTCAGCAGATTGTGAAGATAGTTTTTTTTGTCCCGAAAAAATAGTTAATTTCCAAATGGAAGTGTCTTATTTTGTTTGTATGTCAACGAAGACCTTAGAAAGCGATTTGACTATTTATTTTAAGTGAATTGTGTACATAATTAATTTTACATTTGAACATCATTAATTAATTTATTAGCTCTCATTTATTAAATTTCCCAAAGTTGAGTATTTTGTTTATGTAAATTTCAATGTAGTGATCCAAAAAAAGGTATTGCGTGAAGAAAAACTGCAGTAAATCCTAATGCGGTAGATAAAGAGTTAAAACATGTCGCTAAAAATGTGTTCACAAACTTATTTTTCAAATTCATGAATATTTTTGTGTAAATAATCTTTCTACCAGAAAGGCTTTCCTAAATTTTTTCTGCAACTTACCATAGAATTTACATCCAGATCTATTTTACAATCGCGTTTGAGTCATGATAATGTTCAAGTGTATTTATTGAAATTACATACGGAAGAGTAATTGAAAATATTCAGCACTGCCCTAATAAAACGCGTTTTCTTTTGGCATTGTATTCAATAACCATTCGTAAATTTAATTGTGGTATAAAATGTATTTTATTGATGTATATAAATACACGATATATTAAAAAAAGCATTTTTTTAAATTTATGTAGACGATATTAACTTCACTTAAAAATATATATAGGATATAAATTTGTACACTGTATAATCTCTTACAAGTATTCAAAAGATAATGTCATGAAGCTAAAAAAGTCATGCCACTAGTAATTAATTATTCTATATGCGGGAGAGTTTTTTAGTTTGGGTCCATGTCAACCCCAATACAACATAGAACTTTTAATACAAGTTGGGATTTAAGTTTTAAAGTTACAACGAAAAAGTTTTGTGCGCATGTGTGTGTGTGTTTTACTTTCATATTATTTGTTTAAAAAATAATATATCGTACCAATATGTATACAAATAAATTGAGTTTTATTTATATAAGTAATAGTTAGTTTCATAAACTTATGAACTCTTTCACCAATATGTATATAAATGATGAATTTTTCACTCAATATAGTAGAATATGTCAGGTTATACATGGTTCAAAATATATAAATGAATTTTAAAGAAAACAAATTATGTTATTCCCTATATTACGTTATAAAGTGTGTTTTTTTTTGAGAGGTATAGAAATTTAAATTGCAATAAAACAACGATGTAATGTTCGATTGACATGAATTTTTTTTATTCGAAAGACAATCTTGTGGCATTACATTTTAAATATGATCTCTGGCATATGACTGCCACGGCTGGCTCGGATGTAGTCCGATCTGGACGTCCAATTTTCGATGACTTTTTCCAACATTTGTGGCCGTATATCGGCAATAACACGGCGAATGTTGTATTCCAAATGGTCAAGCGTTTGTGGCTTATCCTCATAGACCAATGACTTTACATAGCCTCACAGAAAATAGTCTAGTGGTGTTAAATCACAAGATCTTGGAGGCCAATTCACAGGTCCAAAACGTGAAATTAGGCGGTCACCTAGCGTGTCTTTCAATAAATCGATTGTGGCACGAGCTGTGTGACATTTTGCGCCATCTTGTTGGAACCACAGCTCCTGGACATCATGATTGTTCAATTCAGGAATGAAAAAGTTAGTAATCATGGCTCTATACCGCGCGCGATCATCATTGACTATAACGTTGTGGCCGTCATCGTTTTTGAAGAAGTACGGACCAATGATTCCACCAGCCCATAAAGCGCACCAAACAGTCAGTTTTTCTGGATGTAACGGTGTTTCGACATACACTTGTGGATTAGCTTCACTCCTAATGCGGCAGTTTTGTTTGTTGACGTAGCCATTCAACCAGAAGTGCGCTTCATCGCTAAACAAAATTCGCTTATGAAAATTGGGAACAACGGCAATCTCGTTTTGGGCCCATTCGGCGAATCTACGCCTTGCTTGATGATCGTTTTGATGAATTGCCAAACCAAACTGAGAATAAATCACTTGACAGCTGTTAAATCGGTCGTCATCTTGGAAAGTAATACCAACTTAAACTTCTATACCTGAAAAAAAACACTCTTTATATTCGAAGTAAAAACTCTGATTATCATTGTAGTCTTGATGCCGCTGGAGAATAAATACATGCGCTCCCTTAAATTTCGATCTAATTTTTTTGCGATAAAAGCGTGCGTTGTAAGCCGGATTTTACGGTACTTGTTACATATGTGTTAATTGAGATAATGCGTGTGTGTGTGTTTTACCATATTCATTTATCATAATGATGTAGTGAAAACTTAGGCAATTGAAGTAGTAAATAATTGAAAAATATACTTTTAGGCACACACACACATAAACAAAAGTATTTATTTTCAATTATATATACTTCTATGCTGATATTAACTTAATAATATTTTCAATATTCATATAAATGAAGTATCTTTTTTAAATAAATAATTGGTTTAAACTAATGGAGTTATTCATTCTACGTTTTACTCTTTTCAAAGTATTTCACAAGCTTTCCCACATTAATTTAAAAATACTTTTTTTTAAATTCTTTAAATTTTATAAAGGTTAAAAAGTATGCCTTTTCTGATTTATTTAAAACTTTCAAAACTTTACCGTATTATAGAACAATTCCCCATTACAACATTAGCAATTCATTGTAATCCAAGCATAAAAACATCATGTACTGCTTCAAATGAGCATGTGCTTAAGTATTTAAGTACAATACAGCTTTATTTCAATGGGAAACACTATTTGAATAAGTTACTTTCATCATTAATTAAAGATTTTGGTGATAGAATTTGTCTTGAATCGGTATGCAGAACAGTGCATGTAATGTTTACTTATCAATTCCTAATGAACCTCAATGAAGTCTGTCTTCATCCTTCAAGTAATCTTACAGCACTCAATTAGGGATCAGAGATAAGAAGAATAGAAAAAAAATAAGTAAGACATTCCGGTAAGCACCTCCGTCTGATCTGGAAAAGAATTGGGCTATCAATAATAAATAAAGGAACGTCGTCAGAGAACAAAGTAACTAACTTAGAATCAGCCTTCTTTTCCCAGAGCTTAATAAATATAAAAAGTGGGACTCGAAAACTCTTGAGACCTCGTTCTGTGCTGAGAAAAACAGAGAAATCTCCAAAGAAAGGTAAAAAAAAGAAGAAAAGTGAAAACAATAAACAAAACGTTGACTTGACTTGTCTTTTTGTTTCCCCTTTTATTTTAGGTTTGGGGAAAGTTTCAAACGTCCTCGGCAGTGGAATTAAAGAATTGTGTTAGCGCTATATGTCGCTCGGGTACTACTTTGTGGATAACAAACCCTTGAGTTGAAGTACAAGTAACGTTATTTTTAAAAGATTGTACTGTTATAATTTTTCTATGAAATGTTTCTTTTTTTTGTAATTAAAACACGTTCTCAAACATGTTTTCATGATTTTATCCATTAAAGCAGTGCTTCTCAAACTGTGGGGCGCGCCCCCCTGGGGGGGCGCGAGCATCTTGAAAATATAAAAGGCTTAAAAAATTATTTTTTGGAATGAAGTAAAACAAAATGCTTTCTGACAAAATAAAAAATACACATTTTTACACTGATATAAATTATATATATCATCTGGTTTTCCACTTTCAAAAGATTCCACTTCAAACGCTCATTAGCTATCTTTGATCCCAAAACCAAATAAAAAAAGATATTTTGTTTTCTTTGCTGTAATCCCGCGATGAGAGATTTTTTACTACGTTTCTTGTAACCTCTAGAATAGTACTTTTGTTTATCATCTCTTTGACCTTCAAACTTACTGGTATGCTTAACTCCGTCTGCTTTTCTTTTGGGAAAGTTGTAAATAATATTTTCCTGTTGCTTTCCCCCCACGTAAATGAGTTTTACGATGTATGGATAAGCATATTGAACACTTTGAAGGATTAATTGGCCAAGATGTATTTTATGAGTAATCTGAAATTGCATTATAAAAAACGTTTTACATAATTATTTTTTTATAACTGACATCGATGTTTTTGTATCGAATACATTTTTTTCATGGGAGCGGTCGCATGATGCGCTGAATCACTCCAAATTCTGGTAAAACTGTTTATTCGTTAACAATTTCTTGACAGTATCCTCCAATATGACAGTCTTAATGGAAACTAAAATGAATTTGTCACATTTATGCCTCTTTTTTGAGAGTGACAAACGGTTTTTTACAATCAAGGTACTTGTTTTGATCGAGTTCCCTTCACGACCACTTTTGTTCAGAAATATTTTCTATGAATATGCTATACTTTCCCCTACGATTAACTTTGTGGTTTTAATTGCTGTGTTGTACAACTTATTATGGTTTATAAATGTAAATCAGCAGAATATAAAAAAAAATGGGCATCTGTGATCTCTCTATTGAAGGAAGATGAAACTGATCAAGCAATTGAAGAACCTGATGAAATAATGCATATTAATCGTGATAGCGAAAGTAAATATGACAAAAGTGATAGACATGAAACGTTTGAATTGAATTGTAATTTTCAAATGCTGCCTAAAGAACTCTATCAAGAAAATTAAGATATCAAGAAAACTAAGAAGTCATAAATGTAACACTTCGCCTTGTCAAAAAGACACAAGCAAGAAAAGGTTACACATGCTATTTGTAGATCATCAAAGAATGAATAGAAAAATTACAATAACGTGAGCAAAATATGACAGTTTTGATTGCAAATAACGTTCTTGTATTGTTAGTGAAAAGTGTCTGTGATTTATGTTCTTTATTAAGGTCACGCACATTTGGAACGGTTTCATTAGTTTTATTGGATTTTTTCTCAAATCATCAAAGAAAAATTAAAAAGTCCTTTAAAGTAGGTAAGTACATTTTCTCTTAGTTAAATTATTCGCTGCAATTGCGATTTTTATCGTGCACAAAAAAATAATTATAAAAAAAGGATTGGGGTGACTTGGTGAAGTGATCGCGCGACCATTAAGGTTAGTGTGGAGTGGGCGCCTGCTTCCGGGTTAAAACATTTTGAAGGTTTCTCGCTTTAAATATTAAAAATAACACAATTATTCTTCATTGGAATTTTTCATGCGTTTTCCTTATTTAATATTAATTCTAAAATCATTTTATATTTTTGTATGCATTGTTGTGCACTTGGTTTTACTCTTCTTACAATTAAGTTATTATATCAAGAATAATGCATTATTTTTTAAAAAAATAATCGCAGAACGGGTACTTCAGCCAGTCTACTTATAAATGTATCAGTACTGCACAATGTATTTTATAACTAATTTATTAATACTAATTTAAGGCGACTTGGTACCCTAAAAATCACAAACCTATCGTTTTTTTTATTTTCATTTAATCTTATTCTTTGCATTATTATCTTTCGATTGATATATCACTTGTGCATGTCAGAAAGTTAGAAGTTGAATAAAACTTCATTTGAAAACAAATTAGGTAATTCAGCCACACCCCCTTTTTAGAAAAAAAAGCTAAAAAATGTGTTATGACAAAAAAAATCTATTTTATAAATAGAAATAATAACTATAAAAAAGAATGTGTAGTATTAAAAGCAGAATATTTCCGAGGCAATACAATAATGTAATTTTTCTTCCTTGTGAAATGTGTGCATGTAAAATTTTTAAATTAAGGCATTTTATATTAATAATTTTATAATTTCAGTTCTTCTTCCTGATATATTTTTCATACAAATGTAATACTTTAATATTATAAGAAGAAAAACAGCTAAAATTTCTGTCGTGACAGAAAAAAAATTTTTTTTGAAGTTTTTCTTGAGTTTTCTTGTGCAATTAGTACTCTGTAAAAGTTGATAATTTATAAAAATGTGTGGGTTGAAAACATATGAAAATGCAATTATTTTAAAGAAAAACGTATAAGTAATATCTTAAAGTGGTAATTTAAGTTTAATTAAGCTTATAATAATTTTTTTTTCCGAATTATAAACTTTAAAGTGGTTTTTCTCAGTTTGTGTTTTTCGAAACCTTAGTGCATTCAAAATGCTACTCCTTCGACAATTATTTACCAATCATTTCAATTTTTTTCCAGCGTGTTAAAAATAAAGCATGTAATAAAATTGGGGATCCGTTTTGCTATAAACTGAATACTTTTTTTAAAAAAAAATAAAATGTAAGACATGTTGGCTGTTTCGTTGATTTTTAGCTTGTATATCAACATTTTATTTTTTTCTCGAAAACGAATGAAATTATTCTAAAATCGATCCCTAAAGTTAAGAACACCCATAAGAATATTATAAAAAATTTCAGGTCAAAAAATTAATTTTTACAAAAGGAGTAGGATTTTAAAATTTTCCCAATTTTCTTCAAAAAATTTAAATTTTAAAATTGTGTGAATAATATATGAAAATTTTCATCTGGTAACATTTTCTTGAATAGAAACATTGTATAAAATGTTAAAATATAATTTTTAAATACGTAAATAAAGAAGTTTGCTCAAAGGGTGCCAAGTCCCCTTAAGAGCAAGTTTAATTATTATTAGTGACTTCCATGGGCTTGTCTTGCAGAGCAAAGGTTTTCAAATGAAGGCTTAATATTAGAAATTGACAATCTGAGTTCTTTTTCTATATTTAGCTGAGATCTATATTTTGTCTTCAAAGCAGCCACCGCAGAAAATCCGGTTTCACAAAGGTACGATGTTGAAAACGGTAAAAGTATACGAAATGCTTTTGTTTTCAGTTCAGAAAATTCATCATCTACTTCTGCCCAAAATTGAAAGAGAGTTTTATTACAAAATTGTCTTTTAATTTCGCCACTAGATGTGAAATCTATGAAACTTTCTTCTTCGGTAGTGGAGAATCCTTCTGGGGTATTTAGAAATGGATCTCTCACCCATTCGTAACTTGCTATCAAGTTGTCCTCAGCAAAAAAATATTTTTTAAAATTTTTTGCTAACATAGCTAAATGATATTCAATAGTTTTATAAACAACTTCCACATCTTGTTCTTCAGTTTTGTAAGTTTTTACACATTTATCCGCATTTTCAAGCATTTCTAGGTTTTTTTTTGCTTTAAATTTCGGCTCCATAATTGTAATTTTCTACAAAAAGCATTAGTTTTATCACGAGTGTCAAACATATGTACATTTGATCCTTGAAGTTGAAGATTCAATATATTTAATTTCTCAAATATATCGACTAAGTAGCTCAACTTCATCAGAAATAAACCATCTCGAAATTTCTCAGCTTCCGGTAGGTTTTCATCTTATAGAAAAATGGTAATTTCATTTCTTAATTCATAAACACGTTGTAAAAATTTCCCGCGTGATAACCATCTTGCTTCACAATAAAATAGCAACGATGAATGCACTGTGCCCATGTCTTTGCAAAGTCCAGAAAGATTCTTGATTTTAGGGGCCTCATTTTTATGTAATTTACTACAGTCACAACTGTCATTAGCACAATATTCAGGCCAGGACTAATTTCTTTGGAAGCCAGAGCTTCTCTGTGGATCATACAATGTGTCCAGATGCACAGTGGAATTTTTTGTTTCACAAGTGCTTGTATACTTTTAAATCTTCCTGACATTATACGAGCACCATCGGTGCATATTCCGACACAATTTTTCCACTCTATATTTGCCTCGTTTATAAAATTATTTAAAATATCAAATAATGCCATTGCTGTTGCTTTAAGTTTTATTGGTTTACAAAAAAGTAGTTCTTTTACCGCTGACATACCATCCCAAAATCGAACATACGCAATGAAATGAGCATCTTTATTGCTATCTGTTGCCTCGTCAAGCTGAATTGAAAACAATTTATCACGCAACTTACCGAAAAGCTGTTGCTCTACATCTTCAGCGATATCATCAATTCGACGGGAAACAGTATCATTTGATAAGGGTATGGACTGCAACTCTTTGGCAAAATTGTCTCTCCAAACATAGTTTCTACAATCTCAATTGCTGCAAGCAAAATAAGCTCTTCGGCAATAGTGTGAGGCTTTTACATCTGGCTATTTGGACTGCAACTCTTTGGCAAAATTGTCTCCAAACATAGTTTCTACAATCTCAATTGCTGCAGGCAAAATAAGCTCTTCGGCAATAGTGTGAGGCTTTTTACATCTGGCTATTTTATATGATACTTTGTAAGAAGTAAGTAAAGCTTTTTCATTTACTGACAAAGTTTTTTTTAAAAAATGTTTTTTGTTTTCCGTATGATTTTAATTTTAATTCAAAGAACTCTCGAGGTTTGTTAATGTACTCACCATGAAGCGTTTCGAAATGTCTTTTAAGTTTATTAGGTTTCATACTGTCTGCTGCCAATATTTTTGAGCAAATAACACAAAGGGGCTTTTCTTCTCCATTTACTTCAGTAATGGTAAACCCAAAATTCAAGTATTCTTGAGAATATTTCCTTGATTTAATTTTCGGAACTATGCTCATCTGTGCACTTGTTGATGCTTTATTATCGTCGAATGTTCGCTTATGACTTAAAAATTTATCCATGATTTTTTTGTTCCAATTTTCTGCAGTAATACTTAATAGTGTGAATTACAACTAACGCGCAAATTATAAAATGTACATTCAAGATAGATTTGGTAGCTATAGAAGCATCGAATGGACCAAGACTGATTGGAATTGTACGAGGTACAGCATTATTACATGTTTTGCGCAGACGTCCGATAGTTTGGCCAGACTTACGCAGACGCTCGCGAGAATGCCAGATGTGATGGATATGAGAGAGCGCAACATAAAGTAGACTATTTTTCAATTTCTACTATAAGTTCACTCTCATATATATCTTGTTCAAATTTTCAATCGTTGATAAAATACTTTCTATTCATTCATTCAAGTTCAAATACATTTTTTAAAACTTGTAGTGGGTGACACTTCATGTTAATACAGTTCTTTCAAATTTTAATTCATTAATTAAATTAAAAAAATGAATAAATAGTAACAAACAAAAATTATAGCCCAAAAGCATTTATAGAAAGGAAAACTTTTCGTGCTGTCCCCTGTAACGTAATGGATAGCGCGCTGGGCTTCTAATCTTAAGGACGGTAGTTCGAATTCCATCCGAGATGGCCTGATTTCTAAGAATGTGTGTGATTTATTTCTTACTATTTTCTTACACTAATTAAATTTAATTAATGAATAAATAGTAACGAAAAAAGAATATTCCAATACCCCATATATAGAAAAGAAAAGGAAAAATTGCAAGTAAAATCGCTTTCTCTTTTGTCGCTTAACATTGTGATTCTGTCATATGTATTACATATTTGTATTAATTGAAACTATTTAATAGAAAGTAACTAAAATAAGTTTTTCTTTGTTGGCCTAAGTAGGAATTGACTTAAAATTTATTTTTTATATTACTTGTTCTAATGACATTTGTACTTTTAGAAATGCATGATGGACGAAATAAATTTTTAATTAAATGTCATTTTGCAATCTGTCCCAATTTAAAAAATGAGAAAGGAAAAATAACATAACATTATAATTATTACTTAAAAGTAATTTGCTTAAAATATATATTATATAAAAGTAACGTATACAAAATTTAATACTCAAAGTGCATTATTATTGCATTCAGTACATTATTATTGAGGGAGGGGGTGGCGATGAAAATTATGATTGAAAATTGGGTCACCAGTAGTGAAAGTTTGAGAAGCACTGTCTTACTTAATTTATTTATTTTGCAAAAAAGTAGTATACACACAAACTGTAATACTTATGCTATTAATTTGTATGGTTTATAATTAAGATCGCGTATAGTAGCTTTAGCGTCAAAGTGCATTATTATTACATTCAGTACATTATTAATGTATAAGGGGGGCGCGATAAAAATTGTGATTGAAAAGGGGGAAAGCCATAGTCTCTAACATTTATACACTGAAATATTGGTCCCCAAAACTACAATTCCCATAAATAGTTTTAGATAATTAATAATTTTAAGTTCTACATATAAGTGTGGAAATATAATTTTTAATTCTAGAAAAGAATAAGACCGCGAATCTCATCAATGGTTTGAGAGTGCTGGGATCATGTAAAAAAGTATTTGGAATTGATTTATAACCCCCCGTGAAAGGCTCGCTTTCGTTTTTGGTTTAAATATTTTACTCGCTTGGCCACTAAAGTGGGATACAAGTTTGAGCTGTTTGAAGGTCCGCTATTGATGTAAATATTTGTAAGTCGTTAGTGCATAGAACATTTAAATAAATATAATAAAATTTAAAAAAGCTATCACACAAATACTGGATTACTGTTCACCATTGGATTGCACATTCCAATGACTTTGAAAAAGGAAAACCAATAAGAAATGGTCAGAAAGTAAAGAAAGTCAGCAAATGAAGAGACACCAACGAACAACAAGTGCTGCTTATTTTAAAATGATACTCGTAACACAGTGCGAGAACTTCCGCTCAGTAAATTGGAGGGCCACCGCAGACATGTGTACATGAAGCAATACAAGTGAGCCCAGAGTCAACGAGAGTACGGATGGCATCCTGAGGATAGATTCTATTTTCCTTGTCAGTTATTTGTCTACAATTTTTCTGAATGGGACAATGCCGAGTAAAGCAAGTGGCGTCCGACGACATCTCAGGCGTATTCGGTTGCTATTAGTTGAAGGGAGAATGACAGCAAGGGTAGTACATCTAGCTGATACGTACAGTGCATGGCTGAGCATTTTACAGCTGGTAAGTGGATATGAGCTTTCCTCTCCCACAAAAAAATGTGTGATTGGATTCAATACATCATACACTTATCATTGAGACGTCACAGACCCCTGAATACAGACCAGAAGCTACATACGCGATGCTGCTCCAAACCATGATACTGAGATGTCTAGTAATGGGAAGTTCCAAAGATACGGCCGGATCGGACCTGTCAATTCGTGGATGCCACTCTAATACAGAGTGACTAACAGTGGACAAAAAGAAGAATTATTCGCTTAAGTACACAACCCTGTTTCATTCCAAGGACCATTGCAAATTGAGTCGTCTCTTCTATGAGATAATTGGGGATCTTCCTAACGAACGCCATGGGAGAGATCTCTAACAACTAAACGACGGGTAATGGTTTGAATTAAAATCGGAACATCAAAGATGTTCTGTGACCATGTTTCAAAATGGTGACTAAAATGGGTCAATGAGCAGTCACTCCTTGTCAATTGGGATGTCGAATCTCTTAATTTAACGTCGATATGATCCCATCGGCACCCTTCAAACGCGAAACATTTCGTTGTTCTTCCAACAATACTTGCCCCAACTCCGTGGATGAGTCAAGGTAAATATCAGCTGAGATTTGAATGAATTGACTAACCACTTTTATATGTCCAACTACCATATCTCTCATAAAATGGTCTGATAATCGGAAGCGACCCTATTGTTTGTAATTTGATATTCTTTGTTATTTAATATGTCCTCTGAGGCAAGAAAAACTACTTACCGGAATGAAGTAATGGTATTGATATTGTCCATTCTGCAGGTTCCTTTCCTTAAATCCTAATCAAAGTGTACCGGAGAGCTCCTCATTTGATATCATTTGCACTACTGGGTGTGTGCTTATCCTGAAAGTAAATATATATTTTGGCCAGTTTTTCTTGTCATTGAACTTTCAATGGCACGTAATTTACGCGTATATATAACCATACAAAATGGCGCCTCAAGATTGAGGTATCCTAATGAGACGAAATTCCGTATGCATTAACCTTACGATAAAATAAACAAAGTATTAACTTTAGTGTTGAATGACTGAATAGCTGGATTTCCAACGTATTTCTACATATAATCCGGATGGGATTAACTAATGCTAAGGCATAACTTCTATAATAATTCTGATCCAGCCACCTACAATAATAAGCTATCATAAACCTATATAATTATAATTTTCCCAGATATTTATAATCAAATTACTTATATAGGTAATGGAAATACATAGTATATAAAATACAGGACTCTGTTGTTTCTCACATTGAAAAATACCAAATACAGTCATGTTGCAATTTGCGGTTTACTGATATACACAAATTTTTTTTTATTATTGCTCAGAAGCCGGAGCCAGCACCATTACTTTTTGAAATATAGAGGTAGACTTAGCACTTCGGGTCGAAAAAAGTGACCGCAAAAGAATTTTTTCCTCATTTTTTTTCTTTTACGAAGCGAAAATAAATGTACGGTTCTGGCCAGTTTCTGTATGGTTCAAGAGCTTTCGAATCTAAAATGTATATATCTATGTCAAACTGCCATCTGAGTTATCAATTTTGTGTTTTCCTTCTTTTTCCAAATTTTTATTCGAGTGCTGTTTTGAAATAAAAATGGTTCTATCCCTTTTTTTCTTTAAGCGTAAATTTACGTTCTGCAAACACACATATAAAATATTGCTCCTGTTTTTCAAACATTAATTTTTGTTTGGAATAAGTTAGAAACATTATTTGTGTTCTTTGATAATGCAATATATTTCTTTTGAAAGGTCTGCATTACGTTATATCGTGATAGAAACAAGATACATAAGAAATGCTGTAAATTCTCTTTCCCAGCTAAGCAATAAATACAGTTTTTACATACATAAAATAAAACTGTCCCCTTAGCGTGGCTAGTATACTTTTTGTATGATATCTTTATATATGTATTTCTTTTGATTTATCTTATCTTAGGCAAATATAAGGTTAATGTATTGGTTAGTAAAAATAAAACGATTTCTACAGCTTTTAATAGTAGTATTTGGTTTTCTGTAGAACGCATTCAGTTCATTTTCATTAATACGTTTTAATATAAAACCATTCATCCAATCACACATTTATTTTTATTAACCTATGGTAGAACTAATTTAACATTTTTTTAACAAAAGATCAAATCAGAAAAGATAACTGTACGGTCGAGCCACGAGAAGTTGATTTTATTTGTTTTATATTAATTATTTAGTACAAGAAGACACTACTAACTTCTTTTTATTTCAAAATAGAACCATTTTATTGAATATGTTCGGTTATTATTTTAGATCATTGCTATGATCTGTCAACTAGTTCAGAATAACCCCATATATTCGTGAGTATGTAGGAGTGTAATATTTTTCATATAAATTATAACTGTTATCGTTTTATGTATTAAATCAGTAATTAAGATATCTTATTATGAATAAAATACGTTTAACAATGATTGGAAAGTTACCAGAAAACAATTTCATTTTTATAAGTATTTTCGAAGTTATTCCTAAATTTATTTAGGGCCAATTCAGATGATTAAACCTTTACTGATCTTATAATTATCTCCCATATAAAAAGAAGCAAAGTGTTGTTTTCCCTTATCAGTTTACAACATCTAGAAAATATCTTGCATCTATCAATAATTTGAATTGATTTGATGTTTGATTGATTTTAAAACAGGGAGAATAGTATATGAAATATAAAACTAATTCCTTAAAATAATTTTTTGTTGAACACCAGCGATTTTCAAACTTTTTCAGTTCACGGAACCCCTAGAACTTTCGTGGAACTCCTAAAATTAGAAGGTGTTTTCGTGGAATCCCATTCCATACACACACACATACTTAAAAGAATATATCTCAAATTAATATTTAAAGTAGATCAACATGTTATAGACAGTTTATATAAAGGTAATTAATTAAGCATATATATTGCATATATTATTAAAAATTCTAATCTAATTTTTGATTATAATTTACTCATTAATAATTTTAATTTGTGGTCCAAGCGTCACTTATCTGTGTATTATATTTAGTAACTCATTGAATATGGGTTTGCTTTTTTCACACAAACCGTTGAAGTCTAGGTCTATTGAGATTCTGAGTTTTAATTTGTTTTTATACTTTGTTTTTGTAGCCACATGTTGAGAAATATATTTCACTTAAACACCATGTTTAAAATGACATTAAAATGTTTACAGCTGTTTGAGAAATCCCGTGTATTTTACATGCATTTGTGACCTAAAATTTAGAGGCTGTTCTTGCTTTAAAAAGTTTAGATTTTAACATCGAATCTTTTGATATGTTGAAAAGTTGTTTCCCCTCCTTCATTATAGGTGTTTCTTTCCATAAATGGAAAAGGGTGCATTTCCATTAGAGAAATATTTATTTTTTCAGGACATCATGCGTACTAACGAGTATAAAATTATTTCGTGGAACGCGAGATAGTGAACTATAGAATATTCACTATATATATAAAATAAAACACATTTTAATATTCTTTTTTTTTGCATTATAATAAAAATTGAAAAAAATGCCCCAAAATAAAGTTATATATAAATAAAATTTTCATTTTTAAGAAATAAGGGGGATTAGATTTAGATACTTGTGACTATACAAACTTCAAAAAGAACGTGAATCACTTTCGCACATCCTTATTTATTCCTTCTCTGTTTTTTCTCCTGAGTATTCCTTGTAGAACCTCATGATTCCATGAAACACGGTTTGAAGACCACTGTTATTAACTATTACAAATTTCTAATTAAAATCCTGTGAAATTTTTTAAAAAATAATAACTGGCTTAAAAAATATAAATCCATATACACTCATGAAAAAAATTAAGAGAATTTGCACATTTTATCGAATTATATGAACTGAATGACGAACCACAGCTTCTGGATTAAATTGCAAATCTTGTATGGCAAATATGTAAGCATACACGTGTGTGTAGGTGGAGCTAGCAGAAAAATAGCATATTTATGCGCGTGTAACTTAAGACGTACTTCCTTCGCCAGCACACCTCGGCGAATTTATTGGTGTTATTTTGCAGCAATCGGCTCAATTCAAATTGCAACAGTAAAAATAAGTAATCACCAACGTCTACATGATGGAATGTGGTGGCAAATAGTGGGGAAGCAGGAAGCAGTCCAATGTCTAGTTCAGATTTGTAGAGAGTTCAATTTAATGCCCAGCGTCGTGTATAACTTAAAGAAACGGTTCCAGGATACTGGATCCATCGAGAGAAATCCTGGCCAAGATCATCCAAGATGCACGACGGAATGAGAAGATAGCCATTTATCGATTATAGCGAGGCGTAACATAGGATCTACAACTTCTCAGCTCTCTCAGTACCTGTGTGCAGCCACAGGAACTCTTGTATCAAGGGTACTGTTTAAAAAAGACTCCATGAGAGAGGATTGTTTGCCAGAAGACCTGCTGTTTGCATCCCACTCACGTCTGCGAACAGAATAGTCCGTTTAGCATGATGCAGACAGCATAGAGATGGGAGTAAGGATTAATGGGCATCCGTTCTGTTCACCGATTAGTCCCATTTTAGCCTAAACACCGTTTCTGACCGTACGTTCATATAAAGAAAACCAGGAACCCGCTACTTACCCACAAATGTCCGGGAATATGACAATTATACCGGAGGAGGTTTAAGGGTCTGGGCAGGTATCATAGTGGATGGTCATACACCTCTCTATGTCTTTGAAAAAAGCTCTGTGGCTGGTGTGAGGTATAGGGATGAGGTCTTGGAGCCCTATGTTCGCCTTTTCATGAATGCATGTGGCCCCGAGTTCATTTTAATGGACGATAACGCAAGGTTACATGGTGCTCTTCTGGTCGTCGAATTTCTAGAGAGTGAGAATATTAGTTATATGGATTGGCCAGCCAGGTCTCCAGACCTCAATCCTATAGTGGATGTCCGGGAAAATCTGGGGAGGTCAATAGCAACTCGCACTCCCCGCCTCCGAGAAACTTACAAGAAATGAAAACATCGTTGCTGAACGAGAGGGATCTATTGCCGCAAGAACTGATGAACTGCCTTATTTCAAGTATGGCATCCCGCTGCGAGGCCTGCATAGCTGTAAGAGGGGACCATGCCTCCTATTAACTCATTTCATTTGTTTATTCTGCAACCGCTGTTTGATACCTTCCAACTTTAACGAGTGTTACGCACGATCATGCGTGTGTACTGCAATTGTTGAATGGTTATTTGTTTTGTATTGTATATATCAACGGATGTACATATCAAGTTTCATTAAAATCACTTCAGTAATTCTAGAGATAACCGATCATGTCTGCAAATTCTCTTAATTTCTTATACCAGTGTGATAAAAATATTTTTTAAAAAATATAGTCCATGCTGATATCTTCTACTAAACTTTAACTATTCTTGTGTTGTGGCTTGTTAATTGTCTTGTGTTTATTCAAAAGCCTTAAGAGAATTACTAACCAAAAATTATTTAACATCTGTTTACGACAGTGCTTCACAAACTTTCAATACTGGCGCCCCCTTTTCGATCACAATTTTTATCGCGCCCTCCTAATACATTAATAATGTACTGAATGCAATAATAATGCACTTTGAAGCTAAAGCTACAATAGGCGATCTTAATTATAAACCATACAAACTAGTAACCTAATTTTTAAATTTTGTATACTACTTTTAAGCAAAAATAAATAAATAAAATAATAGGATAATTATTATGTTAATTTTCCTAACCCAAATTTTTAAATTGAACATATTGCAAAATCCGGTGGCTGCGTAGAAGACAAAATATACTAGATATCTGCTAAATATAGAAAAAGAATTTAGAGGGTCAATTTCTAATCATAAGCATTCCTCATAAAAACTTTGCTTTACAAGACAAGCCCATGGAAGTCGTTTTGTGATGATCTCCTAGGACCTCACTTTGAGAACGAGAATAAATAGGAGTCATGTAAGAACCAGTAGCCATTTTTATAAACAACTTTCTTTATTTGGTTATCTTATCCAAATAGAATCAAAGACTTATTAACAAATATATCTAACTAGTATTATGAGGTTTTAAAGGTAATATCCTTTAAATTAACTTAATGAATTAATGATCCAATTAATTAACAATTAAATAACGATCACGCAGAGATTACCACGATAAGAGATCCCAGAATTATATTTAATAATGTTCCTATTGAACATTTAACTTTAATCTCACTCTTAAAACTTTAATGAGACTTTAATTATAAATCAATAATTACCAACGGAATCTCAACTCTTCTTGAGATTAAATTATCTCCAACAAGAAATCTTCAATTTAACTTCACTATAACTTTCTGCTTCAATCTCTATCTCCTACTGCTCTAACTTTACTATTCCGTTTGACTTAAATACTTTATCTAATCTGCATAACAAGGAATCCTGTCCGCTTTTTGGAGTTGATTGGAAATAGGTAGGGAATTAAATTTCCCTAAAAAGGACGACTCAGAAGGTTAGTGATAAAGTTCCGTATAGATTTGTCACAGTTTATACTTATTAAACTTGTTCTTAATTTAGTATTAATTAATTAGTTATAAAATACTCTGTGCAGCACTGATACATTAAAAGTATTCCGGCTGAAGTGCCCGCTCTTTGCCCGAGTTCAGTTGTAAGAAAATAAAACATTATTGA
Organism: Trichonephila clavipes; assembly: GCA_019973935.1. Taxonomy (NCBI): domain Eukaryota; kingdom Metazoa; phylum Arthropoda; class Arachnida; order Araneae; family Nephilidae; genus Trichonephila; species Trichonephila clavipes. Next base: position 987,595 of record BMAU01020564.1, read on the forward strand.
TATAATAGCTGAATTGTAAGGAGAGCAAAGCCAAGTGCTCGACAATGTTTAAAAAATTGTAAAACGATCTTTTTAAAATGGTTGCTCAAATTATAATTAGTTTTAAGCGAATTGTAATTTTAAGCCTCACAGAATTAGCATTTATAATTGATGTTAAATAATGAACAATAATATAAATTTCCGATGAAGAATAATTGTATTATTTTTAATATTTAAAGCGAAAAGACTTCAACATGTTTTAAGCCGGGAGCAGGCGTGCACTCGATACGGTCAAGCGGGGTTATTGAGTCACCCCAATCCTTTTTTTATAATTATTTTATTGTACACGATACAAATCGTGATTCGAGTGAATAATTTAACTAAAAGAAAGTTTACTTACCTACTTTCAAGAACTTTTCAATTTTTCTTTGGTAAGGAATAAACAGTTTTACCAGAATTAACGATTTCGTTATCTGTGTGTTCCGCGCGACCACTTCCGGGTAAAAATTGTATTCATTATGATAATATGTATGTTACTGCTAAAAAATGTGTAAAACGGTCTTTTGCATGGAAAAAAGCGCAACAGAGAAATACATTACTTACAACTTCCTTAAATGAGAAACAAACACGTAAGAGAGGGGTCATAACTAACTGTACCAATAACTTAGAAGGTCATATAGATTACAGCTGTAATGTGCAGTATTTCAAAAATGACAGTGATGAATTTTTTATGTTCCTAAATTTCTTCGATTCTGGGTCTGGGATCTGTTTTTTTCTCTGAAAGAGTTATATGTTAGGCTTAAAAAGAAAGCGTAGTAAAAAAACCTCTCTTCATGGGATTACAGCAAATCAAATAAAAGTTTTTTTATTTAGTTATAGAATCAAAGATAGCTAATTAGGTATTGAAGAAGTTTTCATTTTTTATGACTTAATATCGTGTGTGTGTGTGTGCCTATAAATTATATCTGAGTAAAAGTGTATTTTTTAATATGTCTGAAAGTATTTTGTTTTAATTCATTCCAGTAAATTAATTATTTTTAAATCTTCTAGTTTCGATATGCTCGCCCTCCCCCTTGTAAGGTTAACGCTCCCCCCAAGGGGGCGCGCCCCACAGTTTGAGAAACACTGGTTTACAAAGAATTGTCAGCACGAGGATTTTCAAAAGTCAAGATGTATTCAGAACTACATGAACGATGAAACGAAAATGTCCATTTCTCCAGAGTTGATAAATGTTGATATTAATCATTAATAAGGGAACTTTCTCACAATATCAATCATAGTGAGATAATACTCACTCTTTAGAATACTACGCTTATTTAGGGTTGGATTCATCACACCTACTCTAATGAATTGGACTCTGGAGATTCATGCCCGGAAAATAGATGAGGGATTATCGTATTCCTTAAATCAAGAACTTCTCATGCAACAACATTTAACTAAAAAGTATATGAACACATTGTTGTTATGAATTATGATTAATTTTGTAATGTTTAACAGTTAGTGTATATTTGTGATTACCGAAAAACAGAAATATTACCAAATGTAATTCAAGGAAAGCTTTTAATTTTTTTAAAAACAATTCTAGTTCTAGTAAATTTGTTTGACAATAACTTTAAACCGTGAAGTCGTAGATTTTATTAAAGAAGTAACAGGAGTTTATTTTAATACATATTGTTTTAAAAGAAGAAAATATTTTTGAAAAAAAATAAGTACGAATGATGTATTTCACTTTGACTGTCAGATCCCAACTGTCTCTAAAATTGGATTAAATGTGAAAAAAAATGTAAACTTACCTTTGAGATAATTTCTTCTTTTATTTTGGAAAATTTAACTTATAAATGATTATGACAAAAATATGTGATGAAAAATTTTACTACTTTAATACGATTAAACTGACAATAATTTCGATTTTTCTTTTTCTTTGACCTATATATTTAAAAAAATTTGTTTAAAGTTTCAGATCTGGAAAACAATTAATTTTCCAGATATTTAAAGTTTTCTTAGTTTAGATTTTAGATTCGGTTTCATTTTAAAGCATTTTTTCATTATAAATTTAATAAATTAAAATATTTTTGAAAATCCATTTTTCAGTCTGAAATGACTATTAACTGTAATTTTTATTACTAAAATCATTTCTGTTTCTTCATGCTTTGAATTTTTTGTGAGTAATCCCGCAATTAATTAATTAAGATTGATATCAAGAGACCAGTATCTATTTTTAAAACTTACTTTATATAATTTAGAAGCATTTGACTTTACTTTCATCAATTTTTTTCTGTTGAGAAAATGCCACGCCCAAAACGTACTCAGGTTGCAATGAGAAATAATATTTAGAAGAGATGGAACACGACTAAAAATGATAAGGCTAAAACCCACCATCCAGCTGATAATACAGAGTGTTTTTTTTTCATGTATAGATGTTTAAGTTGGCATTACTTTCCAAGATGACGACCGATTTAACAGCTGTCAAGTGATTTATTCTCAGTTTGGTTTGGCAATTCATCATGAATAGACTCACGCCTGAACAACGCTTTCAAATTGTGCAATTTTATTTCGAAAATAATGGTCGATTTTCATAAGCGAATTTTGTTTAGCGATGAAGCGCACTTCTGGTTGAATGGCTACGTCAACAAACAAAACTGCCGTATTTGGAGTGAATCTAATCCACAAGTGTATGTCGAAACACCGTTACATCCAGAAATACTGACTGTTTGGTGCGCTTTATGGGCTGGTGGAATCACTGGTCCGTACTTCTTCAAAAACGATGAAGGCCACAACGTTACAGTCAATGGTGATCGGTATAGAGCCATGATTACTAACTTTTTCATTCCTGAATTGAACAATCATAATGTCCAGGAGCTGTGGTTCCAACAAGACGGCGCAGCATGTCACACAGCTCGTGTCACAATCGATTTATTGAAAGACCCGTTTGGTGACCGCCTAATTTCACGTTTTGAACCTGTGAATTGGCCTCCAAGATCTTGTGATTTAACACCGCTAGACTATTTTCTGTAGGGCTATGTAAAGTCATTGGTCTATGCGGATAAGCCACAAACGCTTGACCATTTCGAATACAACATTCGTCGTGTTATTGCCGATATACGGCCACAAATGCTGGAAAAAGTCATCGAAAATTGGACGTCCAGATCGGACTACATCCGAGCCATCCGTGGCAGTCCTATGCCAGATATCAAATTTAAAATGTAATTTCACAAGATTATCTTTCGAATAAAAAAAATTCATGTCAATCGAATAATACATCGTTGTTTTATTGCAATTTAAAGTTCTATACCTCTCAAGAAAACACCCTTTACAATGAGACTTTCGAATTCAAATGTCTCGAATACAAACATTGTTGAAATAATTAAATATTTCTATGATTTACCAAACTACATTATATATATTGAAGTTCTACTTTACAAGTCACGAAACTAAAACTTAAACTTGTGTAACTGCCCCGTTTTAAAACTGAAAATACTAGATATTTTTTACAAGTTTCGTGATTTCTGGCTTAAGTATGCATCATTATTAGGTTGTGTATAAATGTTATTTGTTTAAAACTTTTCTGATAATATGAGATTAAAATAAAGATGAATAATCTGGCGTTGAAACACAAATGCGATCGAAATTACGCAAAATCATGTTTTGAATTAAAAATAAATGTTTTCAGTCATAAGGAAGTAATGTAGTGTTTTGATGTAGATCATTAGTTGTGAAACTAACATATTAAGAAACTGAATCTTTACAGGTATTATTAGTTTTTTTTCTTTTATACCTTTATAAACTTTGAATGTGTTTTTCTCAGACTTTTAATTTTAAAGATGTAAGTGTTTTCTAATCCTTAAGATAGACGGGATTTTTTCTTTTCAATATAGTCATGAAATTTATTGAAAATACTCCCAAATAAATGCTCTATACAAGTTAGTATGGATTTAAGTCTGAGAGCTCTATTTATTTTTTATTTGATACCAATTTTTATAATCTGCTATAAATTGCTTTAAAAAATATTTTATATATTTATCCAAAGATTTTATCGACACTCTGTCTTTATCTTAGCAATTATATTCAACTAAAACCAAGAACTCACAGTAATACAATTTTTTCGAGACTCATAAAGATTTTTTGTAGGTTAATCTTTTATGAGATCAAGCATTGAAAAAATTACTCATAAATAATAATTATAGTCCTTGAATTATGCGTTTCTAAGTAAATAATTAGTTAAAAAGTTATTCTAGCCCACGCAAATTCATCTTAAAAATATCAAAGTAATTATATTAAATGGAACAACCAAGTAAAAGTTTCTCATCAAACATAAACTAAATGAATTAACTTCTGCTTTTGTTTTATTTTTCTTTTACAGTAAGATATAGTTCTACTCCGCAAAATTTAAAAATAGTGGCCCGTTTTTTTAATGTAAACTTAGCAATATTAAAAACGAAATAAAAATATAGCTTATAATTATTACGATACTTTTATTCAAATTATTTTTAACATAATTTTCCTAAGAACTCATAATTTATGTCTCCACCAGTCTCGTAAAAAAAGGATGTTCTTCTTGTCACATCTTAAAGTGAAAGCAAAATTTACTTGGGTAAGAAAAAATCGATTAAAACATGAAAATCCCTCGTACTTACTTCGTGTTAATTAGGGAACATTTTCTTAAACCTTTCCTTGAAAGCAATTAAAAGTGACAGTTTATATTAAAAAGAAGCTTTAGGGCTATGTATTCTCAGAATTTCAATTTTTGCGTTTCTGAGTTGCTACTTTCAAAATTCAGAACTACGCGACAGAAGAATACTATAAATGAGATTTATAAGAAGTATTTTATTCGAAGGTTTCTGCCTAGATTACTTTTAGATTAATCTGGGATTAAGAAAGGAATCATGTTTCTGAGAAAAGCGCAGTGGTTTACTGTAATAAATTGATCCAAAGGAACTTATATGAAAAAAGGATAATTTATTAAATAAATGTGAATATTTTTTATATAAGGTAAATTCTCCTTTATTTTTATAGTTTGATATATTTACTTTGACGAAACCTTTTACTAAAATTTTGTGAATACTCTCTCAGATTGCTCCTCAGAAAGAGACATATTTGTCTTTCTTGGTGAAATATATATTATTCGTCAAAATTTATCTAATATATACCTGAACGTAAATAATTATCTAAACAATAATAAATAATATAAATGACAGGTTCTGTTCGGAAATTAAAAGAAATTAGTTTTTATTCAAATGGATTTTACGTATATTAAAATTATGAGTGTGGTTTGTTGTATTTTAGTATTAAAATACTATTAATAATGAATATTTTGTGCATGGAAAGAGTGGAAGTAACAAGTATTTATTGGAGGGATAAGTAAGTTTTAAAAATTTTTTACAAGACAAAGTATTATTAAAATTAAATCGCATCGTACTATAACGTAATTACCTTTTTGTCTTTTTGTTAATGCTCATCATTTGGCTTTAGCTTTCAGTATATTTAATTTTGAGAAATTGTATAGATATAAACAACTTATAGATTTTTTTCAAACCTAATATATAGAATTTTGTTACAACGAAATGCATCCGTACGAGGCTTTTGTTTTCTGCTTCCATTTGAAGCAAAAAGAGCACCTGAAGATCATTGATGGTTGTATGAAATTTATAGAGACTAGGCTTCATCAACTTTTAATCTTGAGAATATCAGTTTCTATGGCTCAAAAGTAGAGATTTTGTCACGGAAGTTAAGGAAAGTAAAATGGAGCCAGAAATTTTTGATGGTACAGAATTAGAGGTATTATTGTGTAAAGATTCGTGTCAAAAATAAAAAGAATATACAGAATCTTTGGAAATACCTCCTCAAGCAATTTCATAACTACTCAAATCCATGGCTATGATCCAAAAACGAGGGATATTTTTCGCTTGAGAAAAACTGTTTCAAAGTAAAATATGAAAGGTTTTTTTTATTAAATTGGTACTGGTGGTGTGTGAGAATTAAATTCACTATACTAACCCAAAGCAATAGAAGACTAGTCGATATTGCACAATTCATGGAAGGTGGGGTTGACAGAGCCTCGAGATCCCAATTATCTAACCTCACGACCCTCATCTACGCCAATGCAGTTGCCAGAAGAGGACTAATCAGCAATAATTATAAATTTTATCCCCGCTCTAAATATTAACTGTACAATAGCTTCGATAATAACTAGACTTAGAGCAAAGCACGTAAAAGGAATGAAATCTCAACTGACCGACAAAGAAGTTACACAAATAGTTGCCCACAAACTGCCCTAATGTTCAACTGTCTACTCAACATATCCTCAGCTGCCTAGAAATCAAAGCCATGCTTTTCAAGGTCAGCGCAGAAGACCCATAAGGATTTATCTTCTCTGATAAAGCTGTTGAGAGGTTGCCGAAGCTGTCTTCGACTGTTTCAAAGCAATTTAAAGCTTCTTTTTTTATCAATCTGTTCTGTATTTAGTAAGATCAGTTGGTTGTAGTATATTATGAACTACACGGAAACTGAATAAGCCCTCACGAGGGGGAGTCTGGACTACAATTGATGAATTGAGCATTGAAAGAGAAATGGCTGGGACATGAGCAGATATATTACATAGAGAATTTGCCTACTGAGAACGTTTGTCCATCTGCATCAGTGGCACTAAGAAACTACTTTGAAACGATTAAATGATTCCTATCCCACCCACTGTATTCTATAGAAATTGCTCCCTCAAACTACGTAGGTGGATTAAAAAAATGGTTACAAGCCGCAGCATTTGAAAACTACATATTGTGGAGGAATTTTTTCCTTCAAATTGGAGACAAAGGACCATACTTGTCATACAGCTCATACATGGGTAGGTAGGGAAAGTTCCCATATGGCTCAAGACGATTGGAATGGCAAGACTCTTAGGAAATTGGTCTCGTTTGTAAGAGCGAGCCACGATGAATTTTATGGGCAAGGAATGTGTCCGCATCTGCAATGGGCAGACGACATGTAGCGTGCATCATATCGTTTCTGATGTGCTGCGATATTCCAGGACAGTGCCATGATAACATCTACCAAGACCTCAGTTAATGGACAGGGACCTTATTTCAACCAAGATGGGTTAAGCAAATTGGTTCTGAGCTCTGATAAATGCTTAAATAGACTTGGGGATTATACTAAAAAGTGATAGGCACGTATGCTTCTTAACTCCCTTTTGTATTTCTAATACAATAAGACAATTTGAAAACGATAACTGGAAATCTTCAAATAAAATGAAGGAATACTGTTCAAACTATTTCAATTAAAGTAGTATTTTTATTGTACAACGAACGTATGTTGAGAAAAGTGTTTCACATAACAAAAAACCATTCTCAAATATATTGAGAATGTGCTAATTTCAATGTTCCGATAAATAACGTTCAAATTCATCGGAGTCATTCGGATTCCATGCGTAATGATTGAACCTTTATCTGTCTTAGTAATATAATGTCAATATATAGTAGTTCCCTCCACTTTAGCTTCAACTAAACTGCTAGCGCCACCTGGTGCGGTGTTGACGCTAAGAAATCATACCTTCCTCTGTCTTATTCTTTTGCGTTCGTGTTCATGTTTGTGTGAAAATGCCTTTGACGTATATCTTATACGTATCCTGTGATATGATGTATGCGTGTGCTATGAGCTCAAAAATTAAAAGAGTTCAATTAGCCTAAATCCGAATGATTAAAATGTATGTAACTGATACACGTGACGTTGAAATGATAAATTTTGAACAATGGAACAAAATTGTATCGACGCATTGAAAAGCATCGAACCTTTTATAATTTCACAAATTAAATTTTGTACTTAAAATACTATTGCCACCCATATGAAATAGTGGTTAGTGCCGTAGGGCCTAGGTTCGAATCCCGGAGAAGGTAAGGATGTTTGTAAAGGTACAGTACCTTCGCGGCATGGGGATACTCTAAATCGCCGTCTAGGCGCAAGTCCTCTCGGAGGTGGGAGGTCTCTGATAACCCCCTCTCACAAAATTTAGGTGGATCCGAGCAAAATCGTGCTGTCACCTGCATGGTGCTCAAAGCTAAGGCTAACGAAAGGCGTAAAAATCTAGTCTTTATCCACGATAAATTTCGTGGACCTTTTTCTGATGTTACTATCGATCAGATGGCATAAGTAACAACAATAAAAATACTACTACTTCATATAATAAAATTAATTTAACGTTTTAAAAATCATTATTAAAATGGCTGATATTAAATAAATATAGACACAGTGCATTAAACAATTAGAAATATATTACATAAAATGTATTCTTTCTTACAAAAGTTCTCATAAATTGTTATATCCTATATAACGAACTAGGTGATAAAGATGTGCTGAGTATTCTCTCATTATACTTTAAATTTATTTCTATTAAACAAGTTCTTTCAATTTATTTACATTAAAATAACGTACCCCATTGTCATTTCAAGAGCAGTAATAAAATAATAATCCGAGCCTTAAATGTGAGTGATAAAAATTACGACATACCATAATTATTGTTCTCTCACATTTTTGTAACACTCCGGCTTTGATTGTGAAAGATTTCAAACTTTCTTTTAAAATTCCAACTAAGGATTTTTCTAGAAGAATAGCCAACTTGTGGTGAGAATTATTAATGAGTGAAAATTCCCCGAACTGTTACTTTAATTCAAGCGCAGTAAGTTGGAAAATCATCATTAAGATCAGCTTAAATTTTACTTGCCAGAAATTTTTATGATACAAGCGAAAAACGCTTTTTCATGATTACGTTAATTTCCCTTCAGGCACGAGCGTACTGCGAGTAGAATTATTTAGCTGTTGCCAACACTTCAGACCAAACTTTCACGAAACCTAATGAAGCAAAAAAAATCTAGGAAGAAGAATTCGTCTTTCATTATTATTATCATGTCTTTCCCACAATTTAATTCCTTCCATCTTGTATAAAAATTTGAAAAAAATTCTGTAAAGTTTTTGATTTTATTTTTAACTACTGCTTACGAAAAGCACGCGGTAATAGGAATAACAGAGTTTTTCCCTTTGGGAATTCGTTGAAATTTGGGTTAAAGTTAATGAAAAACATTTAAATCGAAGAAGATATAATTCTCTGCGGGTAAACCAGCACTTGATAAAAAACGATGTTTTAATTAGCATACATACCAGGACACTATATACCGTATAAATACGTTTATTTAGGATGCGAAAAATTTAATTTTGCAATTAGAGGCTTGGCCTAAACTGTATTAATGAGATAGAAAAGAAAGATAAAAAAGGAAGAAGTATTTATTAAATAAAATATATTTTTAAACATAACATCAAAGAAATATTACATACAAGTAACTTCTAAATGTTTATTTTTAAAAACTAATTCATGAGCTTAGATGAAAAGCTTGCATTTTAAAATTCCCAAGGTGTAATGTTATTTAAGGAATAAATTAGCGTTTTATCAATGGGTAAACTTCTAAATAATATTGTGAAAAGTTTTATTTAATGCTGAACAAATAGTTTTATCTTTTTTGTTCCAGTTCTGTTTATTAAAATACACATCCATACGACGCTGTAAAAATATTTATTCAATTTAAAATTATTAATAAGAAATTAAAAAATAAATATTCCAATGATTAAATAGAACTCAAAAATATTTTAGTCAACATCAGCTATAAAATGATGCAATGATTAAGCAAATTTACTTCCATTTTGCGTAAATCAGCGCTTTCCCAATTATTTTCATTCTTCTTTAATTTGCTTTTATCCTTATTAAGAAGGTTTATACCTTTATTACTCATGTCATCCAAAATTTCCTTATATTATAAGTATTTTTTTTCAATTAAAATCACGAAGATACTTAAAGGAATTTCAATGGATATAACAATATTAAAAATATCTAAATAAAATTTTTCCTTGAATATAAACCACATAATATATAGATTTTTTTAGTTGATTATTTATTTCATTCAAAGTTTTAACTATAACTACGAATAATTTTTTTTACTGGTGTTATCAAAATCTTCCTACAAATTATACAAATTGATGTGTTCAAAAATGTTTCATTCAGAAATTTCTCTGGTATTCATTAAACTAAAGAATTTACAAAAGACATTTTATAAACTTCTTCTTTTTAAGCATTTTAAATTACATATTTATGATTTTGTAAAAGGGTATAAATTATGAATCTTAAAAAGTAACAATCTACTTTTAAAAATTATTTGGGAAAAACAAAAAATGAAAATTTATTTTTCTTATTTCAACCTTATATTTTATTAAATCCCCAACTCGTAGTTAAATTATATATGCATTATTTCTTCCATTCATTTTCTGAAAAAATGCAAAATTAGGGTAATATAATCAAAAGAAATCCTTAAACCCTACGCTAAAATCTCGAGACAGTGAAAAAAAATAGCAGAAACACGAAGTGAAAACAAAATAAAATTACCACGAATTCTATGTATCACGACTGTAACTCTTTCTTCGATAGTATGCTATAAAGCAAGCAAAGTGTAAAAATTCCTGCGGATTGCTTACGGTATCATTCTACGTTCGGAACCGTGATTTTAAAAAAAGCGCATTAATGGATAATTTTCATGATATTTAGTGTCACTCAAATTAAAATACATGCATAAAATTGTTTTAGGGACATTTTGACAAAGAAAATTTATTTAAATAGAATATTTTGGCAAAAAATTAACTTAGAATAGTCTTTTTCCAAATGTTCTCCTTTTGTGAAAAATGCTTCTATTATAATAATATTTTGCCTGTATATAGCTCAGACCTCTGCACAGACGCTCAACTAGAATTTTTGAAAAATTCACATTATTTTCAGAGTTACCACCAATTGAAATAATTATTGGCGTTTTTTTCTTAAAATTGCTCCCCTATGTGGTCGTAAAATATGAGTAAACCCACTTCTAAGTTGTATATTTCAAAAATTCTATTTGAGCCTCTGTAGAAAAGTCTGAGCTATATACAGGCAAAATATTATTATAATAGAATCATTTTTCAGAAAAAGACAACATTTGGAAAAAAGTTTATTCTAAGTTCATTTTTTGCTAAAATATTGTATTTAAATAATTTTTTTTGTCAAAATGTCCTTAAAATAATTTTATGCATACATTCTAATCTAAGTGACACTAAATATCATGAAAATGATCCATTTATGCGCTTTTGCAAAATCACGGTTCCGAACGTAGTCGGATACCTTAAGTATTTTTGTAAAATATGCATATTTTCGCAATAAAAATTTTAAAATAAAATAAAATATTTACAATTTATACTTAAAATTTAAAATTTATTTTTAAAAATTAATAATTTTTTTTACTTTTATTTCATTTTGTAACCCGGGAAAGGAGTGTTCTGTCGTCTAGACGAATCTTTGTCGACATTTTAAAAATTTTGGCACTTCTTTCTCCATTCCACGTAGATTACATTTTAGAAGTGCTACTACCACATACTAAACTACTACCCAGTAAAAAGAGAGGGTCACACGCACACATGTATACAACCTTCGACAATAAAGTTTGGTGAATAGTCCTGTACAATTAAGGTAGATGAAATATTAGTTAAAGTTACTTACTGTCCTTTGAAATAGTTACCTCTCATATCTATTCACCCATGACACCTTCTATACAAGTCCTGGAAACTTAACAAGAGTTTTCTTTTGAGATGGAGTGTAAAAGTCTCGTCACGTTTAATTCGATGTTAGGAATATCGTCAATATCGATAACACGTTTTTCTCATTCCTATATTCCGGGTAACGATTTTTTGCACGAATTCACGGTTAATCTACAGTTCATCAGCTATCATGTGCACAGTTAATTGACGATCTATAGTGATTAATCAATGCACTTTCTCAATGTTTTCATCACTGACGGAGATCGCCAGTCTTCCACTACTGGGGTTGTCAAAAATACTTCCCCGGCTTTCTCGAAAACGATGAACCACTCGTGCTTACACTTCATGGACAGTGCTTGATCTTCTTAAACACGTACCAGCATCGCATAAGCTTCTTTTGGTATATTGCCAAACTTAAAACTTTAAAAGTGATATTTTGTTCGTTCATTTTCCTGTTCTCAGTTAAGAACCAACGTACTAAACAAGCACTTTGTAAAATAAGTCTTATAGGGAACACAAATGAGTGTACACTGTATAATGGAGACGGGGTAGATGGTCGAAACCTGCCACTATACATGTGCAGCGTTTTGTGTCACCAGTGTTGCCAGATCGGCCTTTCTAACTTCCTTCACCGAACTTATTGTCAGAGGTTGTATATATATATATTGAAATTTTGATATTCATTCAGATATTTTTCAGGAGAATCCAATATCTTACACTCTGAGAACAATTATATAATAAAACAAGTATAAACAAACTATAAATCCTACAAACCAAACAATAAATGAAAATGAGTTTGATAACCTTGAAAACCCACCAAAATATAAGTAGACATAAAAAATTAAAAGACCAACATGGAAAATTGTTATGTTTTCTAAAGCTATCATTGATTTAGGACAGTGAAATAGAATTAAGCTTGCTTTAGAGGACACAATCTTCCCCAACAGCAGATACTTTAGACATAATAGTAAATAAACTGAAGTTAATTACTGTTGAAAATTTGCACAATGTTACATTTTGAAACAAACAATGAACCGACTTTAAAATCATAACTTACCAAAATTCTTAGAAGTCTCGAATAATATAAATATAAGAATGTCTGTCTAGTGCATGAACACCGACTGTATAATGGTATTACTATCTGAAGTGCGCCTATATAACTCTCAATTTAAGTATTGCACCTTCTACATGACTCAACAGCAATAAATAATAACTGCTGTAAGTGAATAGAATATTTGAAGAGAGAAACGTTCTTATATATATATGCAAGAAGAATTACAGGTACAAGGCAACTCGAAATATTTGATGTATACTTTGTTGCATAACACATGAATCGAAAGTGACCATTTCTCCATATTTGATGAATGTTGATATCAATTCATTAATGACGAAACTTTCCGGCAAATCGCCATCATGGCAAGATATTACTCTCGCCTTAGGCTCTTGCACATATTCTAAATGAGATTTATCACACCTACTTCGATAAATTGGACTCTGGAGAATGATATCCTGAAATTGAAGTTGAAAAATCATAATCCTTTGATTTAGAATTTCGTACAAAATGAGAGATACTCGAACCCAAAACAGTAGATAAGTTGTGGATAATTTGACACTGTGTATTAGAAATGAATTCCTGATGTTTGATATTCAATATATTGAAATTACCAAAGTCACGATTGTTAAAAGTCTAGTGAGCATCAGATAACGTTTTCTGAAAGTTTTAAGGGGACTTGGCACCCTTTAAGCAAACTTCTTTATTTACGTATTTAAAAATTATATTTTAGCATTTTATACAATGTTTCTATTCAAGAAAATGTTACCAGATGAAAATTTTCATATATTATTCACACAATTTTAAAAATTTTAATTTTTTGAAGAAAATTGGGAAAGTTTTAAACTCCTACTCCTTTTGTAAAAATTAATTTTTTGACGTGAAATTTTTTATAATACTCTTATGGATGATCTAAACAACTTTAGGGATCGATTTTAGAATAACTTCATTCATTTTCGAGAAAAAAAAATAAAATGTTGATATACAGGCTAAAAATCAACGAAAAAGCCAACATGTCTTAAATTTTATTATTTAAAAAAAAAGTATTCAGTTTATAGAAAAACGGATCCCTAATTTTATTACATGCTTTATTTTCAACACGCAAGAAAATAATTGAAGTGATTGGTAAATAATTGTCGAAGGAGTAGCATTTTGAATGCACTAAGGTTTCGAAAAACACAAACTGAGAAAAACAGGTTTAAAGTTTATAATTCTGAAAAAATAATTATTATAAGCTTAATTAAACTTAAAATACCCCTTTAAGATATTAGTTATACGTTTTTCTTTAAAATAATTGCATTTTTATATTTTTTCAACCCACACATTTTTATAAATGATCAACTTTTAGAGAGTACTAATTGCCCATGAAAATTCAAGAAAAATGTTAAAATTTTTTTTTTCTGTCACGACAGAAATTTTAGCTGTTTTTCTTCTTATAATATTAAAGTATTACATTTGTATGAAAAATATATCAGGAAGAAGAACTGAAATTATATAAAATTATTAATATAAAATGCCTTAATTTAAAAATTTTACATGCACACATTTCACAAGGAAGAAAAATTACATTATTGTATTGCCTCGGAAATATTCTGCTTTTAATACTACACATTCTTTTTATAGTTATTATTTCTATTTCTAAAATAGATTTTTTTTTTATCATAAAGCATTTTTTAGCTTTTTTTTTTCTAAAAGGGGGTGTGGCTGAATTGCCTAATTTGTTTTCAAATGAAGTTTTAGTCAACTTCTAACTTTCCGACATGCACAGGTGATATATCAATCGAAAGATAATAATGCAAAGAATAAGATTAAATTAAAATAAAAAAACGATAGAGGTTTGTGATTTTTACGGTACCAAGTCTTCTTAATGTATCCTATCTTATAATTTGTCTAGTTTTATCAACGACATTTAAATAAGAGAGATATTTAAAGTTTTCTAAAACTAGTTTTCTCCTGGTAGATTTAATGGCTTTGAGGTTTATTTTTAATCTTAATTAATGTCTCTAAATGTAAAAATTACAAGAATATTAAGTTTCACAGCTCATGGTTAAAAAAGTTTTTCTTTCTGAAAATTAATTTCATTCGAATTTGAATCGGATCATATGTAATGAGTTTTCCATGACAGAATCAAGAAGAAATTTTTAATTAATGAAGCCAGTTGAATAACAACCTTTGATTTAATACTCAGACCTGATAATTAGTACAGAAATACATAAAACATTCGCTCCTTTTTTATTAAAATTTGAACAGAGCTTCCATTTGTATATAAATACTTATAATTTTTGTTGAATATATATTCATAATTAGCCAATGCATTTTACATATGTATCAGAACAGCAATTGCAGAGATGTACTAAAATAAAAAGAAAACTAGCGCAAAAAATAAAATTATATTAACTTATTCTTAATTTTAAGTTTCTCAATACAAACACTTTAATATATATATAACTATTTCTTTATCAATTTTCAAGACGAAAAGTTTGAACTATTAACTAGAATTTACTTTCAATATAATCATATGATTATATTAAGCACACTAACTAAAATAGGGTAGTTTTTAATGCTTTCCGCATGACAATATCAGATCGAGGGCCATGAAACTCATCGTGGTGTGTTGTTAGGTTACATTTGTCGTTAGCCGCAGCTTAACATAGTGTAAGAAACTGTCGCCTCTCTCGAGGACACCTAGATGTGTGGGGGGAAAACTCTCGACATGATTCAAATTCTATTTATTTCCACCTTAAGAACAGACACAATTTCAACTTATAATAGAAAATAAAGTGTCTCAATGATAACCGTGAAAGTAGAAAGACGACAGTAAAACGTGAGCGATAATGTGACTATCAAACAATTCTTATCTTAATTTAGGATCTAACCTAGCAACCGATTTAATATAATCTTAATTCAATCTTAGTGAACAATCGTTACTTTAAAGTTTCCTTCTAATAAGAATCAAATCAATATAATTCTAATATTATACCTTCAGAAGCAATCTCCCCTGGCTCGAGTATATCTTCTCTCCTTCTCCCCTTCAAGCTAGAAAACTTAGCCTATTTATAGCAAGTTAATTTACATATCACGGTTCTCTTCTTCCGAACGGTAGGTTGTGAATAACGCGAATCGATAGCCCAAAGATATCCCAAGAGGATTAGATGGAAAAACGCGGATAGATCCGTCACAATAGTACTTAATAGTACTTAAACGAATCTATATATAGAATTGTGTATAAGAATCTTTACACCACTAAAATGCAATTGTATAGTGTCTGATATAGAGACATAATAGGGAATATTAGGGCCCCTGCAAAGTCAGGTTTGTGGCCCAAGCATAATCTTACAAAAGCTGCGTACTCGGCGTCAGTTGGGCTTTGGGCCCCATAGAAGTCTGGGCCCCCAGTGCTGCGAAGGAGGGCAGCGGGAGTGCACGTTACGGCACTGGTCAGATGCACATCAAATTTATCGAGTTGAAAAAACTCAAGTTGTCATGACGTAGATATTTGAAGAATGGAATAATACCTCATATCCCCTCGTTACTTGAATGTAATTATATATGCGGGTTCTCAACAAATTTTGTGTTGTATAAAATGTGAAGTCAATAAAATAAAGCATTGCATTTATTTATTTGTAGATTTTTATTGCATCTTTTCAGTTATCTAACGAGATTTTCGAGTGTGTAACGTGAAACTAAATAAAATTGAAAATAAAAGAAAAATTAATTATTATTCAACTGTTGTTGTCGTGTGTTTATTACTGGGATACATATGAAAGATGTGAGATAGATGAACAGAAACATATAACACAACCACAGAAGAATACAGATTTTGTTACAAACGATGATCCCAGCATATAACAAGAAGAGATGCGCTGCTTTTCCTTTCGAGACGGTAATCCATTTCAGGCGAAAGACCGACTTTTTTCCCGAAGAAAATACAACCATGTCTTACTCGGGATTCGAACCCGAACCCACTCAGTTACAAGCCGAGGTTCATAGCCACCATACTGGCTGGGCGACTATTATTCAACTAACACTTTTTTTTTAATATTTTTTTTAATTCTTTTTATCGTAATATTTCCAAGAATTCTAAATTTGTACTTGCTTAAAAGTAATAATACATTAACTAGGGATATCAACTTGTTTAGGAATTCCCACTAAGAATGTATGAGTTACATCTCCTTATCATCTCTTAAACTTTGCTCGCATGTTGCTCGAAATGCAAGGAAAAAAAGCATCTCAGCTTAATGCAAAAACGCATCATATTTACTTCGTGTTAATTAGGGAACATATTCTTAAACCTTTCGTCGAAAGCAATTAAAAGTGACAGTTTCTAAGAAAAAGAAGTTTTATGGAAAAATCTCTGAAATCTGGAGCCATAAAGGCCACACGCGTGTTCATTGAATTTAAGTTTCAGCATCTCTGAGTTATAAAATTCAGAATTAACAGTGGAACGGTAAAATGCATACTAAACGTTCTTAAAAATATTTTATTATAGGCTACGTGCTCGAGTAGATTAAAACTTCTCAACAATAAAGAGAGATATAAAGTTTTAAGAAAAAAATCGTAATAGGAAAAAAAAGTTCTGATATAATGGTACAGTGTTTCATTACATTAAATTTTTTCTAAGAAAAAATTATGCAAGTTTTTCAATGATATTTAGGAATGATTTACAAAGAAGTAATCCTTCTCTCTCTCTTATTCGAAGAGGATTTTTTCTAATATATTTATAACGCTCAAGTCTTAGTTATACGTATGCTTTTAACTACGTACAACTAATAATGGGACAATTAATGTTTACCCTGTCATATTTTCTTGCCCACTAACAATATGTTTTTATCAAAAAATCTTTTTATTATTATTATTTTTGTAACTCCAAGTTAACTCCAAGTAAATATAAATTGACGAATCAGATTGCTTCCTCTTATCGCAAATTCATTTTTAAACTATCTGTCTACTTTCGGGAACAAATGAAATGGCAATAGTAATGTAATATTATTTTGTTGGTACGTATGACTTAAATTAATGAAACTCACCAATTAGGAAATTAAAAAACAATTTAAACTTGTTGAAATGAAGTAATTTAAGTAAAATTTAATGTATTTTTTTATAAAATTTAAAACTCACAACATATAGAATTCAAAGCTATATATATATTTAAATTATTTTTTACTCAAGATATTTAACACAGTTATGAAGGCAGTGAACTAAAGTAGAAAATATTTGTACAATGTTGAAAAATTTATAAATTAAATGCTGTTCGTAAAACTAAAGTGATAAAATAATATATATATATATATATATATATATATATATATATATATATATATATATATATATATATATATATATATATATATATATATATATTAATGTCATAGCTATAAATCCATATTTCATCGTCTTTATCTTACTTTAAATAACATGAATACAAAATATGAAAGAAATGCATTCATAACTTTTTGAGATATCAGGTTTTAAGTAACATAATTTTGACAAGAAAAATACAATTTTCATAAAAGACATTTAAAGTTTCGATTTTTATTTTACTAAAAAGAAAATGCTTAATATCTGATACTTAAAATTCAACGCTTTTATTACATAGACTTTCGTCGTTATCTATTTAAAAGAAACTAAATTTTTTGAATTTTAGTCAAACATTGATTCGTAAACATAGTCAGATACCTTAATAATTTTCCTAATTTTCTAACTCTAATATCTTTCTTGTACACAGAGTAGCTAGGCTAAGCCCCGCCCTCCTTCCTGATTTACAGTTAGCAGATTTTTTTATGGGTAACATCTTTCCTCTCGGTTGTTAGATATTTGTGGCAGTGATTTCGTGAAAAGGGACGGATGTGTGTAACAGGATGTGACGTAAGCGTGCGCTACTTGATTTGATCAATGAGAGTGCGTAGCTGTGTCTTTTCTCTACCCCCGTATGGGGGTCCAACTCTAGTAGCCATCAAGCACTCGAGCACTCGACTCTAAATCCGTTAGTCACGATATTGGGGGACATAAGTGCGGCAGAAGGCTAATTTAAAAATGGACAAACAATGATTTCGGTGGTCGTATACATTTCTTCGAATCAAACAGTTAAAAAAAAATTAGGATTTCCTGCATTTTGTACTTTCACCATATAACGAAGGTGGTTCCGCTCTTTTTAAAAAAATAGCACTCGCTTCCGCTGATTTTAAGTGGTGATTTTAACTTTAACTTCAGTTTGTCAAAAGCTGAGTCACTCATAGCTTTTATGAATGATGAACTCAAGCTCGAAATGAACACAAATCAAAATGTTTCGACTGCTAACAGTGGTACTGTTATTGACTCTGTTTTTCAACGGTTTTTAAATATTTTGAAATCCAAATATATGTGTCATATTTTAGTTATCATAAGTCTTTTGTCTCCGCTCTTCCACAAATTGAACAAGAATAATTATTTTTTATAAAATATTGCATTTTTTTTACTCTTTTTGTTAACTAAATACAATTTTCATTAAAGTGATATAATTATTCGATAGAAAATTATGTCCAATCATACCCGATTCATAGTGTTTTCAGGAAAAAGTTAATATGTTAAAAGTTAATCAGATGTTACACATCATATGCGACTACTGTAAGACTCGTCTCTCTTTTTTTTATTCTGGATTTTAAATTTTTACCTGGACTTTTTATTTTTGTTCAAAGAATTTTTCTAACATCTGCGAGGAAAAAACATTGAATTTTGGCCGAATTATGATACTTAAAACCCTTCGGTGCATTGAAGAGGATAATAATATAATATTGTTGTCAAATGTTATCGAACACAGATAAAGCTGTCCAGCAGTAGCCATCTTTCGAGTTCAATGGAAGAATTTACGAATGGAACAATTCAGCCATGATGATTTACTGAAGACGATTCATCTTAGTACAGATTCAGGATGGTATAATCAGCGTTCTACAACTCAATACGGTATTATCAGACAGAACTTTAAAATTTTTCAGTTTGAAAGCTTGCTGCATCGGCCCTTCTGAAAATCCTTTTTCTCAGTTTACTTTTGACAGAATCGCTTGTAATTTCTCTGGAAGCTCTAAAATTTTTAATGACTACTTAATTTGAACCTGTACTACTGTTATCTTTCGGTGCATTCTGATCAAGATTTCAAAACTTCCCTTCAGTCTAGAGCCTTTAGATTTGAACATGTGATTTAGTTATGATTCTCCCGGAAGACCGATTCAAAGGTCATTCCTAATAGGGGGACTTGGGCTTCCTGGGTTAATCATAATTACTGCATTAAATTTTTAAAGAACTTACGTGGAACTAAAAATTTTGAAAATTAATATATATATTTTACAAATTAACGCGGGAACACGAAGTGAGAGATAATATATTCAATTTATTATTATGAAGAAAACTTGAAACACATAAAAGTTATGAAAAAAGAATGAAACTCATTCAACTATCAGCTTTGTCTGGAATTAACATCAAAGTACAACAGACGGCTGATAAAAAACAAATAACAGCATCAAAGAGGGGCATAATTGTTTTAACAGCCCGTTTGAAGTTAATTGCCCAAATATTTAAAAGTTTATACTTGCTTTAAAAGAGGAGTGGCTAACCCAAATGACCTCGTGGGCCACTTCGGAGGAACTTTACAATCCCGGGGGGGCATATAAATATATATAAATGATTTGGATTCATTACAAACATTTGTTGGAGTGAAAATTTAAAACAGACTTATATATTATTATTGTTTTCATTGTTTTGCATGTATACAAACATAGATAATATATCAACAATAATAATGTAATGATCAAATAATGTTTAATTTATTTAATTAGTGAGAGATATGTTTCTCAACTCTATCACTTAGTTTTTGCAAGTTGGTCTCAATGCATGTGTATTTCCGTATCGTAATTAATGTGGCAGGTTTCCGTGCGTTAAGTTTGAGCATGATTTATGTTTGATAAATTTCAATTTAGAAAAAAAAGATTCGCAGTAACAGAATCAACGTGAGAAAATAATAACACTTATGGTATTTATTTTTTACAAAAAAAAAAACCCTTTTAAACAAAAATATTGTACAAAATAGTTGAATTTCATAAAGTTGCAAAGAAACTCGTGGGCCGCAAAATTATTCAAGGTGAGCCACGTGTTGGACACCCCTGCTTTAAAACAGGAAGACAGACTATCAGAAATGAGATTAAATCAGCAACTTCTAGGGAGAGAGAAGGAAAGGAGTAACGTAACTGAGGCTAAGAAAATTGAATTGAATGTATCTTTGAAGACTGCGAAAATTTCTTATTTGAAGAAAATCTCTGTAGGACTGCAGAAATTTTCAACTGAAAATTTATCAAATTATGTTGCTTGGATTGTATACGCAATGTCAAAAAAGTATAATGATAAGAAAATACAAAACTAATTATGAACACATTTAATGTTTTTATATATCTTATATGATTACACTAGTTATCATATGCAATCTATATAAAAAAAGGAGATTTTTTTTCGTTTTAGAATCTCCTTTCATCGCTCAGTGATATGCGTTAAATTATTTTGCACAGAGTTTGCTCTGCGTTAAACGTTATCACACTGTTATCTGTGTTTTTGTTACACTTTGAATTGTTCGTATAAATCAACTCAATAAATAACATTCAAAAATTTGATATGTTTAGTTAAATATTTTTTATCACTTCTCTCGAAACTACATCTTCGAAAATCTGAGATACCAAAAAGTAAGAATAATTGTTTTATTTTATGGGGAAAAGTTGGTAGAAATATGTAAAGACCCAGACACACACACACATATTGAAATCCTGGCAGTAGATCACGAGTATGACTACATCTTATCTGCATAGTAATGATGGAACGTGCAGGGTCCTCTCACGTACTGCAACATTAAACAAGATCGCTTCTCAATCTTTCAATGTTCTTGACCCAATTTTCAAACGTAATTTTCATAGCCCCCTCTCCGAAAAGAACAATGCATTGAATGGAATAATAATGTACTATGGCATTAAAGCTACAATACGATTTCAATTATAAACCGTACAAATTATAAAGATAAGTATTAAATCTTGCATTTAATTTTGTATATGACAAACCGATGTAAGCCAGTAGTAATTACTAAACTTCTTCTTAACTTAGTATTGATAAATTTATTATCACAAATGCATTTTGCAGTACTGATACAGTTATAAGTGAATTGTATCGGTGTAAATACGACAGAATGCCTTTCGTTTTGCTTCTTTTCAATAAACTAATATTTTTTAAATAATCCTTTATTTTTGACTTATCGATATGCTCATTTATCCACATATCATGTGGAAAAAGTGATGTCTGGGTTACCAACCTGGTTCCAGAAACCAAATCCCCCGGCATCTACATCGGGTTGCGTAGATTAGTTATGCCCCCTTAGGGGCATAACAACTCTACGTGTTCATAGTTTCAGAAACGCCGCTATTAATATCTGGTTATGTGTCGCCATGGCTCATAGGCATCTGCTTCATCATGAGATATGTATGTACAGGATGTTACCTAATTCAGTGGGATGATAGTAAGCAGCATGGGGACGACACATAACCATAGGACGTGTTTTCAAACCATGTTAAGTTGGAGTAATTCACAAAAACAGTAACAGAGGATGTGATGCGCAGTTGAATGAAAAGGGGCGATAAAATGAAAGACAGCGTTTCTTAAACTGTGGGGCGCACCCCGGGGGCGTGATAACTCTTCAAGGGAAGTGCGAGTATATTGAAAAGTAAACAAGAGATTATTTTTTAGAAAATTATTAATGTACTGAAAATAAACAAACGAAATACATTCTGACATAATAAAAAATAAAATACACATTTACACCGATATAATTTATTTATAAATGTATCAGTACTGCACGATGTATTTCATAATTAATTTAACAATACTATAAGAGCAAATTAAATAATTAAAAGTAAACCCATGGACTTACCATATGTAAATATATTTACAAAAAGTAACACTTTTCTTGATAATTTGTACGGTTTATAATTAATCTCTTAACTGCCGATAAAAAGTTAAGCGATGCGTTCCTCATTACCACCATTTTCCACGTAGGCACGTGTATGTTATATATTGGGGAGGGAAAAATAAATAAGCAAATCCTCTGAAATAAATAAATACTTCACAGACAATATGTCAGGATTCTTTTATTGTATTCCAGAGCCTTCGAAATAATTTTATGAATAGCGCTACACAGAAAATATCACACATATTTCGAAAATACCTATATATACGGCCGGGGCAAATAATGCTTTGGCTGA
This sequence comes from Trichonephila clavipes, assembly GCA_019973935.1. Lineage (NCBI taxonomy): Eukaryota > Metazoa > Arthropoda > Arachnida > Araneae > Nephilidae > Trichonephila > Trichonephila clavipes. The sequence goes on from BMAU01020564.1 coordinate 1,010,482, forward strand.
GCGAGACGTTTATATACGCCGGTGGCATTTCAGAAGCTTAAATCGTATTGTAGCTTTAGCTTCAAAATATAGTATTATTGAATTAAATTCATTGCTATTGTATGGATGGGGGGCGATGAAAAATATGATTGAATATTGGGTCACAAATATTGAAAGTTTGAGAAGCATAGATGTAAGAAATATATTTATTAGACATAAATCAACTTTATACATTATGAACAATGTTTCCCAACTCGACGTCGGAAATGCAACGACAAGTTATTGTCTCAGGAATCTTCGAATTTGCAGCTGCGTAGGTCATAGATCAGTCGACACTGACAGACAAAGGATTGTCGGACGCGTTCAAACAAATTCGGTGTGCTGGTGATGTCAGCTGAAGCGACAAAGTTCCGTACCGTGAGATCTCTCAATGTTATTTTAATTGATAGTGTGCCATTTGAGGTAAATAATGGTAACGTGATATTGATTAATTTAAACATTTAGTTTATTTATGTCACAACTATTATTTATAGATTATACTTTGAAGTTATTAAAGTTATTAAAAGATTATTAGAGTTCAAATAAAGTGGTTTGTGAGAGAGGAATTCCCTTTAGACGTCCGTTCACTTCGAAGGTTCCAAGCATGTCTGGTTCTCTCTCTCTCTTCGGGGATCAGTGGCGGGAAGGGGTCCCTTGTGGGTCAAGGGGTTTTCAAGGGAGGTCCAAGGTGGACCACGCAATAATTTTAAAGTGCACTTGCAAATGCACGTGTGGTGATCCACAAAGATGCCGATTCACAACTGGTAGGCTGGAAACTTTACAGTAGCAACTCTGAAAATAATGCGAATATTTCAAAAGTAATGGTTTAGTCTCTTGAGTGAAATCCTAGCTATATATTAGAAAAATATAATTATTATATAGAAGCATTATCCATAAAAGATTAATGTTTGAAAATATATCCTTTTATCTCCGTTGTTTACCAAAAAAGTGGCTTTAAATATTTTTTTTGTGATAATATTTTTTAAACATTTTTATATTCTTATCCATCAATCAATATGTTATTCATTTATACGCTTTTGCTAAATAAAGGTTTCGAACATAGCCAGTAATCTTAAGGGCTTTGCAAGTGGTAATAAATTAAATATAATTTTGAATTTATAATCCAAGAGAAATATAAAAATGTATTCTAAAACAAAAATTGAAATTTTTGCTTGTATGATCCAACTTAAACTATGCAAGAAATTCGTTTTATTTCATAATTATATAAAATTAATATCCTTTTCCGAATCTTGTAATAACTAATGATATTATAATTTATTAGAATAGGAAAAAAATAAATTCAAAATTAAGAACTGTTACTTTCTAAATATGTCATGGTTAATTTAATTACAAAATCTTTTATTCTAAAAAAATATTCTGAATATCCAATGCGTATTTTACGTCAATTCCAGCATTTATTGCTTTTATTACGGACGATATTTCAGATGATGATGAGTAACATCAAGTAAATGGAAATCTAAACACAAATGATGTAATCTTAATAAAATAAAGATTAAATAAATTAAAATACCTTTTCCAGGATATGTTGAACATTTACACACACACATGTCAATTCATTAACAGTGAACTTTCACAAAATCCAGGAATATTTGCGAAATATCCCCCTTCCTTTAGGCTATTGGGTATATTGAGAGTTGAAATTATTGTGCCTACTTTAACAAATTGGAATCTGGCAATCAGATACATAATATCGAAAGATGGAAAATCATAATCCTTTGGTCGAGAGTTTCTCATGAAATGGGCGATATTTGATTCTAATATAGTGGAGAAACTGGCATGACGTTTGATGCTATGGCTTTGAACTGTATTTCTAATGATTGATATGTTGCTTTGTACTAATATCAAACACAGATGAGTTATAACAATGCAACTCTTATACATTAGATTTTTTTTTCCATTTCATTCTATTCATATACCAATAATGTGCAATTTTAAAAGGGAAGGGCATCCTTATATGTGTGTGTGTGAAGCAGGTAATTATTTTGGAAAATATATTGTTATGACTCTGATATCACCTCCTTAAGAATGCTTTATTTAACTCAGAGAATGTCAATTAGCGCAGTGTATAGGGCATTATTTACTTGATCATTATGGAATAAATAATCTCCAGAATCTTTTGAAATTTTTTACCAAATTTTAGTCAGATAATAAAAAATACTTTTACTTGACTCAAGAAAAAAATGGGAGATTATTTACAGATCTGAAATTTAAGTTTCAAAATTAATTCTGTGTCAATATATATTTTAACCCCTTACGATTAGCCGACGTATATATCTATCTTACTCAACCTGTGTGTTGAGTGCCTCGGACGGAATTATATGTCCTTCCAAAGTACGATTTTTTTCTTTGAGCTGCTATCAGTAAAATTATTCTGAATGCTTTGGAATGCAATAAAATAACCTTGATTGTGTTTGAGAAGAATTAATTTTTTTCAAAGAAAAATTTGTTTATTTCTCTTTCCCTTCCGATACACCACATATGCGTAACAATGTGGAAATCGGTAGTACTGGAAAATGAATCGCGATACTTTTAAACGGGAGTTAAGGGGTTAACTTTACATCAGTGCTTCTCAAACTGTCAATGTTCGCGAGTCAATTTTCAATCATACTTTTCGTCGCGCCCCCTTCACATAATAACAATGTATTGAGTCAGTAGCACACACATGAATTTTTCAGGGGAGGGATCCAAGGTCGAAAGTTCACCATACTTGTATCAAGCTCCTTTTGATTTTGTCGATATTCGGGAACAAAAAGCAGTAAAAAAAATAATTATAGAATAAATAACTAGAATTAATTAATAAGATTAATCATTTTTAATAAATATTTAATTAAATTTTACGTATTATATACTTAGAACTATAAGCAATCGGAAAAAAAATCAAGGGCTTTGGGGGGGGGAGTCCGGAACCCTTGGACCCTCCCTTTTTGTGTGCGCCACTGTATTGAGTGCAATAATAATCCACTTTGGCGTTAAAGCTACAATACGATTTTAAACATAAACCATACAAGTTATCAGGATAAGCATTAAATTTTGTACATGACAAGCCTATGTGAATCACTAGCAATTTTTAAACTTTTTCTTAATTTAGTACTATGAGCTTAATTATCGAATACATTGTGCAGAACTGATATATTTTTAAGTATATTATATCAATGTAAATAAGTATTTTATGTTTTATTACGTTTGAATATATTTTGTTTTGCTCCCTTTCAGTAAATTTGTAATTTCTTAAATCCATTGTTTTTGACTTTTTGATATGTTCGCCCCCCTGCAGGGTTATCGCGTCCTCTTAAGGGGCCGCGCCCCACAGTTAGAGAAATGCTGCTTTACATACTAACCTCGTTTTAATGTACAACTTGTAAATAAGTCACTTATATAATTTGGATTAATATGGCCCTCTGAACATCCTACTTTCGAGTGCGAAAGTGTTCAATTTTATTGGTAAAGTGAGATAATGTGGACTAGTAAATTTACCAGTGATCGTAATAATTTTCACTTTCTGATAATTGGATCACTGCCATCTGAATGAATTAAAAAAATATTTTGGTTGCCTTACTCTGTAGTAATATAAGCTAACTGGTTGTTAATAATGTTGCGTTTCAAAGCAACTAGATGATTATTGGAGACGGACCTCGTATTTTTGAATCTCAATTACGAGACAAGGACGTTACTTGCTCTAGTATTTCACTTCCTAAATTTTCACCCAACGTAATCATTTTGAACCACGACAAATTTAGATAGCATTAGCCTCAACACAATTTGGGTTTTAGAGACATCAAGACTTGAACTAACGAACTGATAGAAGCAATACCATTAACGAGTTCGTAATCATATCCTCCCGGATAGTATTTCAGTCTCTTCTTTATTCTATATATTTGTGACGTTTACATCTAACTTTTTAAGCATCATTAATGAAAATTTATTTTTATTTGAGAAATTATCGATTTATTTCTGTTTATTAAATGATATAGAAGAATTATGAATAATATTTTTATTTACCGATAAATACAGTTGTAATTGATGCTCCGCATCGTCCATTAGTGTGTGAGGGTCGGAGGGAAATTTAGCCATATTCAAAACAATTTCTATGTATTCATAATTACGAACAAATACACAATTTAATAACCCAAGCTAAGAAATGTATCAATTACTAAATATGGAAAACAATAAAGATGTAGACGAGATACTAGAAGACTTAATAAATCGGATCACTTACATACAGGCAATACACGTGTAAAATTCCAAGAAACCTAATCTAATTTAATCCTTAACTGACCAAATCGTCTATCTTAATACTACAGAAATAAGCTACGAAGTCCTCACGCCTCACTTCACGTTTAATCAATCACTACTATCGTATACCAGTCTAACCTATCTCCTCTTACTCCAAAGTTTAATCTTTATACACTAGTCTTAATTTACATAATCACATCTTCTTCTTGGGAGGAAGGTTTATAATAGTATAATTTTTAAAGACCCAGTGTTCCCCAAGAGGACTATTAGTGGAAAGAACACTGATAAACCCGTTACATAGTAATTCAGTTTTCGTTAATTTTTATACCATGCATAGTTTTTGCTTTCCCATGTCTCTAAGAATATATGAATCATATATCATTCAATATAATTCATCTTAGTAGCGTACTCAGAGTCATGATAGCATTTAATTGCTTAGAGTAGGAGTGTATCGCAGAAATATAAAATATTTTAGTAATTAAAATTATATTTAACAGGCATATTAATTTTTTGTCCCCGTAAGAAGTTTTTTAAAGAGAAAAAATATATAGAGAGAAAAATTGTAACCTTTAAGTATCACTAAAGTTTGATTCTAATCAATGGGCACGGAAACAAATTAAGAACATGGTGTCTAAATTTTAAATATTAAGGTTTATTTTAAAGGAAAAAACATTTAAAGAAAAACAGTCAGTATACAGTTAGCAACCACTCGGACATGACTTCACTCTGTCGTACCAAAAGACCGAATGGTGAAACTTCACATTCCACATTCCAAGGGGGAGGGGAACTACCCATCCCCTTTAGCAGGTGTTAATGGACCTTTCCACTCCTACACCTGCCCCTTAAAAAGCTCATCTGTCATTTCAGGACGATGCAGCTGAAAAGAAACTATAAAAAACAAAAAACACATGCATACATACATGGCAAGAAACGAGATAACGAGAGAAATTTTTTGTTCCAGGTATCACGTAAAAAGAGTTTTTGCTAATACAACTCCCAAAAAATAGATTTACAAATCACATTAATATGCTAGAAAATTAATATCCATACAAGATATAAGCACAAATAATACTCAAAAATATTACAATATAAAAGACAAGTTACTAAAAATATTGCACAAAATCTAAAATAGTTATACAACATGTATTAGCAAAGCATATATAGAAGCCAAAGTTTTAATCTTTAGCAGTTTTCAGAAATTATTACTCAGAAAAATGTCAAGCGATCATTGGCTCGAATCTTATTTAACTAACGGGAATAGGCAACCGGGATAATGCATCAGCATTTCCATGTTTAACACCCTTCCTGTATGAAATAGCAATATTATATCTTTGGAGGGCTAATGCCCATCGAGTTAGTTTGGCACTTTGAGGAGTTGTTAAAGTTAGGTAAGTCAGAGGGTTGTGATCTGATATCACCTCAATTTCGGCCCCGAAAATCCAGCTATCGAAGCGCTTCAATGCCTCTATTACGGCATAAGCCTCACGCTCTATGGTTGCCCACCGAGTTTGAGTTTCGGTCAGTTTCTTACTGAAAAATGCAATTGGGTTCTCTTTACCCTTTTCATCGTTTTGAGACAAACAAGCCCCGATTGCAGTCGCTGAAGCATCCGTGTATAGTTGGTAAGGTTTTGATAGATTAGGTGTGTACAAAGATGGTGCTTTTACCAGTTGTGCCTTTAATTTTGTAAAAGCTTGTTCGGCAACTTCATTCCAAGGGATTATATTCGGAACTCGGTTCTTTGTCAGTTCTGTTAATGGCAAGACTAAAGAAGCAAAGTTTGGGATATATTCCCGATAGTAGCTAGTTAAACCCAGGAAACTTCGTATTTCTTTCTTCGTTGTTGGTACAGATATATTTTTGATTGACTCAACCTTTCCGGGATTTGGGGAATGTTGCCCTGAACCGACAACGTGCCCTAAAAACTTCACACGTCTTCTTGCGAAATTGCACTTTTTAAGGTTAATCGTGAATCCGACCCTTTGAATCGTTTGAAATACTACACACAGATGTTTTATGTGCTGTTCCCATGTTTTGGAGAAAACCGCTACATCGTCGATATATGATCGACAATATGCCCGGTGTTTCACTAGCACCTGATCCATAACTTTTTGAAAGGTACTCCCGGCGTTCTTCATCCCGAAAGGCATAACACAAAATTGGTAATGACCATGATGAGTCACAAAGACCGTGTAAGGCTTTGCCTCCTCTGCCATTGGAATCTGCCAGTAGCCCTTTGTTAGGTCTAGAACGGTTATATAATTAGCTTGGCCCACTTCAAACAGAATATCCTTTGCATTTTGCATAGGGTATGCGTCTGCAATAGTGAAACTACTCAAATGTCTGTAGTCAACACATAGTCTGATACTTCCGTTCTTTTTGGATACACAAACAATTGGATGTGCCCATTCACTTTCACTCGGTTCGATGAGTTTGAGGTGCAGTAACTCATTGATCTGACGATCGACTTCTTGCTGCAAAGCAATAGGTATGCGGTAAGGGTGCATCTTTTTTGGGGTGAAATCCGGTTTCAGTTTCAAATTATGTCCCTTTACTTTTGCTAAGCCAGGAAGTGAACTAAACAAACTGGAGAATTTTTTGAGAGTATTCAATAATTCCAGTCGCTGAACATCTTCTAATTCTTGGCAATTACTGCTTATGTGATCTGTAACATCCCCCATAAATCTTACAGCCATATCTGTTGGAGCATAATGAAGGTCCCCGAAATCTGAGTCTTGATCGAAGATCAACCCAACTTGTCCCACTCTTGCTATGTAAGGACGTAATTTATTGAAGTGTAACTCTCTTATGCCCCCATCATCTAATTCAACTTTCGCGGAATACGGTCTAGTTATTTCAATTATCGTAGCTGGACCTATCCATGTTTTCATCAATTTATGAGTAGAAGACGGAAGTAGTATCAGAACTTTATCTCCTACCTTGAATTGCTTTTCCCTGGATCGTAAGTTATAGTATGACGAGTAATTATTTTGAGTCGCTTCCGCCGTCTCAGTTGCTATTTCATGAGCCTTTCTTAGCTTTTCTATTAAGTCTTCCAGATACTTTACCACTGAACGGGAGAGAGTAGTTGGGATGTTTCTTTCTCCTACCCACACTTCTTTGAGAAGAGATATGGGTCCCGAAGGCAAACGTCCGTATACTAATTGGAATGGCGACATGCCTGTTGTACTGTGGGGTATTTTCCTATATGCGAATAACAAGAAAGGAAGATGGAGATCCCAATCGGACCCATGTTCTTGAACATTCTTACTTAACATGTCCTTCAACGTGTGGTTCCACCTTTCCACGGCACCCATACTTTCAGGATGCCCTGGAGTGGAAAAACGTGGTGAAAACCCCATAACACTCAGAAACGCCTCAGAAAGTTTTGAGGTGAAATTAGTTCCTTGGTCAGAACAGATCATTTTCGGAAAACCTGTTTGTGTGAAAATTTTCAGAAGGACGTTGCACGTAATCTTGGCGCTTATTTCCTTGACAGGAATGGCCTCTGCCCATCTCGTGCATAAATCAACTGCGCAAATAATAAAATGATGGTTCCTTCTCGAAGGAGGTTCCAACGGCCCAATACAGTCCACACTCCATACTTCAAAGGGTATTTCGGGTCTGACCAATGGTTGTATTGGAACCTGATCTCTGTAAGTGATAGGCTTCCGAAAAGCTGACAGATCTTACAACTTTCACAAAATCGTTTGACATCTTGTTTTATTGTCGGCCAATAAAATGAGTACTTTATTCTTTGTCTAGTTTTCTGCTCCCCCAGATGTTCACCAAGAGGGACGTCATGCGCCATTTTGAGTACTTCTTCTCTTTTACACATTGTGGTAGTACTACCAGATCGATGTTCTCTCCACAAATATATTCTGAGTGTGTCAATATTTCATTATGTATTTTTACTGAGTTCTTTTGTTTTTCTGCAAGACTCCAGAGTTTCTTTAATGTGTCATCTTCCCTTTGCATTTTTATGAATGTACTACGCGTTTCCCTTCCCTCCGGAAGCTGTTCTTCCTCATTTGCTTTGCTCAAAGACTGTATGTAAATTTCAGAGGGGTAAGTTTCTCGGGTCATTTCTTGGCTGGAAATTGATTTTGGATCATCTGCAGTATACCTTCAACTGCCCTTGAAGATACGTAGGAGTTTGCGGGGTTGTGAATAAACTGCACGCGCGTTTTCTAACAGCGCTTCATAAGCAGACGAACAGACTAACATGTCGTTAACTAGCCTTTTAGAAACTGCACACATAATGGGTACTACCCCGTGTCAGGAGTCGTCGATTTTCAGGTTGAAATCTTCAATTCGGTTACTTCACGTTCCCCAAACGCCGGCATTATTTGGATTGTCCCTCCACTATCGACGCTCTGTCCCTCGACGACATCTGCTCTTACCACGGATATCTGGGCACCCGTGTCGATGACAGCCTTCAGAATTTCATTCCCACACTTAATGTGGACAAACTGTAACTCGTCTATTTTCTCGTCCTACTTGGTAGGGGAATATACCGGAATCGCAACCTTAGCCGTTAAAATTGCAGAGGATTGTTCTTGAAAACGTTCATTGGTCTCCACAGCATTGATCTGGCGATTAGGGGAGGTTTTCTTATGATTTTTAGCATGACACACCCTCGAGGTATGCCCAACTCTTCCACACGAATAGCAAGTAGGTTTAAATGTTGGCTGTTTAGATTCTTGTTTGAAAGGCAATTTATACCTTTTACTCTGAATATCATTTTTAATTATTGCATGTTCTTTTTTAATATTAGATCGTGAATCTGACGTATTGCCGAGGGACATTTCAGGTTGACTCGTTTTCTTGACACTCAACCGAAGACTTTCGCAGCCGTCCAATTTGTCTGCCAAAATAGATGGTTCATAAAATTTGGCCCATTCATCCACGAAATGCTCTCTTATCTCCCCCGGCACGCGTTTTTTGAGATGATCAGTTATTATTAAATCCTTCAATTATTTGAAATCCCTTACTTCCATTCCATCGAGCCATTCTTCGAAGTAACTCGTAATTTCGAACACAAAATCACGCCAAGATCTAGCAGGTATGCGCTGATGTTTCATGAATTTTTGCCTGAAGGTCTCTGGGCTCATCTTAAACCTTTTTAATAACACTCCTTTTATGTAGTCCTAGTTGTCAAATTTATTTTCTGACTCTCTGGCTATTAGCTGAGTAATATCGGGCGGCATGCGTGCCAAAGAGCCGATACCCAATTCGTTTTCTCTACTCCAATACGTTTCGCTTGTCTCTCAAACAGGGTAAGGAAAAGAACGATATCTCCATCCCTTATGTCGAAATTTGGAATGATTTTAATTAAATCACTAACACACTTGTTTTAAGCGGGCTTAAAATTTCAGAATCGAATCGCGATCTTTCGATTTCCAAGCGCATTTTCTCTAACTCGAATTCGCGTTGTTGCTGCTTGATTGCGAGCTGCCTGGCGATTTTTTCCTCACTTTCCCTTTCAAAGCGTTCCTCTAAAATAACAGATAACTGAGCTCTAACGAACTCTTCTTCGTAATCTTTGCTACCGATTATGATATTCCTTAAATCTATATTCGTCATTTTATCTGATACCCTCTGACCCAACTCCTCAGCCAACAAGATTAAATCTTGCTTTTTAGCTTTCCCCAAAAATGCCATTTGAAAATTTTCTTCTTTTAAAATATACTCAAACTAACCAATAATAGGATGAAAATAACACTAAAAGGAATTGCAAAAATTATATAAGTACCACACATATATCTTTCATTAAAACACACACAAACAACGTCCGCTATGCTAACTCAATACTCGATGAACTGGGAAGAAATCAATATAATAGTCATATATTCACAATATACCAAGTGTACTTAAATACTCTATAAATAAAGCTTAATATATTACTGATTATATCACTTAAAAAATTCTCACTTCATACATTACTGATACACACAATAATCACTTAAAATATTACTGATACACAAAAATCACTTGAAATATTACTGATACACAAGAATCGCTTAAAATATTACCGATATACAATAATCACCTAAAATATTACTGACACACAATAATCACTTAAAATATTGCTCTGACACACAATAATCACTTAAAATATTACTGACACACAATAATCTCCTAAACTATTTCTGATACACAATAATCACTTAAAATATTACCGATATGCACAACTTAATCTATTCCTGGCTGGAATAATAGAACACTACAAAATATATTCGGTAGTTTTTCTCCAATTTAAACTGATAATATATTTTTTTTTTTTACAAAAATCGAAAAAATACTACGCGTACATAAACACCAAATAATTTCATTGACATGAAATACGTATTATTCTTTAACATTAATTTTTCAACAAACCCAATTGCTATTCACTGACGTGAATTTATTACTGTACATTACAAAATAAATAAATATCATAAAAAAAAACAATACAATCTTTCCTTAATTTATAGAACTGATGTTCTAAAACACTTTCCATTTATATGGAACAATAATAATAAAATATATACTGATGTATATAATAATTCACAATTGAACTGGCGTTCAAAAATTTTTATAACTGCATGGATATGCAATAAAATAATATACTGAGAGAATTAATGATTTTGAAGTTTCCCTTAATTTATAGAACTGATGTTCTAAAACTTGCTTTCCATTTATATGGAACAAGACTAATAAAATATATACTGATGTATATAATAATTCCAAATTGAACTGGCGTTCAACAAGTTACAACTGCATGGATATGCAGAGCAAAAAAAAAAAAAAAAAAAAAAAAAAAAAAACGTACACTGACGTATACAAAAAATAAAATCAAAATTCTCTCTTAATAAATGGATATTAAACAGTATAATTTTATAAATTTCTCTCGTCTTACATTACAGGGAGTTGCAAGCAAAAACTCTTACCTGATTCATTTCTTCGCGGGAATCCAAAAAACTCGAAATTTCCGTTTCTAACGTTCATCCTATGGGGTTTGCCGCTAAGGATTGATCATTATCGGCTGCGCCACTAAAGTTTGATTCTAATCAATGGGCACGGAAACAAATTAAGAACATGGTGTCTAAATTTTAAATATTAAGGTTTATTTTAAAGAAAAAACACTTAAAGAAAAACAGTCAGTATACAGTTAGTAACCACTCGGACATGACTTCACTCCGTCGTACCCAAAGACCGAATGGTGAAACTTCACATTCCACATTCCAAGGGGGAGGGGAACTACCCATCCCCTTTAGCAGGTGTTAATGGACCTTTCCACGCCTACAGTATCTATCGTAGATTTTGAGAATTTTTACGATAATATATATATATATATATATATATATATATTCCTTATAACAAATGGTTAAATTTGTTATTCCTTTTAATACACATGACAACATACTGCGATTAGATTTCCGTTGTAACATTGCTATATTGGTGACCTAAGCAAAAATATGAACTGATATGAAAAAAAATTCTGCGAGTGAAGAAATCGTTTGAGATCACAAAATATGCCAAATAGAAAACCAAATTACGAAGAAACAATTTTTGAGATAACTCTTACAAAAGCCATATTATTCTTTATAATTAGGTTATACATCAGTTATTTCAAGAATTTCTGATTCCTTATAAATTACTGTATCATACATCATGCGACTGATAAAATTTTTTCAATTTGTGTATGCATTTTATGATTCTAATATGAATAATAAGATAAAGGTATCACTGCTATAAAATACATTTGAAAATTAAGTTCATTATTGGTAAAATCACACACACAATCACTTTAAAAATATTCTCTGGTACATTTTATTGGGAGTCAGAACAATAGCCTCTTCTCTCTCATATATATAGTTCCAATAATATTTTCTCTTCATTTTTTCTTGATCTTTTACTCTTAATTATCTTTACTTGGATATAAAACGTAAAGCCTTTTTTTTTTCGAAAACGTCAGTAACGTTTTGATAATACACAGTTCAATCACATTAAGGTGACTACCATGTACTTACGACGTCTCTCGACGTTAAATAACCAATCACAGAAGGTCAGTATCAGCACAGGGCAGTTGAGCGTATATGAAGAGTGTGTAAGGGTATTGGAAAACATTGCAATCGTTGACGTAATGCAGAAAAAGGAGCAAATTATCTAACGTCCAAAAGGGCATGATCATTGGCTTTCGGGCCAAGGGGGTAAGCATTTCCATAATGGCTAAATTTGCGAACTGTTCGAGTACCACTGTAGTAAAAGTATACCATTCTTGGCAAAATGGGACTGTCCAAAATCAGTGACGTGGCAAATGTGGTGAACCACAGGCCATAGATGGCAGAAATGAATGAAGGCTGCGAAGATGCGTTCGAGCGAATAGACGTGCTACCGTTTAGCAATTGCTGCCCAGATGAATCTAGGGGTTATCAACAGTGTCTCCCAAACTACTCTTCAGCGAACGTTGATGCGTCTGGATCTCTGAAGCGGATGACTGGTTCGTGTACCTACGATGTCTGCTGCTCATCGGCAACGAAGGCTGGCATTCTCTCGCAAGTAACGCAATTTGACGTCCACTGAATAGCTACAGGTAGCGTTTTCCGATGAATTACATTTTATGATCCATCGGACAGTTGGACGTTTGCGTATACGGAGTGAAACATCTGAAATCAAACACTCTGCAATAATTGCCGGAATGGTCCAACTTGGAGACGGTGGTATAATGGTCTGAGGAATGTTTCCTAGTATTCTGGTATTCTCTGGGTTCACTCATCATTATGGAAGACACGATGGGTCGATATAAGTACGCATTTGTCCTTGCAGGCCATATTCACATCTATATACCCATTGCTTTTCCTCAGGAAGATGGCATCTACCAGCAGGGCAATGTCAAGTGTCATACAGCTAGCTGGCAGTGTACGTGCGTGGTTCGAAGAGCACCAGGATCAGTTTATCGTTCTTCCCTGGCCAGAAAATTCATTTAAATCCAATTAATTAAACCCAATCGAGAATCTGTGAGAAATCTTGATCGGGCTGCTCGTGCCATGGATCCTCACTCGCGTAATCTAGGGGAACTGGCCCTGGCACTGGTGTCGGCATGGCTCAACACCCCAGTGAACACCTTGTCTCTCTTTCTGCAAGTCGTGAAGCAGTCCACTCTGTGAAAGGTGATTATTCTAGATTTTAACAGGTGGTCACATTAATGGGACTGGACTGTGTAATATAAAGCAATCATAAAGAAGTAATCTTGATGTAATTATTCTAAGCTATTAAGATCAAGTTTTGAAGCCAACAAAATTATGACGAATTTTATAGTAATATATCAGCTGATCAAACAACTAAAGCAAATATTATCCGATATGAAATTACTAATTAAGAAGAAAAAAAGAAAACACTAATGCGTAGTAAATTAATTGATACGATATGTACGAGCTACCTTTTAAATTGGACTAATAAAATTCCAGTTATTGATTTTAACTTACTTCCCATCATGCATTGTATAATTAACTATTTTTTTTAATTAAGAATTCAGTAAAAAGAATTATAATTTTCATTCTTTTAGTCAACTAATATTTTTTGTATATATATAAACATTATAAAATACGCTCAGCATAAGTCGCCTGGAACATCTTCCAAATTGTCCTCTAAGTCACGTAAAAGTTGTTTTGAAGAATGCATCTGTTTCAGAAATTCGCCTTCAAAATCACTCACAGATTCTAGATTATAGAAATGAACATTTTGCAAGCCGTTTGTGGTAGAAATGGGGAGAGTTCCGAGTTTGAAACTTTAATTAAACCCGTGTCCGTATTGTTCCTTGCGTAGAGAAAAATCGTTCTAACTATACAAAACTAGTGCCAAATTGGTTCAGACTGTTAATTTCAAAGTTTTGATGAGTAATTTGAAAATTCTTCAAATATATTCCAACTCCTAACTTGTTTGCCTTTGTCTATGTCGATGAAGTGGTACATTGATTAATTTTGATGTCAAAATTATAAAACTGAATTTTCTGCAGGTACATTTAAAAGTTTGAACCATGCTGCTTCTGTACAAATTGATTATATTATAATACGAAGATTAATTATTTGAAATAAAGGACAAAAACAATATTTTCCTTTAACTATATGTATATTTAAATTAATTATTCTAATTACTAAAATCACGCAAAGATTTCATGTATGTGGTATGACACAAAATAGTAATTGCTTTAATATGAAATGTAAATCATAACCATGAATAGTTTTTTGATTTAATGAATATTGTATGAAAATTTGTATTAGTAATAAATTAAAATTAATTAATATTAATAACAAAGTTATAAAATAATAAGAAATGCAAATATCAAATCAAATATTTCCTTCAATAGAGGTGTAAACTAAAAAAGGAAATCATGCTATATTATTATCATTATTATTATTATAGACCTACTGTATTTTCAGTAAGAAAGTGTAGTGAATATTCACAATTCCATGCATTGCGGAATCACAAAAGCTATGATCAATGCTAGGTGTTACGTAACATTTCTCAAAAGTAACGGTCAGGTGTAAAATTTCTGCGTCTTTTACTATGAGCCCGTACTTCGGAAACTTTACTGTTAGATGTTACATGTTAGATCACCAGATAGCATGATTTCAAATGTATGTCCCCACCAATCCTTAGACCTAACACAACGCGTGTTCTGATGGTTTCACATCGTCAGAGCTGAGGTGCCTCTCTCTGAGGGTGGGATGAGGAGCTGGGCGTCAAAATTACTTGCGGTGATTGATACACCAACTATATGGTGCCGCAATTAAAAGAGATGTCCCAGCTCCCAGAGAATGTACTAGGTCAGCAGTGGTCAAGCAACCAATCCGCAACCCCATTGCAAATACAAGAAAAGAGGTTGGAGATCATTTGAAACATCTGACAAGTCTCAACGACCACTAAATTTTAAAGTCATACTGCCAGACTGGATTTTTGAAACTGCCCTCGGATTTGACCAGACTGGTCCTTAACTTAACTTAATGTTGGACAAGAATGGAACAGAATTTACACTCCAACATTTGTTTATTAATTTAGTAGATTGGATAATATACTCTTCCTGGTTGTTTAAACTGCTGTTCTTGCGTAATTGTTTCAGTAGCCCTAGCATTAAGACCTGTGTCATATAATACCTCCAAAATGTTAACCAATTTGAGTTTTTTTTACTTGGAGTGGAATTACTGGTATGTACACTCTTTTCCTATAATCCATTTAGCTGATTTGAATTTTTATTTGAGTTGTTATCTACATTATTTGTTCCAACAAAGATATATTCAATTGAATGTCAAGACGTCATAGATACTCTCACAGTTTCCAGCATTTTTCTCGTAACTTTTCTGTTCCAATCTCTCAGCTTTCTTTTTAAGTCTGTTTTTGAATGGGATTTAAAATATAGCCAGGGAAAAATGTCTGACTTAATTAAATTTTCCTAAGCGTTCAAAAGTTTATTGCGATTTTAACCAATATAAAGATACTCTAGAAATGGGAACTATTGTTCTATATACAAAATGGATACCCCTTTAGCAGATGTTATGTCTCAGCTTTGCGGGTCGCTTTCCCGTCTAGGTCATCTGTAAGTATCTTCTCCGAGGCACATAGGATATTAGCCAAACCCCCCGGTGCCTCTCTATGTACAGACATAGGCACTTATTATGGAATATGGCATCTTGTAAAGATAATTGATAATGATGTCTATCATGGATACCGTAATAAAAATCGAAAAGTAAAACCACTAATGTAAAACTGTAGCTAAATGTGTGTATTTTATAAATAAAACGCACTCTGATGTTAGTTGGAATTACTTTTTTTTACAGAAATATAATCTCCAATTCTTTTATTAAACCTTTTACAAAATTTCTAAATTCCCCAATACATAGATAAAAGAGATATAAAACTGTACTATAATCACTAAAAATCATGTTTTTGTACTAATTTTTTACTAATAGGTTTTAAACATCAACCGAAAATATTAAATTTCATTCACAAATGTTACCAATACTACACGCATAGACAAAAAAATTAGCGCACCAAGAAATAATTGCGGGATCGTAATGAAACTTTGCATGAAGGCACATGCCGGCCAGATATGCAAATGATTAAAAATGCAGCGTGATTGCGCATTACGTATACACGGTAGAGGGCGTTTAAAGTCATTCTCTGTGGAATATAAAGAGATACCCAAAGCTTGTTTGAGTGTGCTGAATCGTTTTCAAAGAGCTGAGGTAGACATGCCATTACGCCGTTTTCGAAGACAATATGAGCAGCTGTCACAGTTTGAGAGGAGGATAATCATCGGCATGAGGGAAGCTGGGTGGTCAGCTAGGCATGTAGCTTGTCAATTAAGCCTCTTTGATTGTATTTCGCGGAGGTGTGGGGATCAGTGGATCTGAGAGATTTCATTCACATGAAGACCAGGCTCATGACGCCCTCGACAGACCAGTCCTCAAGAAGACATCCACATGGTAAGAAAGGCACGCGTACAACCATCAGCTTCATCGGTCGCCATCCAGGAACATGTAGCACCTTCTCTAGGGGCCCTTGTGTCTTCTCGAACCATTCGAATGCACCTGGCTGAGGACATTTGGGATCGCGAAGCCCATTACGTGTTCTTGACGCCCATCCACCGACGCCTTCGTTTGGAGTGGTGCCACGCACAAGGAAACTGGACGGCAGCGGGAAAAATCCACGTCGTCTTTAGTGACGAATCCAGATTCAATCCAGATTTCCCAACCAAAAAATGTTCGTGAGTGTCACGAGTTTTAATAATATGACGGACCAAGTCTTTCCGACTGAAATTTTAATAAAACCAAAAAGGTAACAGAAGTTATTGTGGGTTTCGATGTAAACAAGTTATTACCCACGTCAGCAATACTGAATCTTTCAGCTTCTCCGACCATATATAGTCCGGTTGGCAGGTGCGCACGCAGGCATCTTCACGCATACGTCATACTCGCAGTCATCATCACGCAGGCGTCAACATCCCGCCCGGCCTTGCTATGTCCACATGCAAGAACTTAACAATTTGTATCTTAACATAAAATAAGCACTAAATTTTAAACATAAATTAATACTAATAAATATTAAGTGAATATCAAATTTCAGCAGAGAGAATTAGCTTAAGTTCTCAAATAATAAAATACATAATAATACATAGTAAGTAATTTGATACACGAGAATACCAAAAATTCTAACAATAAATTCCAAGTTAATAATATCATAAATAAACATACACATTTAATTTTCAATAGGAAGTATGCTCAACCTATTGATAGACCTTTTATAAATACCTTTACCAGTTTTAATATCTACAACTCTAACTTTCTTATCTTTCCCCATGTATATTTTAACACGTCCCAATAACCATTTACATGGAGGAAGATTTTCTTCTCTTATTAAAACCATATCTCCCAATTTGAGATTTTCTTTATTAACAATCCATTTCTTTCGTTGTTGCAGACTATTTAAATATGAAAGGCTCCACCTTTTCCAGATCGTTTGAACTGATTTAGTTATTCTCTGCCAAACATTTAAACGATTTGATTCGCATTGCAACAGAGACGGTTCCACTATAGCTGTGATCGGTCTCCCGATTAAAAAGTGAGCTGGGGTTAAAACCTCCAAATCATCTACGTCAGATGAAAGTGGTGTAAGAGGTCGAGAGTTCAAAATTGCTTTAATTTGCGTTATTAAAGTCAATAATTCTTCATAACTAAATTTTGAGTTTCCTGCAACGCGTTTAAAATGATATTTTAAAGATTTTATATTAGCCTCCCATAGACCTCCCCAGTTTGGGCTTCTAGAGGGAATAAATGACCATTCAATGCCTTCTTCTGCGAAAAACGCAAATAAAGACTCTTCTCTATCTCTTACTAATTTAGACAAAGCTTTTATTTCTCGATTAGCGCCTATCATGTTAGTACCATTATCCGAAAATATTTTATGACACTTACCCCTTCTTGAAATAAATCTTTTCAATGCAGCAATTAAAGCTTGCGAAGTTAAGTCGCTGATTATCTCTAAGTGAATGGCCTTTGTTACAAGGCAAATAAATGTACAAACATAAACTTTAATTTCAGGACCTTTCCTCTGATATTTATTTTTGATAAAGAAGGGTCCACACAAATCAATTCCAGTTGAATTAAAGACCTTATCGGGAGTTATTCTTTCTTTTGGCAAATCGCCCATTTTTTGAGAACAAATTTTAGGATTAAATTTAAAGCAAATTACACAGTTATGCACAACTTTTCTGCAAATATTTCGCCCGTGAATTGGCCAATATTTATATCTAAAATGATAAAGTAAATGTTGGGGCCCAAGATGAAAATATTTCTCATGGTAGTATTTAACAATAATTATAGTTAGTTTACTTTTTGCAGGAAGCAATATAGGATGTTTACTCGAATAAGGAAGTCGAGAGTGTTTCAGTCTTCCACCTACTCTAATGATTCCCTTATCATCTAAAAATGGGGATAACTTTAAAATCTTACTTTTATTACAAATGTCATCACCATTTTGCATAGCTCTAATTTCCTTATAGAATGAGCTAAGCTGTACTTGTTTCATTAAATAAATTTCTGCTTCTTTCATCTCATCTGAAGTAAGAGGTCCCGTTTTCTTGTTAGTTGGATTTCTAATGTTAAATAGAAACCTGTAAAGAAAACTTAACACTCGAACGATAGTTAGAAACTTATTACTACGAGAAAGTAAATGCTCAAAAATGTTTGATTAAAGTTTAAAGTCAATACAGTATGTTCTTTAGAGTCCTTTGATTTTAGTTCAGGCAAATAATCTACTTCATTCAGTTCCGGGCACTCAGAGACAGTTTTGGGGAGTTCGTCAGTTCTTAGGAAGGCTGGACCAGTCCACCATTTGTTGTTGGAAATAAGTGTATCAACACTAAGTCCCCTAGACAAGAAATCTGAGGGATTGTCTTGTCCTGAGCAATGAAACCAAGAATCAGGATCAGTTAGCTCGGAGATCTCCTGCACTCTGTTAGCCACGAATTGTTTCCATCTTTTAGAAGAGCCTTTAATCCAGAATAGGACTATTTTGGAGTCTGTCCAGTGGAACACTTTGCACTCCTTTTTCTTGCGGACGATTTTTTGAACCCTTGAACTCAATCGAGCTGCTACTAAAGCTCCCAGGAGCTCAAGTCGAGGCAAAGTAACTGCTTTCAGGGGTGCCACCCTCATTTCTGAAGTGATGAGATTTACGAGCACTTCATTTTGTTTTCTTACTTTCACGTAAGCTGCTGCACCATAAGCGAGTTTAGAGGCATCGCAGAATATGTGAATTTCAATGAGGTCACTTACCTCATCATTCGTTGAATCAAGAACTAACCTTGGAATTCTAAGATTATCTAATAGGGGTAGTTCTTTACACCAAATTAACCACTTTTCCTTTAACTTTGGGGGTAAAATTTCATCCCAAGTTATTTGTTTTATCCAAAGTTCTTGTATGAGACATTTTATTCTTATAGTAAAGGGTGAGAGCAATCCCAGGGGATCAAATATCTTCCCTATTGTTTGTAACATAAATCTTTTAGTATTTTCGTTTATCGAAACGAATTCCAGCAAACCTTTAGTATCCAACGTCAGACAGTCATCTAGAGTTTGCCAAGCCATGCCTAACACTTTAGTTTTGTTTGTTCCTAACCTGATGGATGCATCCATAGGATGTGTGTCGAAACCTTCAGCCGCCCACTGAGCTATTAAAACGGTATCATTGCTGATCCATTTTCGCATCTCCATCCCTGCTTCTTTCATAATATTCTTAGCGTGGCGAGACATGAAAAGAGCTTCCTCTCGAGTATCCTGTCCCGTAATCCAATCATCCACATACATGAAAGAATCTAAATGTTGTACAGTTATGGGATGAATTTCGTTATATTTCTCAATGTGATATTTGATTGTTGCTGCTAGTAGAAATGGACTAGAATTAACTCCAAATATCACCCTGTTAAATCTATAAATTTGCGAAGTGAGCTTTTCCCCAATACGTGGATTACTATCTGTCCATAAAAAACCGTACAAAATCTTTATGTTTATCCGCCAAGCAAATTTGAAGAAAAGCCTGACGAATATCCGATGATATTGCAACTCGATTTAGCCTGAAATTAATTAAAACATCTAAAAGATTAGGATTCAAATTAGGTCCAGGCCACAAGCAATCGTTCAGTGATAGTTCGTTAGCTTGGTGTGAAGCTGCATCAAAAACAATACGAGTAGAAGTAGTAACACGACCCTCCTTTTTTATCGCTTGGTGTGGTAAGTAATACATTGGTTTGTGTACATTTATTTCAGTATCATTGACCTTTTCTATGATTCCTTGATTCAAATAATCTTGAATCGTTTCTTTGTATTGAGTGTAAAGGGTTTTATCTCTTCGTAACCTTCCCCATAAACTCTGGAAACGTTGCTTTGCCACAGAAATGTTATTCGACAATTCGTTCCACTGTTTACGAAAAGGTAATTCAACCACATACCGATTATTATTATATTGTACAGTTTCCTTAAAAATATTCATAGCTTGGTGATCTTTCCGATAGCAAGGGTCATCTTTTATGCCAAGGGATTCGAGCTCAAAAAACAGCTTTAATGTATCATCAACCGAATCATTATCTTTAAGAAAGTAACATGAGAAGTTATTAGTATTGGTTCCCTGGAGTCGTCCTCCAGCAATCCATCCAAATTCAGTTTCCCTAAACAACAATTCTTTATTTACTTTATATACGTTATCTTTAATTATTCTAAAGAAAATATCCGCATTCAGTAAAGCGTGAATTTCCTTAGCTTCGTAAAAATAAGGATCTGATAATTCTAAAAATTCAGGAATTTTTATTTCCGAAACATCTAACGTAACACTTGGTGTCAACCCGGTAATTTTTCAGTCACAAAAAATTCTACGTTTTCTCTAAAAGTACCACTTTTATTAGAAATTAAAGTATTAGTTTTTCCCTTTAAGTTTTGTTTTAATGAATTGAGTCCTGAAACTGAGGAATTTATCTTTTCTATTGCAATACCAAGATAATCACACATTTTTCTGGATATAATATTAATGTTAGACGCTGAGTCAAAAATGACGGGACATTTTAGTTCTCGGCCTTCATTATTTCGTAAGAAAACGCTACCAGTCGATATTAACACGTTCTTTCTATGTTGAGAAGCAGTACTACTCAAAACTGTGTTCTGTGTGGAAGAATCCACCACACTTTCTATGTCAGAAGCGATGACAATCGTGTTCGTGTCTGGAGACCCCGTGGTGAACACATCAATCCTGTCTTTACTTTACAGCGACACACCACTCCCACAGATGTTGTAATGATATGGGGTGACATTGCCTACAATAAACGGTCACCCCTATTATTGATCTGTGACACCACACATGGCAGCCCAGCGGTATGTCCATGACATCTTGCAGCCACATGTGTTGCCACTCATGCAACGACTCCCAGGAGCCATTTTTCATCATGACAATGATCGGTCTTACACGGCAAGGATGTCAGAAGACTATCTCCACACTGTTACTACCGTTTCTTGGCCTGCCCGATTTCCATATTAGTCTCCAATCGAGCATGTTTGGGATCATTTGGGACTGCGAGTTGGGCATCCCACGAGTTTGAACGAACTAGAGGTAAGATTACAACAGATATGGAACGAAATATCTCAAGACGTCATACACAACTTGCATGCCTCAATGGACGATCTTATCGTATCGTGCATTCGCGCTAGAGTGGGTTAAACAGGGTATAAAATCTTCCCTTCTTTTGCCTTTTCTCTGAAATAAATTATCCTTTTTTTTTTGGATTTTCTAAGCATTTATTTATATGAAAGTAGTCATTACGTATGTAAATTTTCATTTCATTTTAACGGCTCCTTCTTGGTGCGCTAATTTTTTGACCATGAGTGTATCTTTAAAATTTCTAACACGCCAAATACAAATTCTCAAACATAAAGCTGTAAGCTGTTAACAGATACACTCTTCAAAAATTAATAGGAAAAAATGCTCAATTTCTGAAATAATCATGCGAGTTTAAGGATATATGATTACTTAAAGAACAATCATTTATATTCCTTAATGTATACAAAAATTTTAAATGATAAATTAAGCAAAATTTTCTATTTAATGGTTAAAATATTTTTTAAGTGTTAAATTGTATAAGACATAAAATGTAAACACAAATATTGAATTCCATTTTTGCTAATATTAAAATATTACTATATTTTAATATTACTATCAAGAGTATCAAGATTTGTTGGAGAGGGAAAAAAACTAAATATAAGTAATGTTTACCCCCCTCCCACCGAAAAACAAGAGTCTACCCTCTAATTTGATTAATTTATTTGTAGAAATCACAATTTTTTCATTGGAGATCTTAATTCCAAACATCTTAATTCAGATTTCTAGGACAAAAGCCAGTGAGGGTTAGACCACATCAACAGGATCAATGATAGTGGTTTTTGCTTTTTGAATGACGGTACTCCAGCTCACTCGTCCTACAGATATGCCACCGTGGAGGACTTATATGTTGAAGTTGTTAATCCCAATATCTTACTCGAAAGCAACTGGTCAGTTTTAAGGAACATTGGAAGTGATCATCTACCTAATTTATTCCAGCTGGACGCAAGGCAGTCAATGTACAAAGACAGGGAAAAAAATTGGAACTTTAAGAAGGCTAATTGTGTGTGTGGGAGGGGACCCCTATGCCTCTTCTGTTGGTAGCGAAACAAATAAGAACCCTCTTACTAGATGAATTTGATTGGCTCACACTGAAAAATATCATTATCAGGAATGCTAAAAAGACGATTCCTAGAGGTAACACCAGGAAGACCAATAACTTTTTTATTCATAAATCTGAACCACTCCAGAATTTTTTAGAGGATAAAAGACATCTACTTGGGGTATCTGGTATACCCTGTTGAACTTTCAACTAGAGAACCAATGACACAAATTAAATGTGCTGTTTTTAAGCGTGCTACTTATGCCCATAGCAAACGGCACAATTGGAATAAATTGTGCTCCACTTTTGATCCTAGAGATCCAAATACAAAAATATCGAATCTAGGGAAAAGCATTAGCAGAGAACAACCTCAAGTTGAAAAGTGCAACACGATTCAGGGCGTTAATGGAACTATGCTCCAAACTGATAGAAAGGCGGCTAACATACTTGGTAAACAATACCAGAAAATCAGTAATTTAGACTATTCTAAGGTACATATGGCTCTGTCAAAAGAAGATCTAGTAACATTGTTCATGGTTGCCGTAGTATTACCAATCAAAGAAATCCTCTATTAGCTAAAAATTTTAGTATGCATGAGCTTGGGGCTGATCTGCGTGATACTGACCTTCGCAAGTCCCCTGGTTCAGATGGAATTCACGGCAGTATGATTGACCATCTTGGCCGAGATGGCCTACATAGACTCTAAAACATTTTTAACATCTCTTGGAAGTTAGGAAGCCTGCCTCGTGAATGGAGTGAGTGAGTGAGTGAAGATTAGAAAACCACAGAAAGACTCTAGTTTTCCCAAAAGTTATAGGCTCATAGCTCTTAACTCTATATCTAGTAAGAAAATTAATAAAAAGTGTTTTTAAGGAGACTATCATTTTATTCAAATTCCCGTGGCTTTCTCCCTAGGGAGCAGTATGGTATTTTAAACCAGGACATAGCCCTACTGATCAGGTTCTGTATTTTAGTCTAAATACTCGTGACGCTCACAATTTGAAACCTACTCACCACACTGTTGCGGCTTTTCTAGATCTTTCTAAATCATTCGGCACAGTCAGGAAAATTATTACTAAACTCTTTGATTCTTTTGGAATTGGTGATAGGACGTTGCCTTGGATTTATGATTTCTTGCGCGCCAGAATAATATGGGTAAACTTTAATAGTTCCATGTCCAAAGGATTCAAGTTGAGTCAGAGAAATCCTTGGGGATCTGTTCCGAATCTCGTTCTCTTCACTCTGTTCATGTGTGGTATTCAAGAAGTTATCTTCAGAAGATGCGAGGTCGGCTTGTTTGCCAACGATATTTGTATCTGAAAATCTGGTGTTGATATTTCTATTCTAGAGAACAATGTTAACCACACTCTTGTTGACTCATGAAAATTTGCAGAAAGACACAAAATTGTGTGTAATACTCCGAAGTCGTCCACCAGTTTCTTTATCACTCAAAGAAAAACTGTTTAAATACCAGCGTAAGATATTTTTGGGGTGGTTTACCTCTATCAGTGGGCAAGCATCCTAAGTATCAGGGGTTTGTACTGGACCAAGAAATTTCCATTTGAAGATACATTGATCATCTCGTGAAAAAGAGTAGAAAACGACTAAATATTTTGAAATTCATTTCTAGCCGTGATTGGGGTGTTGACTCTTTTACTATTCGGATTACCTATTTGGCACTTATTAGACCTATTGTGGAGTATAGTTACCCGATTTACTTTTGTGCCTCCAAGACAAATCTTCAGAAACTCGAACGAGTTCAGCTGATCACTGCACGTATTTTAACAGGCCTTTATAGCAGTTCTCCTAGGGACATAATCCTTCTTGAGGCTGATTTACTATAACTCAGCATTCTAAGAAATTCAATATTTGTGAAATATTATAACAAGTTCTTTAGTTATAATCCTCGAAATCGAACATCAAACATCCTAAAGAATCGGAGTAACAATCAAAGACTGAAGAGGAATAGCCCCTATAATCAGATGATTAGTAACAATATGATTTTCCCCTCTGTTGAACGACATCACTTGAACTCTTATATTGACCCATCTGAGGGCCTCCCAGGGGTGTATTTCTACCTGAACCTCTCAGCCCATGTCAACAAGACTTCAGATCCTCCTGAATTTCTTAGGCAACTAGTCCTCGAAGTTATTAGTAATATTCCTTATAATGCATTAATTATCCATACTGATGACAGCAGGAATTAACACTCTCAATCTGGCAGTGGTATTTATATTATCCCAAGACTAATCTAGTCACACTAAGCTGAGAAACTCTGATAATTGCTCTGTCTTTCGCAGTGAACTCATTGCTATTGATACAGGACTTAAAGAGGCACTCTCAATTCCTGGTTCGAACAGCATCTGGATATTATCTGACAGTCGTAGTGCCATCCAACATCTTTCTAACTGGCATAAGGTAGGTGATAACCCAGGAGTGGCTATTTTAGAGAAACTAAAACGTCTTTCATCTTCTCGCGAGATCCATCTACAATGGGTTCCTTCGCATGTTAACATCGTGGACAATGAGATTGCTGACGCCGTAGCAAAATATTGCGTAGCTCAACCCACTACTAACTCGGCCCGTCTCATCTATTCAGAACTGCACTCCACCTACATCAACAACAAGAAATCAACTATTTCTCCTGCTCATTACTGGCATGTGGTTAAACGCCCAGGTAATATTTCCCTTCAATGCAGTAGGCAGGGACAAGTTATTCTAACTTGTTTCTGGAGTGGCAACCTCTGAACTTTGACTTTTAAAGATGGAAATGAATTTCTTCCGACTAGTGTTAGGTGTTCTGCCTGCCAGGCACCTCCAGAACACATTCTTGACTGCCTGGGGCTTACAAAATGAGATCTTTATGAAGACCCTCTAATGGCTTTGTACTTTTTAAGAGTGGGTGAAGTAATGTGTTTGGTCTAGCTTGGCTAGACATGGAGATGAGCAATAACACCCCCAATATTACAACTAATAAAATATTTTGAAAAATGTGCTTCTAATAATACGAAAATTAACCTCGAATACAGAGACTTATAATAAACATCTGAACTACAATTAAAAATTCATAATGATTTTTTACTAAATATTTTTATGTAATAATAATAGACAGGAAAATGAATTCTGATCAATCCATCATTCATTAAATTTATTAAAAATTCTATTCCTAAAACATTTTAATTTATAAAAATAAAATACCAACAACTTTGAGCATAATGAGAAAATAATAACTCAAACACTGAAAGCGTAAACATAAAAATTGCTACATCCTACAATTATTGCCCTGTCATATTTTCATGGCATCTAGGTCCTAATTCCAGGGAATCTAAAGCTTTTTTTGAAAAATTACTGGCCGAAGCGTTTCGCTGAAAATTAACCAGCTTCTAGGAAAAATTTCTAATGAATGAGAATTCCCTAAACTGTTACTTTAATTCAAACACAATAAGTTGGTAAAGTCGTCATTAAGATCAGCTTAAAAATTTTACTGCTGAGACATTTTTACGATAAAAGCGAAAAACACTTTTTCATGATTTTGTAATTTCCCCTAGGCTTCTGACTGCTTATCACAAGGAAGAATTATTTTGTTGTTGCCAAAACTGCAGATAAAACTTCTTCATGATCAAATGAGACAGAAAACTTCAAGAAAGTACCTACTTTTTCATTATTGTTATCATGCCTTCCTCCAATTCAATTTCCTTCATTTTAAAATTTTTTTCTTACAATTTGAGCTTACGAAATTTAAAGGAGAATTGAAACGGCCAATATTTCTTTTTAGGAATACATTAAAAATTTGAATTAATGTTGTAAGAAGAATTTAAGCTAATGAACATACAATTCTCTGAGGATACACCACGACACGAAAAGGAATAGCGTTTTAATTAACTTATAAAATGTATATATAATAATGGATGCGTTATTTGAAACATGAAAATTTAGCCTTTTTATAATTCATGTCTTGACCTTATTAAAAATAATATGATGAGGAAAGAAAATTACAATGTAGAAGTCATTGAATTTAAGTTTTTTTAAAATATAGAATAAATAAGAACTTATATGCTTAAATTATTTTAAAAAGTGTTTTAATTTTAAAATTTTTATGTTCCTGTTTATTTAAATAAGAATTTTTATTTATAATTCCCAGGGTATACCTCTTGCTAATAAATAATATATGTCTTTGTGTAACTTTGTAGAATGATAGTTGAAAAAATTAATCGTAATTCTAATGCAAAAACAAGATTGAAAATTTTATGTTATTTTTTAAAATTTAAATATGAGGTAGTGGTATATACAGATTGATTAAAAAATAATGTGACCAATTTCAAAAATTCATAAATTTTTATTGAATTAAGTTATTTACATGCAATTTTCAATGTGGTTTCCTTTAGCATAGTATACTTTAAGTAAGCGTTTAGACATAGCTAAAAGACTTCTTTTTGACAATATTGGCATTATTTTTTCAACTTCCTCTTTGATTGCTTTTTGAAACTCTTGAAGTGTTTTTACCTTATGTATATTTAAATTTTTTAAGTATTCCCATTAAAAGTATTCCCAAGGAGAACAGTCGGATGATAATGGTAGTCAATTCTCAGGAAGAAAGAAAATTTATTATTTTATCTTTCAGCCATTTCATAGTTGTTTTTGAAGGATGACTTGTTGCAGAATCTTGGTGAAAAGCTAAGTTTCCTTTAGGGTAAATACATTTACATTATTTAAACATGTATTTCAAAACATTATTCTGCTAGTATTTAGCATCAATTTTAGCCTTTGGATTAACAAAAAAGGGTTTTGTTAAGCATTAGGAAGGAATTCCCATCCTTATCATAACACCTGACAGCAGCTTGCCTTTTAAAAAATAGCAGCGTCTTTGCGACGCTTTTTGCGCGAAATACATTGTATCTTCAATTTTCCAGTAGAGAATGATCGATTAAAAAGGGCTTCATTCGAAGTTTTCCATGTTTCATATCTACCTTTGCATAACATTCGATAAAAAGTGCAAGAATGTTTTCTTTGTTTTTCTATGGTTTTTGCAAACACTTGATGACAGATTCGTTTATCCATTTTTTGTAGCTCATTTTCTTTATAAGTAGACAACTTGTCAATTGTGATACCTATAAATCCTTTGCTAAAGTTCTTTAAGGCATCGGATTTTCTACAACAATACGTTTTTACAACTTTTTTTAAAAAACAAGGGCTTCCGTTTCTTCACATTTTTTCCCCTGGAGCTTTTGATTGCCAGGCAAATTTTATTTCTTTTCAAAGTTTAGATAGTAATCCATTAGAAAAAAGTCTTTACTGAGTTTTAAATACTTTATTTATAATACAATTTTAGCAACTGTCCTACATAAGCCTTAAGATTTGGTTTCGGGTTTGAAGATATAATTTCGGGGAGCAATAAGTTACTTCTAATAAGAATAACTTTACTGATGATTTAAGCGTGTCATTTTTAAAATGAAACTAGTAGTAAAACGATTACAATTTACCATAAATAGTTACATATATTTAAATTTGGTCAAGCTTATTTTGAATCAACACTTCTAGTAGAATATTTTCTTATTAAATAACATGAGTTTTAGGGTATATTCGTAAGAAATAAAAGTACTGAATACAATAAAATAAATTTGTTATATATGTATGTATTTATTTGTAAATTATATGGTGCTCAATTATGTTATTCTACTTATTATATGTTTATTCTTATTATAGCTTTAAATTTGAGAAATAGTTATTAATATTATCGTTTCTTCCTATGTTCCTTTAAAATTTTTACATTTCTTTTGATTCTCAATATTGAACAGTTTTCAAGTGTTATATGATTAAGAATTTTAATAACTGAACTTACTAAAAATTATGTTATGTTTTAAAAAAATAACTTTTGAAGTTATACTTGCCGAATTTCTTGTAAACATCAGTAAAAAAAATTTTAATTTTTTTTTGTTTCATTTTATTTTATTTTTAAAAATAATATTTGTTTATAACAAAATGCTATATTTTAAAACAAATATTGTATTTAAAACTAAATTTTGCATTACTAGTATCGTAAAAGATGAAAAAACTCATTCATACGCATAATTTTTTTTTAAAAAATCATATTAACTTAAAACACCTTTTTATAGAAAATACTTTATTGGTGAAAACAAAAACACACCGCTAGCTGAAATTTTTTGTAAATAAATAGAAATTGATGGGATAGGGTTTTAAAACTTCTCTTACTATTAAAAAAAACTCGTATCAAAATATACATCATACTTTTCAAAAATGATTGAACTAACTTCTTTTTTCCGACTTTTAAAACACACAACAAATTTAGGTGGAAAAATAACTTCATTAAATTTAACTTACATATTTGCAGAGTTTGTATTTTATATTTTTATCTTTCGCATCATTTTTATCATACGAGTATTATAAAAATAATCTTAGCCCTTTAAAATAATTACTTGTTGTTTATGAAAACGATAATGAATAAGATAATACTGAATTTTCGTTAATTATTGTTACTCGTTGAAAGGAAAAAGTGAAAGTATTGGTTATGAAAACGATAATGAATAAGATAATACGGAATTTTCGTTAATTGTTGTTACTCGCTGAAATGAAAAAGTGAAAGCTTATTGGTTATGAAAACGATAATGAATAAGATAATACTGAATTTTGGTTAACTGTTGTTACTCGCTGAAATGAAAAAGTGAAAGCTTATTGGTAGCAGTTTGAATTCAATTTTCGTAAAAAAATTACTAAGATATTAACAAACATTTTCGTTTATAACAGTCGAACCTCCATATTACGAACCTCTATACTGCGAATTTTTTAAATAGCGAATTTTCTTCTGGAACCAAGACCATTTCACGAATTTCTTCATAAAAAAACCTCTCTATAGCGAAGGGCATTTTCTATATAACGAACTTTTTACTTGTGATTCAATTTCTTTTTCTCTCAATCTTTAAAATATTTCTGAACCTTTGTCTGATGAAGTGGTAAAATTACTTTAAATAATTAAACGTGGATTACAGCATTGCTTCTCAAAATTTCAATATTTGTGACCCAATATTCAATCAGAATCTTCATCGTACCCTTCTGCATACAATAATAATGTATTAAAGGGGAGTTGGAAACCTCTCTCTCTCTCTCTCTCTCTACTGACAATGTTAAATTGGCTGTTTTCGATGTACCTTTTCTCAAAATCTGTTTTATGTACATGCTTGAAATTTTTCATACTATTAAAGTACACCTCTCTCATTATACTAAAATAAGCTTTTAGCTAATTTTGAATTTTTTAAGAAATTATGAAATATTTTATCAAACATTGCAAAAATTTAACCCATTTTTTACTTCAAAAATTTGTAAAAATTAAATTTTTGAGTTTTTTACAACAAGCTCATTTTAGTATATATTAGACATCATTATAAATAATTCATAAAAAAATTTACATACCTGTGAACAGTAGTTTCTCAGAAAAGGTATATTGCACATTAAAATTTACATTTTGAGATAAATTGATTTTAATGCATACAGTGATACTTCTAATCGGCTGGGAAATAAAAAAAATAAAAGGCTCAATTTAAAATAAAAGATTCATGTTTTGGTTTATAGCAATCGTTACACTTTTAAGCAAAAACAAAGTAATTTGTTTACAATTTTCGCCATGAAAATGGGCGTGGCCCAAATTCAACGAATATTTAAAAATACATTTTAAAGGCTTCTAAATACCCCAGAGCTTCAAGTAAGGTATTTTCAGAAAGGTTAAAATCTATACAATTTGAAAATGTAAAAATCTCAAATTGTCAAAAAAATAAGATTTTAGCTTTCCAACACCCCTTAAATGATACTCTTTGACGCTCTACAGCTATAATACAACTTTAACATCATAAGTGCCACCGGTGTATATAAATATCTCGCTCAGCCGAAGTATAATTGCCCCGAACGTATAATAACTCTTTCCGAAGTACGATCTTTTCTGTGCACATCCACAAAATATACTCCGAAGACTTCAATAAAATGACCTAGACAGTGCTTGCGAAGGATTTACTTAATTCAGAGGATTTGCTTGTTTATTCCTTTCCCCCTTCAATACATCACATACGCTCACCCCGTAGAAAACGGTGTTATCGGGGATGGAATCGCCTAACTTTTACCCTGAAGTTAAGGAAATAATTATAAACCGTACAAATTATCAAGATGTTAATGTTTGTATATAATTATATATATGACAAGACCATGGAGTTTTTGGTAAATATTAATGCTGTCCCCTTATCTTAATATTGTTAAATTAATTATAAAATACATTGAGCAGTACTAATACATTTACAAGCGTATTATATTAGTGTGAATGTGTATTTTATTTTTTATTATATCAGAATGTATTTTGTTTACTTTTTTAGTAAATTTTAAATTATCTTTTGCTTACGAATTTGCAACATGCTCGCCCCCTTCGTAGTGTTAACACGCCACTCTAGGGGGGTGCGACCCACGGTTTGAGGAACACTGGATTACAGTGTGAAGGAAATACGCCTGAAGGGGGGGGTTGGTACATAGCAAAGATGCGAGTCATATTAT
The DNA here is from genome assembly GCA_019973935.1 of Trichonephila clavipes. NCBI lineage: Eukaryota > Metazoa > Arthropoda > Arachnida > Araneae > Nephilidae > Trichonephila > Trichonephila clavipes. Next base: position 1,042,025 of record BMAU01020564.1, read on the forward strand.
GAAAGAAAAGATTCTTTCAAACAGAAAACTCAATCAAAACTAATAGACTTTACAAGTATTTAAACGATACATTTGCTTATTATGCTTAAAGTTACTTGTTATAAAAGAAATGTATGTTTAAAATTACTTGTAGGCTTTAAATTAGAAAATAACCTTAAAATTAATTCATTTTAATATAAAACTATTTTCTTAATGTTGAAAATACATTGTATTACTCGAAATTCTTTTTTGAGGGGTAAGAAATATAAAACAAATATATATTAATTTACAAAAAGGTGTGAATAACTATTTTTTCAATATATAGTGTGTGTGTGTTTACGAATTTAAAATTTATTTTATATGGTTCATAAAGTCTATTAGAAGAGGAACTTCTATATTACGAATTCTCCATATAACGAACTTTTTTTCGGGATTTAGTGACTCCGCTATATAGAGGTCCGACTGTATTTGTTCTTATAAAAACATCATTGCAAAAAATAAAATAATTTACAGAATATGATTTCTTAATTACAGGGAAGATAGGGAAGATACTCGTATTTACGACAATTGACAGAACAGTAAATGCAAGGTAGTTTAGTATTTCTGTAGTTAAATATTCTATTTGAATTTCGCTTATAACTTTAAAAAGATGGAGGTCGTGGTAGCCTAGTGGTCAAGGTAACTAGCGCATGAATGGCTTGTCATCAGTTCGAGCCTAGTATCTCTGGCGTTTCACCATGTAGCGAAGGCCGTTTCACGTTAAATATATCCAGGCATAAGTGACCTCACATTGGTGTGGCACAAGTGTCATCTTAGTCACTTGACTAAGGTTTATAGCTACGAGATCTGTCACCAATAGCACTCATGCAGTTTTACAGTGTAATATAAGTATATATATAACTTGAAGAAAGAAAAAAAAGATCCCGTTTTTTTCTTCAAATTATTATTATTGTATATTTAAAATCATTTTTTTCTTTGTATACTTACTATTTGCAATCTGTTGTAACAGAATACACTTAAATATTTTTTAGCAAAGTGTGGATTATTTTCGAGCAAAACTACTACTAAATATAACTTCTTATTAAATTAACCTTTATTAAAACAGATGGAAGTAAATAATAAATATTAATTTTTCTTCCCTTGTAAATTCAAAATGTATCTTAATAATTCATGATTTATAATGAGTACATTTGATTCCTTTTTTTAATATTCTACCAATTTTTTAACTTCTTAGTTTCATTTCAAAGTATGTATATCTGTCGAATAGTAATGACTTCTCTTCCGGAAGCGTGATATTTAAATACTTCTTTTTTACTTTCGAAATCGATAAGTTTTTGAATAATCTAGTCTTACAACACGATTATACCTTAAAGCCATTTTGTTTCTTAAAGTTTTACCGAACTATTTTTAAATGAAAAAAATCATAGCAGTTACATGTAGACGTTGAATTAAATAGGCATAAGAGATTCATAAGAGTTCATAACTACTCAAACCACACATCACATCATTTATATCCATATATTGATGATAGCCGTAAACAACACCTACAATGTGTTTAAATGAGAAAATTGTTCAGTTGGTTTCTCATACACAAATTGCTTTTGAACGTTGTTGCCTGGTAAAAAGTTGCTGTGATGCGTCGTGTTAAAAGCAGAAATGCGTACCAGCACGCTTAGGACTTTCATAAAGGTAGAAATGTAGCGTACCGGGATTGCGTTTTATCGCATTGCTGCTCGCTTAGGTCAAGATTCAATGACGGTTAGCAGAATATGTGGAATCGATGGTTTCAAGACGGTTATACGGAACGCCGGATCTCAACGGCCACCTATCACTAGCAGCCGAGAAGACAGGCATGTTACCCGTGTGGCCTTAATGGATCGTGCAGCCACGTCACGAGCACTGAGTAAACAATTGAGGTCGTTTGCAATACAACAAATATCTGCACAAACAGTTCGACGACGTTTGTAGCAGTATGGACTCTCTGCTTGGAGACCATGGCTGCGGTTACTCTTGACGCTGTATCACAGATAGGAGAGTCTTCAATGGTATAATCAACGATGAAACTGGGCGCACGAATGACGAGACGTCATTTTTTCAGAGGAATCCAGGTTCTGTTTACAGCATCAAGATGTTCGCTTACGTATTTGGTGGCCTCGGGGTGAACGCACAATGGCAGCATGCATTCGTTTTCGTCATACTGGCATATCATCTGACGTGATGGTATGGAGTGATATTGGATACACGTCTCGCTCTCCTCTTGTTCGCACTGACAGTACTTTGAACAGTGCACTTTACATTTCTAATGTGTTACAACCCGTAGTTCTATACTTTATTCGAGCCCTGCAAAACCCTACGTTTCAGCAGGATAATGCATGACCGCATATTACCAGTATTGTACTGACCTTCATTGATACGGAAAATGTTCAGCTTTTTCCCTTGCCTTCACGTACATGAGATCTCTCACCAATAGAAAACATCTGGTCCATGGTTGCCGCGGGACTGGCTAGTCACCATACGGCAGTCACTACAGTTGATGAACTGTGGCATCGTGTTGAAGCTGCAGGGGCATGTGTACCTGTACATACCATCCAATCTCTGACTCAATGCCCAGGAGTATAAGTGCTGTTATTACTGCCAGTGGTGGTTGTTCTGGATACTGATTAATCAGGATCTATACACCCAAATTTCTTAAAAATTAAATCCCTTGTTATTTCTAGTATAAAATATATTTGTCCAATATATATAATTTTTTTATCTGCATTTCTTCATGATGTAACAATTTTAATGGTCAGTAGTGTATTATTAATACATTTTAACTTGAAAATTATTTTAATAATAAACTATATTTGTCTTAATAACAAACTTCTGGAGAGCTGCAAATTTGATATAATAAACACTTTCTGTTGTTTGAATATCACTCTTTAGAAATTAGTAATTTGTGATTGTGTTGGTTTCTTATCTGATTAAAGCTAGTTTGTTTATTTTTATCTGATTAAAGCTAGTTGTATAGTTGTCATTTATAAAATGGGTTATGAAGACCAGTTTGTTACGATTAAATGGATTCTCTCTATACTATATGCAGAAGGGAGAAGCTTAGATAACATCTAAAACCCAGTTTAATCTGGCTAAAAGTAGCCGTCGGCCTTCTATGTTTATTATGTATTAGCATCGATATTGAATATTTTGTAAGCCACTTCAATGTTGAGGTTTTCTCGATTTTCACCGAATTATGGAATGTATTTTTTGTTTATAGGATATAATTGTATATATTTAATGTTGAGTATACACAAACAAACTTTAAAATACAGTGTTTTAAAAAGCAATCATTATTTAATCACCATTTTTATATCTAATCAAGGGTTAATATCATTGAAAGTAAAAAAAGAAAACATTTATTTATAATTCCTATAAAGTTTATTGAACTCTTTAGTTCGAATTAACTTTAATTCTAAAATTCTTCCAAGAATTAAATTTTAAATTATATTGTAATAATTCTAGGAAGAAAATCTCTACGCAAAATGCTATAACATTTGTCATCTCTAAAAGTCTTTCAAAATTTTCCTCGAAGGAAAAAAATATGCAGTTTAAAACAAAAATGTTGCATCCATACTTCATGTTAATTAGAGAACATTTTCTAAAGACTTCGCCGAAGGCAATTAAAAGTGACAGTTTTAAGGAAAAAGGTTTTCTAGAAAAATGTCTGATTTCTTGAGCCATAACGGTTTCAAGTTCATAGCATTAGAATTTTCACTTAAGTACTTTTGCTGTAAATTTCTACATTAACAGTAATGTTATATATGTCAGCTAATCTCTCTTAAGAAGCATTTTAATACTGGTTGTAAGTTTTGAGAAATATTGCTCATGACAAATCTTAATTTCTATAAAAGATGCTTTATTGCATTAAATAGAGATGCAGAAAGTATTGCGAAGTATACATTTTGGTTTTGTTTTCAAATAGAATAAATTTATTAATTATGTTTTTAACTGCTCTTATATATAAATTAGAAAGTTCGTAGATTTTTTCACACTTAAACAAATCCACACAGTTGATCGCCTTGTTCGAAAATTTTGCAGGCAACTTCTCTAGCGTTTCAAAGACGCCAAAAGAAAAAAAATCAAACTTTTCTTAGTGGATTTTGTCAATTGCCCCCATTTGCTAAATATGAAATATCTGTAAATAAGCTAAGTCGGCAAATGCCATGAAAAGCTACCAATAGAAGAAAAACGTAACCGCTCATGTTTAGAGGAAAATACAATTAGCCGCATATAACATCTTTGCTTTGGCAAAATTTAGAAACAAGCTTTGAAGAAAACAACTTCCATGGGGAAGAGGATAATCCTGGGGGTGGGGGGGGGGATTACAATTCCTATTTCTTGAACCGTGAAACCTACTGAGAGGCTTGGAGCTTGGCACAAATATGTTTCTTTTGTTGAATAGAAATCTTCCATAAACGGGTGTTGAGGAAATCGTTTCCAAGGTGGTTGTGTAAATGGGAGAAAGAAAGAAGGGAGAGGGGTTATAAATAAAACTTATTTTTATTCATCTATTAGATCAATAGACTTGATATATGAGAAGCATGTTTCTATCGTTCAGTAGAGATATGCTATGAACAAGCTTTGTGTGTGAAAATTACCGTTTTTGAACTATTAAATCAACAGACTAGAAATTCGGTAGGCATGTTTTTTTGTTGAGCAGAGATCTAACAAGAACGAAAATTTTGAGGAAATCAACTGCAAGGAGGAAGAGGTGAGCTTATGGGGGCATAAGAGAAATTAAATTCATCTTCTTTATAAATAAAAAGGTGATGTTTATAAAAATGTTTTAAATTAATCAAAAACGTAAGACCTAAATATAAAAAACTTAATATATATGAATGATATCATAAGCAATATATATGAATTAGATACCAAAAACTTAATATATATGAAAACTAATATACATGAAATACCCAACAAAGCGGTTGGATAACGGTTAGATTTATGGTATTCAATTCCTACCATTAGCTCATTCTTTACCTATATATATATATATATATATATATATATATATATATATATATATATATATATATATATATATGTTTATATGTATATGTTTATAAATATACATATATCTTGTTTGTTCAAATTTGAGTTGTTTATAAAATACTTTTTATTCATCCAATCAAGTTCAAATATTTTTTTTAACTTCTGTATAACACTTGATGTTAATACAGTTTTTTTTCAAATATGAACTCATTAATTTAATTTAATTAATTACAGTTTTTCAACGCCAACTTCGATTTGTCTCCATTGATCTAACAATGCAACTGTTAAAACAATGACAAAACTTGGCGTCGAAAACCAGTTTTTCAACCAAACTAGCCAAACCGGGTCTGCATTTTTACAACAATGCAGACAAATAATACTCTTTTTTCAATTCCTAATATTAGTTCACGCTCTCCCTATATATATATATTTATATATATATCTTGCTCAAATTTCAATCGTTAATAAAATACTTTCTATTCATCCAAATAGGAATTTAGTTAATTTCTTTCTTATATTACTTGTTTTTGAACTATATACATTATTTTTATAAAAGTTACTTCAATTTTAAATTTGCAGTTACTGCAATGTAAACCTCACAGCATTTAAAATTTCACAGAAAATGCTTAAAATTACGCAATTTTTTTTAACCAGAGAATATTAGAGAATATTTATATTAAGTCTAATTTATTTAATGTCTTTATAAAATAGGCTATGTTTTTGATATGATTAAAACAAAGCACACACAAAAGTGATCCTGAATTACTTAGAAGAAATTTCAATGGCAAAAACGCGAAAATTAAAAATTACCCAGACAATAAATCAGATGCGACAAAACATCTCCTTCCTCTCTCTTTTTGTTTTGCTTTTTTGAATTAACATATCTACCATACACACATTAACACATTTCATAACACAAATTTAAGCTGAAAGGTACGGAACTTTTATAATTCACTAAGTCATTTCTGAATAAAAATTATTTTTAAGAATACATCTCTGTATTAGAAAATTGTTTTCGCTGTAATATTCACGAATCCTGGACTGCTAGGATGAGTAGTTTTGGAAGCCATTTGTAGCTGAAATCTGTAAAGTAAACGGAGAGAGAGATGTATATTTGAAATTTTAATTAAAGCAATGTCTATATTCTTTCCTGTGAAGCGGAAAGTCATTATAACTTGCGAAACAAATCTCAAATATGTTCAGGATGTTAATTTCAAAGTTTTGATGAGTAATTCGCAAATTCTTCAGAGACATTCTGGTTCCATTTTTACTTACAAGCTCATTTTTGACTATGCCAATGAAGATACATTTTGATTTATTTTACTGCAAGAATTACAGATCTGAGTTTAGAGGGAAAGCATTGAAAAGTTACAATCTTATATTTTTTCCAAGTGTTTTTTGTTTTTGTTTTTCAATTTCTACTATTAGGTCACACTTTCTATTTATTTATTTATCCTGGTGGAATTTTCAATCGTTAATTAAATACATTTTAAATTGCTCAATTGAGCTGAAGTTTTATGTACATGATTATTTTGGATGACAATACAGTAATTTAATTATAATTAATAAAAATTAATTGATGAAAACTAATTATTTAAAGAATTGCAAATACAGCTACGTTGGCATCATTTTTGGTGACTTGGCGACCATTTTGGTTTTTTTTCTCACTTTTTAAGGATTTTGTTGAAATGAAATTTTATATGCACGAGATTGTTTTGGATGACAATACGATACTTTAATGATGATTAATAAAAATTAATTACTATTTAGTGTTGTGATTCTGTCATATGTATATACATATTTATATTAACTGTAACTATTTAATAGAAAAAGTAGCTAAAATAAAATGTATCTTTGTTGATCTAAGTAGGTATTGAATAATTTTTTTTAGGTACAAAAATTGAGAAAACCAATATCTAAGACAAGTGTATGGGTAACATAAAGGTATTCATAGAATATGTTTTCTCATTGCATGTAATTGAGGATAAATTTTTAAATAACGGATGCAATCTGAGTATTATTAGCATTGTGATATTTACTGAAGATTGCGTTATATGGTACATTATATCAAGATATATATTCTATTGTAATAATTTTTTAAAAAATACTATATGATGAATCTATACGCGATCCTTCAACTAATCCTCTTGGGAAATCTTTGGGCTATTAATTTGCATAATTAACCAATTGCAACCATTCAAAAGAAGAAAATCGTGATATTCAAATTAACTTATTATATATAATTGAAGTTGTCTAGATTGAATAGAGAGTAGGAGAGGAAATAAGCCAGAATCCAGGAGAAAATGCTATTGAAGGTATCATATTTGATTTATTGTGATCAAGAGATTTATTAGGAGGAAGCTTTAAAGTGAAGATAGTTCACCGATATTAAATTGATATTAAATTAAATTGGATCATAGGTATAATCCTTTTTTAAGTACTTGATAGTCTCCTAATCATACGTGTATTACCGTTGTTGTTACCCTTTCGCGGTTAACATCGAGACATTCTCTAACTATTATTAATTGGATTTGTTTCTTTTCATTGTGGAATAAATAAATAGATTGATTGGATCTCGCCGAGTATTTCTTCTTTACCTCCCACATATCTAGGTGCCCAAAAGAGAGGTGTCAACCTCTCACAACTATAATTCTCAAATGTAAAGAGTGTAATAATAATTTTTTTTAAAAATTTTTTCAGTTCAGTAAAGTGATTAAAAATGACATATCATTTCTGTTTGTACGTTGAAGCATCCTACAAGAGCGGTAAGGAGGTATATTGGTGAAAAATGTTTTAAGTTCGGAATATACCGTTACAAATGACTATGACCATTTCATCTTTGACCTTATTTGAGAATTATAAGCTTCAACGCCTTTAATTCAGTACAGTAGTTAGTGACGCTGACTTCCGTGTGGTAGGGTCTAGGTTCGAATCCTGGAGATTGAACGGATGTTTGTAAATGTACAGTACATGTGAGGTATCGGGGTAGTCCAAATATCCGTCGAATCACAAGTCCTCATGAGGTTAGTGGAAGGGAGAGAGGGCTCTCCTCCAAAATTGAGGTGTAATCGAATCCAATCGTACTGTTACTTATACGTAGTATGATCCAAAAAGTTCGGGGACAAGGTGTAGAAAACCATACCCTGGACAGTTCACATCTCCGAAGCACATACACCTTCAAAATAGTACCCTTGGGCGATGATACACTTTTACCAGCGTTTGTATAACTTCTTACTTACTCACTCGAGAGTAGGAATTGCTATACCGATATACTGGGATACCAAATACCGGTATTTTGAGCCATTTGCACAATTTTGTAATGCCGGTATTCAAAAGTTTAAATACCAGTTTTTCGATATTTATTAGAAATCATTTAAATCTGTCTCTATTATATGTACAGAGATCGCTAACATAGCAAAATAGTATGCGTTTTTGTATGTGTGTCTCTCTAAATGGCAAAATTAATTAGATTGGGGATATAAAGTTGCACTGTACATTCAAGAAAAGTGATAAAATATGAGGATCATGCAAGGAGGTGGGCCAAAATTGTCCTGTTACATCTCAGAGCAATATTGCACACGCGCAAGATTCATAGTCTAATATTCGAATATGTAAAAAGAAGGCTGTGGTTGTGAAGAAGGTGTGTAATATTTCGATATATTTTTAATTGTTGAATTTGTTATTCACATTGTATATGTGCATATCATATTTAGGGTTCAAAATAATTTTACGATTCATTATACATATACTCATAAATAATAACTCATAATAATGAATAAGAATAACTTTAAAGAACATAAAAAATCGTTTGATAATACACTCAGGAACATTGAAAATAGCGACCCAAGAAGAAAGCTAAGTACAATCGCGAAACTTTGCAAATAAGTACAGCGTAATGTGATATGCAAATGATCCATGTTTTGTGCCAATACGCATTCTCTTACACGCCGAGGTGGCGCTAGAATCAGGAAGAAGGTGCTGTATAAGCCAGCGCAAATTCGAAGATTCATAAACGTGACGATTAGCCGCCGATTGTAGGAAGACTTTGGTAAGCGAAACATGCCAGGTAAACGTGCTAGAAGACATTTCTCACAGTTAAGCGAGTTTGAGAGAGACCTGATCATCGGGATGAAAACTGCAGGCTGGTAGATGCACCGTGTTGCTGGACAGGTGGTTCGTTCGGAGTGTGCCGTTAGAAATTGTTGGGAGCAGCGGACACGAGAAAGTACCCACGCGCGGAAAACCGGGCCTGGAGCGACCAGGAAGACCACGAGGAGAGAAGATCGAAGGATCGTGCGGCAAGCACTTGTGGACCCCACAGTGACTCGTTCAACGATATGAGCAGACGTAGGCGTAGCAATTGTTCCAAAAACAATTTCCAGACACCTTGCAGGAGCAAATCTTAAGTCCAAGCGCCCTTTCCGTGCACTCCCTTTAACACCGGAACATCGGCAACTGCGTCTACAGTGGTGCCAAGCTAGATCAATGTGGAATGTCACAGATTGGCAAAAGGTTGTGTTTAGTGATGAATCCCGGTTTGTTTTGGGGACAGATGGTAACCGTGTACGGATGTGGAGGCACCCTGATGAGTGGTACGATTCCCCCACACTGTTCTACGTCACACTGCCCTCACAGCTGGTGTAATGGACTGGCGGGCCATAGCCTATGATAGCTGGTCCACTTTAATTGTGATGGATGGAACCTTAACAGGTTAACGTTACGTTGATGATATTCTTCGACCCCATGTAGGACCTTTCCTAAATGATCTCCCAGGGGCAATTTTCCAGCAAGATAATGCTCTTCCGCATATAGCAAGAGTTGCTCAAGACTTCCTACGACATTTTCAGACTCTTCCATGGCCGGCCCGCTCCCCCGATTAGTCCCCTGTAGAGCACTTGTGGGATCAGCTAAAATGGCAGATGCGATCGTGTCACTCTTTGCATGATTTTGAGTTGGCTGTTCAAGATTTGTGGGCCCATCTGCCTCAGAACAACATAGGGTGTCTAATAAACTCAATGCCGAACCGTGTGGTGGCATGTATTGCAGCTGGAGGGGGTCCAACGCGCTATTGAAGTTGCCCAGTATTTGTGTCGTTGTACTTCCTGCATTCGTTCAATTGTCTTGTTTTTGATATCAAGTGAATGTCTTATTTGTGTCATTATGTGTATTTAATTTCATTTCAATCCGATGCTTTCTTCTTCGGTCGCTATTTTCAATGTTCCTGAGTGTATTTCGGTTTGTTTCATTATTCATATGATGAAAAGAATATGGTGGCACAGTGTAAATAAGATGTTCTTTTTTTTTTTTTTGTGATTCTTTATATACTGTTAGTTTTTATAAGTTGCAAATTATTTTTGTGATATTTACACTCTCTAATAAAGCAACTGGCAAATAAAACAAACAAAAAACACCTGTGTTTTCTTTCTTTTCCTAAAATTTCTACTACTGGTATTAAAACCGGTATCCCGGAATTAATATCTGAAAAATACCGAATACCGGTATTGGTCTGGCACTGCAATCCCTACTCGGGAGAATCGACCTCACCCAAAGAGTTTCGAGCTGCACACCAATTCTGGAAGCACAACTGGGAGCTTCCGTAACGCCTCCTGCCATGCTGCTTTCACTTAATCTGACGACGCAAAGCGGCACCCCTGTATATGTTTTTTCTTTGATGGGAACAGGTAAAAGTCACACAGCGCTAGGTCTGGTAAATAGGGGGATGTGGAAGCACGTCAGTGCGAGTTTTGTCGTTGAATTCTTATACCAACTGAGATCGAAGTGCTGGTGCTTTGGCATTCAGAATATGCCAGACGTCACTCTTCTGGAACTGAGATCGTTTACGAAGAAAAGGTTCTCTCAAATGACATCTTCGAGAAATGTGTAATTTTAGAGATTTGTGCAAGTGTTTGGCAACGATCTTTTCGAACACATTCAGAGACCAAAGCAACTTTTTCCGCGTTCAGAGAAGAAGGTCGTCCAACGCGTTCATTGCCTTCGATGGATTATCGGCCCTCTTTAAAACTCCGATGCTATCCATTATCCTCAAACCTCGCCATGGTAGGTTTACCATAAACCTTACTGAGCATTTACAATGTTTCCATTGGTGTTTTACCTAAGCATTGATATAATTTAATGTTCAACGCTGTTCAAGAAGAGACATTGTTCTTACATCGCGGAGAAAAGCTAACTAGTTTCGGAAGATAACAGCTGCGCTTGTAGTTTGGCCGCATAACATGAACTAATCCAACCTATCCAGGTAAGAGAAAATTGGGAGAATCTATTTGAAATGGTTTAATTTTAGGTACTTGCTTTTGTTATCATCAGTCGCCCCAGTCCCCGAATTTTTGGATCGTACTACGTTTGGTGCTCAAAGTTGCGGCTAACAACAGACGTAAGACTAGATCCTTGACAAGATATATTTCGTGAGCTGCGATCGGACAACGTGAATTTGTTGGCATCGGAAATACCGCAAAAAGGTTTAGCCGATCGCTGGTAAAACATTCTTATCATTACTAGTATCAAAAGCAGAAATTTATTGATGTAAACTACTGATTAATTGTTACGATGTTTTACACCGAAGATTCTTTCGTTCGCATTATAATAATTAATTCAAAACACTACTGATAATCTACTTCAATATATTAAATTTATTGACGCTATTCATTCTCATACATTTTTGATGTATAAAAGTAGTAGTCACCTATAAAATAAGGAGAAAATAATAGCTAAAGTTGTAAATGCGTAGAAATAAAAATTACGACATCACATAATCACTGCCCTGTCATATTTTGTCACCCCCCTGAAGCATTAATTCCAGGAGAGTTTGCACTTTTTAAAAATGTTACCAACTAAAGACTTTTCTAGAAGAATGTCCAACTTATGAGAAGAATTATTAATGAGTATGAATTCCCAAAACTAATTCTAGCATAGTATGTTAGAAAAGTCATCATTAAGATCAGCTTAAATTTTACTGTCCAGCCATTTTTATGATAGAAGCGACAGAGAGAGAGAAACACTTTTTCATAATTATGTTAATTTCCCTTTAGGCTCTTGTGTACCACGAGCTAGAGTTATTTGATTGTTGCCGAAACTGCAAACAAAATTTTCTCATGACCTAATGAGACTGAAATATTTCGGAAAGAATATCCATTTTTTCGTTTTTGTTGTCTTTCCCACAATTTGATTCTGCTAATTCTAAATGAAAGTATTAAAAAAAACTTTAAGTTTTGATACTAACTTTTTCTTTTTGTACTCTTGTTTGCAAAACGTAAAACAGTACCGAACTTTCTACGTAGGAAGTTTTTTTTTCAAATTCAGTTAAAGCAAAGTAAAAAGTTTTGAGGTATACTACTTCCTACTATAGTCATAAGGTCCTACTATGTAAGGACTATTCGCGACAGCTTTTTTTTAAAAAAAAAAGGATGTATGGAGATTTTTTTGTGGTTTTTAGATTTATTTAGTACATTTTAAGAAAAAAAGGCTTACATTAAGAAGAGATAAGTAATTTATTACTGCTAAAATGGGAAAAAATGGGTGAACATTGAAAAGAAATTACATAAACGGGGGGTCTGTCTACAAATAGTGTTAACAAATTTTCAATTTTGATGTATTACTTTGCTATTCCTTTTTGAAATGACCTTCAGGATAAGAGATATTTAATTTTTACAAAAACTAGATCAGTTTGTCTTAGTTATTATATGAAATTGCTTAAAAAACAGTGATTTTATTCACAAAAGGGACTGAACGAGTTTCATTTTTATGTATGCTGTTGGATCATTATTTTTGTTTGTTATTATTTATTCATTTTAAAATTTAATAAATGAATTAATACTTGAAAAAATTGTATTAACATCAAATGTCCTCCACTACAAGTTTGAAAAAGTGTAATTAAACTTGTATGGATGAATATACATAAAATATGTAACACAAATACACACATGGAAAAAATATTGGGGCTTCAAAAAATAATTGCGGGATCGTAACGAACCTTGGCATGAAGGTACATCTCGGGGAGGTATGCAAATTATTAGAAATGCAGCGTGAATACGCATTATGTATAGACGGTAGATAGCGTTTAACGTCGTTCTCCGATGAGTATAAAACTGGTAAGCAAAGCTTGTTTAAATGTGCTGAATCGTTTACAAAGGAAGAGCGAGGTAGACATGCATTACGCCGTTTTCGAAGACAATATGAGCAGCTGTCGCAGGTTGAGACGGGGAAACTCATCAGCAGGATGGAAGCAGGGTTATCAGCTATGCATTTAGCTCGTGAATTAGGCCGTTTTGGTTGTGTTGTGAGGAGGTGTTGGGACCAGTGAATCCGAGAGGTGTCATTTACACGATCAGGCTCAGGACGCCCTCGACCGACCAGTTGTCGAGAAGAACGCCACATCGTAAGAAATGCACGCATACAGCCAACTGCATCATGAACCGCAATCCAGGCACAGGTAGCACTTCATTAGGGGTCCCTGTGTGTTCTCAAACCATACGAATGAGCCTGGCTGAAGGACATTTGGGATCACGGCGCTCATTACGTGTGTTGTCCTACATGCCCATCCCTCGATGCCTCCATTTGGAGTGCTGCCGCACACGAGGAAAGTGGACTGCAGGGGAAAGGAATCATGTCGTCTTTAGCGACGAATCTAGATTCAATCTAAGCAGTGATGACAATCGTTTTCGTGTGGGGAGTCCCCGTGGTGAACACCTCAATCCTGATTTTGCTTTCAAGCGACACAACGCTTCCACAGCTAGTGTGGTGGTATGGGTGTCATTGCCTGCAATACACGGCCACCCCAAGTATTTATCCGTATCACACACACACTATGGCAGCCCGGTGATATGTCCATGACATCCTGCAACTACATGTGTTGCCATTCATGCAACGGCTTCCAGTAGCCATTTTTCAACAAGACAATGCACGGCCTCACACGGAAAGGGTGTAGCAACTTTTCTTCACTGTTGCTATCCTTCCTTGTCCTGCCTGATCCCTAGGTTTGTCTCCAATAGAGCATGTCAGGTATCATTTGGGCATTCCATGAGTTTGAACGAACAAGAGGCAAGGTTACAGCAAACATAGAATAAAAAATCTCAAGGCATCATACAGTCTTTGTATGCATCAATGCCTGATCGTATTGGATCATGCATTCGCGCTAGAGGGTGTTCAACAGGGTATTAAATCCTCTGTTTTATTTCTTTTCATTTTTCTTTTTTGCCTTGATCCGAAATAAATTATCCTTTTTCTTTGATTTTCTGATTATTTACTTATATCAAAGTAGTCATTACGTATGTAAAATGTCGTTTCATTTTGACGACTCCTTCTTGGGGCGCTAATTTTTTTGTCCATGAGTGTTTATCTATATAAGGAGAGATTGAACTAACAGTAAGAATTGAAAAAAATCTAGCAACATAGAGCCCACAGAGAAAGCTGCCAATGGCCTAAAGCGTTCTTTCCCTTAATCCTAAGGACCTCAGCATATATACTTCTTTTACCGGAATTTTTTAAACATTCTTTTCTCATATTATGAAGCCCAGTGGGTGAGTGGTAGTGTATCGCACTTCCACGCTGCAGGTCTGGAGTTCAAATCCCGGGTAGGGCAACGTCGACTTAGCCTTTTATCCCATAATTGAGTCGATAAATAAGTACCAAGCTGGCTTGGGAACTCAACACTGGTTTTCGTGTCAGACTGACTACCTGACCGGAACATCGGCACATGCACCTCAGTGCCTAAGTTCCCAAAAGCTGAGACAGTCACAGTAGGTCTTGGACTGTTGAGACACCGAGTTTAGTTTAGATCATATTAGCGCCCGATTTGAACGCTCGGATTGCTAAGTTTTGGAGGCTGATGCAGTATTGCATCATCTCATGACGAAGCGTCAATTTCTTAGGACATAAAGTTGCAGTTAAAATTACATTTCCCTGTTAAAGGGTTAAAACCAAAGAATCCGGTACATCTCTATGTATTAGAGAGTGCAAAACTCTTATGGATTAAATAAATTCCTTTAAAAAAAACGGAATTAGAATACTATTGTTAAATGTATGTGGTGGTGGTATTATTCACGTGTAAAGCACTGAATGATAAATATTTTTCTAATCTTTATTTCAAAATTCGTGAATTTAAAATAAATTTACAGATGAATATTAAAAACTTTCATTCAAATAGCAAGACAAAAGTAGTTTTCAATAATTGTGAATTTTAAATAAAAACCCACATGTATATAAAAAATCATTTCTGTAAGATGTTTTAACAAATACTAAATAAAGCTAATCAGTTTTTTAATACTATATTTTAGAGAGATCTTACGTTATTACTTTATATTATTAAATTGTTAAAATTAGTTCTGGCTTATTAATGATATACAATATCGATAAATATCTAGATAATGTTAAATTTATCTTTTTGCTAATATTAACAGAAATATAATAAATGTATTCAAGTTTTAAAATGAGTTATCAATTTCTTCATATCTGCTCTTTATGGACTTAAGTTTCAGTAACTAAGTACACAATAAAAGAAAATGTAAGGAAACATAATCAGTTACGTACTTCTTTGCCTTTAACTTTTTGTTGTAACTGTCTGCATCTATTCACTACAACATATTTTTTTCGAACTGAACTGGATTTTTTAAATTGTAAGTAAAAACCAAAAGCATATATATATATATATTACATCTATATATAGAGAGAGAAATGGATGCTTGTATGTATGAAATCGCTTCACTCGAACACCTTTCAGCTGATCGCTATGAAAAATGGCATGTATAAGTATTTTTTTGCGGGGAAGGATTTTGGGCTATCCTCTTTATTTCAGCTCTGCACCAGGTGCCACTACAATATATCAACTTCTGTACCTTTCAACAATCACCAAGTTGCCAACAGGGTTGACAAAAATGATGCCAACTTGGCTCTATCATCAACATTTTGCTATGTTTTCAATGAATTCCATTGAATAATATAAGGAACGACGTTGCTGGCAATTATTACAATTTTATTATAAAATAAATATAACAGAAAGTAATATTAACATATTACACATCCAGATATAAATTATTCACACTATTTTAACCGTTCTATACCCAAAATGTGTAACAACGTGTTACTTTTTCTGAGAAAAAATTCGCGTAGGAAGGTGCTTTCAAAAATGGACTCGCAAGAAAGTTACGCTGCGTTATAAATATTTTTTTAAAAAAAAGTTCTTTTTATCAGCTATTAGATCTACCGAATTAAAACTTAACAAATGTGATTTTTTTTGTTCGGCTGAGATATGCAAACGCCTTTTTTTTTTCTAAATTTCCACAATTCACGTAAAATTAACTCATTTAAAATTTCTTTATCCTTCAATCAGTATTGTTTAAATTTTCAGTTCTCCCGTGCGAAGAACGGGTATACCAGCTAGTATATTAATAAATTCGAATAAATTGTTGTTACAACTACAATATAAACAAAAGTTCTTAACTTTTTTATTGACTCAAAAGAACATGACATACAAAGAGCGTAGTCTATTGTTAGTCTTCGAAGTAATTACCATCGGCATTCAGCACCTTCTGCCAACGTGCCTCCATTTGTTCAATCCATTTGCAGTAAAATTCGGGGGTGTAGGACGCAGAGAAGTCCACGAGGGTTTCATTGGTGAAGGATTTACCACGAAGATAATTGTCAAGGGAATGGAAGAGGTGGTAATCTAAAGGTGCAAGGTCAGATGAGTAAGGAGGATGGCACAAAGCCTCCCGACCAAGGTTCTGTGTCGTATTCCTGGCCAACCGCGTGATTTGCGGCCTCACGTTATCATGCAATAAATGCCCTTTCGATTAACCAGTGCTGGGTCTTTCTGATACTGTGCCTGTTGTACACGTTCCAATTGCTGCGAATACAGATCCGCAATGACCGTTTGGCCCGTTGGTATCAACTCATAGTGAATCACTTGAAACGAAGCATAATCTTGCGTGGGTGCATAGGTGGTCTTGTGCTGTGCGGGACAGTATCCTGGAGTGACAACCAATGTTTGGAATGCCTGGGTGTGTCATACAGGACCCACTTCTCGTCGCTGGTCAGCACCCGATTGAATATGGATGCGCTAAAGTAGCGAGAAAACAACAATAAACAGGCAGCCACTTGTTGTTGCTTATGGACTTCCTGCAGCGTGTGAGGAACCCACTTGCTCAGCCCGTACATCTTACCTAAGCGGTGCAGGTGAAGTCACTGGAAGTGTTGAATTATCTGGAAAGTTCACCACACGTTTGACTACTATCCTTCTCAATGGCCGCCTGCAGGGCTTCGTCATCCAAGGCCTGTGGTCGTCCTGTTCGAGCTTTATTACAGAGAGACAACTCTCCCGACCTGAATTTTTGAAACCAATGCCTTGCCGTATGTTCATTGACAGCACTATCCCCAAACGCTTGACATTTTCAGCGACTTGATGCAGCGGCTGATAAGCCCACTTTGAAGTCGTAAAGTAAACAACCCTGAACGAACTCCTTCGATAAGTCCATTTTGTTTCGCCACTGTACGAGTTCCGATTGATGAATGTGAGCAGTGGACCTGCCTTTATAACTACCGATATTCCTACTCTCGACTCACGGTTTCTCAATCAAGTCTTACACGAATTTGCATACTTATTCTCACTTCTTTCAATGGAAACGCGCAAACGGCAAGAACTTTTTTGTTTGCCTTGTATCATTATTTGGAACCATTTCTTAGATAAAGGTTTAAATGATTGATGCCATATTTTATTAATGACTACCAGTTGGTAAATTATTATGTAAAAACAAGCATTTCAGAGAAAAGAATTATTGAAATTAAATTTATAAAATGTTTTAACAAAATATTTAAAAAAGTATTTAAGAAATGTAATTTTTTTAATCAAAATATTTTATATAATTAGTAAGATATTTCTCTTTAATTTTTAATTGCGTATAATATTAAAAAAATAAGTATTAATTTTATAAACTGCATCACCGGGTGTTAATCAAGCACTAAAGTGGCACAAAATTCATTTTTTTAAATATTTGATAGGTTTAAGGATAAAGGTTTTTCTTCTTGATTTAAACGAAACTTTCGTTATAAATTCTTGATTCTTCTAGAAGGTTTTTAAATGCAAGTCAATGAAATCTTTGATTAAATTACTGATCCATTAAAAATATCATGCACTTAAAAGAAATAATACTTTATAGAATGACCATTTTTTAAATGAGAAAAAAAACACACTTCAAACGAACTTTTTTAAAAAAAAATGTTAATGCATGAGAGAATGCTCCATATACCCTATTTTCTGACAATCAAACAGAGATAGAAATACAGAAATCCGTACGAAAAAAAAAACGTTTTCTTTAGCTTACGATAAAAATTCGTAAATCAAATGTTCTATATTTTTATGCTGTATTTTCAAATAATTCGATAATTAGTACTGCATTTCAAGTAACGGTATGTGTATAATATTTTATAAAAACTGATATCCGTCTTCAGTAAATAATTTAACAAAATGGAAAAAATAGTAAAAAATTTAAAAGGACGTTTCGTTTTAGTATGTTAGCAATGTTTTTTTGCTATTTCATATTTATTAGGAATACTTTATTGAAAAAAGAGTAAATTCTAAGATTTTGAAATTGTTTGGCTAGAACTAAATTCAATTTTTTTTTCAAAATTATTATTAGCTCAATAATATTTTGGAAGCAAGAAAATATATTTTTCCATTAACATTAATACTTATTAAAGGAAGCATGGTATAAAATAGAAATTCTACTCCAACACTTTTGATGAATTCTACATTGTTGATATCTGTCTTCCATAGTTTTTAGAAAAGGCTTCTGAGATTTGACAAATATCTCACATTCAGAAATTGGTTTTAGAAATTTATTTTAAAAGAATCCATAACCATTACTTATGAAGTTAGTTTGTTAAAACCATTGTGAGAATAAGATCTTCCTTAAGGTAAGAAAACTAGTAAAGAATGAGGGAGTGTTTATTAACTTAACTCAGTGGCGCAACAGCTCATGAGGGCCAAGGCATACTGCGCCCAACTCAGCATACGCAACCTTCGGCCATAAGGTGCATGAGCAAATGTCCCGGTCGAGTGGTCATTCTGACGCGATAGCACCAGTGTAAAGTTCCCGAGCAAGCTTGGTACTTATCAACCCACTGAAGGGATGGAAGGCTGAGTCAACCATGCCAAGCTTGGGGTTTGACACTCCGACCTGTGGTGTGGAAGCTCGATGCACTAATAAGGAGTGTTTATTAACGTTCCCCCCACTATAAAGCAACACGAGGTCTATTGACGATGGACCTCATAATTTTGAACTGTAGCCACTTGTCGAGAATGATACCTAAGTTGAACCTTACCTATTGCTTGATCCTATACCTTGAAAATTCCCTTCTATGTTTGGTTTTAAAAAACGTATTGGGACCTCTCTATTCCAGCGTTAAAAGATCTCATAACATAATATAGATTTCAAACACACTGAACACAGATTGACTTAACCAATGGAGTCTGTCTCAAGAAACTTTCAATCAAAAGTTTTGCTAAATCAAAAAAATGCTCTGTAAATTGTTATAACTTGAAAAAATGAAAACTTATCTTTTTTCTCTCTTTATTCACAGAACGTTGTAGACATTCGAAAACGCAAGCGATTTTGTTAACTTTGTCGTTCTATAAAGAGTTCTCATAAAAAATAGGAACGCTTATTTTTGTACTTTTATATTTTAATTAAGAGTATATAAGCGCAAAACGCAGAACTAACAAAAATTAAAAATATAATTAAGTCTACATTAGTACAGCTAATCCGAAATATATAATTTATTCTATTACAATTACTAAGTCAAAACAAACATGCGGTTTGACGCGTATGCGTAAAATAGAGATATTACTCATTTTTGGTAAGAAAGTGTTGGCAGACATACAACAAAATGAAGAAAATCAAGGTTTTGACCATTAAATTCACGTAATATTTTAAAAAGTTTACCAAACTACCTAGATATTCTTGGGATGGGTGATTGAATAATAATGTCACCCTTTTCAGATACTCCAGCGCTTTTGGAGACGGACCTCCCAATTTTAAAAAACGTTCAAGTGACCAGAATGACACTTGAGCTAGCACCCCGGTCTCCTAACTACCACACCAACAGGAAGACGTTTGAGCTCTCAACATATTTAACACTCATCGCTCCCCTACACGATCACGATGGGTCTTTAGTGGTGCTGGACTTGAACTCGGGACAAGACAGCCACGATCCGATACCTTGACCACTCAGCTACCGCGGTCACAATACATGGAGGAGAGAGAGAAAAGAAATAAATAAGCAAAAACTATGAAATAAGAAAAGGTGTTCTTGGTATTAGTTATGTAGATATTCAAGAGATATAGATTAACCGGATTTCGAATTATCACAAACATTTAAATATGAGTCCAAGATGAACGAAACTGGATGATGTTCCAAACACCATTGTAGTCAAGCCGAAATATACTTTAGTGCCACAGAATTAGGGATAGGAAGGGCTATGTAAATTGTGTAGCGCTGCGCATCATTTATGCGCAAGTTAGGCCATCGTGGTAATTGCATATATAGCGTGTACTATGGTTGTTCTGAATTAGTTGTTGGAATTGCCAGTATGGGTAAACTGCCTAATTTAGACGCCTTTGATCAAAAACAAATCGTAGGTGCACGAAGCATGGGCCATTCAATTTCTGTAATCGTTGGACAACTAGCACTTTCAAGTTCAACAGTTTCAAGTGTATGCCAAGAACACATGGATGGTGAACAAAACACTGTCGATCGAGAAAACTGCAAATTACAATTATCCTTCACAGTGTGTGGTAAGAGACGGCTCAGGCGTATCGTACATAGCAAGCGAAACCAAAAATTAGCACAAACTAACACCAAGATGAAAGACGATGGCAGTTATACAGTCAGAAAATGGATTGCGCAACACTCGCTTCACCGTATGGCTTTCGGGAGCCATCGACCTACGAGAGTACCAATGCTCAATACTCGCCATCGGGCTGTATATCTTGACTGGGTAAGAGAGCACAGAGACTGGAGTGTAGATACTCGATTCCGAATACTTAATGCCAACGGTAGGCTGAGAGTATGGTGACAGGCTCTTAGAGCCATAGATCCAACATGTCAGGTTGGAACTGTACAAGGACATGATGGCTCAATCATGGTCTGGAGTGTTTTTTCGTTGCCCTTTTTGGGGTCTTTGGTGCGTGTATTAACCTCCCTCAATGCAATTCGATACGTAGAGTTGCTGGGTGATCACTTCCATCCGTTTATGCTGTTTTGTTATCCGCACAGTTATGGAGTTTTCCAGCAGGACAACTGTGCCTCTCACATGTCCCGGTTGGCTACTGACTGATTGATTGATCATTCCTCTGACTTTTCTGTCACAAAATTTTCACCTAGATGCCCAGACTCCAATCCTATAGAGCATCTTTGAGATGTTTTGAAACAAGGCATGAAAGGCCATCACACACACCAACGAACTTTACAAAATTATGGACAGCTTTAGCCAATATTTGGCAAATCATTCCTGTGGAACAATTCCAGAAACTTGTTGAATCTATGCCTCATCGTGTGGCAGCCGTTGTTAAGGCCAGAGCAGGCCCAACTCGTTACAGTATAGGTATCCCTAATTCAGTGTATATATTTTCCCCAGGAATACCTAAAACAATTACAAATACTAAACATTAGCAATAGAATAAAACAATTTTCAATGAATATTTTTTAAAAGTAATTCATAAAATGATTGTACTTTTCCTATGAATAAAGAGCAATTTGTAGAAGTCAAAAGTTAAGCTTAATTTCCATACAAAAACAAAAACAAATCAGGCTAAATATTATATTTAGCGTGAGTTATTTGTTGTGAAACTCATATGTTTTAATTATAATGTCACAAATTAGCTTTGCTTTTATTGTGTTACGACAGCTGAAGAATTATGATGTATTTATTCAGAATGGAAAACTGTTGTTAACTGTCAAGCAGAAATTCATAAATGCCAAAAGTTACTTCTGTTGCAGATTCTAAATACATTTTAATGAAATTTCGTATTCTGTCTTTTGTCAAATGAATGTTTGACTCATTATTATCTAGTATTGTTCATATTAATACAATTATTTGAAAATAAAAATCAATCATAAGAATAAAGGTTTTTGAATAAACCATTATGTCAACAGTTTTTATTTGTTCTGCTAATTTTAGAATCCATATATTTTCTTCCGTGCATGAATTGAATCGTGCGAAATAAATATGATGTTATGGAGAAAAAAAGAATATTACTATTGTGTTGATCAGTTTTATTCACTATGGTAGTGCTTCTCAAACTTTCAATGCTTGTGACCCAATATTTAATCAGAGTTTTCATCGCGCCCCATTCCAACAATGTATTGAATTTAACGATATTATACTTCGAAGCAAAAGCTACAATACGACTTTAACCTCTTAAGTGCCACTGGCGTATATAAACGTCTTGCTCAACAAGTGTGTTAATTGCATCGGACGTATATATTAGTCTTTCTGAAGTACAATCTTTTCTGTGCACTGCTATCCATAAAAAAAATTCCGATGGCTTTTTAATGCAATAAGAATGCATTGGCAGTGTTTGCGAAGGATTTACTTTTTTTAAATATTTGGCTTATTGCGAATTGCCCCCATACATCACATACGCATGTCTGCGTGGAAAACGGTGGCATTGGGAAGCGAAGCACATAACTTTAAATCAACACAGTAAAGTTATTAAATTTAAACCGCACACATTATCAAGAGAAATGTTAATTTAGCAAGCCCATGGGGGTCTCTGGTAATTATAAAACTTGTTTTTCAATTAGTATTGTTAAATAAATTGTAAAATACGTTGTGCATTACCGAGGGATTTAAAAGTGTATTATGTCAGTGTAAACGCGTATTTTTTTTATTATGTCAGAATGTATTTTGTTTGTTTATTTTCGGTAAATAAATAATATTTTTAAAAATAATCTTTTGTTTTCGACTTTTCAATACGTTCGTGCCCCCCTCGTGAAATTATGACACCCCCTAGGGGGCGCGCCCCACAGTTTGAGAAACACTGCACTATAGGTTATTCAAATTTTAAAATTAAATAATTGGTTTTTTTAAAAAAATTTGTTACTTATACATCGGGTGGGGGTGGGAACTTCCTATGGAAAGGGTGAATTGGGATATTTGTGTTCCTGCCCGTCTCAGTCTCAAACATGTTGCGGTCAAGGCAGCAGCACGCTTTTGCCATGGAGACGTATTTCACTAACGCTCGATCGGTGATTGCAGTGCAACATGCCTTTCGTTGTCACTTCGATATTCCTCCCCGAGGTCATGTTCCTCATCGGAAATGTGATTTAATGTGGGTATATGCCCTCAGAGCAATGGGGAATGTCTCCAAAAAAAAAAGAAAGAAAGCAACCTCCGAAGGCAGTTAGAACACCTGAAAATGTGGAATGAGTTCGTTTGTCAATTCTTACCGCTTTGTGAAAATGGTCTTACAGCGACAATCGTCTTACCCAATCTCCAAGGAAGGGATTTTGGTAACGTGTGGTTACAACAAGATAAAGCCACATCTTCAGCTCCAAGGTTTCCATGGGTATTCTAATAGCAGCTGCCTTTGTTGAATGACTGATCTCCCTACATGGGGATGTAAACTGTAGCCTGTGTGCTCACCTGATTTATTCCTCCTGATTACTTCCTGTGGGCTTATCTCAAGTTTCTGGTTTACAAATTTCACTCCAAGACCCTGGAAGACCAAAAAAAACAACAACCGAGCCGAAATTTATACTATCTCAGTCAATATGCTTAAAAAATTGACTCAAAGTTTTCGAAATCGATTGTATCAATGTAATGATAATGAAGGGTGACATATTTAACTGATATTTTGTTTAAAACTGTGTAAATTCAAATTTCCAATGTTGTGTGGTAGACTGAAAGTAACAATAAAGTTGAATGAAACATGCCGTGTGTTTTATTGCATTTTCAAAACAGGAAGTTCCCACTCCCCACCCTGTACAGTATAATTTTAATTATACATCTGGACATAGGAAGGCTCTAGAGTGTACGAATGAAAGAAATTTGGGATTAAGTCAAGCAACCTATAAAATGAACCAAGTTACATATAAAAAAATAAACATAACACATATTTTGAAATAAAACAAATAAAAATAGTAAGCAACTGCACAAACACTAGAGTTTATTTATATGAATGCATTCTTTATATGACATCTATTCGATCGGGTAGATAAGATAGTAAGTATTTTTATCACCATCGGACTATAAAACAGCACGAGGGATATTGAAGACATCCCTCGTAAATTCAAACCATGGTCAAATGGCTAGAACTAACCATAATCTTGCAAACCCTCACCAAACTTCCACACACTCCAATGGGAGGACTTCAATCCTCGACAAATTTAACGTGCATCAGCCCATCTACATGGAAAATCTAGTGGCAATAGAGTTTGAACGACGTTCACGAGTTTTGGTAACCATAACCATTGGCGATGGACATCGTAATTTCGAATCATGAGCGAGTGACTCGGATGACACCTTGTAATAGGTCTATCCGCGTTCTTTCCACTAATAGTCCTCTTGAGAAACATGGGATCTTTAAAAATTATTCTATTATAAACTTTTCTCTAAAGAAGAAGATGTGATTATGTAAATTAAGAGTTGTATATTAAGATTAAACAATCGAGTTATTGCGAGAGAGGTTAGACTGCTATACTATAGCAGGGATTGATTAAACGTGAAATGAGACGTGAGTACTTCGTAGCTAATATTTGTGTAATATTAAGATCGACGATTTGGTCAATTAAGGATTAAATTGGATTAGGCCACTTGGAAATAGAGGGCATTGCCTGGTCGTAAGTGATTCCATTTATTAAGTCTTCTAGTATCACGCCTACCTCAATATTACTTTCTATATTTAGTAATTGGTTCATTTCTTAGCTTGGGTTATAGAGTTTCTGTCGTCGTTGATAACTGTGAATAAATAGAAGTTATATTACAACATGAGCTAACATCCCCTTTCTAAACTATCCCATCAAGCCACGAGACGACTTAAAATCTTAAAAGGATTTAGCGTGAATCAGACCCTCTACATGGAAGGTCTTCATTGGCACCGGGTTCGAACTCATAACACGCTGGTCACGATTGATTGACTGATTGATTGATCATTAACGTCGCACTGTTTAGCTACACGAGGGCTTTTGGCGGCGGACCACGTAATTTTGAACCATGGTCAAGTGACGTGGACGACTGAGCTGGCACCCCCCTCTCCTAGCTACCACACCACTCCAATACACGCTGGTCACGAACTTGTGATTACAACCACTAGGCTACCACGATCACTGTTTAAAGATCTGAAAGGAATTGTGATAAAAAATTAATGCACATTAATAAGTATTTGGTTGTTATTTAATACACTATTTATATTATAGACTTCAATAAATAGATTTTTTAGCATTACATTTATAAAAGACAGATAAAATTAACTACAAAATTCTGAATAAAGCATTCCAGCACTCAAAATTTAACATAAATAATTATCTTTTTCCTGAATAAAAAAAATCATACTGTATTACAATATAAAATAGTGTAAACATCACAATGGAATATTAGCTTTAATCGAACCTATTTAGTTGTTTAGTAATGTAATGAAAACAAAAGTTGTGAAACACTCATAAAATTTCATTTCATCTTCTTCAAATAGAACACTTCGAAAAAGAATTTTTCTAACTACAAGCACAGGATAACTTTTTTTTTTCCTAGCAAGAATTCAAGCTGTTACTGAAAGCGACCAATAAGTGAAAAAAATAGATAAATAGAAAACTGGCCTGAAATTTTCAATTTCCCTTTCCTTTTCTCTCCCATCAAAAAGGCATTGGTCAAGCTGTTTAGGTGA
This sequence comes from Trichonephila clavipes, assembly GCA_019973935.1. Lineage (NCBI taxonomy): Eukaryota > Metazoa > Arthropoda > Arachnida > Araneae > Nephilidae > Trichonephila > Trichonephila clavipes. Next base: position 1,067,923 of record BMAU01020564.1, read on the forward strand.
ATGGAATATTTCGAGCGCATATTTCTGGAACGTTTTGCTGACCAGGTGGAAAGATACCTCGCTAAAAAAATGCTCTGGAATGAAAGCGAAAATGGTGCCTCAAAGAATAAGAGCGGAAAAAAAGTCTTGAGAACTTTGCAGTTCAATTTTTCTCCTGATTCGAGTTCGTTTAACTTTGGTTGTAAAATTCCAAACAGGGAAAGAAAAAAATTCCTTTTCCAATTCGTTTTAAAGAAGGAAAAAAAAATCTTGATGAAGCTGAAAAGTTGAAAGTTCAATGGTCCTCACTAGAAATGTTTGACGGCCAGCAAAGCAATCCCAGGTTATCGTTCGAATGTCGAATGCTGTCAGACGTTAGGCAATGAAATGCTAGTTTTAACTTGGGATTGCATTTCTTTTCGGTTAATGTCAGCTTGGAATATATTTCTTAGCAATAAGAGATTATAATTTTGTTTTGGGATTGAAAACTATTTCCAGTGGTGAGACTTCCAATACTCTTTTGATTATTTGGAATTTTTTTTTTACTCAGCCTATTTTTAGTGGCTTGTAACAAATAATGTGTATTTCATTTAGTATGTTTATATTTGTGTTTAGTAACTAACATTTTTATTTCCTATCGTTCGGATGTATTAGTATTTTTTGTTATTCAAAATCTATTTTCATTGTTATTTAAATTGTATTTTTATTATTAACCAAACTATTTTTATCATTAATTGTTTATTTGTATGTTCCTTTATACGTGCACTTAATAATTTCTATTCAATTCTTATTATTATTTACAATTTCTATTTAATATGCATTTTCTATAAAATAATTAATTTTATTGTCATACTACTAACAATGTTAGTGACCACGTATTTATCTTTTGCGCTATGGCAACCTGTTGTTGGTTTTAAAAGTTATTTTTGTAATAGAATATCTGTTGTTGTTGTTGTTGTGGCTAATGCCACCTGTCTGACAGAATATCTGTAGAATGTTCTGTGTGTTGCTGCTCTGCCTCTCGCAATGAGGGGCTCGCCACACAAAGTTGCTTACATTCGTTTAAATATTTCTTCGCTAAATTAAAGTTGCCGAGTTTAAAAATCAAGAGTCTTATTTAGTCCATCGAAGCGGAAACCATTGGAAATGGCTTTCTGTTACTTTTCAATGATTTTTTAAAAATTTTAATGCAGAATTATATTCAACTTAAATGCATTCAAAGCTTAATTTGTTGCATGAACTTCTTTTTTAAATGAGTATCATGTAAATTCGTTCTGAATTGCAAGTTATAAATTTCATTTAATAGAGGTACATAATTTGGTGTTTGTAAGAAATCAACACCATGAAGGAATTAAATGAAATTTAAGGCACAAATGACTTGTATTAGTACAAATAAATGACGAAATTTAAAAAGCAAAAAAAAGCGATATTAAGTGTCCAAAATCAGTATTTGATGTAGCCACCACGCGCTGCAATAAGTGCTGCAAAATGACGTGGCATGATGTCAAACAGATTTTGAATGTCTGCTTGTGGAAGAAAATTCCATATTGCTTGCATGTGCAGCAAAAGTTCGTCTTTTGAAGCTGTAAAACGTGGATCCCGAGCAAGACGCCAACCAACCAAATCCCACACGCGCTCAGTAGGAAACATATCAGGTGAATAAGCAGGCCAAGGAAGAAGTTGCATACGTTGGGCTGAACATACGTCTCGAACAGTCTTTGCAACGTGTGGGCGTGCCTTATCCTGCTAAAAGATAGCTCCAGGGATGCCTTAAAGAAAGGAAATGACTTCGGGTTGTAGCAGTTCATGGATGTACCTGTTGCTATTGAGATTACCCTCAATTCTTCGCAGCAAATTGAACCTTCTATGAACTCCAATCCATAACTCCGGGTGTTAGGCTACTATATTGTTCAATAACGCAGTCTGGAAGTCAGTGTTCACCGGCATAAAGTTTAACACGAATGTGGCCATCAAGGTCCCTCAAATTAAAGAGTGATTCATCTGAAAAGACAACTTGGTGCCAATCAGCTTGCCAGGCTCTGTGCTCATAAGTCCATGACAGACGCAGTCGTCTGTGGTTTGCCGTGAGGGGGATCCTGTATAAGGGCACCCTTGCATGCAATCTACGATGCAGCAGACAACGACGAATTGACGAAACCGCGCCTGTAGCAGTACGCCAACGTGCTGCCAACTGCCCGGAGAAAGCTGAACGGCCATTCACCGCCATGCGGAGCAGGTGCTGATCGTCGCGCGCTGACATCACCTCCCGTCGTCCACTGCCAGTTTTTCGAGTTGTTCGGTGCTCGTAGTTCCATTGCTTCCAAACTGCAATACTGTGGAACTGTTCCTCTGCACATGAGCTCCTACTGAGAGATAGAAAAATTCTCCTTCTCAAAGGCCGATAATCCTCCCTCGTTCAAACTCTGTAAGTTGCTGGAATTTGTTCTTATTTCGTCGGGGAGGCATACTTCCGTCTCACTAAACGTTTGCCACTGACAAATTATCGTTAACTGTTTTCAGCGTCTCACTAAAACTCTCCATTTAAACGCTTTAAGCACAGCTCAGAGGGCGCTCCCCATTCCACGCAGGCGCGGTGGCAGTGAAACTGTATTATCTTACGTAACATCCTATAATTGAAGCTTGCTGCTAAGTTCATTTAATTCTGATGATTTCTTCATGTTGTTGCATTGTTTGCAAACAACAGTGTATATCGTGTGTGTGTATGTTTCCTCTTATTAGAGCATGGCTTTTATTGATTTTCAATGAGACTTTTCATTTCTATTTATTTTTGGTTCTGAATTCCCTTTCAACTTCAGAATATTTTAAATTCTATTTGATGTTTTTTTTAAATTTTGCAAATGAGAATAATGTGTGTATTGCTTTGTGAAAAGGGAATTGTAATAGAAATTTAATTTACATATTAAAAGTGCAACTTTATTTTCAGTTTATGATTATTATGCATAATCTTATATGTCTTTGATGTATTACCTTTTTTTAAATTGGGAATAAGATTTTTTTAATCAATTTCATTGAATTTTTCACGTCATAATTTTTGTTTTAATATTTTTTTGTGAAGTTTTAGTTTTAATTGTGCCAATTTTTTATTATAATTGATTTTTTTCTCGATATGATGTTGTGAAGTTTTATTTCAAAACAATTTTTTATTCTCATAATGATTATTAGTCATAAACATAAAACTATTCTACTTCTGATGCAGAAAAGTTCAATTTATATCTGTATCAGTATTTGATGCGATATATATGACGATTACCTCAGGGGCGTAATGTACACAGACGTAACCCCCGTATCACCTGAGGGCCCAGATTTCTAGAGAGCGCAAAAGACTGACTGACGCCAAGTACGTGTCTTATGTAAAATCCGGCTTGGGATCCAAAAATCTAACTTTACAAGGGAAATCTAATATTCTCCATTACGCCATTGTATTACCTTGAAACTAGTTTTTTCATAAAATGACTAACCCTTTATAAAATTATACAAAATAATTGGATTTTACGATTTATCTAGTTATGTTTTATAAAATAATGATTGACTGATTGTTTGAATACAAAAAATGATAAATTGCACTGCGTTTGAGATAATCTATTATAATTTTCTGAAACTTCACTGTTTTTCCAGCAAAAGTTTAATTGCCTAATATGTATATATAATTTACATAATTGTAAGTTTTAACGTGTGCACCCTATTCTATTCTTTTAATATTGGTTAACAAACATATTATGTTCTGTTTATCTTAGTTATTTATCGTTTAGTTGATCCGTAGTTTAAAATGCATTTCTCAACAGACTTAAGTGGTGTTGGAAAGCTAAAATCTTATTATTTTTTTTGACAATTTGATATTCTTACACTTTGAAATTGTATAGAGAGAGATTTTAACCTTTTTTAAAATACCTTACATTAACCTCTAGGGCAGGGATGGCGAACTATTGGCACGCGAGCCGTTGATGGCACGCGACACAATATTTTGGGCACTCCACCTAAGAAAACAATCAAACGCGATTGATTCTACAATCAAGGAATTTTCAGTGAGATTTTCTCAGTTCAAATAATCATCAGAAACGCTCAAGTTTACTATGTACCTCGTGATGTGACATCATTTGAGAAACTAAACTTGCCCCAATTCGACGTCGGAAATTGAAGAATTTGAAATGAGACTTATTGATTTCTAGTCTAGTTCAATATGGATTCAAAAGTTTATTGAAACAAGGTAAAAGTTATAATTGATTGAAACAGAAATATTAATAAGCAATACAAGTAAAAATGCCAGTAATGAAATTTTGGAAACATTAAATTCGATTCCAGATACGTTTAACTGTTTGAAGAAGCAGGCTCATGATATTTTAACCATATTGACTTATGCCTTCGAGTCGTTATTTTCAGAGATGAATTACATTAAAGACTCGCTCAGAAACCATTTAGAAAATGACTCCAATGCAGAATCCACTCTGCTAAAAGTAACATCTTATCCAAACCTAATACTCGTATAATTTATTTGTTATCTAATCCACAACATCAGAAATGATACTAATGTTACTTTATATAATTTGAATTATACGTTTAACGAAAAAATAGCTACTATAAAATACAAAATGTATTTTTCTGTAGTAAATAAATAGTTTTTAGTTTTATTATTTTTCCAATAATCACAAGTCAAAATTATTTGACGGCACGTGTATACCTCATTTAGCATTTCTTTATCAAAAACGGCTTGTTGATGCATAAAGGTTCGCCACCCCTGCTCTAGCGTTTTTAGAAGCCCTTAAAACCTATTTTTTAAATAATCGTAGAAACTGGGTTATGCCCATTTGAATGGCGAAAAATGTAAACAAAGTACTTTGTTTTTACTTAAAAGTTTAACGTCTGATATAAACCAAAACATGTATCTTTTATTGTAAATTGAGCCTTTTATTTTTTATTTCCTATAACCGATTAGAAGTCTCACTGTATACATTTAAATCAATTTATCTCAAAATACAAATTTTGTTGTTCGATGTACATTTTCTGAAACACTACTGTTCAAAGGTATGTAAATTTTTTAGGATATATTTATAATGATGTCTTATGTATACTGAAATGAGCTTTTTGTTAAAAATTCAAAAAAAATATTTTTGCAAATTTTTTTTATGTGAAAAATGGGTAAAATTTTGCAATGTTTGATAAAATATTTTATCAATTACTAAAAAAGTTCGAAATTAGCCAAAAGATCCCTTCAGTATACTGAGAAAGGTATACTTTAGTTGTATGAAAAGTTTCAAGCATGTACATATAACAGATTTTGAGAAAACGTACATCGAAAACAGCCAATATAACATTGTCAGTATATATACAGAGAGATAAGTTTCCAACTCCTCCTAAGCCATTTATCATGAGTTAACTTTTAAGGCAGAAGATTTATGTACATATAAAATGAGAATTTAATCGTCTATATTACATACTTTAATTGAGTTGATCAGGTTTTTTTATGACGTACCTAGAGAAATGTTTGACGTGTCATAACTAAATATTTTATGCGCTATAATTGGGGCACGTAATAATTATAAATATTTCTAGATGTAGTATTTTCTCGTTTTCTTTATTGGAATAAATTTTAATAAAGCAACATCTTCCCTCTTATGTGTGTGTGTATCCCATCTTATAATAAATTCTAAAAAAGGCATTTTTTTAAATACTCTTTTACTAAATAAAAAGTTTTACTAGTTAACGTATAATTAGGTCATTTTAATTTTTATTCTGAAGGTATTTCTTAATTTTTCATTTTTTTATAGGGGGTGGGTGTTCATTTTGCAGAATTTTTTTCAATTTTTATCTTTTTAAAGGTTTTCTAAAGACTTTTCTGATAATATTCTATAATTAATTATTCTATTAACATTATATATATATATATATATATATATATATATATATATATATATATATATATATATATATATATATATAATTAAGTAAAACTCCATTTTTTTCCCTCCATCACAAACACTCGAATAGCATTAATTTTTTTGTCCTAATTTTCTATTACTAAAAATAACTTCTTCAAAGATTTTCTTGCTTATTTTGCTGTGTTAAATAATTAACATATTATATATAATTTCTGTCATTTTAGGTACTTGCCAGTTTTTCTTAAAACTGTATAGGGTATTGTACATTTAATGTTAACAATTTTTTATATTTCAACTGGAAACTAACAATTACCCATTTTTAGTACCACGTCCTTTTTTAATTAGTAGAATGAAAATAAAATATAATAATAATAAAGTCGTGAACTCGGTACAGAAAAGTTTCTAGTAATACTATAATGGGCAAAAAAAATTTTATCGTTTCTTTGTAAGTTAATCATTTCTTCTAAGTACTAAATTAGTTTATGGCTACTTGGTACTTTTTCTTGAACAATTTTGAAACTAATCATCAGAAAAGAAGGAAATTTAAAACATGTACTATTTACTGTACTATTTAATTAATTCTTGAAAAAAATATCACCTACAAGAGGAAATTTCTTCTTAGAAATAAATTGATTTTGCTGATATTGTTTCTAATGCTACCCGATCAGTAGTGTCAAATCGAGGTACTTCAGCCGCAGCTTTAAGCACTATGCTAATGACAGTACGTTTTAGTTCCATTCCACCCCAATTTTGAGAGAACTTCGGGACCCTTAAACTTCAAAATTTTCAATGTTTTGAAGAAAATATATGTTAATGCTTCAACTTTTCTGAGCATTATCATACCACTAATTTGTTGATACTGTAAAAACAAGTTATTGAGGAATGATTGGTAAAACGTACATAAAATCTTGCAGCAGCCACTTTCACTTTTGCAGTTTTCACTGACAGAGCACGTTTCAAATATTGTAATATTTCCCAGATTTAGTTTCAGTTGTTAAGAAGTCACACATAATATCAAAGTAATGTTGTGAGAGAGTAGCATAATTGCAACTCAACTTTTTATTTGATTTTTCTGTAACGGTTTGTTTATTTACATTTCGATCTTTGATATGCATTTTTTTTTCATTTGACCACATTTATTCCTGTAACGAATTGAATTACTTTGAATTGATGAATATACTTTGAATAAACAGATTTTATTATGTTTATTAAAATAATCAGAATATCTTTTTTAGTTTCAATGCAGTAGAAAAAGTAAAATAAAGAAAAAATTTAAGTCAATTCCTACTTAGATCAAAAAAGAAAAATTTTATTTTAGCTACTTTTTTTAAATAGTTACAATTAATATAAATATTTATATACATATGACAGAAGCACAACATTAAGTGGTAATAAATTTTATTAATTATCATTAAAGTATCGTATTTTCATCCAAAACAAACGTGTATATAAAATTTCAGTTCAACTGAATGCTTTAAAACGTGAGGAAAAAAAACATTTTCAAGTTTTGACAAAAGTCGCCAAAATGGTCGCTAAGTCACCAAAATTGACGCCAACGAGGCTGTATTTGTAATTCTTTAAATAATAATTAGTTTTAATCAATAAATTTTTATTAATCATAATTAAATTTTTGTGTTGTCATCCAAGATAATCATGCTTATAAAATTTCAGCTCAATTGAGCGCTTTAAAATGTGTTTTATTAGCGATTGAAAATTCCACCAAGATAAATAAATAAATAAATAGAGAGTGTGAGCTATATGATTGTAGGAATTGAAAAAAAATACGTTCTATTTCTCACATCATTGATAAGATGATTTTATACATGCTTCTATCAAAATATATCCCAGCACTATCTTTTCATAGAATAAGATTGATACCTCTCCGTTTCCCATCGTCTGAGACAACATCAAATCTCCAGTGAAACTTCAAACCTCAATCCCACCCGTGATAACTTCTTCCTCTTATCCATTTAGGCTTCAGTGATCATTCTGTAAGCCCGCCCTACTTCAATTAAAAAGAAAAGATCAGAGAGGGCTATGAATGAAAAAAATCGAGATATGATAGTCTGACCGATCATATATCTTGATAAGCATTTTTCAGTGGATTGTGCCGTAAATTCGCTTCACTTTGAGTTGCTCCAACTATTGATCTTCCAACTCCTTGGTTGTTCATAACGTCATCTATTCCAGTAAGGATGCATCGTCTATCAAAGGATTCTACTATGCTTAAATGACTGCAGGAACTCACTGCGTTTTGAAGGACAAGGAAAAGAAAATGTACCAGGTTCACTTTTATTTGGAACTCACATATATATACTTTTTACGTGTTTCTAATGGATGTCATCTTGCCGAACAAATTTCATCCGTTTAAATATAAAACGTATTAAAAAAACTGGTATTATTTTAAAAGCAGACCGAGGTAAATAAATTGTCAGGAACTCACCCATTTATGGGGGCTCAAACCAGGATTGATTGTCATCAAAAAGGGTATATTACGGCAGCGATTAACGTTGCAAAACAAGTAATATAAAAAAAATCTATTCCTACTTGGGTCAACAAAGAAAAATTTTATTTTAGATACCTTTTATTAAATAGTTATAATTAATATAAATATCTATACAGGGTGGTCCCAAATTCACGGAACAAACTTTAAGGGTAGAAACAGGAGAAATAAAAGGAAAGAGAAATGGAGTTATCGGTTGCTTGCGTTGTCAGTGGGGGGCAGAAGATGTCTAGCCGCCGTTCAACACATAGTGCATCTCAGCACTACGAATGTACCCTGCGCAGTTTCCTAATCGACGGATGCCAGTTCACAGAATGTGCGCACTTTACCGAATGCCACGTTTGGGGCGGGGTGGACCACCCCTTTGCCACCCCGATCTTCGGATTTATCGAGCCTCGATTACTTTTTATGGGGACATCTGAAGAATCTTGTTTACGCCACTGCTTCTCCACGTGTGCGTGAAATATCTGACATCTTTGAACGTGTATGTCAATCTCTCTATCGACGCAGTCAAGCCTGTATCGCTATTAGTCGAAGCAATTTTGAACAGTTATAGTAAACACTACACTTGTCAACGGCGATTTCAATAAACACTTCATTTTTTCTTTCAACTCTTATTTTTTTGTGTTTGTACCTCCCCGTGTCATTTGCACCCATACATTCCTATACAATAAATTACTGTTATAATGTCTTGTAAATACCCTTAAAGTTTATATCATGAATAAGGAACCACTCTGTATGTATATATATATATATATATATATATATATATATATATAACAGAGTGACAATATTAAGTGACAAAATAGAAAGCGATTTTCCTCGCATTTTTCTATATGTGGTGTTGAACTCTTTTTTTTTTGTTACTATTTATTCATTAACTAAATTTAATTATTCTAATAAAATAGTAAAGTAAAAAAACCCACATTCTCTTAAATTAGGCCATCCCAGGCGGGATTAAAACCCACGACCTTTGGAATAGAAGTCCATCGCGCTAGCCATTGTGCTACAGAGGCGCAACGAACAGTTTTCTCTTCTATATATGGTGTTAGACTATTATTTTTGTTTGTATTATTTTTTCACTTTTAATTTAATGAATGAATTAATAATTGAAAAAACTGTATTAACCTTATGTATATGTATATATATATATATATATAGGGGAGTGAATGAATTAATATAGTAGGAATATAAAAAATATATTACGGCATCGAGAATATATTTATTATAACGTATAACTAAATAACGTATAATATAATAACGTATAGCTAAATTCTGGTAAATGGTTTCTTTTGTGAAAACGGTGTTTAATTCTACTAAATATGTGCATAAAAATCTATCCGCAGTGTTTGAAAAAGAATAAAAAAAAAGAGCAAAGAAAAAAGAAAGGCCAGAGAGAAAATAATTAAATTCTCACAAATATAGAATTTTCTTTATTTTTATTATCATTATTTTTGTATTTTTTGTCCTGCTTGTCATTTGATTTTAGTCTTTAAATTCTTTAACCATGTGTTAAAGATAATATACAAATAATGTTAAATTATGTCAATCACCTAGTTTATTTCTTTACATAAAAAAACTTTTCGATTTATTATTTATTATTGAATATTTGTTAACTGGGATATTTTCGTTTTTTTAAAATTATTATTTTGAATGATAAATTTTATTTAGCTGTTTTTTAAAACTTTCCTTTAAGTTAAATATAATATGTATTGATTTAAAGTAAAAGATTTATTTTGTGTGAAAGTTGAATTACATATTTACTTCAAAATATTGATTACATTCAAATATTTCTTAAGTTAAAGTAGAGTTTTATCGATAAAATAATAATTTAATTGACAGAGATTATATCCGATTAATATGGAAATATGTCGTAGAGTAATATTTATTATTGGAAATCAATGATAGATACTGAATTCAGCAGTTTTTAAAATCATATTTTGGTGCTTATATAATTATCTTTATATTATATTATTACTTAAAAATACAACTAAGCATTTTGAAACATTTTAAAAAAGTATTTAATTTTAGTATTTTATAAAAGTATTTATCTTTAAGATAAAACCTTCAAACACTTGCATTCGAATCAGAAATCAAATATATTGATACCTTAAATGTTATCGCATTGGAAAATATTAACAATATCAAGTCACGACTGTAAAGTAGTAAAGTAGATTTTATGAAATAATTATGAGATGCACAATACTAGAAGAAAGTATTAAAATTTACAGCATGAGGTTGGGTAAAAAATCTTGAGCCCCTTCAATGTAAAGAAACTTGATCAACAAATCATTACAACTACAACTGCCTTTAAAGACTTTTGATTAAATGCAGCAGGATGGGGAAACGTGCGTGTTGTTGTTGCTAACCTCTAAAGACTGACCAAGTCAGATAAGATCTATAAGACAGTTAGTTCACTCTTAAAAATTTAAGAACAAGAAGGGGAATAGAATGGATATCTTTTCTAAAGAGATCCATATTCTTGACACAAGCCTGATTAACCTGGCGCTTTGGCACACACACACACAGGTGGCAAAGTCCACCGTGCCCTCTGATAATGAAAGGCAACCGATGGCAAGGCATGCGAATGCACTCTTTAAGCCTAAATCACACTGTAATTCTCGGTAAAAGTAATCGCAGAAATGTCTAACTTCGCTGGAATTCCTTTTTGCTGTAAGCGATGTCGAACAAAACAAGCTGATCCAGATAATTAGAGCAGATCCTAATTTTGGGAGCCAGAATTTTTCATATTGCTGCGCAATGTCTTACTATATGATTGTCATGTCCACTATATGCCTCTCTTCAAAGTAAAGGGTGTGATGAGACTGCAGTAATAAATTCTTCCAATCGGCCAATCCATCCCTCTTGCATTCATTGATGCCATACTTGGACTTTTGCTGATAGATATCGTCCGATACGAGAACCATTTACTGGGTAAGATACTCCGCAATCCCTTTATATCCCAATTCATTCTATGGGATTCTATGGGAAACTCAGAGCGTGCTTGGCTGCCTCTTTCATATTTTTCAACAAGACTCACTGAAGCTTCTCATACAAAGTAAGGGGGAAACTCAATTTTGGTGCTTAGAAACAGGATATTTTTCTCACATTTTGTAACATTTCCTGGTGGCTCTACTAACACACATGATTTGTATGTGCACTGCAATGTTAATTACTTACATGTCTATGCGCAGTGTAATTTACCAGTTAGTGCATTTTTTTTGTGATGCTACGTTTTGGATAATCAACAGTCAATTATTGTTCCAAAATTAAATGTTTATTCTATGAAAAGAAATATTTGAAAAGCTTTCTTGTGAAGTGTTGTGTTTATAAATTTATAATGTTTATTAACTTTTATATAAATACTACAGTTCGTTTGAAGTCATTATATTCAGTAAGAATGCCAGGATGATACACAAAAAATTATTCTAATCCATTGCATGAACGGAATTTAAATTTTTGGAATTATATACTTTCCACTACTAAAAAAATTAATTTTGATATCAATTCAAAGAATATCACAAACACACAAGACATAATATTTTGAATGATTCTACTTCTACTTCTGATACACACACAAATGATTAATGTGAATACTAAGCGCCTCAATTCATAGTGAAGTTTTTCTTCATTAAAAAACTTACTTATTATATTTTGTTTATATTAGCCATCTTTTAGGTAATTTTTTATACAAATAACATTTATAGCATTTAGTACTTTCTAATTGTTTAATGATTTAATTAATGAATTAATAATTTCAAGCAAGACGCGGAAAAAAAGTTCTTTACATTTTGATTATAATTTGTATTTTATATTTCAGTTTAAGTAAAATGTTTCCTAAAAACGTATTATAGTGTCTATTAAAATATCATATTACTTATTAAAATATTTTCGGAGAACACTTTTTACAATTTTGTTTTTTTTTCACATTAAGAAATAATTAGTTACTGATAATACATTTTGGAATTTTAAGAACTATGTATTAATTCTAAGAGCTAAATTTCTTTTTTTTCATATAACGTTAAAATACTAAAATGACAAATATGATTTCTTTTAATCTCTTATTAATCGAATGAAAGTACAAACATTTAGTTTGTTCTTTGTGAATATTTTACTTTTTGCTCTGCGGAAGAATCAAACTTCTGTCCTCCGACAGTTTTTTTTTCTCTCGCATTATTTCGCCATAGATTAAAACAATGTTTTCGCAAATATATGTTCTTTTATTCTCTGAATAAAAGATATTGGCGACAGATTTATGAGGGATTGTTCCAAAATAATGAAAATAGTAATTACGATATATAAGTGTAGGCTATAATTTAGTAAAATACAATTACATTTTTTTGTACAAACAGCCCCCAATGTGAAAGGAAAATAATGACACCCTATGATACTGAAATAATATTTAATATTTCTTGGGTACGACTATATGCTCATGCTACTAGTTGAATTCCAAAAACTACTATTCCGAAAATTATAGCGACGGGATAAAATAAAAACCGACGGAAAGAAATAAGAGACGTGCCAAGGACGCCAAGACGAAGTATTTTATGCAGACATAAAAACGTAATTTTTGTGCTAGGTAAGCATATTTCTGAATTAATTATGCTATTCTACAAATAAAGTATGTTTTGCTTTCATGTAATTTGCATCGTTCTAAAGTAGAATTTTAATCTTAAAAGAATAAAAAAAATAAGCTATAAGGTATAGCAATTCTTAATTAAAAATATATTCCTTTCATTCACAATATATATATACACTACGTCTCATTAAAAATGTAACAGCAATATGGAATGAAAAATAAAAAGAATTGAAAAATGAAAATTTTTATGGTTAATGAATCTCACCGAGCACAAATGGAGTGACAACTCTTCAGTAAAGGCTGAGTAGAAACCAACAGAATGGGCAATATCCACACACACACACACACAAGTTGTTCTTACCAAGAAACTATTGCAGAGATTTTTTTTCCTGTCACAGAGAACACGAGTAAGAGCATAAAATGTCAGACTAAAATATTTTCTACAAACAAACGATTTTACCAGCAACATGATGATAGAGCTGAAAAAAGTAGGTACGTCAAATCTCCCTGACATTTACCTAAAGGTGTCCTTTATAAATCATCTGAAATAAAGAAAACGGAGCAAGTTTAATGGGTGTAGGTGGGTTTTCAAAGTAATGTGTACCCATACAGGAATCTATCGACAAGCCACTTCTGCTGCCAACAGCCATAATGTTTGCAAATCCACCAGAACCAATATCTGTCGATTTGTAGCTAAAAGTCGGCACTTGTGACTTTCGTTAAGCAGACTGAGGTGTCAGCCACAGTCTGTGACTCTCGCCACAAAGTACTCTCCTGGTAGAAGGATGTAAAACAAAAGAGCACTATAGAGTAATATTTTCAGACGAAAAAGTCGCTCTTCTGTTTATCCAATAATAGCTACCATGTATGAAAGTAGTGTCATTATACGGTGACAGGCAATATCTTGGAAACGTGGCATTATGATTTGGGACATCCTTTGTGGCAGCGGTAGTCTAGTGGTTATGATCACGAATTCGTGGCCGGAGTATTGAGGGTTCGAGCCTAGTGCCACTTAAGACCCACCGTATAGAGGAGGTCGATGTACGTTAAATCTGTAGAGCTCAAAGTCTTCCTGTTGGAATGATACAGTAGTTTGGAGCAGGGGGTGTTTCTTCAGGTGACATCGTCACTTGACATAGGCGCAATTTTAAGATGTCCGTCACCAATAGCCCTTGTGTTGCTTTATAGGGTGATGTTAATATAAAGCTTGAAGCATCCTTACGTACGATAGCAGGTCAACCCTATTTCGTATTTAGGCCAGTATGATTTTTGACCGATTTGTGCACTATGCGCTATGCCCCTTTCGCTTAGGATGGGAGAGGGTACACAGTACCTTTCATCAGAAGGATAATGCCAAGCTGCATAATGTATATGGTAGCCAATATATTCTGTAAGACGTGAAATCTTTCTCTCTGTCTGTGTGTGTGTGGCAATCATTCTCCCTCAATCTTTTACTAATAGAACGTGTCTAGAATGTGAATGAACGCCGTTCACGTGTCTTGCCACCACCGCGATCAGAAGAGGAACAGTAGCAAATGATTTACAGCGAATGGAAAGCTATTTGTCAGGAAACCATTCGAATCGTCATCCAGTTCCATTGAGTTGACGCAGTTCTCACTCTGTTAGTATCATTTCAACATAAACATCACTTATTTTTTTATGCCCCATTTCTCTGTTTGCTCAGTTTCTTTACTTTGGGCTACATCTTGGTGTTGTATTTTCAATGTTACGTAGAGTATAATATCATTTTCTCCATTCAAAAAGTTTACGAGCAACTTAAACATCCACCAATATTTTTTAAAGTTATTACATAATACACGCATTGCTCAAAAACATATTGATTTACTAGTTTTAATGCATACATATCCATACAAAACATTAAAAAATATGTAAAATGTCTTAAATTTGAATAATTACGTTTTCTTTTTAATTCTCTTTGAAAAATTTATGCATAAATATTTTTAGTTCTAAATATTTGATAAGTTACATTATCCGTACATGCCTGAGGTAATTTCAACAACACAAAGGATTGAATAATAAATGAGGGTTAAATGTTTCTTTCTTTTTTATTCAAATTGTATACATGCAATGACAGTAACTTACAATTTTGATTAAAAAAAATGTATATACAGATTTTTTTCAAGTTTTAAGAAAAATTAAATACTAAAAATTTACATCTTAAGCGCAAAACCTCATCGCAAATCCAAATTTAATTTTAAAATTTAAATAATAAATGAGATATCTTCAACTCTACTCATTCTATTTCTTTATGAAAAAGAAGTCTTATTTGAGTTTCGAAAGAAAAATAATTAAAAATCTTTCTTTTTCATTTCGTTATGCCCCAGGCTCTCTTTAGAGATAGATTTTGAATACTTGCAAATAAATCACTTTGTATCACTACTGTACTAGTGTTTATGTAAACTGTACTTTCTCTACACAGTAATTATTTTCCGACTAAAGTTTCATCACAATTTAGCCAAGGTTTTTTGTTAGAAGATTTATTCGATGAAATGAATTTTGATTCCATATAAAAACTGTGTTACAGTAAAAAATTATTTTTTAAATGAAGATATTTTAAATATTTTCGATTGGATTGAATAAAATTCGCAACAAAGTTATTTCTTACTTAATAGTTTGATGTATTATCTCAGTCTTAAAGGAATTTAGCAATGTATTACAAAATAAGGAAAATTAAACAGCCTTTGAAATCCTCTGCAGGCCGCTTTTTTTCTCTTAAAATAATTATTTCCCCCTTAATCTAGGCATGTTTAGGAGAGAAAAGGACATTTCTGAAACATACTTTTATACTCTATTTAAAATGTACATTTTAGTTAGAGTTTATAATAGTAATATATATATTCTTAATGCTGGTCGTAAAGAGGGGTTGATGTATGCTACATATGTCGTGGTTCGCATTAGCGAGCAGTGGAAGTTAATAGAGTGGGAGCCCTGGCAAAGACAAGGTCATTACAGCCTGTTTCACTCGAGACAATTTTGTACCAGTCAACTTGTTCCCTGTCACTACACCTCAAATGTGAAGAGGAGAGATAATTTATTTCACACTCGGACACAAAGTTGACAGAAAATGAAATGATGGACTCATAGGTACAATAAAAAGCAATAAATAGCTTTCTCCCTTTTCAAAACATAAGTAGTCACGTGTGAAGAACGTAGCTTTAACAATATCCCTTTAGTTGAGTCAACTGTTGAGGAGGAGAATGCGGTTTTCGAGTGCTTGCAGGAAAGCTGCAAATGCCAGTTGACCATGTGTGAAGGAACCCAGGCGCGATTCCTTTTTAAAACTAGCTCACGACTGCCTGCTACTTCTGTTAAGTGTGGCATAAGTTTTTCATATGAAATGCCCCTTACAGAGCGATGTTAATAAACACTCATTCAGTACTTACTTTTTAATTACAATACACTTATAAGACTAATAAGTGTAACTGTAGCACTCAAAAAATGTGTTCTCCTCCTCAATAGTTGACTCAACTAAAGGGATATTGTTGAAGTTACGTTCTTCACACGTGACTACTTATGTTTTGAAAAGGGAGAAAGCTATTACTCTTTACTTGGCGTAAATTTATCAATGCAAGCAGCACGTATTTAATTGTTTTAATGATGAGAAATTATTTCTAATTTTTAAAAAATATAAAAAAAAAAATGTCTGTGCTCGGAAAGATGCATAACATAAATATTACAAAACACAAAAAAAAAAAAAATTGCAACCTGCTTTAACACTTTAAACTTCAAGTTATTTTGATGATTTGGGTATATAAATTGTCTCCATTATGGAAAAGACTTACGAGAGGAAGCCGAAATAAACTTCTCATGATATGTATTTGGGTATAAAACAATACAATGCACTGAAAAAAAATTCACCCGTATAATACTTCGAGGTGACATTTTGGAGTTCTATTGCCTTGCCCGAGATAATCTCGGGCATGACAGTTAAAACGTTAAAAAGTAATTCAATGGATTGCAAATTAATGATTAATGTTCCTTCATTATGGATTAAATACAGTACGTTGTATTTTCTGTCAAGTCTTTCTGTCAATGAGGAAAAATATTTTTATACAACCAGAATTATTAATGGACCAATATTTTTAAAATAACGACTGAAATGAAAAACTAGAAAAGACCGTTAACTCGGAAATTAGCAGTAAAAACAAGTCGAACGGCGTCACTTTTGCAAAACCGTTATTCTCTCTCCTCCATTCCAAATCACGTTTTTCCTCTTCGTAAAAATGCTATCACTCCATTATCCCGGGGTAATAGTTATGTTAGATAATCGAGTGGAGCATTTAGCATCTCTCGCAGGAGCTATGTTTGGACTCAATTCAGCATTCGGAGGAATGAATGGTTGGAATGATTCTCCAATCCCATCCACGGAGCGAAATGTAACAATAGTCGGGAATAATGGCTCCGGAGCACAAAAACGGGAAAATTGCCTGCAGGAATCCTGGAAAAAATAAAATAAAATGAAGTGTTAAATGGCAGAAAAAGCTTAAAGCTGGCCCTCCGAATGATGCAAGAATGAAGAAACTGCAAACGTGGTATACTAACAGACAAGAAACATCGGTTTGGAACAGGGCCAAATAAAAACAAAAGCCCTTCAGTAAAGGGGGAGGAAAAAGAAGAAATAAAAAATGAAGGAGAAAAAAAAAGGAAAAATACATCAAGAAAACGAAACTAGAAAAGCTTTTACTTTATTTATTTTCCCCCTTTTCTGCCTTCATCTCGGTGGAAAGATTTAGAAATAGAAAGGGGAAAAACCTATCAATGTTTTAAGCTTTCCTGTATCAGACCCGACGGGCAATAGCACACTCAGCACTGGCTGGGAAAAGGGTGGAGAATCTGGGGGTCTTGGGGAAGAGACTGCCATCTTGGTCTCATCCAGTTTCGCCTCATTAGGTACTTAACGAACTTCGCATGCAATGTTGCACTGATCCTCATGGTATATCTGCTTGTTTAGCCTCTCCCATCTTTTCTAATCTTAAAACCCACGTGACAGTATCCAACTTCCATCTATCTATGTTTTTGATTGTCTTGTCTGTGTTTTTAGATTTTCATTTCACTTGAATTCATTGCGAGCGTAAATATTTCGTTGATTATTGAAAGATCATCGTGTTTTCTTTTCTTCTGAATAATGTACCGTGATTAGGTATTTTTATAATGTTATTGATCGTTTTAGTAATTGATTCATTAACTATACCGTTAATTCGACAGTGAAATTAGATCTCTAAAATAAGGTATAATTATTAAAATTACATCATTGCTTTCTGTATTTAATTAGCAAATTATTTACAATCAATTTTAGCTGAAAAGTAATATTAGTATATTCTGCTCAAAAGATGGCCAATTTAAATTAAGGAGTTCATTTCCGTTGGTCATTATTAAGATTTATTCTATATGTGTATAATAGAAAATATATTCAATCGTTCATTCACTGTTACGAGATTTTCCTAATTAATTGTCCACAGATTTGAAATTTTGCACACGTGGGTTGGTTTTTTTTTAGAGTAGAGGTTTTTACTAAAAGCGGAATTTTTCAGAAATCGACTCTCAAAAAAGGTTGTATTGGTTTATGGGGAAGATATTGATGAAACAATATTCCCGTGAGAGAGAAAGTGGGTTACAAATGTCATTGATTTAAAAAATAGCGTTTTTGAACAATTAAATTTATTGACTTGAAATTGAGCAAAATATTCTATTTTGTTGGAAAGAGATCCGTTAAAAGCGGCTAGTGCGGAAACTGACTCCTCAGATTGATTGATTGAATATGAACGTCACACTGTTCAGTTTATCTAGTTTTTGGCGACGGACCACGTAATTTTGAACCATGGCCAAGTGACGTGGATGACACCTGAGCTGGCACCCCCCTCTCCTAACTACCACACCACACCAACGAGAGGACATTTCAGCTCTCGACAGATTTAACGTGTATCGCTGCCCTACACGGCGGGTCTTTAGTGGTACTGGGCTCAAACTCGTGACAAGGCAAGCCTCACCGACTCCTCAGAGGGGGATACGAAGGTATGAAATGTAAACGTACTTCTGCTTTAGATACTCAAATCTTGTCTTTTTTAAATCAAGAAGCGAGTGCTTTAAGAATGTTTTTCAATACAATCAAAAGCATAATAATTAGACGTTGATATTCATTACCTAAAAACAATATGTAATCATACAGCATACCCAGCGAAGCTGGCTGATAACAACGGATTTTATAATGCGCATAAAGCACAAATTACATATTCTCCTAGGATCGATTCACTAAAGATCTGTTGAACATTTATAGGGTAACTCAATATTTACTAGAATAATATATCTTATTTTTTTTCGGAATAAAGCTCATTTATATTAGATTTCACTAGTATGATGTAATTTGAGAATTTTAATGCTCTCTTATAATATTCTGCCCTTAAATATTCTTAACAAAGCAACTTAAAATGTTTGATAATAGAAGTTATTTATGAAACAAAATAAGTAAATGAGTATTTTATACTTTTATTGCAAATTCTGGATTTATTTAATAACAATGATTTCATCATAGGCCTTACAATATTTTGTGTATGGTTTTCAGGCAAATATCTTGAAGTATAAGAATTATTAAAATTGAACTTCTTTCAAAGTTTATAGTAATTTTAACGTTTATGATAAAAACTGAAAGGATTTTCAGTAGCAAAGGGAAAAAATTGAAAAACGTGAAACACATTCTAGCTTATTGTTTCGAAATTCGTATTAGGGAAATTTTCACCATACATCAGTGCTTCCCAAATGTTCAATATATGCGACCCAAATTTCGGTCATAATTTTCATCGCACCACCCTTCTATACAATAGCAATGTATTGAATTCAATAACAATACACTTTGACGATAAATCTATAATACGACTTTAAAACCTCTTAAGTGCCGCTGGCGTATATAAACGTCTTGCTCAACAAGTGTGTTAATTGCATCGGACGTATATACAGGGTGTTTCAGCTAAGATGTTACAAACTTCTAGGAGAGGTAGGGGACAACAAGACGACTCGAAGTATATAGGCAATGCTGGGTCGGAAATGCTTTCCTAAGGCTCCACGCACCGACAAAATTTAGGGTGCAAAACTTCAACTGGTCTTAAAAACGGGAAAAATTATCGAAATGCTTTGGGTTTTGGTCAAAATTATTGTTATTATTTATTATTTCATAAAAAAAATTCTGAACAATATTGCTGCTAAAGCATCGCTAGAGGGCGCTTTAGACTTTGGAACGCTAGGAAAAAAAATTTTCAATATTTTTTAAAGTTTTTTGATGGCTTTCATAAGTTGAAACTTTAACTTGAATTTTGATACCAGATTTGGTATCCTCCGGGGAAAATTGATGTAAAAAATCGAACATTGTTCAGGGCACTTAAAGCACAAACGGTGCTAAAAACGAGCAAAATGTTGGATTTCGGTGCGGTTTGCACGAAAAGCATTCCGTTACTGACTAATTTGTTCAAAATAAATTTTGACTTGGTAGCCATTAATCAAAGCCAGAGGGCGCTTTCAGACATTGCAGCTTGGAAACTCATTTGGATAATTTTGTGGTTAATTGTAAGCCGAATAATTACTAGCAATTTCTCCTCCTAAATGAGATTCGAGTTGGTCTGTGTTGCAAAAAAGTAATTTTATAGCAAAAAATTTTAGTAAAAGAGGGTAAAAAACACAAGTACCAAATTACAAGAAGTAAAACACAAGGAAAGATTCAAAATAGAGGAAAAAAAGCTGTTTACTAACTGCTATGCATAATCATAAAAGAAAAAAAAGTAAAGAAAAGAAGGAAAACTGCTGTCAAAGGAGGTGTTCGAACTGACGCCCGTCGCATGTGATGCAGGCTTCACATCTTCGCTTCATGGAGCGTCGAACATTCGATAACATTTCTGGAGTGTTTCGTATTTCCCCGCCTGCTGCACTGATGCGTGCTACAAGTTCCTTGGCGCTGTTTACGGGTGTTTCGTACACCAACGATTTCATTTGCCCCCAGAAGAAATATTCCAGACAGGAAAGGTCTGGCGATCGGAGAAATCAATGCACTGGACCTCCACGGCCAATCCATCGTTCACCACATACTGCATCCAAGTGATTCCGAACAGAAATAATGAAATGTGCGGGGGCTCCATCTTGCTGGAACCACATGGAAGTACGAGTCGCAGCGGTAACGTGTGCTCTGTCCAATAACTTTGGCAAAACTTGTTCCAAGAATATCAGGTAGCGTGGACCAGTCAGGTGACCAGGCAGAATGTAGGGTCCTATTAGATGATCCCCTAGAATGTCAGCCCATACGTTAACCAGGAAACGATCCTGTGCAGCCCGAGTACGTGTTACATGTGGGTTCGCTGCTGCCCACGAATGGCTGTTATGGGTGTTGAAAATACCCTCTCTCGAAAAAGACGCCTCATCTGTGAACAACACGGATGCTTCAAAAAAGGGATTTGCAATTCGTTACTGCAAGTACCACTGTGGAAAGGCCTGACGAGGTGCAAAGTCACATTCTTTTAGTGACTGGACGTACTGGTAGTGAAATGGATGCAGGGCACTATCATCGAGAATCCTCCAAACGCTACTGTATGAAATCCCGATTTCATTAGCGATACCTCGTGTACTTAAACTGGGAGTGGTCTCTACCATATCTAGTACAATTTCCTCGTTCAATTCGGTACGTGCTGCCTTCTGGAATGAACCGGTCCCACATAATTGCTGGTGTAGGCGAGCAAACATGGTATGAGCAGGAGTCCGCCTGACAGGATGCTTTTCGGCGTACAACCTCTGAGTGGCTCGACCGTTGCAATCTGTGGCCCCGTGCGCCAGAATCATATCTGCTTTCTCTGCGTTCATGTACTCTGTCATCGAACAGCCAGTCTGTGTGCGATGGAAATAAAGCTTCCTTCCAGCGGACTCCTTCTTATCGTTCTGTCCCTCTGGCGGCTAATTCAACTCGCAACGGGAATTTTGCATATTCTGCCTTTAACACTCTCTCGCTAAAATTTTCGCCGAGAACCCTTCTCGCTTTATTCACTGCCACGACACTTGCAATTCCTGGGCTACGTATCAGGCTTTCGATGGTATTACTGCTTCAGGAAGGCATTTCCGGACCACCTTTTTTATGTTATTCCGAGTCGTCTAGGTGTACTCGACCTCGTTGGTGGAAGAGTACACCTAGATGACTCGGAATTATAGGAAAGGTCGATCGGAAATGCCTTTTTACTTGTCTGAAGCACCTCTGGTTTTAAATTTGGCAACAATGTCAAAATTTGTTTTGAACAAATTAGTCAGCAAGGGAATGCTTTTCGCGCAAACCACACCGAAATCCAACATTTTGCTCGTTTTTAGCACCATTTGTGCTTTAAGTATCCTGAACAATGTTCGATTTTTTACATCAATTTTCCCCGGAGGATACCAAATCTGGTATCAAAATTCAAGTTAAAGTTTTAACTTATGAAAGCCATCAAAAAACTTAAAAAAATATTGAAATTTTTTTTTTCCTAGCGTTCCAAAGTCTAAAAGCGCCCTCTAGCGATGTTTTAGCAGCAATATTGCTCAGAATTTTTTTATGAAAAATAATAAATAATAACAATAATTTTGACCATATCCCAAAGCGTTTCGACAATTTTTCCCGTTTTTAAGACCAGTTGAAGTTTTGCACCCTAAATTTTGTCGGCGCGTGGAGCCTTATGAAAGCATTTCCGACCCAGCATTGCCTATATACTTCGAGTCGTCTTGTTGTCCCCTACCTCTCCTAGAAGTTTGTAACATCTTAGCTGAAACACCCTGTATATTAGTCTTTCCGAAGTACTATCTTTTCTGTGAACTGCTATCCATAAAATTATTCCGGGGGCTTTGGAATGCAATAAAGTGAACTTGACAGTGTTTGCGAAGAATTTACTTATTTCAGACGATTTGCTTATTTATTAAATTCGACCCCTCTCCTCCTCCAATACGCCACATACGCTCGCTCGCCTACGTGTTAAACGGTGGCAGTGAGGAACGAATCGCGAAATTTTTAATCCACCTTTGAGGAATTAAGATAAGTGTTAATTTAGGCGTTTAATTTTGTATATGACAAGTCCATGGGTCACTGGTAATAAATAAACTTGTTCTTAACTTAATATTGTTAAATACATTACGCAGCACTAATATATTTATAAGAGTATTATATCAGTGTAAATGTATATTTTACTTTTTTAATATGTCAAAATGTAGTTCGTTTGCTTACTTCCAGTAATCTTATAATTTTTTTTTTTTTTTTTTTTTTTTAAATTTGTTTTCGATTTTTTAACATGCTTGCGCCTCACTCGTAGTGTTATTACGACCCATAGGAGGGGCTCGCCCCACAGTTTGAGAAACGCTGTCATACAGTTTTCTCAAACACATTATTCTGGAAAGGGATTTGCTTGAGAAACTTTGGCAGGGATATTTATTTGAACCACCGTTCTACCGGTCCTTTAATACTTCCGTACATGCTTTAAACGGCTGAGACGAAAATCAATCTTTATTCGGGTCAGTCGTCAAGGTCAAGAAGACCTGATGCAAACTTCTATTAAAATTCCATACAATACACTGATTCTTTAAAGCAGCGATAATCAACCTGCCGCCCACCGAACCTTTTTAAGTGACCCGGTAATGGTCCGTTACTGTGAGAAATTTACTTATTTAAGAAAACTGTATTAAAAATCTGGTGGAAAATTCTTTGTCAAGAAATCAAATATATAAATTTTGCTTTTTGCTCTTGGTGCAGTGAGGGTACGAATTCATATTCGGTTTCTATCTGGAACGGTTACGATTAGTGATATCAGACAACAGTGAAATAGTGCCTATTTTCTAGGGGGAAGTAATTTTTAACTAATTTTCATATCTTGGAAGCCAAAAATAATCGAAGAAAATATATCGTTTCAAGACGATTGAGAGGTTGACTATTTTGTAGTGAAAAACAAACATGGATCAGTAATTGTTTGATTTGTCACGAAAGGGCTGTATTTAAAAATCCCCAATAAACGGGAATCATTCAATGACACTTTTCCTCAAAGATCTCCTTCAAGAGGCAATGAATAGGCTTGCTTGAATAATCTTTGCAACAGTACCCAAGTGTTTTGTCAGTGGTAATGTCACAGTGGTAACAAAGATATCCTATGAAGTTTGTTACATAATTGGTAATCATATGAAACCGTTTACTGATGCAGAAATGGTGAAGGAGTGCTTCTTAAATACTTCTCATTCAGTGACGAAAATAAAAAATAATAATTAAAAAAAGCAAAACAGGAGTTATAATATTTTGATAAATTTTCTACATTTTAAATTTCCAATGGTCTTAAAGCATTGCTCCCCCCTTCTCCATTTATCCTCATGCTGCGGACCGCGTGAAATAGCTGATATATTTATGCGGCTCAGCAAAAAAAAAGGTTCAGTGTCCTTGCTTTAAAGCATACTTCAGTAGAAAAAAAAATCTAAATTATTTTTTACACTCAGTATTCCTTTTTTTAAATACAAACAGTACTGTCTGACCTGAAAAAAAAGAACAATTCATACACAAATATCTTTAAATTTTAAAGTACTTGCAGTACTTACTTCTTAACATTGCGTTATATTACTGATATAAAATGTGTTTATTTTTAAAAAACTGATCTTTTTATACAGACGTTATGTTAGTATGTTATACTAGCTAAAAGCTAAATGTGCTTTTTTACTTTTAGTGGTCAGTTTTCCACCACCCCCAAAAAAGAATCATTTCCACTTTCCTGGAAAGAAAAACGAAGAATAAAAAAGAGAAAATAAAGATAAATACCAGAGACAAATAAGATTTGTAGAAACATTCTAAAAGGAAGCGGAAAGTAATACACGGCTTTTTATTTGTCTTGAAATATTCCGTTTCTGAGAAAAAAAGAATACACAAAATGGAAAATTTAAAAGTGAAGTTAGGTAACCGTGGAAGAGTTGAGAAGAGAAGAAAATGGCCTTTATAGTTTTCAGAGCCATATTCCTAACAAGGTTATTTCAGTTTCTCTGATGTCAAAAGAATATATTCCTTAAAAGACATTTGCTGAATGCCCGTCGCATTGAATTCCTTTAGCAAAGTATTATTTCACTCTTAGTTGTGTCTTCATATCTATACTTCGGTGCAAAACGAAGTACTTTTGTGAAGATGTGACCGAGAAGTACAAATAGAATTCCAAATACAAGGCCTTTTTTTCTCCATAATGCTATACTGTTATGAAATAAAGATTCTGATAAGCTAATTTCGGTTTCGCATTGAGTAAACTTCCTATTTCTGGGAATATAAGATCTTCCGAAGCGACTGCGGAACGAAAATAAGATAGAAACGAAGGAAAAATGAATATGTTTCAGAATACTAAAATGAAGATAATTCTTTGAATGAAAGAATAAATAGCGTGTCGTCTTAAAAGTCAATTTTAAAAAGGGAAAAAAAGACATATTTGAAGACATAAATAGAATAAAATAATGCAAATGATAAAGATAGTTCAGCACAATACCGAATAAAAGGAATGGAAGACATACTTTTTTCTTTTGAAAACAATATTCAATTTTTAAAATTCAGTTGCTATTGGAGGCATACATATAAAGCATGAATATTAACTTAAAGAAAAATATGAAAGAATTTTATTTGAATTTAAAAACTTTACTTGATTTTTAGCCACTAATAATTAGCCACCCACATGAAGCAGATTAATATGAACATATAAAAGTATATTTTTTTTTATCATTTTGAGCAAGAGCATTGACGGATTAAGGAGTTAACTAAGCACAAAAATTATATACTTGTTCTAGGAAGTATAAATCAAAGTTCAACAACGGAGAGTAATTTCACAATAAAAGGGTATCTTTTTCCTATAAGATAATGAAAGTTTTCATAAGGGGAAGTTAAAAAAGTGCAATTAACGTATTCCTATTTCACAATAGCCAACAGCACAAATCTGTATATATGTCTACTATACGGAAAGATTAGAAAATTCTTTAGAGGCAGATGACTGATTGTCTCTCCCATAATATACAGCAGTTAAGTGATTATCTACGGTAAAAACGAGAAAAAAATATCCTATCAAATATTGAGTTGTATTGTTTCTCCCACGCCTAAATGTCATGTGACGGACAGGTGAAGTAACCTCTTGCTATTAAAATTAACACTAGAAAGTCCGGGATTTCAATTACCCTCAAATGTCCACCGGTTTCACTTTGACACAACGACATAAAACCTATAAAGTAATTGTTTTAATTGTATAACTGCAGAGCTTTTATTCAGTAGGGTTTAGTTTTAAGACATTTTAATATTATTTCATGTAATTAACATATTTTATGACCTTTCACATCAAAAGAAACTGACGTTGACATTATGTTTTGCGAAGCTTGTTGAACCACTGCTTTGTCGCAAAACATTTCGAGTCGCAAATCTGCCAGGGATATTATTATTATGCGGTATCCATTCTGTGCCATCCCTAGCGATATATAAATCAGGATTTACTGGAATATAATCAATTATATCTGTTTTTTCTTCAGATTCTTCGCAGTCACTTTCACTCAATCTTATGTCTTTATCGGAATCTAAATTAGAGGCAGAATCCCTTCTGCTTGGACGTGGTGGGGATTTCTTTTAGTCTATTGGTCCTTGCCACCCCTCACTCGGGGACTTTGAAGTTGGAGATTGGCATAGAAACTGCGCCAGTCACCTCTTTGTCGACTGGGTAAGGAGAGGTCAAAGGTTGCCTTGCCTTAGAATATAAGCGACGTAGTGTCCGACCTTGTATATTTTCCCAAGAGAAACTCTGTGACCGTTGAGAGGTCACTAGTTATCTAACAGGAAGTTCGTTGTTTGGTGGAGACCACCACAGTTGTATAAATAAATACATTTATATCCTTTATATATCAAGGGGGGATACATGTTCTCTTTCAAATCAACACAGACATTAAAAAAAAACAAGCAAAATTTAAATAAAATGGCTTTTATTTTGTGCTTCAAGTTTTTATTTATTTTTTAATTTTTTAAGTTTCTTTAAGGTTTCTAAATTTGCGTATTTCAAGTTACATCCTTGATTGCAAACTTTATCGGGATTAGTGTTTTATTTTAAATTTCGAAATTTACATTTCTGAAGTTGCTTTAGCTGTAATAAAAAAATAAAATTATGGTTGAATAGCAATAAATCCATCTGAAATGTAATCAAATATTTCACGTGGAAAATGTTACAGTCCCATTATATTTAATAATAATATAATAATAATACTTTACAATTCTAATATTCCTGTTTATTTGAGCACTTCTAATGCAAAATCACCTTTAAAAAATGTAACTTTTTATAATAAGAACAGAAATAGTAGTATTATAATATTAATATACTAATATTTATTAATGTTCTAATTATTAAGAAATAAATTTAAATTTCATCATCGTTCTTTTTCCAAATTATACATAATTTAATAATCCTAAATAATCTTTTTGATACGCTGGAAGCAGAAAAAGCATTCGACCAACAATATTCAAATGTGTTTCAAATTGGAAATAAAAATAAAAGTAGACCATGTAATTCATTATTTTGCTTTCTTTTGAGATGCGTTACTACTGTATCAGCTACAAAAAGGAATTCAAAAACAAAATAGATTCCATCATCACGCAATGTAATTAATTACCAAAAATATGAATGCATATTTTTTCAAAGACAGTTCAAATACATAATTTTTCAACGTTATTGTTCATCAAGAAGAAAAATTAAGTCCTCGGACTCCGAAGAATTTTTCTTTTAATATGCTAATATCTTGCAGGGGTCCAATGTGGAATGAATTTATTCATTACTCTAGAACATAGATGCTTTTGTTTTATTTTGTGCATAATTATTTTTCTTGAATACAAACAAAAGAAAATTTTCGTAATAGTTATGGATTTGAATAATCATTTTTGTTTGGCTTGCTTCATTATGTCATGAAGTTTTCTGTTTAAAATATTAATGTTCCGTTCCATCATCATAATGCTAACATTGAGAA
Organism: Trichonephila clavipes; assembly: GCA_019973935.1. NCBI lineage: Eukaryota > Metazoa > Arthropoda > Arachnida > Araneae > Nephilidae > Trichonephila > Trichonephila clavipes. Next base: position 1,095,881 of record BMAU01020564.1, read on the forward strand.
TGAAATCGGTTTTCTAATCCATTTTCTTTTATTGTCTTATAAAGCAACGTAATCTTCTTAACTTGCTTATCCTTCACTTTTTCCAAAGTTTGATGTAAATATTAAATTATCATTCATACTTATATGGATTATAATTTAAGCCAGAAACACATTTTTACTTTGCAGCAAAATCCAATTTACTCGGAAAATTATTTTCTAAAGTTATTAATTATGAACTAGAACATGAATTTTCTTCAAGAAAAAGAAATGCGACATGGATTAAAAAATACTTTACACTCTCCATTTACAAGTTTCATAGTAATAATCGTTGAAACAAAAAAAGGAAACCTTTTTCTTCTATGGTTATTTTCAAAATATGTTTAAATAAATTAAAAATGTATTTGTATTACTTCCGAGCCGTTGATTAAGTTCTCTAAATGAGAAAAGTTTACATACAAAATGTGATTTCGTTAGTCATTAATTTTCCTATTTTTAATCTCATAAGTTCACTTATATAGACGTGTTAAAAAGTAGTTCATCAAATTTACTTCCACATAATCATTGTTCTTTATAATTTTCTAAAGAAAATATGCTCGTACCAAAAAAACAACTGAACTTGTATGGAATCCTATTGTGTTGAGTGTATAAATTATGTGGTAATTTGTAGCACAAACATTATTAAAAATTTCAGTTAATTTTAACTTATTTAATGTAAGGTGAATTCATAATAGGTATTGTATTAGAAACTCAAATAAATGGTATGGTGGTTAGAGTGACGCTGACTGCAGTGCTGTTGGGCCTGGGTTCGAATCCCGGAGAAAACATGGACGTTTGTAAAAGTATAGTGCCTTTGCGGCATGGAGGTACTCTAAATAGTCGTCAAGCCACAAGTCCTCTTGTGAGGTTGGTGGAAGAGAAGTGGGAGGCCCCTGTCCCGCTCCCGTAAAATTGGGGTGGAACAGATCTAAATCGTAATGTCAACTGTATGGTGCTCAAGGATACGGCCAACGACAAGCGTACATCTGGCCCTTGCCATGATGAATTTCGTGGGCCTGGATCTTACGCAGTCAAGATCAGGTTGCATAAGAAACAAAAAATAAATGTGTATTTTATTAATGAAGTCGTGTAAGGTAAATACATTTTATAAAATTTAATACTAATTATAACGTAGAAGATGTTAATTTACAGAAAAATTGAATTCATATGTTTACTGAAAGGTATATATATTTACTTTCTGTAAAAAGAATTTATTCTGAATTTTATTTAAACGGTGCTGTTTAAGTTTAGAAATAATTCTTACGGCTTTTAATGATACTTTACAAATATATAAATTGCCATAATTATGCTCAAATATTATTACAATGAATATTGGAACTTTAAAGTCTATCTTTTCAACTGTTATCCTAATTCAGCATGCTGGTTGCTGTAGCCAAGTGATCATGGTCACAAATGTTTGTCTGGCAAAGCCTCACCGTGTATAGGATTTAAAGCATATTAAATCGGTCGAGGATCGAAGTCCTCACGTTGGTATGACATCGGTGTGTGTAGCTGGTAAATCCCTCCTTATATTCAGATGTCATTCTCGTCACGCGTCTAAGATTCAAAATTTGAAGTTACATCGTCAATAACCCGCGTGTAACTTGAGAGTGTGATGTTAATAATCAATCAATGTTGGAATTTTTATTTGCCATGTTAAATTTTCTAATCGTATTTCGTCAATACTAAAATTGTCAATCATCAATATACCTCTTATTGCTTCCTAGCGCGAGAATAATAAACAATCAATACTGAACACTTAAAGCTATATTTAAGACAGCGAATTACTTTTAAAATTTATTCTTACGCATGGGAGAAAGTTTTTTTTTATAAATGTAAGACATTTAAAAAAATAAATAAATAAAGAAGTGAAAATGAGATTTATATAAAACAATTAGAGCAATTTTAGTGATTTCACTTTGTGAGTCACCTACCCTTGGGTGCCCCATTTCTATATTATCTACGCGACCTATATTTGTAGGAAAGAACGAAGAATCCCACAGATCTGTCATCTTAATATTTGTTTATTAAGATATTAACTTAATCTCTACATACAATAATAATAATAATCAAATTAAGCAAATCTGGAGTGAGAAGACACAATTCGTATTACCAAATAATCGCGTAACTGACCACTATATCTAACTTTACAAATTACCTGTAATCTCATTAACACACGCAGTTTCCTTACATCTTAATTTAAGACCGCTTTCCGCTATATCCTAGGTAACAGCTATTCTCTTGGTCATAAATGACGTGGCTTTACTCTTTGTGGAATGGTATCCACCTCTAGCTTGAATACACAGGTACGGGTGGGTTAATTCTTGAACTTGGAATTTCTTCTAACTTTAACTTAATATCTTCTAATCATAAACATAGACCTCATATAGCAACTTCACATAGCCACCCCGCGAACGCTAAACTTGTACTATATATAAGATTCCTAATTTGCATTATTACGTTCTTCTTGTCGAATTGGTTGGAAAGAATTGCCATTCTGGCCCCAAAGAACCCCAAGAGGATATTAATGGAAACTGCGATGAAAGCCCGTCACAACTTGACTCTATAAAAATGCTCTAAAGAAGTCAATTTCTTAATTCTTTTACACCTAATAAAGCACAGTGTAGAATATTGTTGAGCTGTTTCATTCTTGATTTGTTAAGGTTCACTTGTACGTTTTTATTAAATTCTATCCTTTGTACTTCTTCCAGTTCTCTTTCCCTGCTCTTTTCCCGAAGTTGAGAATTAATTATATACTTCTTTTTTAAGTTCGTTTTACGTTCTCTATATAAAATCCCTCTTTAGGCAATTGTGAGATTTGATTTTGATTTATTATAACCTCACACTTAAAAACAACGCGAGGGCTGTTATGTAGTTATGAAAGGATAAATTCCTGAAAAATACAAATGTTAACTGAGTTAAGGACTTAAGTATAATTACTGTTTGCTTACGGCTGCACTCAGAAACCACACGAAGACTATTGGTTGTGAACTTATTAATTCTGAACCATTGTCAAGTGAAGAGAACGTCCCATGAGCTGTCTGACCCCTCTCCAAATTTCCACCCAGTTACAACGAAATTGTCAGTTTCTCTACACTCTGAGTCTTTATTGGCAATCGAATCCACGACTCGACAAAATCAGCACAAAGTTACGACCATAACTCAATGGCTACAACAGCCATCTCTTTTCATTCTAGGAAACAAATTAAATATCTTTTTCCAACAGCATTAAATGAGCTTTTGTAAGTTCTTGCTTCAAAGAGTAACCATGCATATATATACATATATACACTGGTGTGCAAAAATTAAGGACGACACGATTTTTTCAATATAACTTTGTACAAAAGCTTTCCAAATCAACACATTTAATACCGTAAGATCCCCAATACGTAAGGACATGTGTAAAGTAAGCAACACTTACTAAAAGAGAAATCAGAGGGATAAAAAGAAGCTTTATATATATTGAAAAAGTAGCATGGAGCGCAATGCGACTGAAGGCCGAAACATCCCTGTGATGGGTGTCCAGCAAGAAACATCCGGTCTTTAGTAAGGGATATGATCTCCCCTGACTGCTAGGCAGGTTTCACAGCGTCTGCTCATGCTGAGAATGAGGGTGTCAATGAGTTGTTGAGGCATTGCTGCCCATTCGTCTTGCAGCGCCAATCGAAGCTCCCGAATCGTTACTGGTGGTAAGGTACGAGTTGCCAAGCGTCTGCCTAGAAAATCCCATACATGCTCGATGGGATTGAGATCCGGAGATCGTGCCGGCCAATCCATACGTTCAATATCCTCACTCTCTAAGAGCTGTTCGGCAGCTACTGTGCGATGACATGGTGCATTGTCGTCCATGAAAAGGAACTGCAGACCCATCGCGCCTCTAAAAAGACGCACATATGGAAGAAGAATCTCGTAACAATAACGGGTCCCGTTGACTGAACCTGCGTCGAAGATGTGAAGGTCTGTACGACTACCAAGCATGATGCCTCCCCAAACGAGAACACCGCGACCTCCATACCTGTCCCTTTCAATGATGTTCGAGGGATGATTGCGGCTTCCCCGCTCACTCCAGATGAGTATGCGATGAGAATCGGTACTCAAACTGAATCTGCTCTCATCTGTAAAAAGTACTCGTTCCCATTCATTGTCTCTCCAATTCCGGTGTTCCCGGCACCACAGAGAACTCCTTCTCCGATGGACAGGCGTTAAAGGTACACACCGTATAGGGCGTCGTGCAAACAGACCACTACCGTGCAGTCTTTTGGCAACGGTAAAACGCGATATCGGTCGTCCAGTAACCTGTGTCGTGTGTCTAGAGATTTCTCCCGCTGTCTGCCGCCTGTTTTTTCTGGCCTGTAAGAAAATGTACCGGTCATCTGCGGGTGTGGTTCCTCGTGGACGATCACTACTGAACCCCGGGATAGCTGTTCCTGTAGTTTGAAATTGTCTCCAAAGTCGTGAAATGATGCTGTGAGCAATTCCGTACTCTGCAGCCACACTTGTCACACTGCGGCCTTCCTCCAACTTCCCAATGATTCGACTTTGGGTAAAAGCATCCAGATGTTGTCTAACAGATTGATTATTCGCCATTTCTCGCTGAGGCAGCAACTCGGTGTGATTTTAACTGCTATACGGCGTGCAATCTCTTTGCCAGAAATACTGATCTTACACCGACAACATGCTTTATACTACTCAGACACTCCCCCATTACGTCTACCTGCATATCTGCGCATGTGCTACCGTACATCACCTTACTTAATCTCCTGATTGGTCTTTCTGTCCGCTCTGCCTCTTCGTTCAGCTGATATGCTAATTTTTCAACTTCGTCCTTAATTTTTGCACACCAATGTATATGACTTATTTCAAGTCAGGACCAGTCTTAATTTTAATAAAAAGGACTTTATTCAGCGAGCTATCTACATGATCTGTCACTGAGAGAAAAGGACGCCGAAGTGAGATCTAAGTGTTTTTACCACTTAATCCAAGATGCGAAGAACCTTCTTAATTATGGGTTATATTTGAAAGTTAATGTTGACATATGGGCTATAAAAATAATGATCTGGGATCAGAAGTGTTTTGAAGTTGGGTCATTTGTTTCGAAGCAATAATTGGGTGGTTAATTTAGTACTTGAAGATGTAATGGAAAATAAAAGCTAAGTGTTATATAGGGAATTTAACTTTAAATCTAATTTAGTTATCCTTACATCTATATATATATTTATACAGGGTCCGGCATATTAACCTCCCCTGTTTCAGAAGGTAGTTACAAACAAACAAAACAAAATATAGAGAAAGGCCTTTTTTTTGTGAATAACAAATACGTTACCATTTCATATTAATTGGTTTTAAAATTATCTCCGCTAAATGACGTCGTCCAATGGTGACACATTGACGAAGTATTTCCCCAAAGTTGTCCATAATTTAGCTTATCTTCTTCGAAAAAATAAGGACCCCGCACACCAAATTCAGCAACGGCACACCAAACTATCCCACGAGGACTGTTAAGTCGCCGTTGGTGAATCAGCTGACGGTTTTCTGCTGCCCAGAAGCGAAAGTTTTGTTTATTCACAGTGCCTGACAAGTGGAAGTGAGCCTCATCCGACAAAATCAAAATAGCGCCAAGGGGAATGTTCTGATGAACTTTCGGGAAAAACTTCGTCAATGTATCACCATTGGAGGATGTCATTTAGTGGACATAATTTTTAAAACTAATTAATTTATAATGACATTGCATTTGTTGTTCACCATAAAAGACTTTTCTCCGTATCTTGTTTTGTTTCTTTGTAACTGCCTTTTGAAACAATGGAGGTTAATATGCTGGACCCTCTCTATATTTACAGGGTTATTCACTATCAGACCGATAAACTTGCAAGAAGTGTAGCGGGTTCCAAAACGACTCGTAATCACATAGGAATGCAAGGGCGCAAATGCCATAGTTGCAACCTATAGTGCAAAGAAGCAATTTAAAGGAACAGAAACAGCAACAAATTATGGAACAGAAAACATTTTATTGGAAGATTGTACCAAAAAAACGTGTCAAAATTGTGACTAGAAAACGCATGGCAGCGCTGAAAGCGGCGCTGCTGACTTTCTCGAAGATTCATGGCATGCCACGTACCCTCCCGGCATTTGCGATGCGAGTGATGAGAACTTCAACTGAATGAACAGGCGTCTCGAACACAAATTTTTTCATGTGACCAGAACCAGCCTCACGTCATCTTCTGTTTACAAAGGCAAAGATCATGTGATGTGCAACCCACCCTTTCGAATAAAGTCCCTGGTAAAACAGTCGAGTGGAGTGTGAATTACTATTCGTGGCTCAAAATACTATCAGCACGCCGAATACGAGGAAGAATAACCCAGGAAACGAATCACAAATGACGAATTCCAGCAGGAATTGTTTTCATGAAACCTTCCGTTCAGCGCCACCAACAGCAAGACTGTCCGGAGGAATCTTCAAGACTGTTAAGAATTCCATGCAGTGCCACTTTCAGTCCTGCCTGACCACTTCTGCTCATAATTATAATACTTGTTGTTTTACAATCTTTTAATAAAATGTTTTCTGTTCCTTAGCCCTAGAATGCCACCCTTTGAAAAACTTACGGGAATGGCACCCATTTGTCTCCCAGACGACATGAGTTTTTACACGCTTAAAACATATTTTAAAAGTTCATAACATAAAAATTATACTACCTACAGATGATTTCATGACATCTAATCTTTACGTAAGCAAGAAAGTAAAATTTATTTCTTTTCGAAGCACTCTTTACACATATCAGCATGATTCTCTCCGCACATTGTTTTAGAACATAATAAACAATATTTGCGTGTCATTCTACGTAACGTTTACGAGCAAAAAGCGCTAATATTCTTTTTTATAATTTTGCTTAGGTGTGTTTCAATGTTCTGCTCCAGTTTTAAAAGTTCACAGACAATTGTCTTTGTTGATCAGTGCAAAGTTCATACGTTTAGATGTTTCTTGAACCATGGCGCAAGGAAATCTTCACTTAACTTTATCGCAAACTATCTTCCAGAAAATGCTTTTTCAGATTTGCAAGCATATTATGTACATATATAACATGTGCTTTCACTAAACTGATATTTATCATGCTACCTGTAAATTCGTGATTTTGGACTTCAATAAAATATTCAGAAATAAAATTTTTATCATCACTTAATTACTTTATTAATTCTTGGATAGCCTCAGGTTTACCTTTTGGTTTACGTTTTGACGTCGTCTTGACAAGGCAGAAAAAAAACCAAGACATATTCTCAATTCCAAACGTCCCTGCTACTCATTCCTCCCTCAGACTAACATTGCTCTAAAAATACTACATGCGAAAATATTTTTAGAAAAAGAAATGTCCTTATCTCTAGTAGCCAAGGTCATACGAAGGTACTGAATCTCACGTTCCATTTCCAGTTTTGTGGAAGAGAGTAAAAGATTATTTGTTTTTGGCGTGGTCTAACAGACGAAAGGGTAGCATTCTAGAGTTAAATCTGTTGCTTCTGTTCTTTTTCTCTGCTTCTTTACACCATACCTCGCAACTATGACCTTTGCGTTCCTGCATTCCTGTGCGATTTCGAGTCGTCTCTGTACCTCATACACACCCTGCTAGTCTGTTGGTCTGTATATATATACAAATGTGTGTGTGTAATAATTCCCTTTCAATTAAATCTTTTTAGTAATACTCAAATAATCCTTTAATTCTTAGGTTCAAAACGAACGCCTTAATCTTCATCGTAACCAACTAGGATCAGAAATCTCTTTCCCGCCCATTGTAACCAATCAGAGCTCTTGTTAAAAAATAGTCACGCGGGCTTCACTACCGGGTATAAAAAGCGTGGTCATGCTCTTTGTCCGTTTGTTTTCACCATGTAACCGTCGCTGCTTGATATTGCTATGTCGCTTGTGTCGGTTTTCATGCTCTTATCAAATATATGTAAAATACAAGTGTGAATTGTCCACCTACGTTATGTGTGTGTAAATAAAAGAGTTTGAAAGTAATTCTGAAGATGTTTTTCTGAAAACCAGCCATCCAAACAAACTCACACCGGCCGAAGCTAATATATATATATATATATATATATATATATATATATATATATATATATATATATATATATATATATATATATATGTATATGTATATATATATGTATATATATATGTATATATATATATGTATATATATATCAAAGAAATTTATATAATATATCAAAAACAGGAAATAATAGATAACGAACATAACAAGAAATAACGTAATAAAAATATAAAAGAAAATATGAAGATCGAATTTATAGAAAAATACAAAAAAGTAACTACAAAAAAGAACCTAGCGAGTCAGAAAGAAATTTCGGACTTAGGACCGAATAAGTGGAGTAGTTAAACTGATTTGAAGGCGCCAACCGTCCCCCTTTGCAACTCGGTAGGAAAAATCAAGTAAAATAAGTAAACTCACAAAAAATATGAGAAAATCATCGACTACTAGTCTGCAACAAATTTTCCTAAAATCTTAAAGCAGAAAATTCTTTAAAAAATTCTCTCTCTCTCTATATAAGGATAATTAAATTAGAATAAAAATTAAACTCCCTATCTAGCACCTAACTCTTATTTTTCATTTCATCTTCAAGTATCACATTAATAACCCATTTATTTCTTCGAAACATATAGCCTATTCAATAAACATTTCTAATTACAGATCGTTATATTCAATAGCCCTATATGTCAGCATTAACTTTCAAGTACACTCATAAAGAAGGCGATACTTATGACATCTGTGTTTTAGGTGATAACCCACTTAGTTTTCCACGGTGGTGTGTTTTTTCTCTCTGTTCTTAGCTTCAGAAGTTATTTAGGATTTCTTGAATAATGACCTTTTTAAAATTAAGTCTGTTTCTGGCTCCAAACCATGTCACACACACACACACACATATATATATATATATATAGACAGAAAATATACAAAACAGAAACATTTATTCCGTTCGAGAACGACAGGACTCCATTGGAACCTCATAGCCTCGAACTCACTGCTCGAAACAGAACAAATGGGGATGCGAGAGGCAATATAGAATATATACATGAAAATTCTACAGAGTCAGTTGCCACTTGTATTCATCTTTTATATAATTTTCACAATGAGCCCCACAAAATGCCTTGTACTCAGCCACACGCTTTGGCAAAGGATTGAAATAAAATAGAAATTATAAGGATAAACTTTTATTTCAGTCATTACGTTTATGAGTAATCAGCGTTTTTTAATGTCTTAACAATCGCATTTCTCTTCAATCAGAAATCCTTTTTTGCTTGGTTTTTTGTTTGTCATTCGATGTATTTAAAGCATACGCAAATACTTCGGACTTTTCTCATATTTAATTAAAAATGTATTCAAAATGTAAAGACAAAAAAGTATGCAATCCAAACACACAAAATAAGTCAGCTAAAAATATTAAATATTAATAAAAAGTTTTCAAAATTATAGGAATTTACACAAATATATAAAGTAGTTGAAATAAAGTGAGAGAGAAGAAGCAAAAATAAATAAATATTAGCAAATAACTGAAAGAAATTGCAAGGAAGTACATTTTAAGTTATTCATAAATATGGAATAAATTGTAAATCAGTTGATAACAATAATAAGACAAGTATAACAATAGTAATTGATGCAAAGAAGTATTAAGAATTTAACAAAAATATTACATCAAAATATTTCATTTCAAATTTAAATTTGTTTATCATCTAAATATTTCTATTTACATAAATGAGAGACGTATTTTAAAATCATTGTGTTGATATTAAAAAGAGAAAAATAATAAAAATATGCTGAGAGTTTTTAAAATTTCGAATTTTGTGACCAACAGTAAATAATACAGCAGAAACAGCACACATTAAAGAAATACTAAATTAAATTAAAATTAAAATTTTCTTTTGAAATTTTCTGGGACAAATTAAACTTTAGATTTACCATTTAGAGTATAGTTACCTACTTACAAATCTTGTAATCATTATACGCCACTATAACTTTTTTTTTCAATCACTAAAACTATAAGTTAAGTAATAAAATAAAAGAAATAAACTATCAGAACAGAAGAATCGCAACTTCATAGAAAAATGTTTTTTAAGCACAGTTATTTAGTGTTATAAATATTGAGAAATATCCTGAAGAATGGAAGTCTTTAAATAATAAAACAACTGTGTGATTAAATTATTTAATTGTCTTGAGTTTTTACTAGTTTGAGAAAAATGTGTATTGTGTGTTTTTAATTAACCTTTCAATTACTTCTAAATTTTTAAGTTTGCATTGAAAATTATGAGTAATGTTATATGTACTTATGTTTTTAAGAAATATTTTTGCAGACTGTCAACTGTATGTGTGTTACAAAGTATAATTCATACTAATTTATAACTTACTTTAATAATATTAATTATATAATGACTACTTAGAAGAAAATTGGATGAAATGCGTTTAAATTTTTAACGCATATTAATTTTTTGCGTAACTTTTAATATAAATGTATATTGTAGCATAATTTACATAATATTACATGCATATCCTTTTAAAACTAAAACAGTGAAGCAGAGTGGTTTAGTATTTAGAAAATGACAAATTTAAAAAAAATGCATTTTTTTATACTTATTTTCAAGAAATCCCATAGAATAGATTATTTTCTTCGATTTATTTCTTCGACGAAAAGTAACGTTTTAGTAAATTTCTTTTCAAAACATGTGTATAGAATGTGTATAGAATTGCCAATCCAGCAAATTATTTCCACTAAATGGTGTTAAATATGCACGGGCAATCTTAAAAATAATTTAATTTTTCTGGCATCTTTGCTTTTGGATAGAAATTACATTATAACGCTATTTGTTCAGTTATCGCTGTAACTATAATGCAAAATAGAGTCTGTATTACCCATTCTCAGGATAAAACGAAGACACAGTTTATCAAAATATGATAAACTGTATCTTATATATATATATATATAACTATATCTTATATATATATATAACTATATCTTATATATATATATAACTATATCTTATATATATATATATATATATAACTATATCTTATATATATATATTAAAAATATCTTATTTTCACGAAACAACATACTCATCTTATTGTGCTGGAGACAGGGTGTCATATAAAAAAATAAGAAACTACAATGAAGAGTTTCGTTCAGAAGAATGAAGTAGTTACTTTTTCATTGTGATTTTTATAGAATGACCAAACTCCCACGAAATTGAGGGGACATGGTACGATTTAAGCAAGAATTTTTAATTTAAGGATTTTTAAAATTGGTTTGGTTACCTCCTATGTATGTATACTATGTTAAAAAGATTTTGAGCTCAAAATTTCATAAAAGGCTAGCCATGTAATTTTTTAAGGGAAAAACTTAAAATTTGTGAAGTGATTTTAAAATGCTACTCCTCCCCTACAAAAATGTACGTACATGCATGAAATTTGATTTACAAGTACGTCAAACTATGTATAATAAAAGTTGGTATGTGTTTCGCGTTAAAGTAATTGGTATTCATACAATACTTCTTTTTATGAATGTTTATTGAAAATTCCTTAAAAAATGTATAAATTCTGAGTTCAATTATTTTTAAAAAATTAAATGTTGCTTTGATTCAAAAATGCATACTAACTTTTGTTACATGCATTATTCTCAATAAAAAAGTAAAAAAAAGTTCAAAGCATTAGGAGCAATAGAAAAAAATGCTTAGCATTTTAAATGAAGACAAACTAGTTATTCAGATAAGTGAGTTTAAAGTATTTATTTGCCATAGAGATGTGAATAAAACCGAACGTGAAATCTATCATAATTCTGCGTTTGTTAAGTCTAGAACTTTCAAATTTTGTGAGATTATAGAAAAGTATATAAAGAATAATTTAGGCTAAAAAAATTAAATTTGATTTTTCAACTGATTTTGGTCAATTGAATCCTACTGTATCCCGTTAATGATTTACATGCACTATGTCCCCATCTCACAATAAAAATTAGTACAACACTCAACGTGAAGATAGATTCTTGTGAACAAATACTTATTACGGTAGATCAGAGATTCCCAAAGGGGGTTCTATATCGACCACCAGGGTCGACGTCAACAGGTAAAAAATAGGGGATCAATGTGAGGTGCAAATGAGTGTCTACGATTGTGGCTTTCATTTAACTAGTTCATAACTTTAATTTAACTTTCAATAAATGAAATAAATATCCCACATACACAGTAGTGTGTTACCTATTTATTTACGTAATATTTTATTAAAATATAAACACATATATCTGTTTACCTTGAATTTTGGAATATCCTAAGAAAGTTTTTAGTTGATTTTCCTAGTGAAAAGGAATTTCAGTGCAGTGGCCAATCATCATAACAACACAACAAGAACAAAAAACAAATAAACACTGGATGATATCTAGGATTAAACGTAATAAAATTTATGCCAAATGACAAAAAAAATATGCTGAAGGGCATCATATATTCGTCCCTCTCATTAAATCCATTTGTTTATTGCTCAATAATCTTATGTAACAAGTACTAAATTTTAATTTAATTAAAAAAATGTTTAAAATTAATAAGGTTTTTTTTCTTTAAATTTTTCATGCTGCACTTCACTACAGTTAAAAATTTTAATCTTTTAAAGTAAGTATCTCTGTACATAACAGCTATCAAAAACACATTTAAAAATTGATGAATTTGAAAAAAATTCAATATTGGGTAAGCAATGGTCTATCCGAAACCGGAAAATACGGCAAAGGGTCTATATGACAAAAGAGTTTAGGAAACTCTGCGCTAGATTTTCATACCATTCCACCTAATCACTTAGTGCTTGTTCAGTAAAACAAGCAACTATCTGTTCCCGAATAAATTCATACTCCCTTTAGATATCAAATGTACAATAGTTAAGTTATGATGGATATCTAATGGAGCGTTGATTCACATTTTTGGTCGTAAGTGTTTTCAGTATTATAATTAGTGCGATCGTAATCATTGAGTCTTTCTTTTTAAGGCAACAAACCTTCATTTTACTTAAAAAATGCATTTACTTGATAAAAATACAGTTTATGCTTTCATTAAAAATTGCAAAAAAAATGTATTTTATGTTTGTGATAACATGCATTTGAATGAGATAATCAATATTGTGGATAAATGTACTATTTCAAATGAATTAATTTTCTGCAGAAGTTAGTTAAGAAATCATAGAAGAAGGGTTGTGAGATGTGGTATGTGTAGTTTTTCAAAGGAATATATGGTCGTAAGAATAATATGTATTTAGTTGTAGACGTAAGAAACACCACATGAAAAGAGTTAAAAGTTGTCTCTACTTACTCTATTACTGAAAAGTATTTTTTAAGCAACGTGTAAATAAATATACAAATTGCTCCTACATTCATGTATGCTTACCAATATCGACTAAAGATTGGCATACGGTTCCAAATGTCATGTATCAACACAAGTGGCATCTATCACACTTTTCACAAGTGTGTAGCTGCATGGGACATTAAAGTAAAGTATTATCTACTACCAATCATACCATAGGTTCTGCCAAACGTGTAGATAGATGCACTTTTAAACAATTATTTTAATATTGTTGCAAAGCAATATTCATTAATGTTGTCAAAAGTAAACAATTTATATTTCACTTCATGAATCATTATAATGGTTGTGCTTAGGGATTCTTACACAAATGTATTCAGAAACCAAATTGTTCATTTTAATTGTTTACCACACCTTTCAATTTGTCCTAAAATTCGCAAACCGCTTTGTGTGTATTAATTCATAAATGTCAGATTAAATATGCTCTATTACATGCTATATTGAATAAAGTTTAAAAAACTTCTATTGCAAGTGTTAATGTACATTTTAAAACCATTCACAATAAAAATATTTTATGCAGCTGTTCTCAAGCAGATTGAGGGAGGACTTAGTAGCAACGTCAAGATGTCACAGATTCATGAGTTCGAGTCCCAATTTGACCGAATCATGTTCGTTACAAAACTTATTGAGTATCAGATCAGATATTGCTGACATTGTTTGACAGCGATTTAAAAAATGGTTGTTTTACAATGCACAACCTCTGACAATAAAGTTAGGTGAATAAAGTCAGAAAGACCGATCTGGCAACCCTGTCGAAACAAAACGCTGCATATGCATACCGGCAGGTTTTGACCATCTACTCCCACCGTTGTTCAGTTTTGCGTTATTTGTGTTCCATCTAAGACATATTTTACAAAGTGCTTATTTAGTGCATTAATTCTTAAGTGAGAACAGGAAAATGAATGAACAAAAGATCAATTTAAGGTTTTGTTTTAAGCTTGACAAGACACAAAAAGAAGCTTATGCGATGACGGTACATATTTGTGAAGATCAAGCACTGTCCATGAATTGTGCGTACGAGTAGTTCGCAGGAAAGTGTTTTTGAAAACCCCCGTAGCGGAAGACCTCCATCAATGATGAAAACATTTAGAAAGTGAGGAAATTAATCACTAAATATCGTTAGTTAACAGTGCGCATGATAGCTGATGAACTGCAGATTAATCGTGACGGGCTCACGATTCAAACTCTCTTCGAAAGGAAAGATATTTGATGACATTTCTGACATCCAATGAAACGTGACGAGGCTTTAGTACTCCATCCCAAAAGAAGACTTATTACAAAGTTTCCAGGCCATGTATTATAGATCTCAGTGATGCATAGTTATGCTAGGTGATTATTTCAAAGGATAGCAAGGTAACTTTCCTTAATATTTCACTTACGTTAATGTTACAGGACCATTCACAACTGACAATAGTCAGAGGTTGTATAAGCACGTGCATAACCTTAATATAAAATGTCAATTATTATAAAACACAAAATAAATGCTTTATTTACGAGAGTGCATTTTTTTACTTGCGAAGAATTAGTCTTTCTAATCATTTTTGTTCTTGATAATATATGGAAATTTAAACTTTTCTTTTTTACCAACGTCAGCAAATGTGCAATTCTTCATATCAGCATAAAACAATTCGTCATTGTCAAGCAAATATATGCATGATGATTTATTGGGTCTAATACTATGCATACAAAAATACTTCTTTAACTAATAGCAACCATTCAAAGCGACCTCACTTCACAAAAAGTGCCGAAAGCAGGTTCTTTGCAGAGAAGAGAGCTTGTTCCCAATTCCCAAGAGCCGTGTTTGCTCTGCCTTCAGTTTTAATCTTACCAACGCTTTTTTCAAGTTCATGAATATTTCTACCTCCTTTTAGAAAGCACTACTTTCAAATGCACGATACCCACGTTTCAAATTAGAAATGCAATGTTTGAATGAAAAGAGGAAAAAAATACATAAAGGAAACAAAAACTGATTCTCACTTAACTTTCCAAACGTGTAATTTGAAAAAGAAAATATATGCTTACTTCATTCTCAGAAGAAAGAAGAGTCTGTTTTTAAGTTGTAACTTTCCGTACGTACACAAAGGTACAATTCAAGGAGGGGAAGGGAAGTTAAAAAAATAAAGGGGGAAAAAGAAAGAAAAGAAAAAAAGCGTTTTTCTTTGATTAAAAATTTTCAACTTTTAGACGAAGAACGCGTTTCGCCTTCCCCTTCCCCATCCTGCTTCTTTTTCTTCTTTTTTTTCGATGTCTCTCTCTCTCTCTCTCACCTTAAACTCAATTTGTGTTCGCGAAAAAGTATTTCTCCATTTTATTTATCTCTTACAACTTTTTTTTACGTATGGTTTCACATTATTTTTCTCCCTTGGCGATCTTAAAAAGGATATAAGTGAAGAAATGCACGTAAAAGAAAAACTGAATTATAAAATACAGGACGTGAAAGATGTATTCATCGTGGAGTTAAGACAAAATGAAATACCTTTTTAAGTCCATCGGTAAGAAAAAAAAAGTTAGACCGACGAACATAGTTAAGATGTCCAGGCTAAAATTTTACTTCGAATTCTCGAGAAGATTAATTTTTCAATATAACAATAGTTTCACCTTTAATATCCACCAATGAACTTGCAGTAAAGTTACATAAGTATAACACCGTCATATATTTTTATTTTTAGGAATTCAGACAAATGAAGCTTCGTATATAGCAGACAGTCTTTTTAAGTTTATATATTTGGATTATTGCAAAAAAAATGGATCTTTTGAAATAATCAAAATGAGTAAACTATTTTGAGTACAAATGTATAAGTTGCTTAAGGTTTTCTGTTAAAGTATGTTTGCTAAAATAGGATAAATTGTGGCTATTGTTTCAAAGTTTGCATTAGTATATAAAAGTTACACTATTTTTGGGATTATTAGAATACGTTTTGAATGCTGTAATAATTTTTATCTTAAAAATCCTCTGATATGGACTTTTACTGCTACATTGCTAAGAATAAAAAAAGTTTATGGAAAGTACAGAGTTTGGTGTTTTTGTTATACATCCATGGTATAGTAAACAATGATGGCTGTAGTTGATTTCATAATTACCTACGTTTGCAAATATTTGATTTCATTGAGATATATTCATCAGATTTGAAATTATCAATTTTAAACTAAGTTTTATTATTCGATAACTTTTCAATTTCGTTTTTTTGATGTATATTTTTCTATATATTACCTATTTTTAAAATAAATCTATTTCATCGCTACAGCATGATAAATGTTATATATATTCAATTTTTTGTAAACTTCACTCGGGACTATGAAATCAGTTGAATACTAAAGATAAAAAATATTGAGATTTAAGAAGCATGAGCAGAGAGAGAGAGAGAGATGAATGTAGCATTGTAGGAAATATTGCTGTTTCCAGTTTTGCCAGTTTTGAACCAGTTTTATGTCTAGTCAACCTATTACCTTTCTATTTATAATACTGAGTTAAATCCTGTAAAATATATAAATAGTTCTTAATCCATTATTAGCTAAAAGTTTACATACTTAAAAAAAACATTCGAAAATCCTTAAATTAAGTTCAAACTAAAGAACAATGAACCAGTTATTGCCAGATTCAATTGTCCGAATCTTGAAAAATAAAGGCTAATTTGTAGCATTATCAATAAGCAAAAAAATTACATTTTTTAAAATAATCATTAATTTAAATTATGTATATTATTGTGAAACTATCATAATTATACATAAATATTGTTACGAATGTTATTAACTTTGTCCATTTTTCTACTAAAAGTTTGATGACCAAAGTGACTGAAAAGATAATTTTTATTCCAAGAGAGAATACTCTTCTATAATGTCAAGTGAGTAGGAGTGACTTGGTGAAAAATATGGTGCCGCACGCGTCTGCCAATGTAGAAGATGATTAAATTAGGTATCCTTTCAAAAATCAAGAATATATTTCTTCTTCATAAGCTCAACAGACTTTTGCAGGCCAAAGCTGAATCTTTGATTCCCCTCCAGTTGACCCTAACAGTCACGATTACCTTCCATTGGTAGATTCCCAAAAGTTTGCGATGCTTTTCAACATCGTCTAACCAATGTGTAGGTGGTCGTCCTCTACGTCTGGTAACTTCAATTTTCGAGAAAGCTACTGATTTGTTTGGAAAAGCATTGGCATATCTGTACAGATGGCCCAGCCACCGCATAAATGATGCGTTTATAGTTCTCGCAATATCACAGTCTCGCCATATTTGCCCCAAAAAGGTACTAGAATTATTACATAACGAGGAAGATTTATATATATATATAACCTCAGAGAAAATTCCTCCCACCTTATATGAGAACACATTTCACAGAATAACATTGGAGTGAAAAACATTGGGTACTAACTGTAGGTATGTCACTTGTCGTATGTGAAGTTTTCACATTACGGATTTAATTTGTTCAGTTCAATATTTGTGTGATTTTAAATTGTATTATAAAATTTAGAATAAAATTTATAGGAATAAATTTCAGTTTTATAGCGGTTTCATACACATGCGAGGCCAAAACACTGTCGTTGACGGAACAAATTCTATTTTACTTCAAAATTAACAGTGAAAAAAAAATTCAGAAAAAAAATGAAATAAACTTTTACTTCTGTTTTAAATTTTACATTAAAACATGCATTAAATTTCCATTCAAAGTAACCTTTAACATTATTACTATAGAATGAAAACATTATGAGTTTTAAATATAATACAATTAAAAAAATTATTTTTCAACTTTCTTTATGAAACTGGATAGATTTTCGTAACATTATTTTTCTAATATGTAATGGTTTTGTTTGATTTTGTGATAACGGTTTTTGTAGGTCATAAAGGAGGAAAAGAAGAAGATTCAGAATGTAAAACCGTAAAAGTAGAGCATGAGATTGTTTGGCAGTGTTAGGGGGATATTGGGGGGAGAAATGACGTTCTATTGTCTCTTTATTGTAGGACATACAAGAGTTTTGCTGTCAGTTGCAGCACCTTATTGGCTGTCTTCTTTTGTGTTTCTTTGTTCTGTGTCATGTTTCTTAAAAAATAAAAAACACAGACGCTAAGTTCAATGCTGACAAAGTTTCAATACTGGAATACAAACAATTCGAAGAAATTAAGAAAAACTACCACGTTGAAATGACAGCATTCCTCTTTTTAAATTTTGTTTAGAGGATTTTGAAAAAAAATGCTCAAATATTTAAAGCGTTATTCGTTTTAAATCTAAATAATAATTAAAAAATGTTTTAATGGCTAATTATATTTAATTATTGATTAAAATTTGTATTCGGGAGTTAAGAAATAAGGGAGTTGAACCATTTGCATTTTAATACAATCTTACAAAATACATATATTTGTATAAATTAGCAATGTTAATAAACACTAATGTAGTTAAAATGCAAAATCAGATATAATCCAATAAGTATAATACATTATATAATTCATATCGAAAAATCAGTACAAAATAAATTGAAATCAACTAAGTAATTTTATATGTTTTTCAAGCATTATTTTTTAAATATTTTTTTTTAAATTTCCATCGTAATCTTATTTTCAAACTATAAAAATAAATTACTTAACACTCAATATAAAGAAGGTCCTTCCTCAATTAGTTCACTTTCTCCCCATATATATATATATATATATATATATATATATATATATATATATGTATATATATATATATATAAGTATATATCTTTTTCAAATTTTCATTCGTTACTAAAATACTTTTTATTCATCCCCTGAAGTTCAAATATAATTGTTTAAACTTGTAGTTGATGGCACTTGATGTTAATGCAATTTTTTTCAAATATTAATTCATTAATTAAATTTTATTTTTTAATTTTAAATTTATTCTGTGTTATTTCTGACGAAGTTTGAACTAGCATAACAGATAGCACCAGTAAGTTTTTCTGTCGAATTTTTCTTGGCTTCAAATATATTTTTTTAAACTTGTAATAGATGACACATGATGTTGATACAGTTTTTTCAAATATCAATTCATTAGTTAAGTTTAATTAACTAAAATAAAAATTTTCTTTGCTGGCCTAAGTAGAAATCGACTTTTAAAAAATTATGTGACTTGTTTATAAGTTATTTATTTGTAAAAAATCTTTCCATTAGTGTTTCAACTTTTTCTGCAAATTTTTGTATAAGAATCTGCCCAAAAATTTAGTAGAATTACATTTTTAAGCGATATATATTTGTATATTTTTCAACATTTTATCTTATCTTAATTATAAATAATTAATTGATTGGTTCTTAAATAATGTTTTATTTGGTCAAAACAAGGGGTAGGTTCACGAAACAGAATCTGTATCTCAGTAATCTTAAAACTAGGTATTTTTAAGGAACATTTATGAACATTCTATTGAATATAAATCTCCAATTTTTTTACTGAATATTCTTTGAGCCATAATACATACTTTCATCAGAGCTTTAATGAGCAGAATGTCTAGTTACTTTTTAAAAAAATTATTTTTTGCACAAATCTGTTTTTTTTAAAAAAAAACAGTGAAATTACATTTTGTTTAATGCTATAAATTAAGTCAGAATATTTTTTTAAAAAAAATCCCTTCATTAAAGTATGTATTAGAGTGTAACTATTAACTATGCGAAGCTATAAGCTGTTAAATGCAGTAGCTTTGAAAAAAATGTTTCTTATATAGTAAGAATGTTAGTTTAAAGAAAAACGGATTTTAGTAAAACACTTACTTGTAATTAATGCATACCAGCTCCATAGCATGGGTTTTTTTCTTTCTTCTGCTAAGGTATCCTCTAATATACATTTTTATGCCTTTTTTTCACCCTTGCTTCTTTAAAATTTTGTAAAATGTCATAATTTGCTTTTCGTAGTCTCTCCCGATCAGCTGCTTCCATTGCTCGAGCTGTATGAAAACCTGGAAATATACCTAATGTTGCAAGAGCATGGCATTTAGTGATGCTACCTTGGTTGTAGAAGGAAATAGCTTCCAGTATTCCAGTGTTTAATGTGCACAATTACACAAAAACTTTTTTCTTTATCCGTGACCATATTATGCTGTTTACACTCTCGTTACAGTTTTCAGTCTTACCATGTAAGCCTTTGGCAAGGATGTAAAAAAGGAGTTGATAATTCCCCCTGTACACATCTCTGATACAATTGAGCACTTCTGATGGCAAGGTGTTCTTGTGTTTATATTCTTCACCTGTTTAACTGCTTGGTTATATCCAGATCAGGTATCCTCGTTTGTTGGGCACAGACCATGTTGTGGATATGCATCTGTAGATACTTTATAAAAATATGTAGCCCAAATGGCTGGCTTCATTGAATTAATACTATCAGTATATTGTTTCCGATAGCCAATCCATAATAACGTCGTAATTTATCAATTTCAGCGTCTGTAAGTCTACCGTCACCACCCAATGTTTGTTTTTTGTCACTTAATTTCTTACCTTTCATTTTTAGTTTTAAAGCTTGTAGTCAAGTCCACATTCATTTCTCGACATGGAAAACACATTCCAGTTTTTCAATGCCTGTATCTCCATACGGCTTCATCTCGTTAACTGCTTTATATGCTCTGGAGTCACCATCTCCCAAAAATTTGGTATTTCGCAGACCATGCAAACTTTCAGAGTGTTGAAAGATTTCGATAGTTCCTGAAACTTCCACACTTCCACTATTTCCAAAATGATTAGCCTTACAGTTCTCATTATGCATTTGTTGGGACTCTTACAAAATCTAGAAAAAATTGAGGCATCAAGCACTTTGCCGGTATCAACACTTGTTGCAATGACAGCTCCATTCAAAGATGTATGTCCATGCTTTTGCCAAGTACCATCAATATCAACTGGTATGTCAGAATGGCCACTGACATCTTTAGCTTCTTTAGCTGCAATTTGCATACTCACCGTAGCCATAGTCTCTATGGCTGTATCTAATTCTGATTCATTTTCATTAAATCTTTGTGATGGAGTTGGTAAATTCATAACTCCACACAAAACTTTAGCAGAAGACTTACCTTTACCAATACGCCTCATTGCATATGAAAGCCTGGTATTGACTTCATAATACTTAGACTCTTTCCATTACATTAAACCATGTATGTATCAATATTTAGAAATGGTTGGCTGAATCCACAAGTTTCGCACGAAACAAAAAATTCTGTGGCAAAGCCTTGAACTTTCCTTAAAAATTTAATTGTAATGCTATTAGTTTGGCATTCTTTACATACAACAGATATTTTTATAGCTTCAGACAATAAAGTCATATTTATGATTTCATTTATATTTCCGTTTTCTCCAAGAAAATTGCTGTAATCCATACAGGATTTCAGCTTCTTTTCTGAAGCAGAAACATTCAAATTGTTAATGGATTCACTTACCTTTGACTGAGAATGCAAAAACCAGTTGTTTTCTTAAAAATTCTATTTTTGAAACGTGGCATTGTGAAAAAAAAATTGTTTAAAAAGCAAAACTTACCAGAAAATATATAAATTTTTTTAAAAATATTACCAAATATACTGAGAACAAAAACTAATAAAGTACTTTCATAATTCAATTCAAATAGCCTGTTTCAAATATTAAACAAGCCATTGCTTCACTTCATTTCTTCTACTAGAAGTTGTTGTTCAAAGTATTTTAAATAATAATGGTGAAACTGAGGGCTTACAATGCAGAAAAAAGTTTGTTTACATATGAGTGAGCGTCGCAGGTGGACTATGACAGGGGATAAAACATTTACAATAAATTATTAAAAATACTTTTATTGCACGTAGAATGATAATTTTTACACCATTAGAAGCGTAAAAATTCATATTTTATAAAAATGGGAAAAGTGAAAGATGTGTTTTGGGGTCGAAATTCTGAACCAACCCTCTTTGAATTCCGAGTTCTCTTTCCGTGTCGCAAAATTATTGACTAATTTCATTATAAAAACTTTTGCATAAAAACATATAATAGCTTCTTTTATACCATTAGAAATTAAAATTTTATGATACTACTACAAAATAAATACATCATTTGCAAAACTCATTCAAAAAATTCAATCTGAGGAGCTACGATTATTTACTTTGTGAAAAAAATTTAGTAATCCTGATTTCAATTCAGTAAAAAGTTTAACTCTGTTATTTAAGTATTCCATATTGTCCTGAATAATGAATTATCCCCTTTCAAAAATGCATTACAATCAAAAGATACACTTCGAATTCAGAATTCTTTATTTAAATGAATACGATATCAAATACTCAAAAAAAAGGAACAGCTAGTAAAATAGATATTACTGATTAAACTACTTAAGCATTAAAAAAAAAAGATGAATCACGCTGAGAAAGAATATTTTAGCCAAAGAATAGAAAATACAACATTTAGTATATTTTTATTTCGAATGCATCTAACTTTTTACTTTTTACACAAAACTGTCTTATTCGCGCCCTTCCACGCATCCTCTCGGGGGAAAATAATTCTTTAAATGTTGTTTGAGTTGAAAACCGCTTTCCATAGAGAGAACTCGATTTTTTGCTAATTTGAGTACTATTCAAATTCAAGTAAAGTGAGTTAAGGAGTTAGTCGTTAGGCTGATGTTATAGATAGATTTACGAATTGACTGTCGGAGGTCTTGATGCTCTTGCTAAGAAAATTTAGACCAGAATATCAAGTTGACCCGGCAAGATCTAGTGAGTACTGTTTCATTAGATTGTACTCAGTTAAGTGTTTGATTGTTTGTCTTAGGAATTTAAGATAATCACTTAATTTGACTGCTATCTCGGCTTGTTAATTTATTTCGCTCTAAAAATTCCCCGAACCTTTAACTTTTTATTTTTTTTGCTCAATAGTGTACATTATCTTTTCCAAAATTAACCCAACTCCTGCCCAACCAATTGAGAGGTTTCTCACTCCACTTCAAGATCCAATGGCAGTGTTTCCTCTCTGCTAGCAGAACATCCATCCTTCTTGACCATGAAGACAGCCAAGGTACGCGGCTCCTACCAGTCGCTAGCGGCAGGACTGGATCCGCAATAGATCATCAATGACAACTGCAGCAACTCCAATGATCTAAAATGACGATTTCGTCAGCCGATACCCCAGAATCCAACTCCGTGGACTTTGACTTACAGCAAGGACTTCTTATCCACCATGTAACGTCACTACTCCGAACACCAACAGCGGTCGGCGTCTTTGTTGGACCCGACACCCACACGTGCATTTTGCAGCTGCGGCGCAACCCCTTTTTGACCCCCGAGGAATCGAACCCCGTCGACCGGAAGATGAGAGGGAGAGATGCTTTGAACTTACACGGGAGCGGTAGCCAACGAATCCTCCTCTCACCAAATATTGGACTCTAACAATCTATAATTAAGTTTAATAACTTTAATGTATCATTCAGTAAATAATATTTAATAGTTGTGACGTAAATAAATTCCATATTTAAATTAATCAAGAATACGCTACCGTTGTTCTTTCAAACGTTACAACCGCTACAACCTTAATGACTCGGATACATTTTTATATTGGACGGAGGGTTTAATAAAAACCCAGTTTCCCAACGACACCAGCTTCTATCTCGGCTTGTTATCTTGCTTGAAAGTAAATTGATTGGACCAAATAAATTTAGTTATTTTTACAGGGAGGCAGGGGGGTCAAATAAGACCTACCAAAGTTAAACAAAAATAACTTTTTTTACTTTTTGATATAATATTTTTCTTTTTGTGTAGGTTATAATTGAATTCTCAGAAATTGATTATGGCACCATATAGTACAAAACAATGCGTTAAAATTTTCGAGTTTTTCTATTCTTGTCAAGAATCAATTGTTATGATACAGCGTAAATATCGGCAACATTTTAATTCAAGATAAGCTCTTATAGCCTTAATGATTAAGAGTTTGGTCGGTCGTTTTGAGGAACTGGGTTTAGTGGCCGACCGTCCTGGAAGAAGTGCCCATCAGAATATTTGAACTGAAGACAACGTGGAAACTGTTCGGCAGATTTCTTCGAGAATGAGGATGGAACGCCGGAAACGATTTCCGGAGCTTCTTACAGAACAATGATTGAAAATATTTTGCCGCCAATGGCAGAGAAGAATCTAAATTTGTGGTTTCCACAAGATGGAGCAACTACGCACACTACTAGGCAAACTATGGACCTGCTGCGTGAAATATTTGACGAACGTCTGATCTCAAAAAAATCACATTTCCCTTGACCACCTACTTCACCTGCATCCGCCTTTTTT
Organism: Trichonephila clavipes; assembly: GCA_019973935.1. Taxonomy (NCBI): domain Eukaryota; kingdom Metazoa; phylum Arthropoda; class Arachnida; order Araneae; family Nephilidae; genus Trichonephila; species Trichonephila clavipes. The sequence continues at coordinate 1,120,495 of BMAU01020564.1, forward strand.
AATGGGGATATTTAAAAGACAAAGTGTATGTTAATTACCCAGAGACTATTGGACCGCTGAAACAGAATATTCGAGACGCAATACTGAGCCTTCAACCAGAATCACTGCGGAGTGTAATGAAAAACGCCTTAAAAAGAGCTAATCTCTGTATCGAAAATTGGTGGACATTTATCTGATGTCATATATATATATATATATATATATATATATATATATATATATATATTCCATAATTTCCATAAAATATATTTAATGTATAAAAAAATAATCAAAATAAATGATTATTACAAGATCTACCTGTGTTAAACATTAGTAGGTCTTATTTGGCCCAACCTGTATAACAATGTCTGTTGATTCGGTGTCCCAAACTTCATTTGCGACATTAGAGTCACGATGATAGAGGTTAAGTATTTAATATTTCTGGGTACCTAAAGAATACTGGAATGTATAAAACCCTTGAAAGAATTGTTAGCACTTTTTGTTGAATTTATGAAAAAGATCAATTTGATATTTATGTACCAATGAGCAGTATTAACAAGAAGCAAAACTATTTGGCTTAGAATCTATATGAACTGAGTTTTATGCAACATACTACAACATAAACACAGTGACTTATCATAAATAACATTATAGACCCGTTAATAAATATCAGCAGCTCGTTCAGAGCTTTTATGCGGCCCGCCAAGACAATCTGAAAATTCGCTTTGAATCGAGATTTTATTCCAGTGTGCGCGATCAAAAATTCTTCTTCAATTTTTCACTATTAGGAAGACAAAGTACCTGAAACTCTGTTTCTACAGAGAGATAATCTGTAGAGTTTGGAGGATGAGGTCACAAGAAGATTCCAAGATTTTAAGAAAATTGAGCATAAATTCAGTCTGCTCCTATTACTACTGATATTGATACAGCACCTAATGAGCTATAGCTTCAACTTATTGACCTCAAAGTTCCCGAAATGGATTTTTATAGCTGACAAAGCTGGCTGGAGGGGAGGAACTTTGGGTGGGAAAATTGGGGTGAAGCGATCTAAGATTCAAAACGATATCAGTGTCAGTCGCGTGTGGGCAGTTCTTAAGACAGGGTCATGCTCCGCACAGAGGTATCTACTGCACCTTCGTTGAGCAAAAAATGCACTACCTCTACCACTGTAACGTCACTTCTCGAAAACATTAACATCTAGTCGGCTTTCTTTGTGGACCCGACACCCACACGTGCATCTGCAGGTGCAGCGCAACCCCTGTTTGACCCCCCGAGGAATCTAGCTCACCGACCGGAAGATGAGGGGAGAGATGCTTTGAACTTGCACGAGAGCGGTGACCAACGAATCCTCCTCTCACAAAATATTGGACTCTAACAATCTATAATTAAATTTAATAACTTTAATGTATCATTTAGTAAATAATTTTCAATAGTTGTGACGTAAATAAATTCCATATTTTAATTAACCAAGAATACGCTACCGTTATTCTCTCAAACGTTACAGCTTAGAGTTTTGGTGGCAGCGCTTTGGGATAAAAAGTTAGCATTCAGGACCCGTGAGAGTAGGAAATTTTGGGTTTTTAAGGACGGACCGCAACGCAGGGAGAGAAAAAGAGAGTCCTACTTAAAGAAGATCAAACTGATCTATAGTGTTTACGGTCACAGTGTCCGAGGGAAAGCGATTTTCGGAAGCCGTGCTGCGATTGAATTCAGCTTCGGAGAAAAAGAGCGTCCTGCTCAAAGAAGATCAAACTGATCTATAGTGTTAACGGCGAGAGTGTCCGAAGGAATAGCGATTTTCGGAAGCCGTGCTGCGATTGAATTCAGCTTCGGAGAAAAAGAGCGTCCTGCTCAAAGAAGATCAAACTGATCTATAGTGTTAACGGCGAGAGTGTCCGAAGGAATAGCGATTTTCGGAAGCCGTGCTGCGATTGAATTCAGCTTCGGAGAAAAAGAGCGTCCTGATCAAAGAAGATCAAACTGATCTAGAGTGTTAACGGCGAGAGTGTCCGAAGGAATAGCGATTTTCGGAAGCCGTGCTGCGATTTAATTCAGCTTCGGAGAAAAAAAGAGCGTCCTGATCAAAGAAGATCAAACTGATCTATAGTGTTAACGGCGAGAGTGTCCGAAGGAATAGCGATTTTCGGAAGCCGTGCTGCGATCGAATTCATCTTTGAAGCCATGACACGAGTGAATTCAAGGCTGGTCAAACTGACCACACTTATTGTTAAGGGTGAAAGATTCAAGATTGTCAAAAGGACCATTGTTCACACGGAAGAGTTCAAAACCACTAGTGCACATAATTTGCTTCTGACAGCAAGCTGAGTACTTCAAATGGGTGAGTACTGTTATATTTTTGAGTTGCAAACTGCATATTGTGTTAGGAATTCTGGTTAAAGTGTTCTTTACAAATTTTGAAATACTTAGTGTTTTTTCTTGCATGGGAACAGTGTTATTTTGTTTCTAGAGAATTGTAATTGTATTTCAAGCATTGTGTGTGTGCAATTTTAGCTTAAGATTTATTGTGTTTTAAGTCCCTTGAATGATTTTGATTATTTTTATTGTTAAGTTTTTCTTTATGTATTTCTGTGTATGCATGGGACCAGTGTTATTGTATTAATAGAGAATAGTAACAAAAAAAAATAGTGCAAAATTTAGCGTGACATTTATTTGATATTGTTTAAAAAATGGCTTTCCTTGGTAAAGGGAAAAAGCAAGACATGTTGCAACTTGCTGAGGAATTAGGAATAAATGCCACTTTAAATATGACTGTCCCTAGCATAAAAATTGCAATCACTAACTGTGAAGGTTATGAAGAGGAATTTGTTAAAAATCTGTATGAGACTATCATTGCAAACGGAAAAAAATTGAAAGAGTTAGAAAGGGCTGAAAAAATAAGATTGGAGGAGTTAGTAAAGGAGCAGGCATTAAAAGAGAAAGAATTACAGCTGAAATTTGATTTAGAAAGGTTTAAAATAGAATCCGGATTTAGGGTAAACGATGAATCAAACGATTCTACAAATGCATGTTCTGTAACCTCTAATTTAAACTTAAAAAAATTGAACCCAGATTTCGATCCTAAGCAGTCAGATATTAGTTTATATCTAGTGATATTCGAACGCCAGGCTAAAAGGGTGTCAATAGAAAAGAAAGAGTGGGTGGGGCAATTATTGGGTTTGTTACCCCTAGAGATCATGCAATTTATTGCTCGCGAACCGGAGGAACAAGCCGAAAATTACGATTATGTAAAGAAATTATTACTTAAAAGATTCAAGTTAAGTCCGGAGGTCTTTCAGCAAAAATTTGTCCAACACCAGAAAAAATCCGATAGCACCTGGAAGGATTTCACTTTTGAAATTACGAATTATCTAGATGAGTGGCTGATTGGCTTATATATATATAGAAATAAATACCTTTCAAGATCTTAAAGATCTAATGGTGGTAGATCAATTAAAAAAACGCGCCAATGCTAGTATGAAAGATCATTTTTTAGATAATTGGGCAAACCTTAAATCAGCTACTCAAATAGCAGAACTCTTTGATAATTATGAGGACGTCCGAAAGGTAAATTCGAAACCCATGGATAGGTGGGGCAGAAATGATAAAATTTTGACATACTCAGGGGTCAAGGAAAAAGAAAATAGATTTGGGAAAACTTCCCCCAGATTAGAGCTTCTGTTCCGGAGAGTACTAGAGAGAGAACTTTTGAAAACGCGTGATACAAAGATGTTATCATTGCAATATGCCCGGACATATAAAAGCCGTTTTCCCTAAATTAATAAAAAACAAAACGACGGAAACTCTCAATAATATTGAAGGAAATGAAAACCCGGATTTTCTTAATTCATATACAACAAAAGGCTCTGTGAATGGTCACGAGATAGACATTCTTAGAGATACGGTAGCGACAATAGATTTAGTATGTGCAAAATACATAAATCCTTCTTCTTTCTCTGGTGAAAATGTTTGGGTAAAACAACCGTTAAGCCCAGAATTAGTTTGTTTACCTTTGGTGGTCGTGGAAATTTCCGGAAATTTTGGAACGGTGCAAATTAAGGCAGCGGTTTGTGGAAATCACTTAAATCAACACGTTTGATATTTGCTTGGAAATAAAACGGCCGAGCTAATAAAAGGAAATTTATGCTATAATTTCCTGCCAGTCGAAATATTGAATGCTGTCCAAACAAGGTCTCAAGTCAAAGCGGCTAGAGAAGAAAGGGGAATAGATAGTGGTGATGCTAAAAAAGGGGAAGATGAGGTTATAATTGTTTCTTCGGATGCAGAGGACGAAATTTTAATACCTGCACTCCAGGAATATGTTCCGGAATTAGCGCTGCTAAGGGTTACGCGAGAAAATTTAATCAATGCTCAAAAAAATAGCGAGGAGATTAAATCCTTATACGAACAGGCAGCCAGTCAAGTGCAGGTTACCAATCAGGTTTATTCGCTAGAGAAGGAATTATTGGTCAAAAATCGTGAAGATAAGTTAGGTAACGTGGTGAAGTTAATAGTAGTGCCGGAAGAGTTGCGCGACCCCATTAAATCCTTGTGTCATGAAGGAACATCTGCATACCTGGGAATTACGAAATCCAAAGACAAATTAAACCGATATTTTTACTGGCCGAATTGCTATAGAGATATGGAACAGTTTGTAAAAACTTGCGATCAGTGTCAGAGGGCTGGGAAGCCCCATGATAAAAAGAAGGCTCCACTAAAATTGGTCCCTGTTATTCAGGAGGTTTTTACTAAGCAAAATATTGATGCATGCGGGCCTCTCCCGATCACATCTAAAGGGAATCGATATCTTATCACGGCCATTTGCATGTCATCAAAATTCCCTGAAGCTATTCCGGTGTCTGATATTAGTTCCGTTAGTGTCACAGATGCGCTGTTAAACATCTTTAGTCGGATGTGGTTTCCCCGTGAAATACAATGTGACCAGGGTACTTCTTTTACTAGTGCTCTGACTATCGAGTTTTTTGAAAGATTCGGAATACTTGTCAGGCATAGTTCTGTGTATCATCCACAGAGTAACCCTTTTGAGCGATTTCATCGAACGTTAAAACGAGTCTTATGTTTAGATGCAGGCTCCGAATGGGACAAACATCTTCCGTCAATTCTTTTAGCGTTACGAACTGTATCTCACGAAAGTAAAAGGTATACACCGTCAGAGTTGGTGTATGGGAAAAATTTGCGAACCCCAGAGACGTTAGTAATGCAACATTGGATGGAACCGGAAGAGGGTGATCTCGTCACTGAATATATGTTTAAGTTAATAAATAGATTAAAAAGATGTCAAGAAGTAGCAATAAATAAAATGGAGGAAATGCAAGTTAAGCGGAAAACTTGGTATGATAAAAGCGCAGTAAAACGTGAATTTAAGGATGGGGATTTAGTCCTAGTGTTAGCTACATCCCGAACAAATAAATTAGCAGTGCAGTGGATAGGTCCTGAGACAATTTTAAATAAAATTTCGGAAACGAACTATTTAGTCGAAATCCCCGGCAGACGCGAAACATCTCAAATCTATCATATAAATATGCTAAAACCATATTACAAAAGGCCAGAACACGTTAACGTAATTATTAATGATGAAACAAAAAACTCTCTCGCAGACCAGGAATTAGAAATCCCATACTTAGAAAACAATTCTCTCGTTTATGATTTCGAGGACGTAATCCAGGCTAGCGAGTTGAACAAACACCTTCACGACAAACAAATGGATCGACTGCGCGAATTATTAAGTAAATACTCTAAATGTTTTTCAAACAATCCCTGTTTAACTAATCTGGTTGAACACGAAATCCAGTTAGTTAGCGATCAACCAGTTAGGTCGAAGCCCTATCGAATGTCGCACCGACAAAATGAAATGTTAAAAACGAAATTAACTGAATGTTAAAATTAGGAATCATTGAGGTAGGAGAATCGGATTACATGTCCCCTATGATTTTAGTTGAGGTAGCTGGGAAAGAACCTCGTCCATGTATAGATTACAGGAAATTAAACGGGATCATTAGAACGGAATATTTTCCTCTTCCGAATATCGAAGAACGTGTAGAAAAAGTATCGGCGGCTAAATTTATTACCGTCTTAGACCTATCTAAGGGATATTGGCAAATACCTTTGAGTAAAACTGCACAGCGATGCGCAGCCTTCTGTACTAGCTTTGGTACATACAAACCCCTAAGGATGAGTTTCGGATTAAAGAATGCTCCATATTTCTTTAGTAAACTCATGGCTGAATTACTTAACGGACTAGAGGATTTCGTTGTCCCGTATCTAGACGATATCGCAATTTTCTCAGATACGTGGGAGTCGCACATTAAACATATGGAAACGGTTCTGCAGAGAATAAAGAGAGCTAAGTTAACGATAAAACCTTCAAAGTGTAAGTTTGCGCAACAAAATGTCAAATTTTTGGGTCACATTGTGGGTCAGGGTTTTCGCACCCCTTCCGAGATCAAAGTTCAGGCTGTTCTAGAGTTCCCTACCCCTCGCACGAAAACCCAAATACGTGCTTTCTTAGGTATAGCGGGATATTACCAAAAATATATAAATCTGTTCTCGGTAATCGCTGCTCCGTTGACAGATGCGTTGAAGGGAAGAGCAAAGAAGGGAGAAATTAAGTGGACGACCGAGTGTGAAAACGCATTTCGAGAACTAAAAGGGAAACTAATTGATAAGCCTGTCTTGTACGCGCCAAATTTTGAACGAGAATTCATTGTTCAAACGGACGCTTCAAACGCAGGTATGGGAGCAGTTTTAACCCAATTAACTGAACAAGGTGAGGAGCATCCAATCCTTTACCTGAGTAAGAAATTTTCAGAGGTAGCGTTATTGTACGACAGAGAAGGAATGTGCTATATTGTTTTCGCAATTAAAAGGTTACATTATTACTTAGATGGAAATTCATTTTTAGTTATGACCGATCACAACCCGTTGGTGTGGTTGAATAGAAACGTTAGTTCTAACCCTAGATTGAGGCGATGGGCTTTGGCTTTGCAACCATATAATTTTAGAATTGTACATCGGTCGGATAAAAGTCACAAAAATGCAGATAGTCTCAGCAGATCGGTGATAGATAATTAGGAATTGTTAACAATGTTCTCTTGCTCATGAATAATAATTGTTGCTTATAATGTTTTTTTAGTTAAAGATTAATAATTGTATTAATTTTATTTATTTACTAGTACTGTATATCATTTCGAATGGAGATGCGTGTCAAAAGATAAAACCATGAAAGCAAATGTATTAATATGCTTAATTTTGTGTATAGGTTTTTAAAATATACATGAGTATTTAGTTTACGCAAGAGGCATATTGTGAAAAATATTTTGTGTGTAAGGTTGTACACTTCGCATATCATATCAACATGTCGTTAGTATAATTTTTATTAAGTATTGTGGCGAAGAATATTTTATGTGTAAGGTCTTACACTAGCATGTTGTTAGTATAATTGATAATAGGCATTGTGATAGGAGTGTTTGTATTTTTATTTAATGTTGTAGTATGTTTTCTTACATTGCTATTGATCATTTTCGTACTATGGATTTGTGTAAGTTCCCTAGCAAGAACACTCACTCACTAGAAATAAGTAATTTTAAATTTAGTTCAGTGTTTTCTTTAGTAGTTAAAATTGCAGCTCAGAAATGTAGTGGTGCTTGATGAAGGGATGTGTCGGTAATTTTTCAGTTGTCTCATCGTCATTCCATTAAACTTTTCTCAACGGAAAAGTTCTATAAGAGAAGGCGAGAGCTGTAACGTCACTCCTCGAAAACATCAACATCTAGTCGGCTTTCTTTGTGGACCCGACACCCACACGTGCATCTGTAGGTGCAGCGCAACCCCTGTTTGACCCCCCGAGGAATCTAGCTCGCCGACCGGAAGATGAGGGGAGAGATGCTTTGAACTTGCACGAGAGCAGTGACCAACGGATCCTCCTCTCGCAAAATATTGGACTCTAACAATCTATAATTAAATTTAATAACTTTAATGTATCATTTAGCAAATAATTTTCAATAGTTGTGACGTAAATAAATTCCATATTTTAATTAACCAAGAATACGCTACCGTTATTCTTTCAAACGTTACACCACATATAGTGTCTCATGCTGGGCTCTTTTTAATGTTCTTTTGTTTCTTGGGAACAAAAAGAAATCCAATGGTGCCAGATATGGACTGTATGGTAGCTGGGCAGCGTAGTCACACCCATTTTGGCCAGTAACATGGAGAAAATGAGTGATATGTGGTTTGACGTGTTGTCATGATCTAAGTTCCAATTGTCACGCAGACTTCATTTTCGTAGAAAAAGGTGGCGAGGGGTGGTTGACCCACTTATAGGAACTTTACTTTTACGGTGTATTGTTGGGGTACAAACTACCACGTTTCATGTTGTTTCGGAGTAGCGGGGGGGGAGAGAGGAAACGTCCCTCCGTTCTTTTTTTAGGGATGTGTATGTCACGGACGACCTTGTACGAGCGCTATTTCCAACTAAAGATGAAAAAAGCCGAATGAGACTTGCAAACCCGAGCGTGACGTTCATTCAAGTTCACTCTCCAGCAAAACGCGTCTTTAGAAGTTATCACTTCAAAAATATTTAGATGAAGAAATGGATTTTATGTGTTTATAATTTATTTTAAATGGTAAGAAAAAAATAGCGAAAAAACTATTAACTAGTTACTTCTTTTTGTACGATGTTTTCAGTATATCTTGGAATAGGTCATATAAATTTGAAAGTAGCTCCACTAATATGATTTTTTTTTATTCTGTGAAGGAAGTTTTATTTTTGCATGCTTTTTTCCAAAATATTTCCTTGACTTACAAAAAAATGATCTGTGGTGATTATTTCAATGTTTAAGAACTTACTTTAAGCAAGCGTCATATGCATATGCATAATTTATTTCAGAATTCTGTTATGATTGCATAAAATACCTTGTTTTACTTATGAAAGGTATTCGAAGTATATTAGATTGAACGCTGTGATTGCTTAAGGATTAAAAAATCTTCTCTTTTCTTTTGTAAAAAATATATCTCTCTTTTTACAAAATGCATAATCATTAATAGTTTAAGATTTTTTAATGTGTGTGTGTGTCACATATATCATCTTAATGGAAATAAATGAATGTTTAATAAACATGTGTTAAATTTGGATGAAAGAGGAATTTTTTAAAAAAATTATGCATTAAATAATTAAAATGCAATCATAATGTAAGGTAATACAGTTATGCACAGTTAAAATAAAACTTTATCAGCTTATTTTCATATTTCATGCAAAACATCATAAAATTTAAAAATTAAGGCTTAAAATGCTGATAAGATTAAAAAAATTATTTGCGTTAAATTGCTTGATTTGATGATAATAAACTCGATGTTTAAACTATACTGCTTGCATTGTTTAGTTTTGAATTAATGTATTCTACAACGCTCGAAATTGTGACTTTGCAAAAGCGTACAAAAGAATATTTTTTTTAATATTCAATGTGACTTATATTAGAATTCACACTTAAAATTGTGACGAATCTTTACGGAACCTTTCCACTAATATTCTTAGGCGTCTTTGGGGATTGTAAATTCGCGTATATTTCCAATCACCTCTAAAAGAAGAAGATAGCATATGTAAAGTAGATAAAGTATTTAAGGAGAGCGTTGTAAGTTAGCGGAGATGAAGGTTATTGAACCAGCTGGAGTAGTGACAAGGTTTATAGGATTCAAATGGATTACGATAGTGGATCATTGCTGTTAGTATTCAGCGAAGGAAACTTAGGAGGTTAATAAATCTGAAGAGATCATAAGTACTACTAGGTGATATACTCTATTTTAATACCACTCACCACACAAGCGTTAGTTTAATAAAATTAGTTGATTAATTTCATATTTCGTAATTTAATTTAATATTAAAGGTAAATCCCTTTTTGACGTAGACATATAGCCTAATATTTGTAATTTGAAGTTTGATATTTTGAACTAAGTGAATAAATATAATTTATTATTATACAAATGACGTCTGGTCCTTCTTTGCCTCAAGTTAATCTTAGTGTCCAGGGTGGAACCCAGGGAGGCTCCTACAAAGTTGCTTCAAGAATATTATTATAATAAAAAATTATTTATATGCAATATTTTAACAAAAGATGAACAGAGAATTACCTATCTTGAAAACATTCTCCTTTTGTGGAAAATTCTTCTATAATAATAATAATTTGCCTATATGTGGCTCAAACCTCTGTACAGAGCCTAAACTAGAAGTTTTGAAATATATAATTTAGAAATTGATTTATACGTATTTTTATACAGCAGAGTGGAGAAATTTTAATAGAAAAAAAGCCGATGACTATTTTAATTGGTAATAATTAGTAACTCTAAAAATAATGGGAATTTTTCAAAAATTCTAGTTGACGCTCTCTTAATGCTTCCAAAATATTAATGTATGCAAAATAATATTACTATAGAGGCATTTTTCATAAAAGGAGGTTTTAAAAATCGGTGATTCTAAGTCAATTTATTAACGAAAGATTGAACTTAAATAATTTTTTTACTGTAATAATATTCTTAAAACACTTTCAAATGTGTATTCTATTCTAAGTGACGCTGAATATTTAAAAAAAATTTCGTTTGTGGGGCTTTTTCAAAATCGCGGGCCTGAGTGAAGTCGGATACCTTAAAAACAGTTCAATGTATCAAACTCTTTATTTTATTTTTACCGCATTATCTTCCAATACTAAAATATGTAAATAAACAAGAAGACGTACAATTATGAAATGAAAAGTGATAATTATAAATATTTTAATTTTAATTATTACTATTGTATCAATAAAATCTTTATCAACATAAGTTCATTTTGGATTCTCAAATGAGCAAAAATTACACTAATATGGCTCTGTAATAATTCAAATCCTTGGTTTGTGTAGATCATATGTTTCCAAAGTGGTTCTTATGGACCCTAGGGGATCTGCGTAAAATTTAAATTAATTGGGGGGACAACTTTAGGAGAAAGGTCTGCGAAAGCCTTAATCCTTTATCTACCGCATTATAATTTACAGCAGTATTTTCCATGCAATATTTTTTTTTAATCACTACATTGAAAATTAAGGGATATACATATAAAAATACTCCACTTTGGTAAAGTTATTCCGTTAGAACTAATTAATTAATTAAAGAAATTCAACTGTAAAACGGATTATATACACTGTTCACTTAAAATAAATAGTCAAATCGTTTTCTGAGGTCTTCATTAACATACAAAAATTAAGACACTTGCCTTTTGACATTAATCAACCACTTTTTCGTAACAAAAATGACAATCTTCCCATTCCTATCAAAATGTCAGCTGAAAACGCAATTTCTGCTATAAAATTATTCGCCTTCCCCGCTAAAATACTCATCATAGGATCCGTGCTGCCATTAATATTGGAAGAGGGGAGTTAAAAGACTATCCCATCTAAGTATCGTCAGAGTATTAGTAAAAATACCTATTCTATGTATTTTTAAATTAAATGGTAATAAGTACCATCGGGGTAGAAAAAGGGTTAATATGAAGTAACATATTTTTGTAACCCATTACCATTCTTTTAAAAGTTACATTAAATTAGTAATAATTTTTATACATGTTAAAAAATTTAAAATTTCAGAGTAAAATATTTTAGATAAGTAGACATAAAATACAAGTATACGAAAAAAGCACGAAGGAAGTCTAGCCTATCGGGGGTGCGGACGCTTCTATAGGTTTAATTATAGGGGAACGCCTGCTATATCTTCTATAACTTGTCTAAAATATAGCAGTATAAATCAGTCACATATCTAATCAACAGTTTAGTTTTGTTTTGTGCATGGTCCCGATATGTTAAGTGAATGCAAGACATCTTTCTTAGTTTTGAACATAAAGCAATATTATTCTGCGTATTTTTACGAAGACGATCATCTCATTGGTTTACACATATCATTGAAAATAATCTTTCTATATTTTCCCTGACAAAAGTTTTTCTTTTAATGAATACGATTTCACATATCTCAGTGCTGTTTTTTACCTTAAATTTACGTAAACATTTACCCTTGAGTTTCTTATGCATTGAAATAGAGTTTTATCACTTGGAAGTTTATGTCCTTGTTTTTGGTATATGAAGGGCTCCACGAACACAGTAGGTTTGGGAGCCCTCGGTGTAGATTAAGTAAGTATCAAATAATTTAAAAAAACAAAACAAAATGAAGGTAGTACTAATTTCTTTTTGGTGTCTCGGCTAAGTATATTTTTTTGCTAAATGTTCAGGAGAAATGAAAATTGGTTTGATCAAGTAATTCATTATTCATTTGATTATTTTCATGTGAATATAGAGGTATTTTTATGAACAAAAGTAAAAAAAAAATGTATCCACACATACACTTTTTTTTTTCTTTTTGTTCTCGTTATCAGAATAACGGAAACACCTGTAAATAAAGGTGACATTTTTTTTTAATGCGTTTCATAATAGCTATCAGATTTTTTTATAAATACAAATGTATTTATTCAGATAGTAGCTTTATTAAAGTTCTGTAAGTCTTCGATTTTTTCAAAAGCGTAAAATGTCAGACCTCCCAGATTTTCAAAGAGGCCAATTTGTAGGAGCCTTTCCAGCAGGAGCAATTATGACCAAACCATTCCAACTCTTAGGCGTGTCTTGAGGTATAGTGCCCAAAATCATGGCACCACACACATAGCGTGGCAAGACAAGCTCGGCGAAGCAAAATAGTGAACGGAAAAAGAAGCTCGATGAAAGAGACCGATGGCTATTAAAGCGGATTGTCGTGTCTAAAAATCGATCAACTGCAGCTAAAGTGACCTCAGAGCTCAATTATCATCCGGATTATCAGGTGTCAATTATTTAAGTAAGAAGGCACCTTCATGAACAAACAGAACATAGCAGCATTTCCAAAGCCACTTGTCAGAGATGTCAATGTCAAACTATGTCTACAGTGGTATAACACTCACAAACTCTGGTCGATTGATAAATGGAAGAATTTAATCGTCTTTCACACTTTTCCCTACAATAGGACAGGTGCATGTTTGGGAAACCTGCCCAAACGATATGATCGTGATTGTCTCCTTCTAATTGTCAAGCATGGAAGGGGATTTGTCATGATATGCGCAACCGTGTCGTGATTTCCTTCTCAACCAATCGTAACCCTAAAATGAAGGATCACTGGGGAGAAGTATAAAAATTTTTTTAGCTAACCAGGCTCATCTTACGGAGCAAACTTTCCCCCTGCAACAGATGCAATTTTCCAGGATAATATACACGCAGTGGGACTTGTCCAGTAATGGCTTGCGGGACAAGGATTAAGTTAAACATCTACCTTTGCCGGCACAGTCACCCAACCGTAATATAATTAAACTGTTATGGTCTATTTTAGAGCGTTCAGTACGGAATCGATGTCCTCCACCGGCATCTCTCCCAGAATTTTCACAAAATCTCTCAGTAGGGCACAATATTTCAATAAACACTATTCAGCACTTGTATAAATAGATTCCTAGATGTATCCAAGCATGCAAAGGCGGTCTTACACCGTACTAATAAATGCTTCTTAATTAATCTAAGGTATTTCCATTACTTTGATATAACTACAAGTATAAACATAATGTTCACCATAATCTACTTGAAACTCAAAACTGGTTTGAACATTAAGCGATATTGTACACTCATGTCCATAAATTAAGGATAATTCAGAATCACACAGAAATTGAACTCTAAAATAAAAAATTCACCTGTAGAATTATGATACACATCTCGAAAAAGAATATGCAAATTACAGGAAACCACCAGATGGCGCGAATAGTACGTCCCAATGACGAGAGTGTAAGAGAGGGGTATATAAGGAATGGTGGCAAAAAAGTAAAATTGTTCACAAGCGCTTTAAAAGCCTTTCAGTGCAATAACCGCATAGTTATGGCACAATAAAAACATTTGGATGATTTTTTACGTGGTAGAATTATTGGAGGACTGGAATGTGGACGTACCCATCTGGAAGTATCCGAGGAACTTGGAATCGCCCAGAGTGTCATCTCCAGGCTTTGGCAACGATTCTAAGATGATGGTAATGTGAGTAGATGTTACAGCACAGGTCGCCATCGAGTTAAAAAGCTGAATGAGGTCAGGTATATTTGGCAGTTACTGCCAAAAGAAACAGACGGAGCACAGCATCAGACCTGTCTCGTCAGCTCTCTTCAGCTCCCTGTACGACAGTTTCAAGGCAGACCGTGTATAGACGCTTAGGGCACATTGGTCTAAATGCTCGAAGGCCTGTCAGATGTGTTCCACTTACCCCAACTCACTGTCGCCTGCAATTAATCTGGAGTAGAGAGCATGCATTGTGGACACCACAACAGTGGTCTTGTGTGATGTTTTCCGACGAGTCCAGGTTTAGCTTGCAGTTTGATTCTCGCCGGACTTTAATATGTAGAGCGCCAGGTACCCGTTACCACCAAGAGAACACCATTGAACGACACCGTTACGTTGGGGCAGGATGGCTCGTTTGGGGAGGAATTATTCTTGGTTCCTGAACTGACCTGCATGTTCAGAGTGTAACGATGACCGGCCACCTCCATCGGGATGTCATTCTGGAACAACATGTACGTTTGTTTCGGGGCACCATGGGTGCTGAATTTCTGTTTATGGATGACATCGCCCGTCCTCACCGTGCAAACAATGTAGACGAATGCCTTCAATCGAAGGATATCACCCGTATGGATTGGCCAGCATACTCACCGGACTTGAATCCAATAGAGCATGTGTGGGATATGCTTGGCCGACGAATTGCAGCCCGTCAACCCTCTCCCACCTGTCTACCGGAAATTCGGAGGGCATTGCTTGATGAGTGGTGTAATATTTCCCAAGATCAGATTGATAATTTGATACTCAGCATGACTAGGCGTTGTAAGGCCTGTATTGCGTCGTCTGGGAGACATAATCCGTATTAACCATCATACTAACCATATTATACTGTTTTTGTAAATAGGTACTTTTTTAAATGTGGTCCAGGGAGTAAAAATCGCAATTTTTATTAATTATATCAAACATATAGCATCTTTTTTACTCTTTACATTTTGTTTAATAAACAGACTTTATAAATAAGTCAAATTTTTTTGCTTCTGTCTCTTTCTTGGCCTGAACTTCATTATCCTTAATTTATGGACATGAGTGTAGATAATTTAAATTTTAGAAACAATGAAAGAATTAATGTTGCAGTATTTATAAACATTGTGGACTGATAACTGCTAATTTAAAAAAATTACATTATTGCTATCCAGTTTCTTCCTTTCTACATAAAATATTGAGTGATATCCTGTAAAATGTATTGGATTGACGTTCTAAATCCATTTTTAATAAAAAAATTACGTACCTAAAAAAAGCATTTGAAAATGCTTAGATAAGATAATCAAAAAAGAATAAGCCAGCTATTTCCAAATTCAGCGAAAAGGGAAACTCAAACCTTGAATACTAAAGGCAGAATAAAGTATTCTACTTGAATTAATAAATTTAATTTTATTAACATCAGTATGCAATATTTTTTATCTCTTATACCAAACTCCATTGTTACAATTATACAAAGGGTTATTTGTGATGATTCTCTGAATAATGAACCATAGTCATATAGCTGTGACTTATCCAAAACCAAACTCATTCATAAACTTTAAGTCCAAGTATCAGCATTTGATCCACTGGAGAGCTTCGTCATACAGCTTCTACGACGTACAATGCTATTTATCAATATTTTCACTTTAAAAACATTTTTATTATGTTTTGCCACTGAAAATTCCCAAAATTGTTTTAAGCTACTTTAAGCTAAGTAATTTCTTGTTTCGTTCGATGCTTGTTCGTCACGATTTCAACCATTTTTTAAATCTCATATTCATCAATTCTTAACTTTTCTTAATTAATTATTGCTATCATTTAACGTTCTAACTTTGTTTACCGTAAACTAATATATTAAAAGAATTAATCTATTACCACGCATTTTCCCCCAAATTTATTGGTTTTGAACGTTTCTAAACTGTATAATTTATTTCAAGAATATTTGAATGTTTGGGGAGAATTTACTAATCGGTTTCAAACCACTTAAAGCCAATGTTGAGTCAGTCATCTTATTTTTACCTTCTTATTTTCTACCCTCTTATATATATTTTATAAACAATCTTTCAATCTAATAATTGGTGTCTTCAAAATAATCGCTTTACTGTGAAAGCTTTGGCATCGTTTCGTTATTGGTCGAGACACAGATCCCTTGATGCGTGAACCTTTGGCGACACTTGGCGATTCAATCAGGTAATTGCAGACGCCTTCTATTAATCAATCTCTTTACTGAAACAATTTTAGAACTATAAATCTGGATGGGAGTAACAGGAGAAATGTGCTAGGCTTTCATCCCGCGGAAACTCTCAATTCTGATGTTTTCTTTTGGGGTCCAGCCGAATCAAATATCAATAAAAAGTACGAAAAGGAAATCTTGTTGACGATCTCAACAAGGGTAACTGCTGGCTTTAGGGTGAAAGACTTCCTCCTTCCACCCCTCCGGTTCCTGTTATTGTGACTACTTTTGTTTTTTTTTGGTGTCGTCCGCTTTCCCATCTCAACTGCTACTCGTATGTTCTTTCGCTTTGTTTGATCCTCAGAAATTTTGTTAGAAACAGGAGATGGTCCAATAATCTTTTTTTCCATCTCCAGTTTTCCTTTCCCCTGCCTTTTGATCAAGGAGGGGTAAAAAATGTCTATTCTAAAAATAGACCATTTTCTGTTTACAGATCTTGCAGTTGCCGTGAAAGATAAAAAAAATTTTGTACTCTAATACTTGAAACGGTGTAAGAGAAGTAAAAAAAAAAAAAAGAATATATACGTAGAAAATAAAAATTGTTTGGGGATTTTGTTATAAAAAGGTTCTAATATTGAATTATATATTTAAAATTAGAAACTGAAATTGAAAACAATGTATGGGTCAGGGAAATTAATACATTTATCATAATTTGACAACAAAATTTGAACATTTTCTATCAATAAAAGCGATGCTTAAAACTTTATTTAAGTATTTCGAATGCATTTTTGTAATTTAAAAACAAATGGGAGCATTTGTATTCAAATAAATATTAAGATATTGATGATTTGTTGTTTCCCACAACCATAAAAAATTAACTTTTATGCCCCAAATATGAATGCTATGATCAAAAACCAAATAAATTACATCTCAGAAAGATTTATACTTACTAAGAATTATTCTTTCGGAAGATAAATGCACATTAAGTAAAAATGAATCAAATTACTGATGAAGAATTGGTTTAAAAATTGAATAATCTTTATTCAAAATTATAATGTTTAATATGAAAGCATAAACATAGCCTGCTAAATTTTAAGTTTGTGAGTTTAATAGTTCCGGATATATTGAGATAACTGAGTGAGAGTGTGAATGAATGAGAGAGTGAGTGAGTCAGTCTTCTATATTTATATAGATATTCTCTCAAAAATGATTGAAGATAATAAGATATTTAAAATGATCCAGGTGTATAGCTTCTTTTTCATTTTGTTATGCTATTTAATAAAATAAAAATAATACTCAATAAATTCATCTGTTGTTGACTTATGATATCTCAAATCATATAATATTAGGAAATTATATATCCAAACATGTTTACTTTGTTCGATGTTTAACAAAATATATTTTAGAAATAAACTAATAATAATAAATTTATGCAACAGCAAAATATATACAACAATGTTCCGAATAAAAAAACATGTAGGATAAAGTTAGAAAGTAAAACAACTGCTGTTAGCCAAGAAATTTAATATCCTATTAGTATTCAATAATTTTAAATTCATTTGTATGGGTTTTGCTCAGAATCAAATTCTTTAAATCACTCACGCGAAAAATTATTCATAAATTAATTTATTTTCAAGTATTGAGACATACTTTAAAACAAATTAGTTTTTGAATCATTTCTTCTTCCAACACAAAATGAAAAATTAGGAACATGAACATTTAATTGATTGAAAAGACCCCAATAAGTAAAAAAAATTTCTGCAATTGCAATCTAACCACTTCTTTTCCTCTTAAACTAGTTCCCTACAAAAGGTTTCATTTTTAATTTAATTGAAATTTATGCCTAAAGGTAATTTGTTTCAGAATTAAAATTAAGTATTTTTTTTTTTTCATTAAAAGCAAATAAGTTACAATCATTATTAAATCGCGACAAAGAATAAAAGCACAACAATAGATGCAATTGTACAATGAATGTTTTTCTCATGTTAAATAACATCACAATAATATTATTTAATTTACAAACATTGTTAAAACAAAATTACTCGAACGATTTAAGTACTTTTATAGTTATCCTCCTATTATATCATTTTAAATAATAGCAACATTATCGTAAGCAATAATATCGTAACAAATATGTGAATTGAAATAATAATATTACTGCAACTTATTGTATTCAAACAATAGCAGTAGAAACAGTTGCAATGTTTAAAATGTGTATGCAATTGTTTAAAACAACAATATTCTTACATTTATGAAATGTAGAGGCTATTTGAAATCTTTAGGATAAATATTGGAAATCTAGCAACTAGCTTCAACCAGCTTCAAGGTTTTCTGTCTGACTAATTTTTCTTTTCATATAATTTAATTTTTAATTTTTATTTAATTATTTTTAATTCCTGTTTTATCCTTGCGTGCTTGAATTTCTCCTTGTATATTTGTGCAAAAAGTTTTCATTCTGGAAAATGATTTCATGTCAAGTGTTACTGCTAAAAAATTATTTACAAAAAGATAAAGAGTGTTTTTTTCCAGGTATAGAAGTTTAAGTTGGCATTACTTTCCAAGATGGCGACCGATTTAACAGCTGTCAAGTGATTTATTCTCAGTTTGGTTTGGCAATTCATAAAAACGATCATCAAGCAAGGCGTAGATTCGTCGAATGGGCCCAAAACGAGATTGCCGTTGTTCCCGATTTTCATAAGCGAATTTTGTTTAGCGATGAAGCGCACTTCTGGTTGAATGGCTACGTCAACAAACAAAACTGCCACATTTGGAGTGAAGCTAATCCACAAGTGTATGTCGAAACACCGTTACATCGAGAAAAACTGACTGTTTGGTGCGCTTTATGGGCTGGTGGAATCATTGGTCCGTACTTCTTCAAAAACGATGAAGGCCACAACATTACAGTCAATGGTGATCGGTATAGAGCCATGATTACTAACTTTTTCATTCCTGAATTGAACAATCATGATGTCCGGGAGCTGTGGTTCCAACAAGACGGCGCAACATGTCACACAGCTCATGCCACAATCGATTTATTGAAAGACGCGTTTGGTGACCGCCTAATTTCTCGTTTTAGACCTGTGAATTGGCCTCCAAGATCTTGTGATTTAACACCGCTAGACTATTTTCTGTGGGGCTATGTAAAGTCATTGGTCTATGCGGATAAGCCACAAACGCTTGACCATTTGGAAGACAACATTCGCCGTGTTATTGCCGATATACGGCCACAAATGTTGAAAAAAGTCATCGAAAATTGGACGTTCAGATTGGACTACATCCGAGCCAGCCGTGGCAGTCATATGAAAGAAATCATATTTAAAATGTTATGCCACAAGATTATCTTTCGAATAAAAAAAATTCATGTCAATCGAATAATACATTGTTGTTTTATTGCAATTTAAAGTTCTATACCTCTAAAAAAACACCCTTTATTTACAAATAATATAATAAAAATATAATATAAGAATATACACTACAAAAACCAAATTTTTACAGCACTTTCTGCATCAACCAAGAGATATTTCTATTCATCCTACGGTTCTGTAGAATATATTTTCCCATTATAGTATTAGAGTTGTAAATTTACCTGCTTTAAAAAATTGTTGGTTAATTTGTTAAAGCTGATATATATAGTTATTCATCAAAATTAATTACACTATTAAGGAAAAACTTGAAACACTAGATGTATTATTAATAAAAACCCGAAATAAAACAGAAAAATGTATTGTTTTTTTATGTATTAATTTTAGAAATATTATAATGTTCCTTTTTCATATCAGATTTTTAAAGTCCTTTAAAAAGAAATTAAGAATAAAAATTCCATTAAGAGGAAAAATGAATTTATTACATGATTCATTTTCAGTTATATATATGTTCTAGTGTTACCCAATTTCAAAAGAAATATTATTCATCTATATAAATTAGTATCACTTAGAAATAAAATATTTATTTGTAACAAAATATTTATTTCCTGTTTCTATAATACAATAATAAATTATAAGAATTTATTTGTAATGCTACATCAATAAATATTTAAAAGTTTTTAAACCATAAAAAGTTGACAAACAAAATAATAAAAAAATAACATAAATCAACTTTTCAAAAACAATAAAATTACTTACTGCAGGTTTTGAACAAATTTTGCTGAAATAACAGTTTATATCGCATAAGAAACTAACACAAATATTCGAAATACGAAATTTAAAAAGATTCAAATTGCAATAAAATACTCAAAGAACTTAAAAATCTAAATCAAAAACTGACAAAACAACAAATGTAATACAATTTCCTTATAACTAAATGAGGAATAAAAGAATAATAACAGCGGAATATTCAGAGCATCTTAACTATTCTATTATAAAGGACATAAGCTTTCCAATATGAATTTCATACATAATTGAATTTGTAGTAAAAAATATGCTGTCAAAAGGAGTTTTTTTCAAAAAAAAATTTAATAACATAATAAAAGAGATTTGTGCTGCTCAAATTCATTTTTTTTAAAAATATTAAAATTTAGTCAGCTATTGAATGTTTTAAGAATAAACAGGGCAGTAAGGAAAATGCGATGCCGAATAGATAGAAAAAGGTTTTAAATTCAAATGTATACATAACAAATTAATTTTTCTTTGAAATAAAATAAAAACGTTTTAAGAAACAAAAACTTCAAGAGCATGTACTTTGAATCTTTTAAGGGGTATAATGTCCTTCATGAAATGGATTTTGCGCAACAGAATTGTACTCTGAAATGCATTTTAACAAGGCTTTGTTTAGAAAAAATAAGTTAAAAATCTTTAAAAAAATTACTAGATTTAAGACGGAACTGGGTTCCAAAAACTGGGTTCTTTAATTATTCATGTTACTTAGAATATGTGACATTGCTTTCAAGTTCTTATTCCTTCCGCTGAAATAAAATACGCATTGCAATTAAACACAGCGACATTTTTTACAAACAGATAATGTGGGAAGCAGTAGCCGAATGGTAGAGTATGGTGCATGTCAGCGGCTGGGTGGCGTAAATGGTTTGACATTGGCCTTGTTTGTGTGTTCGACCCCGATCCGAGTCGGTTGATTTTCATGATGCTAACATTCGACGCCGCCCATGTTGTATAATTATATTAAGGTATTCGACTACGTTCGGAACCGTGATTTTGCAATAGCGTATAAATGGATAATATTTGTAATATTTAGTGTCACTTAGATTGGAAAATGTATATACAATTGTTTTAAGAATAGTATTACAGTAAAAAAAATTATTTAAGTACGATATTTTGACAAAAAATGAACATAGAATGACCAATTTTCAAAATATTCTCCTTTTGTGAAAAATGCTTCTATTATAATAATATTTTGCCTGTATATAGCTCAGACCTATGTACAGAGGCTGAACTAGAACTTTTTGAATTTTTTTACTTAGAAGTGGGTTTATCCATGTTTTACGACAAAAAAGGGGAGAAATTTTAAGAAAAAACGTCGATAATTATTTCAATTGGTTGTATCTCTGAAAATAATGAGAATTTTTCAAAAAAAAAATAGTCCAGACTCTTTGGAGAGAAGTCTTTACTTTATGTAAGCAAAATATTATTATTTTAGAAGCATTTTTTTATAAAAGGAGAACGTTTTGAAAAAAGGTAATTCTAAGTTAATTTTTTGCCTAACTATTGTATTTAAATAATTTTTTTTGTTGTCAAAACGTCCTTAAAACAATTTTATACGTATATTCTAATCAAAGTGACACTAAATATCTTGAAAATTATCCATTATGCGCTTTTTTAAAATCAAGGTTCTGAACGTATAACCTTAAATATTCTTACAGTCACTTGGGTGTTCCTGTACTCTCTCCTGGAACACCTTCGCACCGTCAGATTTTAGGTGTCACCCTCTGAAGAGGAAACCCAGAGTCAAAATTACATTTTGACTAATGGTAGCCACCTTTAAGGTGCCACACTAAAAGGTGATACCAGCTCCTGGGAAATGGACAGGTCTGCAATGATATTTAGCAATCAGCAGCCCCATTACAAAGGGAGAAAATGTTTCAAGTAAGTTTATTGAACGTTTATGAATGCTTATTGTGACGCTGGTAGCCAAGTAGTGTTTTCAGCTGGTATAGTTTAAGTCAAATGATGAACTCTTCCACTACAGACTCATTTTGAAGCAGGGCTTTGCATTTCCCGAAGCTCAAAATCCTCACGTTAGCGTGGTGCGAAATTTTAGAGAGTGGTAGGAGAACCAGATCAAGTATCCTTTTCGTCCCTTGATCGTAGTTCAAGATTACGAAGTCCATATCCAATAATCAGTGCCATATGCTTGATAAATAAAGGGTTTTTTTTAATGTTTAAACCATTTAAAAATTACTTAAGTTTAACCGACTAACCTAAAATTATGATTTTTTGAAACAATTGACAAACTTTTGTTATGATTTTATTTCATATGTCATCTTATTAGCTTTATAAAAATACCAAGTTTTTTATTTTCCATTCACTAGATGTCAAACTTTAAAATGCGTTTTACTCGAAATGCGTTTTTTTTTGAAAAGTTCAAACGGGGTTAGCGATTGCACAGAATGATTTTAAATAATTTGCTGAATTTTTTTGTGAATGTTCGGTATAATAGTAGAAGTATTTTAACCACCAAATTTATCAGTCATAGTTTTATTATAAAATTTACAGTTTTTTATGTGAATACAATCATTGTTTTTTAAGCAGTTTCATATAATAACTAATATAAAGTGCTCTATTTTTTTGTAAAAATTAAAATATCTCTTATCTTGAGGGTCATTTCAAAAAGGAATTGCAAAGTAATACATCAAAGTTAAAAAATTGAGAATTTGTTCATTTACTATTTGTACAGAACAGACCCCGTTTATGTAATTGTTTGTCAATTTTTTCCCAATTTTTCCCATTTTAGTAGTAATAATTTATTTTTCTCTAATTAATTTTTAGTTTTTTTTTCTTAAAATGTACTAAATAAATATAAAGACCTAAAAAAATCCACATCTCCATTTTTTAAAAAAAAAAAATTGTTGCAAGTTATTGGATATCTTAATCACCAGCTTATTATTTATTTCCTATTTTAGCTGCTGGAAAGTTCAATTTTCCTTTCATATGTATTCTACTTTCATGTATTAGAGAAAAATCTAGGGGAGATAAGAACCGTGCTCAGACATCTCTAATGGGGATGGGGGAAGGAATTACATTCTAAAAAACACATAGATAAAAGCACCGAAGGGTTAAATCTCTATGGTAAAAATTAAAAATCTTATAGCCTATGAGGTGAGGGGATGAACCCCAGACCCTCCCTTTTTGTACGCGACTGGGATAAATCTATGAAATATATGTCATTTTTTACACATGACAACTTTCATGGGGGAGGGGGTATATTTTATTTAAAAAAGGAAGTAAAAGTGAAAGCACCGAAAAGTAATCATTACGCTAAGAATTAAAAATCTGTTAGCTTATGGCAAAAGCTTATACCCCGATGTCCCACCCTTGCGTACTCCATTGCACAAAAAATTATATTAATAAGTGTATATATCCAGTTTAAAGTGGAATACAGAATTACATCTCAAAACTCGTTTTACACAAATCATTTTGAAGTATAAAACCCCCATTATTTTTTCCCAAAATAATAGCCCTCGTTAAGTTTGAAGCGTTATTAGTGCAATGAAACTTGATATAAACTTAGAGAAATTTGACAGATTTTTAACTTAAAAACAAAAATGGGTTTTTTTCCCTTGCTTCAGAGCTAAGCAGAAGATATGAAAAAAGAAAGAAAAGAAAAATTACTGAAGAAATGAAGAAAGCTACTTTATTTTTTTAAACAAAGAAATGTGTATTTCTCTTCAAGGAAAAAAAATTATAAAGATACATATAAAAAAAGATACTCAATAAAGTTTTTATGGGTTAATTTGAAGCATCGTACATTTACACCCGAGTATGAAAAGAAAGTTGCTTAGATCGCCTAAGATTAAAAGAGGCTTATTACGTTTTTTACAGAGATACATACACACAACAGAATTTTCAATCTAAGCTTGAAAGACAAAAATAATGTTTTAATTAAAGCAATTTTTGCTACCGCAAACTAAGGCTTTCGAGTGATTTTTGAAATGAGTTTGAGGGCTTATTGTTTCTGTTATTATCTTCTTGATTTATGCATTGATGTTTTAAAAAAATTTTTCTGAACCTTGATTGTTTGTTAGTGAATTGTTTGCTTGCTTTAATTGCATAGAGTAGAAATAATGAATTCATTTAAACAAAAGAATTTTTGCTTTTGAGTAAGTAGAGCCTTTATAATTACTTCTTATTTTAAACTTTTTTTTATTGTTCTTGGGTAAGCATTCGTAGTTCTTCTTTTTTTCTGTCTTTCTTTCTTTCTTTTTTGGCATAGAAGGCTAACAATTATTGCGTTCTTTATTCTATTGTTTTTCTTTTTTAAAAAAAATGAGATTTTGGAAGGGAAAATCATGAAATATTATAAATATTTGAAACATAAAGAAGTCTTCTTTTCTTCGAGTAATTTTAGAACTTTACACAAAGTAATTTTTTACGAGGCTTTAAAATTATTAAAGAAACTGGATTTTTTCTTATTTTATCCTGAATTATTTTTCTCTTGCACTTGGTTTTATTTATAATTGATGTACCCTAAAAACAGTTTAACAAATTATCAATCAGAGACAATTTATCTTGCAAAAGTAATGAAAAATACTCCCCTTTTCATTTAGT
This sequence comes from Trichonephila clavipes, assembly GCA_019973935.1. Classification (NCBI taxonomy): domain Eukaryota; kingdom Metazoa; phylum Arthropoda; class Arachnida; order Araneae; family Nephilidae; genus Trichonephila; species Trichonephila clavipes. The sequence goes on from BMAU01020564.1 coordinate 1,145,463, forward strand.
ATGTAACCTTATTCCTCCTTTAATGTACTTTTAGAGTTACTAGATGTATAACTTTATGTTTTAAATAAATATCACAAACTTAAATAGTAAACTTTGTAACAATTAGACTGTTAAATTTAACTAAGCGTTGTTCTACGAATCTCTTTTTAAATGAGATTATCAAAAGTTAAATGTTTAGTTCCTAAAAGAGATTATGTTTTAGATAGTATTAAATAAATTCAAAGATGTAATATATATATATATATATATATATATATATATATATATATATATATATATATATATATATATATAATATTACGAAACATGTAAAACTCAAATTTAAAGAAAATATTCATTATATATGATATTGATTAATTAAATACATTCAAAGTTTTAGTATACCATTACTTAAAGTGTTTGTTTTTGTTATGGATATAAATATTTTTTGTTCATTTTACTACATTTCAACAAGAGAATGCTAAAAACTTCCGTAAGTACTTCCAATTAGTGTAATATGTTTTATTCATAGATTATATTCTTAGGTGGGAATTTGGTTTCTGTTGTTACCATTTCTTTTTTAAATAATCATTTTGAAACCAGTAATTTTCCATAAAGTAAAAACTTCTTACAGTTCAAAAGGAGTATTTATAAAATACTCCTTTCAATTTTTAAATTTATTATTTGTTATTTTAATTTATATTTCATTATATTATCATGACAATATTAAAACAACTACTTTTTTGGCGTACATTTTTTCAGGGCTGAGGTAGGTTTTATCGAGAGGTTTTATAGGTAGGTTTTATAGAATAAAAATTGCTTTTAGTAAAAAAGGTTTTTTATGTATATATTTTTATGATTTTTCCATACATAGAATCATTTTTCTGCTAAAAAATATCGGCTCTTAAATGAAAATGAAAATGTGTTTCGGAAAAACACACAAAGAATATATTTTTCCATGACATGACGCCAGTTGTTGTTAGCTTACAGTTTTAGATTTGTAACAAAGCTATTCAATAGACGATTAATTGAAAAAATGCGTAGCTTTTACCATTATAAATGCGTGTTTTTTTAATGTATAGTCACCAAAAAATAATAGGTCACCCTTAGTAATTCTAGTAATAACTTACTATTGATGTTATTGTATTAATTAACGAACTGTATTGGTACAGTAATTTAGCATTAAGCCGTATTTTGTGAGAATGATATTTAGCATACGATATTTATGAGTAATATAATTATGGTATACGATATATGATGTATAAATATGATACGCGATATTTATGAATAATATAAATGTGATATAAAAATGATTATTAATAATACTAATTACCGGAATATGGTGATTAGTGTTATTAATAATCAAATGATCTTAAAAGCTTAAGTTCTAAATTTCATTCGAATCCAACCTTTAGTTTCAGAATACCCAGAAAGACCACAAGTATGACATACATTACAGTATTTTGAGTTAACGATTTATATATAGAAATATTTCTGTTTCGTTTTTAACTCCACGTTATAAAGGACTCCGATAATTAAACATTATAATTTACATTTGACCACTTAGCACCAGCAATATCCGAATTATTTCCTAAACGAGTAGAGATTTCATGAAATTTTGATTTTAGCGTTTTTATGGGATGTGGAAACGAAATATTTAAAATATTTGGTATATTGCAATTTACACATATTGTCAGATTATGTGTTTAGTAATTTATATTTTTACTCAACACATTATAAAGTATTAATTACTTAAATCCCCCATCATTCTAAACTTTTCAACAGAATATTTCGAATTGATAATTTTGAACAATTTCAAGTTGAAGGGTCACAAATATTAAAATAACTGCTTTTATTCCAGAAAAGAATTATTTTAGTTAAAATTTAAATAATCATGTTGCCAACTAAAAATTAAATTAACACCATTACTTATTTCCTTTTGGTTTATTGTCAAAGTAATTCATTTTATCAAGATGCTATAAGAATTGTGATAGTCATTTAAGGAGCCCTTTTTCTTGGCAACTGCTTATAATAAATCTTTTCTTATAATTGTTCTTTTGTGAGACACACAGAAGAACACTGAAAGAAGAAAATGTAAAAGAAGTTTATTTCAGCTTTTTCTCAGTCAGAATGCTCCAAAATTGAAGATTTCACAGCCTCTAATGAGCAAGTCCTGAATGATTTGCAAAGTAGAATAAATGTCCAGCACCAGTGAATGTGAATTTAAATTCAATGGAAATCATGTTCAAAATTTAAAATCAAATCCTCACGCCAGCAATAGGAGGTCTAAAAATCCAGGCATATAAGAGATCTGTTTGAATAAATGACGTTTTGTTATGAATTAAGACATTTTTCAAATTAAATGAAAATTACATTTAAATAAAACCTGAATTTGTGTTTTTGTAATTATATTTTGTGGAACTATGCGATATATATTTTTCGGTGTCTCTTTCAATCATTTTTGAAGTATAATATATCTGTATCAAAATATATTAATCATAATGATACTTCTCAGAGTTACATATTTTTAAATATTTTATAAAATAATTAATATCCCAAACAAATCCCTTGAAAATATATAAAATATATTGCTAGAAAATTATTCTTATACTGAAAAAAAACTTATAAGGGTATTTGTAAGATCTTTCTAAGTATAATACAATGTTTTTAACTAGCTTAAAGATTCCTTCTATGCAGATTCTCTAATATTTCTAGATATCTTCGAACGCTTCTTTTTCTTATAAGTAGCAATGAAGTGTCTCCTAAATCGCATCGTTATTATACGTACTTCATCAAGATCGCCATTCATTTTTTGCTTTCATTTGAGCGTAAGAAAAGCTTTACCTTTCTGCCTGATATACGGTACCTTTTAAGCAACGTAGGATACTATTTAATATCGTGCCAAACTCGCCAATTCTAGGTGGTTCAGTTTCAAAGCCTATAGTAAATTGTGCCAAAACATAATAATAAAATGCCCCTTTCTGTGCACGTTGGCAGATGATGGTATCTTCCACGATTGCGCCAGGAGGGGATATGTTGCTATACAGCGTCGTAAAGAATGTTCTTTTTTCGAATGGGGGATAAATTGTGGCGGGAATCTGTAATCATTTCCTGCCTGGCTTTCGTCACCAACCACCGGCAGGGGGTTATCAAAAGTCCGCAATTTAAAGACACTAAAAAAAGCTGCACCACAGATAAGTATGGGTGGGCCAATGATTGTACTTATGAGTGTTCCCTTTAATGCGATTAATCTTCTTTTATCGCAACAATAATTTGATGAGAAGGCCATCGCTACGTTAGTGTCTCCAAGAAATGACAATGACTGTGGCATTGTGCAGGGGAAATGTCTTTTGTCGAAGATAGAGAGAACAATATAAAGGAAATATGTTTCGGTGAGGAGTGATTTAGACATAGGATGGTAGAACACATAAAGCCGTCTATGTTCTTTTGTAGATGAAGGATGGTTTACTTTTGGATCTATCTCGACAAAGCAGTAGAGATTTGTTTCGACAAGCTTGCCAAAAAGTGGTACTAGGAAGAAATAATGGATGGAAATAGATTGTGATTTCGGTATCAAGGCACTATAGTTTAGTGATTAATATCATTGAAATACGTTAATTCATTTCATAATAAATCGCGTCTTCAACAATGCAAGAAATGGAAAACAGAGAGAATAATTTTTCATAATAAAGAATCTAATATGTATCTAATAAGAACGTTATTTTTTGAAATAGTTTCATAATATTGTTGCTATTTTAAATATACGAGGATTAATCTCAGATGTCTAATTTAAATTTAAGCAATGAAAGGAAAAGAGCGTTTATCAAAAGCATGGTTTTAAAGTGTAATAGGAAGACTTAAGAGATCCCGGCAAGAAATTCGATGGATATAGTGAAGTAATTGTGACTTCTCAAGCATGGTTGAGAAACAATTTAAAACAAAATTGAAACTTAAATCATCCTAGATATTCTAAATAACGTTAAAACTTCAACAGTTGAAATTTTAATTTGTGATGAAAGTTTACTTTAATGTTTGAGAGAAAATGGAATATAATTATTTAATCGTTGCTGTTAGAGAAAGCAGTTTGTAAATGTTTCCATTTATTTTATTTTACTTTACTAAGAAAAATATATCAATTATGATATGAATATACTTTTGACGGTTGCTCTAGTAACCAAGGTCAGTAACCCAGTAATCAAGGTCAACCCAGTAATTATATATAGGTCGAGTAACGGATTAGAATTCTGATGACATTAAAGACCCATAATGCAGAACAGTGGTTCCCAAAGTATGGACCCCAGGGGTCCCCAATATTATTCAGCAGGTCCATGGAAAATTAAAATTAATTTTGGGGTCCTTAAACATGCGTGCAAAGTTTAATAAAAAAATTTTTTAAATGTGACTCATTTGAATTTGTATAAAAATTTAAATAAATAAGAATGATTTACTTGGATTTTCCCGATTAAGTATTGAACAATTTTGCGTGTGGACTTGCTCAGGTTCCAAACACCGATGAATCCATTGTAATACAGGGGTATCTCATTGAAATATCCACAAATGATGGACAGGGGCGTAGCTACCGCCGTATCAGCCGTATCAATGATATTCCCAAGATTTGGGAGCCCCAAAACGCGTCATCAAAGTATCCTAAATTTTTAAGGAGCCCTTAGGAAGGACCCCCCAGGAACTTTGGTACAGGGCCCCACTCCAGGCCAGGGACTTAAACCTATGCTGGAACAGTACCACAAATTCGCGTTTCAAAAACATATCCTAATTTTATATCCGGCATTATGGGTTATTGTACAGAAGTTGTAGACTAACTTCGCATGTTCCAATTTGGTAGAAAGTAAATTCAGTGTGATAAAAAAATCTCCTAAAAAAATTAACTAAAAAATAGTGCCTGAGGGAATTTGTGGTTGCTACTCACAAACATTGAGACGGACATAAATACGGTCATAGCATCTCACATGAAGTTCATCCAAGTCATTAATTTTTTTAATTTTTATTTATTTTAAACAAAAGTTATAATTTCAATAAATAATTCTTCAACGATTTTTTTTTTAATTTGTAATATTTATACTAGGCATTCATGTAGCTTTTTCACTTGGTGGTCCTTGGGAAAGCTTTGACTTTAAAAAGAGGTCCGTGGGCTAGTTTTGAATATAAAAAGAGGTCACTGGGCAAGTTTTGACTATAAAAGAGGGTTCCGTGAGCAAGGTTTGATTATAAAAAGGGTTCCGGGAGCAAGGTTTGATTATAAAAAGGAGTCCATGGGTTCAAAATGTTTGGGAACTACTGATGTAGAAAACAGTGCATGGTATAAGTGTCTTGATGCTCAAATTCTCTATGATAGTATAGTATAAAAACTTGAAAAGCGGGTCACTAGCTTAGATGCTATACCAAACACACGATCGCAGTTCAAAAAATATCGAGGTCCATTTTTTTTATCTTTTTCTTATTAATATCTTTTACATATCTTCATACTCAAAAACTATGTACTCCCTATTTAAACAAGTTATGTAGAAACTTCCCTTTTGCAATAAAAAATCCTCAAAAAGAAGCGAGTGTGTGTTGAGGGGGGTTGGGGTTATTCTCTTGAGCTTAATTTGTCATTAGCATTACATGATCCAGGTAAGTATTAACTGGTTCATCATAAACTTCTTTAATGTAACTTCAGTAAGAGGATAATCGAAGAAAATGTAACAAGTTGACAAATTTCTTTGGGTATCTATTAGTATCTATCTATTTGGGTATCTATCGTTCATTCATTCTTTTGAAATCCAATTTTAAGAGTTTTTACTTGTTGATTGATTTTAATTCTCTTGCTGAGATGCTATGCCAATTTGTATCCAAAGACAGATATATATATATATATAGAGAGTGACAACGGCCAGATTGAGTTAAATATACATTTATTAAGGGGAATTATTTACAAGGGAGGGCTAAAAGTTAGTAAAAAGTAATCGAAACATCATTAGATCGTTGGATTCCACGAGGCGTTTCGTTCCAGCGCCCTCGTCATCGTCTCATCGCCGTCGCTTCTCTCGGTCGTCTCTCGCGCAATCGTTCTATTCCAGTCTGCTTTACTCGTTATCCTCGAACCGCCTTGTCAGATAGGTGGCGCTCTCTTGGCATTACGTCATTAATGAATATAGGAGGGATACGATATCTGCACATCCATTCCTACATCGGCCATCATGACCAAGCATGCGTCCTCGCATGTAAAATACAGTGTATTTCAAAATTTCATGAAATAAAACTGAAAAGCTAGAGGAAATAAACTTACAAATAAAACAATTATTAAAACAGACAAATATGTATCAGAAAATCAAAACTAATAATAAAGAATAAAAAAATAGGTATACAGATGGAAAGAAGACAAACAATACAAAGCAATCTTGAGTATGGTGATAATGTCGAAAAAAATGTTAAAGTAAAAGTTTGCGTTCGTAATGTAACATTCATTTGTTAGGCCATGGTTTCAAGTATTCAGCACAAGTACTTGTTTTGGTTGGGCCATCAAAATTTCCACATTTTTCAACGTTGTAGGTATCGTTAGGTTTTACTTGTGTTATTTTATATGGACCGATAAATTTATTGCAGAGTTTTTGTCCAGGTCCTTGTTGCGTTTTTTTAATAGCAACTAAGTCCTTAACACTGTATAAATAAGGAGATTTTCGTCGAAGATTATAAGACTTTTTGTTTTCATTTTGCACTTTAAGTATTTGCGTTTTTGCCGCTTTACGTAGGAGTTCTCTGTTTTCATTAAATTCGAGTTGTAGTTGTTCGTCGATTAATTGTTGAATGCGCAAATCAGTCTTGTTATTGATTTGTGTTCCAAAGAGTAATTCAAAAGGAGTGGTGTTAATGCTTCGTTGGAATGTTGAGTTTAAAACTTCTTGTAGTGAAGGAACATGTTTGAACCATTTCGTGGGATCGTCTTCTGACATCTTAGATAAGACAGGAATAATTGTTCGATTAATGCGTTCTACTTGACCATTAGCACGTGGCAAACCTGTAGTAATATGGTGAAGTGTAATTTTTGTTCCGAACAATAAGTGTGGAATTCGTCAGAAGTGAAAGTAGTTCCACGATCAGTGATAAGAAAACGAGGATTTCCAAATGTAGTTTTTTGAATGTCTAATTTTTTATTACCTCAGAAGTAGATGTAGTTTTTGTGGGGTATAACCAAACAAATTTAGTGAAAGAGTCAATGACAGCTAAAATGAATTTGTAGTTTTTACTTGAAGTTGCTAAAGGACCAAGATGATCGATATGGTATGTATTTAGTGGTATATCATCTTTGACAAGAGGATGGAGAAATCCTTCTTGTTTACCAGACTTTTGATTTTTCAATATACATGTTACACAATTAGAAATATATTTTTCAATTTTGGATTGAAGTTGCGGTATAAAATATTTATTTTTTTATATGTTCTAGAGTTCTTTTAACTGAAAAATGTCCTTTGTCGTGAGCATTTTTGATAAAGTGATGCTGCATCTCGTCGGGAATAACAAGGACTTCGGCACCGTCAATAAATTTATATAGTATATTATTTTTAATACAGTAGTTATCATATGGACCCTTTTGAAGAAGAGCTTTTATGGAAAGAATGTGTGGGTCCAGCTCTTGAGATTCTTTTATCCTATGCACAATAGAATCATTATACTGGTTTGTTAAAACCTGTATTCTACTTAAAGCGTCGACATGGGCCATTTGTGAGCCAGTGCGATGTAAAATGGTGTAATCATAATCTTGTAAATTCAGGGCCCAACGCGCGATTCGTGTGTTTAGATCTTTCTTACTCATAGTTTTTGTAAATGCATTACAATCAGTAATTATTTTGAAAGGCATTCCTAAAATGTACACTTTAAATTTTTGAGAGCTTCTATGATTGCTAAAACTTCGAGTTCGTAGCTGGTATATTTTCTCTCCGTTTCGGACGTTTTTCTAGACATGTAATATATAGGATGTAAGGAATTATCATCGGGGAATCTTTGTAATAAAACAGCAGCAAGTCCGTCGATTGATGCATCAGTATGTATTTCGGTTTCACAATTTTGTCGATATATACCTAAGACAGGTTTCTGACAGAGCAAACGTTTTAACTCGTCAAAGGAAGCTTTTTGTTTTACATCAAAATTGAAAGGAGTATCTTTACGTAAAAGATCACTAAGTGGCTTAGCAATTACAGAATAAGCAGGGATAAATTTACGAAAATATCCAGTGAGACCTAAAAAACGTTGAACTTCTTTAGTTGTTTTTGGTTCGGGGTAATTGACAACTGATTTAGTTTTAGAAGGGGAAGGAAAAGTTTATTATTTTCAATAATATGGCCTAAAAATTCAATTTTCCTATGCAGAAATTGACATTTATCAAAATTTATTTCCAATCCGTAATCACTGGACACTTGAAGAACATTTTTGAGTCTCTCAATAGCCTCAGATTCATTTTTAGCAAGGATAACTATATCATCCATGTAAGGGAGAACAATTCCTTGAACAACTAAGTCACGAAAAACTGTATTGATAAAACGTTGAAACGTTGAAGGGCATGTAGAGAGTCCGAAAGGCATTTTAAGGAACTGAAATTGACCATTTTGTGTTACAAAGGAGGTATATGGGCGACTCTGTTTGTTAACAGGCACATGGGAAAAAAACCATTACGTAAATCAATGGTACTGAAAACTCTAGTATCCTGAAGTTTATCTAAAATATCCTCAATGAGGGGCAGAGGATAGTGATCCTTAACTAACACACGATTTAATTTTCGAAAATCAATGCAGACTCGTGGACTGCCGTCTTTTTTGCGGACTACTAGGACTTGATAGCATAAGCAGATGAACATGGTTCAATAACACCATTTTGTATCCATTCATCTATTTGTTTATCTACTATATCACGTTCAGTAAAGGGTAACCGTCTTGGAGAATGATAAATTGGTTTGTCGTCCGTCACGGTAATGCTTAACTCAATATCCGTCGTTTTAATTTTATTCGGCCTATAATATACGAGTAATGCCTCAACATCATTACGAGTTTGTTTTGGAATTTCAGTGCCAATATCAAATTTAGGAATGTCGTCAGTAATTGCGAAAACAAATGGTTGTGGAGAAGCGTCAGATACTTCGTTTTGTAGCTTAGAAAACATAACACTATCAGGGTGATAGTCAAATTAGCTTGTTTAATTAGATTACAACCAATAATAATATCAAAGTTCATTGAGTGGTTGGGGACAACATTAATTTTAACAGGAAAGTCTTGGTTGTCAATTGAAACAGTTGAGTTGAACGAACCAATTACATGAGTTTTGAAAGGCCAAAACCAGTTAGTATATTACCACTATTTATTAAAGAAGGGGAGCCTAATTGATTCCATACACTTTCTTTCATTAAGGTTACTTGACTTCCGGTATCAACTAAAGATAATATTTTTTTTTAGATAAAATTTTAACTTCTTTACACATAGTAGTTAATGGGGTAATTTCATCAACATTATTAGAAGAAGGGATATTTTTTGAGGACAAGCATCAGATTTATGGCCAAAATTTTCGCATAATATACACTTTGGACCACGATGTTTATCTGGGCAAAATTTAGAAATATGACCGGATCCCGAACAATTAAAACAAGTTACGTGATTCCTATCTCTGAAATTTTTATTCTCAAATTTTGAATTAGGCTTTGGTGCATTGAATTTTGGATATCTATCATTTCGATGTTTATGAAGTGTACTTTCAACATCACGGCGTTGGCTACTAAAAGTTTGGACTACGCGACGTATCATAAGAGTGATTTTTGCTTTTATTTTGAAATATTTTGTCATAAATTCCTAATTTTTCTTTAAATTCCTGAATTGTTGTACATCCATATAATATTAGCTTATTTGAAGGAGAATCGGGGATTCCATTAATACAATATTCCATAATTGAAGTTTCGTCGAGAAACCCTTGACCTCGATTCGCTAATTCCCGAATAGCGACTAAATATTGGAATACCGTTTCATTAGGCCGCATTTTTCTATGTTGTAATTCCTTATGCAATTGAGCTTGATTTAATTTTTTCCGAATTCCTGAATAAGTAATGTTTTTATACAACTGTAAGAGTTTATACCACGCTGAGATTGAATAAATAATTTTGCAGTTCCTGTCAAAAGCCGTTTTACAAAAACAATTTTTTGTTGTTCGGTTATTGGGCAAAACGTTAAATTTTCCTCTACATCAGAAAAAAAATGTTCAATTGAGTATGAGTCATCTGCACTGAAAGAACGAAGAGTTAGAAGTAAATCTTTAACAAAAAGCCACGATAAATCGTTTTTCGAAATAGAGGGAACAGCTGACTCATTAATTTGTTTAAGTGCGTCAGCCGATTTCCTGTCTGTAGAAAGTGGGGGGGGAAGCAAAGGAATTTTCTGCATCCCGCGGGGGGCATTCTTCTACATCTCGTGTATTTAATTTATTATGAAAAGCGGATAAATCAGCTAGTGAAAACAAAATATTATTACAAAGTTCTTCGGCAGTTCCATTTGTTTCTAGTTGTAAAAAATTAGCTAAACAGATTAAATCGGGTAGGTTTAATTTTTTAAAATAACGGCGGAGTAGTCTTCAATATCAAAATCTTGTGCGAAACCCGTAAACTTTCGCAATTGTTCTCTAGAGGTCCTACTGAATGGGTGATCGTTAAAAACAACAGAATACAATAATTTTACATTTTGCGTATTGCCAAATTTCAAAGCTTGCGCGATAACTGGGATATCATTCAGTGTTAAGTAAGACATAATAAATCACTTAAATTAAACCAAAATACGTAAAATATACAAATATTTGCAGATCACTTAAAATGATATATGAGAGTAAAATATTTCAACACAGAAAAAAAAAATTAATACGCTATGAAAAGATTAAAGTCTAAAATAAAATGTCACTAGTAGCAGTTGTACAAGTTAAAAATATATATCGTATCACAGTCACATTAGCAGTTTCAAAATATATTTTCACAATCACTGAGAGTTTGTAAAAACAATGGAAATAAAAACTCACGGTAAACTTTTTGCATACAACGTCTTGATTGTTGAATATTAACTTTCATGAATGTATAATAGTGTTGAAGAAAATCTTGATGTGTCGGCAAAATTATCGAATAAATCTTCACAATCGTGAATTTTCACACAACACTTGAAATTGAATGAAATCGTCAAACACACGTTGAAAAACGCTTTGAAGAATAAATGCACTTGAATTTGAATAAAATCGTCCAACACACATTGAAGAACACATTGAATAAATTCACTTATCTTGCATCGTCATCGTCCTTTTACTTCGGTTTTCTAGGGGATTTTAAGTTAAGGGAAAGGCCGAGCCCCCATATAGAGAGTGACAACGGCCAGATTGAGTTAAATATACATTTATTAAGGGGAATTATTTACAAGGGAGGGCTAAAAGTTAGTAAAAAGTAATCGAAACATCATTAGATCGTTGGATTCCACGAGGCGTTTCGTTCCAGCGCCCTCGTCATCGTCTCATCGCCGTCGCTTCTCTCGGTCGTCTCTCGCGCAATCGTTCTATTCCAGTCTGCTTTACTCGTTATCCTCGAACCGCCTTGTCAGATAGGTGGCGCTCTCTTGGCATTACGTCATTAATGAATATAGGAGGGATACGATATCTGCACATCCATTCCTACATATATATATATATATATATATATATATATATATATATATATATATATATATATATATATATATATAAATTTTAATATAAACATCTTTTTGGAAAATTCAATTTTTTCCCTCTCAGTTAAACAATGGTTTCTGTTTTAACAAAACTATCTACAATATTTCTTCACAATCCATGCATTATCGCAATAATTATTGTATTTCCATATAAAATTCCTACATATTTTTAATAACTCTGATTATTAGTATTGAAAATTAAACTACATATATGTAATAAGAAACAATTTCTGAAACATGAAAAATATATTATTCTAATTTTATTGCTTTAATGTTTTAGAGGGAAAAAAGGGGAAAGAGAGAAATAAAATAAAAATAAAATACTTAGGAAATATTACAAAATTTACATTGAGAGAAAAGTAATTTTACATAAAATTTATTACTTCAATGAAGAAATAGCAATTTAAATTGCAGAAGGTACTGCTGAGTATCAGCAAGAAGCAAAATAATTACAACTGTAATAGTATAGCCTTTGAATTTATAAAAGATATTCTTCGAATTTTCCTCAAATAATATTAACTTTCTCAATTGTACTGTAAGATTCAGAATTTTATTAATTATGTTATTTTAAAGAAGTAACTTTTTTCTCGCGCTCATATTTTTTTTCTTTTAGTTTCTTTAGTGTGAAAAATATACTCTTATAAGAAAACGTACAACTTTCAATGGATTAAACCCAATCCCAAAAATCCCAAATAAAATATTTGATAAATTAAATAATTTAAAACTCAGTACGAACATAATACGCGCAAAACTGTATTTCCCCACCAAATATCCACAAATATGTTAACAAAACAATTACTTTTATATAATGTTTATTTTTAATCATTTTGTAAACTTTTGTCTGAAAATTGTTGAATTTTTAAAAACTTTCAGAAATTTTATTATTATTTTAAATAAGGTTTTTAGATTACATTTTATGTATTTCCTAAAACCTTCAGAATTGTTACATTTAATGCTAATTATAGCTTATGGTCTTTAAAGAATAATATTAAAATGATATGTACACATTTTCAAAGTAATATATTTAAAAAAGTTAGAGGGAAAAAGATATATTTTGCAGTTTTATGTTTCAAATATACAGCAAAACATCACTATGTTTTATGTTTCAAATATACAGCAAAACATCACTATGTTTTACGTTTCAAATATACAGCAAAACATCTCTATGTTTTATGTTTCAAATATTCAGCAAACCATCACTAAAAGAATCAACTGCGAATCTGATAGTAGAGCACCCTCCATTCGAAAAAATTTTGTTTTCATTTAACACTAGAATAGAATTTTCGTTAACTGAAATTTTGCTCTTTCCCCACAAAGTTCCAAGATTTTATCACTTTTTCCGTTAGTCTTAATTCTGTTTTAAAAGGAAGATTTCCCTTTTCTTGAGGATAAGATGTCTAATCTATTTTCAAGTTTTTTAAGAGGAAGTTAAAGCTTTTCACAGAATATTTCAGATTCTTGTAATTTCATTTTCTAAAAAAAACTTCACTTATTTATCAAAGAATTTCAATTTATTCTATCCTTCCATCTTTAAAAGGGAACTGATTTATATTGAAAGTGATTTAATGTATAAAGTTAAGGAAAGAATCTAATGGATTTTTCCCCTCATTTCCTCTTCGGAAAAAAATGGAAATTCTCTTTAAATCAAATCAGTAAATACTGGATAATACGAGTAAAAAAATCATTATAACATAGAGATGAATGTGAGAAATGAATTATGTATCATGTGTTTATTTAATTATACGTATTTCGTCTAGTCCCATTTTTCCATTGGTCATTTATTCACACACACTCTGTGTACAGGTCGATTCAAAATTAATGTGATCAATTTTAAAAGTATGTAACTATTTATGGTAAATTTTAATCTATTTACTGGTAGTTATATTTTAAAAATGAAACTCTTTTAAATTACCATTCTAACTATTTTTAGTAGTGGGAGTAAATTATGGCTCTGAAACTAGATCCTCAAGCCCGAAAAGAAATTTTAAAGCTTTTGAACGATGGTTGCTCAAATTCTGTTATAAATAAATTATTTAAAAATCGGGGAAATATTTTCTAATGAATTACTAACTAAACTTCGAAAAGAAATAAAATTTGGCTGGCAATCAAAGGTTCTAAGAAAAGAGTATGGACGAAATGAAGTATTTGGTCAAAAAAAAAAAAAAGCTGAAAAGACTTATTACTGTAGAAAATATATTGCAAGTATCGCAATCGACGATTTATCATCAGAAAAATAAAATTGACGACAAAAAAAGTGAATAAACCAGTATGTCATCAAATTTCTGCATAGACCGTAGAAAAACGAAGGAAACGCCCTTGGCCTTCGAATTTAATGTTACGCAAAGGTAGATACAAAGCATGAATAACTTCGGATGAAGCACTGCTTAATCAGTCATTCACAATTAACACAGCAAAGGTACAATATATTTCACGCGAAAAGCGTCGCAAAAGCGCTGCTATTTTGCAAAAGGCAAGTCGAACGTCAGTTGTTATGATATGGATGGAAATTTCCTCTCAAGGCTTTACAAAGCACTTTTATTTTGTAAAATAAAAGGCTAAGTTGATGCTAAATACCATCAGAGTAAATTTTTGAAGCATATGTTTGAAGAACGTAAACGTCTTTACTGTCAAGGGAACTTTGTTTTTCACCAAGATCCTGTTCAAGTCATACAGCAAAATCAACTATAAAATGGCAGAAAGATAAAAAAAAATAAATTTTCTTCCTCCTGACATACTTGGCTACCACAATCTTTTGATTATGCTCCTTGTGATTATTTTTTGTGGGGATTTATAAAAAAACCAATTAAATAGGCGTAAAATAGTAGCACTTCAAGGGCTTCAGAAAGGAGTCAGAGGAAGTTGGAAAAGTACCTCCAAAAATGGTCAAGAAAGCCTTTTTGGCTTGAACTAAATGTCTTCGTAAGATATACTTGTTAAAGGAAGCTACATTGAAATTTTAATGTAAATGATTTAATTCAATAAAAATTTATAATTCTCTGAAATTGGTCGCATTATTTTTTAATCAAACGGTGTAATGAGATACAGATCAAATCCAATTATTAGGCCACCAACATTTAAATAGTGTGTCGAAACTTAGAACAGAGGTACAGTTAAACATTTTACTACTGAAAAAAACTATTGATATAATAATCGAAGCGAGAAACAAATACTTAACCCGAGAACTGCTGCGCACTAAACAGCAACTTTAGCTTTAACACAGAGTTACTCAGTCACCCCAGTTCTTTTTTTTTAATAATTATTTTTATTGTACGCTATAAAAATCGTGAATGCAGGGAATAATATAATTAAGAGAAAGTGCACTTTTAAGAAATTCTGAACTTTTCTTCGATAATTTGATGAAAGAAATCTAATCATTCTGAACTAAAATGTTTCAAATGTGTGAGACTTTAATAAAAAACACAAATCACAGACACTTTTCGCTAATGTTACAGAAATGATATTTTCAGGCTAAACCGTCCTATTTTGTTCAAGTCATTGTAGTTGTATTGTCCTCAGATGATTGACAAATAGCATGGTGAAATTTTTCTTGAATGTGTTTTATGGATCACTTGTGGCTTCATATCTTTTTTAACGTAGTTACTTAGGTATAATTTGCAGAATCTTCCTTTTGACTCAAAAGTTTCATGTTCATTACTTTCATCAAATTTAATTTACTTTCTCTATCATGATTAATATCCATTATCTCATTAGGATTATCTCCAACTTCGTCCATTTCTTGTTCAGAAACTTCAACTTCATCCAATAGAGATCGCAGAAGCTCCATTTGTTTTTATATTCAGTTAATTTACATTTATAAACCATAATGAGCCACACGACACATCAATCAAAAATACTAAGTCGTTCACAGAGGAAAAATGCAGCCTGTTCAAAGGAGATAGTTTGGAACAAATGAGATCACTCAAGAAACTTAGTCACCCAAAGTACCTCAAGATTGCAAAACACAATTTCCCCTCCTAACACATTATATAAAAAAAATTAAGTCATTTCCTACTTAAATCAAGAAAGAAAAATTTAAAGTTAGCTGCTTTTTATTAAATAATTACAATTAATATAAATATGTATATACATATAACAGAATCACAACATTAAGTGGTAATTCATTTTTATTAATTATCATTAAAGCATCGTATTGTCATCCAAAACAGTCGTGTATATAAAATTTCAGTTCAACTGAATACTTTAGAACGAGAAAAAAACAACCTTTCCAAGTTTTGACACAAGTCGCCAACGTGGCTGTATTTGTAATTCTTTAAATAATTAGTTTTAATCAATAATTTTTATTAATTATAGTTAAATTATTGTATTGTCATTCAAAATAATCGTGTATATTAAGTTTCAGCACAATCGAGCACTTTAAAATGTATTTTACTAATGATTGAAAATTCCACCAAGATAAATAAATAAGTATATAGAGAGTGTGAGCTAATAGTAGGAATTGAAAAAAAGGAAGATGTATGACAAATGTGTTTTAGTTCCCATGAATATATATTATCATATAGGAAGATGTATGACAAATGTGTTTTAGTTCCCATGAATATATATATATATATTATCATATAGGAAGATACTGACAAGTCGTTGGTAACAAACGAACAGTTATCCCAGAATTAAAAATTTCGCCCCGCGTGACCAATCTGGGGTTAAAGGAAAGAAAAACTATAAAAACTTTGATTGGCATAAAAGGAGTTTCCAAAACTATAATGTGTAAATTAATTTTAAATGTAAGGACCGAAAGGAAACAAGAAAACAGAAATGATAATAAAGTTAATTGAAAACTGCATACAAAATTTTATTCAGGATCGAGTTATACACAGAAAAAAAATTTATGTTTAAAAAGAATGGTAGCTTTTAAAATTTTGCATTTAAACAATTGTAATTGATACAATAATTAAAATGACAATGTACGTAAAAAAGAATTAATTACAGGAATATGCATTAAAATCAAATCACAATCAACATAATAAGAAACAAATAAGATAAAAAGTGCTCGCTTAACCAGTTACTTTTATTTATTTTGTCTATAGCAGGGGTGGGCATTAAGTCGATCGCGATTGACCGGTGGACCGCCAAGACATTTTGGGGTGACCGCCTTCACATAAAATCTTAGACGCGCATACTAAAAGAAACACAGGTGGTTACCAAGATAATGAAAACACCCGTGGATAAAACTCCAAACCAAATTTGAGAGACGTTTTCAAGAATTTTCTAGACTAGAATCCTACAAAAGTTGCATTCATGAGTTATTCATTTGGCAATGTTGTTGTGAAAAATATAACTAAATATACACTAGCTAGAAAAAATCTGCGTTCACGTACTATTGCTTACATGAACAATGAAAAAAAGTTTAAAAACTGGAATTTAAAAAACAAATTTTAATTAGATTTTATTTAGTTCATTTTAAGTATTCAGAATAACTAAAGTAAATTTGATTTGCCTTTATAGATTTTAAAATAAAGACGACAGGTTTGTAACTATAATAACAAAAATCAAGAAGAAGTCTGCGTTCATTGTTTTAGTAGTAACAATAAAAATTACTTAAAAAGAGAATAATGAGCTATTTAGTAGCTGGTTGGTTAATCTCATCATTTGTGAATCTCCTGAAGTCGTTTCGGCATTGACCTAACAAATCTTAAAGTTTTTACAGCACATATATTTTCCCATTGGTCCTTAAGAACACTCTTCAGCATATCCTTGCTAGATACATTGTGTTGACAAATCCTGCTTTCCAACAAACCTCATAGGTGTTCTGTTGGATTCAGATCAGTTGACTGTGGGGTCATGTGCAGTTGATTTGGGATATTATACAAGAGCTAAAGTTGCACAATCTCAGCGGTGTGCTTAGGATCGTTGTCGTGTTGAAAACGAAACGATTATCCTAAACCGAGTTTGGTGGCACTTTCCTTTAAATTGTTTTATATGGACATCAAAGTAATCATATTTGTTCATGATTGATTATATATACTCCAGCTTGCCAACATCATTGCTCGCCATGCACCCCCACACCATGACTCCACCATGACTTAACCGTTGGTACTAAATGCTCTTTTTGATGCACTGTGCAAGGTTTTCTCCACACTAATTTACAACCTTTTAGGCCGAGGATACAAAATTTGCCCTCGTCAGAGAATATCACAGTCCTTCAGAACTCTAGAGGCTTATGTATATGATCTTTTTCAAAACCTATCCGCTTAAGCCGGTTGGTCATTGAAATATAAAGCTTTCTGCGAACTACTCGACTATGGTATCCAGCCTTTTTCAAGATTTTTCTTGCAGTATCCGCCTAAATATTTTTGTTAAACTGCTCGTGAATGTATGTTGCTATTTAAGTTGCAGACAAACACGGGTTTTTTTTCACCATTGATGTCATACTTCGTTTTTCTCTGATGATGAGTTTAGATGGACGACTTAAAAGAGGTTGGTATGTGTAAACTCTTGTAGATTTAAAGTTATAGATAACATGCTGGATAGATGAATACTGCCGTCCGACGGATCTGGCTATATCCCGACGACTTTTTCTATCTTTTCACATTTTCACATTTATTTTACGCTCACTGATACTAATTTCCTTCTTTTTATTTTCCATGTCCTTGAATTGCTTCGTATCTCACAAAAACGCAACAATTATTGCGTCACAATTTTCTTAAGCTATTTTTCTTGATAACTAAATGCAAAAACTCTGTTGCCAGTTGAAACAAATTACAAGAACTAAGAATATTCAAATAGTTAACGCAGACATTTTCTGCCTACTATTTGTGTATTTTGCTACAAAACTTCCGTTATCTTAAGTAGTTTTAATTCAAAATTAACGAATTCTTGCATGCTCAATATTTAAAAAATTGTAAACAAATTCGTGAAATTTTGTTAGAAAAAAAATTATATTTCTTTTAAATTTTACCTTTGCTGTATGATTTCTTATGGGTGTACGCAGACTTTTTCTAGCAAGTGTATGTTACGTGTTTTCTTTATCTCTCGAGGAAAACTAAGCTTTTCTCTTTCAAAAGGACGTAATTTGTAAAGAATAACTTTTAGAATCTATTGGTCGAAGTAAATTATCCCAATTTTAAAAAGCTGCAATTTATTTAACCTCGTTCTTTCGCTCTATCTACCTGTGAGAGTCTACATTTTCAACGAAGAATATAATTAAGACAACATATTCCCGTTTCACAGACCACCACTCAGAATCCAGTGTAAGATTAGCAGTTAGTAATAATATACCGTGGTATTCAAGATTGGAGCAGATAATAAGTACTAGACTAAGTCGTCTATTGAGACTATAGCTGTAAAAATTAATTTTAAGGGAAAAGTACTTAATTTGTGATGTATTGTGAATTGTTTGAAAATGCATCATTTGATATTAAATTTATAGGTATAATTATTATGTTTGTATTTTGCGTTTTACTTAAAACGTAGTTTTAAATGAGTAGGTTTTGTTTTTCTGCTGTAGTTATGTAGGTAAGTATACACATTCTGTATTTATTATTGTTGTAATAATATTGTGTTGTGCTTTTTTTTTTGCTTATCACAACTACGTCACATGATGGACCGCGACACCTTGAAAAAATTAAAAGTAGATCGTGCTGTGTAAAAGTCTGCCCACCCCTGATCTATAGCATATATACATTTTTTTTAAAAAAAAATCTAAAAAGTTAAACATATTTTTTTTAAAAAAATCATTTTTTTTGAAGAATTGTGTTATTAGTAACAAGGTTATTATTCAATTATATATATATATATATATATATATATATATATATATATATATATATATATATATTATAGTTATATACATATAAATCAAATACAGTAGAACGTCGTTTATCCGAACGTTTATTATCCGGAGCATCAAATATCCAGAAAAGTTTTTTTTGTCAACTACATGTACTGTATGTGCACACGTTTTCAAACTGTGCAATGATCAACAGTTGTTTCGCGTAAGGCCAAAAGTGACGGGAAAACCCAAGGTCAGGAATATTTGGGGAATTTCAGATTTAGAAGCCGAAAAAGAGTTCAATTTCTACTTTGTCCAATCGATCCCAGGATTTCAAGAATGCGATGAAGAAGATATAGAAACCTGGATGGCATGCGATTCAGAAGACTGTGGATTTCAAATACTAACTGATGACGAGATTGTGACTTCCGTGCAAGAAGAATCCGACCCTGTCGATGATGAAACGGATGAAGACGTGGACAACAACTACAACGAAAAATAGCAAGGGTCTATCAAATGCTGACGCGTTTTCTGCGTTACAGACAGCTATGCAGTGTTAGTAACAACAATCAGAGCTCTGTCCTACTCAATTATTGCTGCCCAAGAGAATACAATACAGGGGTGTAGCTCCCGCCGTATCAATGATGCGGGGCCCCTAAGCTACAGGGGCCCCAACATGTGTAACTACAGTCCATTAACAGGGCTCATATATCTAAAAAGAGCCCCAAAGGTATTTTGATACAGTGCCCCCTCAAAGCTAGTTATGCCAGTGATAAGAGACCTTGCAGCAATAAAACGAAGGTATAAAATGATACAGCAAAAAATAAGCCATTATTTTCCACAATAAAGGAAAGATAGCAATATTTTGAACCTATTTTACTTTTTCTTCAAGCACGTTTCCCACATGTGATGATTTTCAATATTCGGATGGTGACCGGTGTAGGGATTGCAATATCTGACCAAAAGTTCAATACCGTTTTATTCGGTATTTTTAGATCTTAATGCCAGGATACCGGTTTTAATATCGTTATTAGAAATTTTAGAAAAAGCATGATAACGCAGATGTTTCTTTGTGTCATATTTGCCAGTTTTATTAGAGAGTGTAAATATCGCAAAAAATAATGTGTAACTTATAAATTATAACAGTATATAAAGATCACACACAAAAAAAGTAAATGAACATCGTATTCCCCGTAAAACCCGGCGTATAGCGCTCACCTATACTTTCAAGCTGCATTTTCGAACTTTTAGGTACATTCGCCGTATAACGCGCATTCCCTTTTTTACAAAGAGACCTGTAATGTAATTATGCAATGCTCTTATGTTTTGAAGTCCTTTATTCGTTGTATTACTTTAGGTGTTTTAATAAAATGACATACTTATAGAACAACAATTCTTAAAGTTCATGGGGTATGTCATTTCTTTTAAAATAACAGTATTTAGATCTATGTAAAATTCTAATTTCTTTTATATGCTCATCTTTTCTTTAATTTTTAAAACTATCATATTTTATACCCGGCGTATAACACGCACCCTTAAATTTCGATTCTATTGTTGGTGTTAAAAGTGAGTGTAATACGCCGGATTTTACGGTATTAAAATACCAAATAAATTTAAAGTAAAAAAAAAAAACTTTTTTAAAAACAAGCTTTTATTTAAATGCTCTAAAAAGAATGAAATAAACTTTTCTTTTAAAACTTTTAATGCTATCAACTTATAACGTCATTACACAATTTATAATATAAAAGCTTGTCGCGAGATTTAAGTACTCGTAATTACTTAGTTTGAAATTTTTAAAAATTAAAATTAATCAGATCAAGTTCTTTAATTTGCTTGTTTATCTACACAGGTAAATCTCGCGACAAGCTTTTATATTATAAATTGTGTAATGACGTTATAAGTTGATAGCATTAAAAGTTTTAAAAGAAAAGTTTATTTTATTCTTTTTAGAGCATTTAAATAAAAGCTTGTTTTTAAAAAAGTTTTTTTACTTTAAATTTATTTTTTACTTTTCAGTTATCAATGTACAGGTTTCTTAGTCTGTTCATGTCATTCAAAGCATCATTGTTGCAAGGTCATCTGCCGGTTAATTTTGAACAGGCTAGCTCAGTCTTATTTTCCGCCAGGCCACGTTTTTGTTATAGATATTTCAATTAGGCAGTAACAAGAGAATAATGGGGGGGATATAAACGCTGTAAGACCAAAACAACATTGGACAAAGCAAAAGAATGAAAAAAAAATATTAATGCTCCTCTTTTTTTTTTTTTCTTTTTGCTTTTACCGCTCAAAAACCGCTCAATCAGTTGAAAAAGTTGAAAAGCTTCAAAATTGATTTGCAAGGTTTCACTCGAACAAATTACTTTAATATCTTTTTAACTATTTGCAATATCGGAATATAAATGGCACAAACATGCATTGCCATCCAAACTAAATGTGAATACAAAGTTTCAGCTCAATCGGTTGAAGACATCTACTTCAAAATTGAGTTGCAAGATTCCACCCGAACATCTTACATAGCAAGTTAATAAAATCTTGCAATAATATAGCATATTTTGTACGTATATAAAGAGAAGTATTGTAAAATACCTCGTTGTACAAATCAAAGGAATTTCAAATATAATTTACAGGGAAAAAAAATAATTCGAAGCGCGAGATATCGATCCCCGTACCTTTCAAGCGAGCGCTCTACCATCTGAGCTACGGTCCCGGCCGAAACCTGTTGTAGAGTAAACATACCCGCCATAACACGTGAACAAGATCGTTACAGTAACTAGGTCGATATCGGAATATAGATCGGCAAAACATGTACTGTCATATAAACTAAGTGTGTATACAAAAGTTCAGCTCAATCGGTTGTAGACATCAGCTTCAAAATTGATTTGCAAGATTTCACTCGAACAAATTACTTTAATATCTTTTTAACTATTTGCGATATCGGAATATAAATGGCACAAACATGCATATTGCCATCTAAACTAAACGTGAATACAAAGTTCCAGCACAATCGGTTGAAGACATCAGCTTCAAAATTGAGTAGCAAGATTCCACCCGAACATTTTACATTGAAAATTAAAAAAAAGGTTGTAATCAAATAGGAAAGAACGCGGAAATTTAAGTTTGTTCACGAGAAATAATTTTCGAATGAAAATTAAAGTGATTTAAAGTAAATTTAAAAACTGCGAGATCCCGGTAATCGAACCACGTGTAATTCCTCTGTAGTCAGCCTCTCTAACCTCTAAGCCACGAGGGCTTGTGAAAAGAAGTAAAGTAAGCTTCTAACATGGGTAAGGGTTTTTTTAATTAATATATTTTTAACTAATTGCGATCCTGGAATATATATGTACAAAACATGCATTGTCATCCAAACTAAACGCGTATACAAAACTTCAACTCACTCGGTTGAAGACATCAGCTTCAAAATTGAGTTGCAAGATTCCACCCGAACAAATTACTTTAATTAATATCATTTTAACTAAAAGCGATATTGGAATATAAATAATCAAAACATGCATTGTCATCCAAACTAAACATGTTTACAAAATTTCAGCTCAATAGGCTGGAGGCATCAGCTTCAAAATTGAGTCGAAAGATTCCACCCGAACAAATTACTGTAATTAATTACTTTTTAACTAATTGCGATATTGGAATATAAAGGGTCAAAACATGCATTGTCATCCAAACTAAACGTGCATACAACATTTCAGCTCAATCGGTTGAAGACATCAATTTCCAAATTGAATTGCAAAATTCCACCCGAACATTTTACATTGCAAGTTAAATAAATGCTTGTGTGTGTAAAAAGTGTAAATATCGCTAATCAGTCGGTGATAACAGTACAAATTTTTGAAATGTGATCTTAAAAAAACAATGATTCAATTGCACTGTCATTAAGATTGGAACGTAATTTTGTGCAATAATTTCATCCGAATTATCTTTTTCTCAAAATAATCTTAAATCCCTGATGGCTTGGTCTTAGAAAGTGTGATAAAATTTGTATCCCATCGCAGTTATATCCTTCCCTCTTTAACAATTTTGTATCATGTTTCGTTTTTAAATGTGTATGGAGTGCCCGTTTGTACTTCCTCCATTCATTTTAATAACACTAGAACATTTTTTACACTGTGTCGCTACATTCCTTTCATCATATAAATAATGAAACCAAACCGAAGTATTATCAACCGATTTCTTATGCTCTTTAAAGTTATCTTCATTCATTATTATGGGTTATTATTTATGAGTATATATAATTAATATAAAAAATATTTTGAACCTTATAAAGTAAGGTATACAAATACAGTGTGAATTAAAAAAACTCACCAATTTAAACAAATATCAAAATATTACGCACTTTCTTCGCAATTACGACCTTGTTTTCACAGATATGAATACCAGTCTACGAATCCTGAGCGTGTGCAGTATCGCTCTGAGCCGTAACAGGATATTTTTGGCCCGCGTCTTTAGATGATTCACATATTTTATCACTTCTCTTGACTGTACGATGGAACTTTGTATTCACAGTTGAATTAATTTCGCCCGTTAGGGAGACACAAAAATAAAAACGTATATTATTTTGCGTTGTTAGGGATCCCTGAACATACAGTGGAGACAATTTTAAGAAATTTCTAGTAAATACCGAAAAACCGGTATTTAAACTTGTGAATACCGGTAGTTCAAAATTGTACAAATTGCTCAAAATACCGGTATTCGGTATTCCGCTATACCAGTTTTCGAATCCCTAGTCCGGTGTCATATACTACATGGATCGCATTCGGTTTTCGTTTATCCGAACAATCACTTATCCGAACGGTGTCTGGTCCCAATTGATTCGGATAAACGACGTTCCACTGTAGGCGTATTATACTGTCAGAGGATAATTCTAATAAATATGAAAATGCATAGAAAACACTACGCAAACCCCTACAAACTCTCACACATAAATATATTAGTCAAATGAAGTATTTGTATTAATCTCTTGAAAAGTAATACACACACACGGTTAATTTTTTTCCTTAATCTAAATCATTTTCATCTTTATCTTTCAGAAAACATTGTTTTCAACTGGCATCTCTAAATTGAATACAAATTAAAGTGAAAAGCAATTCAAACACGAGGATTATTTAGGCAAAAGCATTTACAAATAAAACTTAAGTTAAATAGAAAATGATTCATAAAAAGAGTAAATTGTTTAAGTAAGACCTGTTTGTATATATACACACACATATTATAGAAATAAATTTTTCTTCGTTAATTAAACCAAATAGGATATTTTCAAAAATGTCAGAATATTTAAACGCAAATATATATTTTATTATAATGGAATTCACAATAATTCATCTGTATTTTTTTATTGAAAACAATTATAAAACCCCCGTGCACCACAAAGTATCACATGAGGCGTACAAAAGTAAGTATAAACACATATTACAAAGGCAAGGGGAAAAAATTAAAGTCATGAAAGATAATAAACATTTACAATAACTTTGCAGAACTTTTCAAAAGCAACTCTGGTGGAAATAAGTTGGTGAAGATTTAGAAGCCACTTTATATTAAGTCTCTTGAAAGCCAATCTTAGGATGCTTCGTTCTCTTTTAAATTTGGAACACAGAAGGAGCACATGTTATACATTTTCCTCGCCACCAATATCACAATTACAAGAAGACGACAGAACTAAATTAAATTTGTTCAAGTAGTTTTTAAAGTTGCCATGACCAGTTAGAGATTGGGTCATTTTGTGATTAGTATAAAAATGGCACATACTAGTCTCTCATTGATGGTTGGAAAAAATTCTTTGTTAAGCTCCATTTATTTGAAATAAGATATTTTTTTGGTTATAAGATTTCACATTCTTTCTTTCATAATTTTCTTGTAAAATGATTTAGGAATATTAACGGTAATGTTAATTTTGCGCTTGGTTGCAGCCTTTGCAAGTCAAACGGCCCGCTCATTTCCAAGAACGTATTCATATGTATTTGACGCTCGTTAAAATTTATCTTAAGTTTAAGACCAAAACTACAAATGAAGCAATTTAATTTAATTGATAAGATATAAAGATGTAAATGTTTCCAGTTTTATCAGCCCTTCTTCGGATGAGACTGAATAGCTTGTACTAGGATTATAGCTTTTATGTACTTTTGCAACCCATTTTCATCCAACTTTTGACATTTATATTCTTTCCGAATTTCTTTTTAATTTAAAAATTTGTGAAAAAACATGATTTTTTTAAAATAAAATAATTACCGTATGACTGGGACGATGAATATAAAATCAAGCCTTTCAATTTCCACTCTGGTTAACTCTTTAAAACATAAATAAAATAATAAAATTATGTTCATCCTTAAGAATCGCAATCCTTATAACATCATTTCAACATAATACGGAGCGACTCTTAGAAAGGTAGTGCATATCAACAATTTTCCTAACTCTAAAGTTTAATGCTTGATTTCTTTATTAGGCACAGTTATGGAAGCAATAAAAGCAAAACGAAATCCTTTAAAATCTTCAAGTGATATGGAAATCAATGCAATCTGGAAAGCTTATTAAATAAAACGCGCTTATTTCATTTCTCCAGAACCCTATCCCACCCTCTTAAGATAATGAGAAAAGTTAATAATTCAAATATTATGTCGCCATAATAATTTTCCCGATCTTCTTTGTGAGATACTACATCTTTCTATCTCTCCAGATTTTCCTGAAGATCACTCTAGAAGAGAAACATCATTAGAAACAAACTGTGACCGACCTTCCCAAATAGAGAGAGAACTCCACAGATATATATGAGTATTCCATCTCTTCCAAATATAATTTCTCTCCAATCGTTTTAATAAAAGTCCAACCATCATCTTTCCTTTTCCCAACAATAACAGGGTCTTTTCTTGGGGAAGTCCATTAGTATGGAGAGAGAGAGAGAAAAGCCCTTTTTAAATTTCTGACTCCCTATTTCTAGAAGTAAAGAAGAAGGAGAAAGAGAAGAAGTAGAAGCAAAATGCAATTTTTCCCATCAGACAGGTAATTGCACTTTAGTTTAAAGTTCGTTACTCAAGAATTCGGGAATGTCATTTTTCCTACATTCTTTATATCTCCAGAATGTGCTTTTAAATACACATTGCTCCAAGTTAATATTCAAATGCTGGAGGGGGTTGAATTCCGCGTCCCGCCTGTCTCTCTCTTTCATTATCCTTTCGGGCAGGGGTGTTTTTATTTATTTATTCTCCTGCCTTTATTATTAGTTATTCATCTCCTCCCCCTCTTCCAGAAATCAGGACCCCCTCGATGTTGGTGCTCGTAACGAAGTGGGCCTCTTTTCCATCGTTTTCTCCTTTTCGGAACCTAATCATGAAGATGGTCCATTAAATTGGAGGGGGGTAGAGTCTTATAGAAGTCATCCCTCATGCTAATGATGCTTTATAACTATGATGCTTCTCTGCGTCATTTGACCTTATATATCACTCATGAGAAAGAGCGGAATCGTAAATTTGTCTTATCAATATCTTATTATAATAGAATCTTTGGCTGTAATGTTTGTCGAAAGAATTCTTGAATGTTACGCAATTATTTTTTAAAAAATGCTGTTACATCGTTGAGTTATTATATTCATAATAAATCTCGCATCCACTAGAGATTTGAAAAGTATCAAACACTTTTTATTTCGTCTGCAAAGACTGTTTTATTTACTAGCATTCACAAAACTAATCTACTTCTTTGCATTAGAAATTATATAAAATATAAAATATATCATGTTATGTAATATTATAAAATTACATTACATGTAATTGTAATATTATAAAATTGCATAATATCTCTTTTTGACAGAATGTTTTGACCTGAAGTAAATAGCTTAGAAAATAACCTTTTACTCAAAGATTATGCATTGAAGCTCATCCAAATTGATAAATATTAGTTATAAGAAGTACCCAAAACTTAAAAAAATAAAACCAAATAAAAATGAAACTTAATTTACAAATTAACGATATAACATCCATGGAATGGGCCATTTTTGTGACAATAACTTTTCTTTCTAAATCCACAGATACATTTTTTTATTTACAAAGCACTAATGTTTTCCACACACACACACAGCTACAGAAATTTTTCCACTTAATTCTTCACCTAAGATTCATATAAAGAATTTTAATCGAAAAAGAATTACTCTAACTTAAATTCAATGTTCTACTACTTGTGAATATAATATACTAAAAAAATACACATTAGATAATAACCGTTCTCCAAGACTCCGCTATTCTATCCGTCAAGAAGTTATAAGGGAAAGAATAGGGTAGTCTAGGAATTAAAAATACATCAGCTCAAATAAAGGAAGCTTAGCCAATAAGTTGTTTGCTTCCATTAATATGAAACTGCCATGATATAATTTTTACTAATTACAAAATGACCCTATTTCTCAGTGGACATGGAAACTTAAAAAGTTATTTGAGCATATTTAATTTAGTTCCGTCATCTGTCAGTGACAGTAGTGTTGATGGCGAGGAAAATGTTTAGCATGTGCTCCTAGTATGTTAGTGAAATAAATATCAAAGACTGGCACTTGAGGGCATTTATATGAATTGATCTCCAGATTTTCACCAACTTAATTTTTTCCAGAAGTGTATTTGGCCATTTTTACAAATTCAGTGTAAATATTTGCAACTGTTTATAGCTTTTAAATTTTCTCCTTTATTTCTTTTGTCAGCTGTTTCATACTTGTTTTTGTAACCCCCCATGTGACGTTTTATGGTACACAGGGAATTGTAAATGTTTTCATTAAAAAATATATTATATTCATCTACTTATTTTCCCCTTGAAATAACGCTAGCTTTGAAGAGTAAAAAAGTTAACTATGCTCATGTCCAAAATTAAAAGGTCACGAAACATATTTTCCGTTATAATTTTAAAATGCCTGCAGTAAAACTGATAGGATTTGTATTTTACTTATTTTGAAGAACGGGTAGCACAATATCTACCTTCTATTTAGGAAAAGATATTGTTTAGAGATAGTTTTTGCAGAATTAATGGATTAAAACCGCTCAAGCACATGGAAATTTTGCTTCCTGTGTTGCGAATATTGCATTAAAACAAACAAGTTAGTCTGTTTTCAGTGAGAATATCTTCTCATAATCATTTACATGATTCCTTGAGTTGAAGAGCCATTGGTAGATTTAAAACTGTCTTGTCCCAAGCGGAGGTGGCTCGATGATACAAGTGGCCCGAAAGTGGTCTCCCAGGTATGGAATAAATTTCAATCAAGTGGTACAGTCACCAAGAAGATTGGTCAAGGTTGCCACAGAGCCTCTACATCTGCACAAGACCACTACTTGTCGTACATAGACGGTTGAGTGTTCCTCAGCTTGTTCGTGACCTTGCTACTATGTCTTGAAAAAGAATTTCCAGGCAAACATCCTACAGCCGTCTTGCAGAAACTGGCCTTTATGGCCGGAGTCCAGTCCATTCGTCCAGGTTCGTCCATTTGCCTGCATTCAGCAGGAAAGGCCGGATATTGAGGAGCCAAAAACATTAGTCGTGGACACCACGAGAATATGGGGGCTTGATCTTTTCAATGTTGAGTCGAAAGGCACCAAAGTGAATCTCTTCCATTCATCACCTGGAAAGGAAATAGATCTCGCTTTCATCCTTCCTTCGTAACAAAAATCGACAAATTTGGTGACAAAGGAATGCTTGTGGGTGGTGACATAATGTTGGGCAGTCTTACGCCACTGTACGTTTTCCATGCTGGTTCTGTCAACTCCCAGCGCTACCGGGATGAGATCCTGGAAGCCTATGTGAGGTGTTATTAGGTGCTGTAGGCATGCACTACATTTGTATGGATAATAATGCGTGGCTACACAGAACTCATATTGTTGATAAATTTCATAAAGGAGTGAATATTCACCGTATGGATTGATCCTCCAGGTCACCGGATCCCAATTCTATTGAATATGTTTGAGATTGTCTAGGCTAAGTAGGGATACTTGGAGGGGTAACTTAAGTAGGGTAACGTGGGAGGTTAGCGTAGCTAACCTCCAAAGACCCCAGGAATTAAAAGACTCGTTTTTGGAAAAATGGTTTTAGTTGCCACAAATACTTATTGACACCCTCATAGACAGTATGGCAGTTCGTTGTGAAGCTAGTATAGCAGTTCACAGTGGTTTCACTCCATTTTAGATAGAACTTTTCCGAGGCAAATGCTTTATTTCAGATTCAGGATTTCCCACTTTTTGATATAACTTGTCTCTTAATTCACAATTAAAATTTTTCTATGTTTTTATGTAGCTATATTCTTTCTTACACTGTAGTATGTTTCTCTGTCAAATTTTGTGGCAACCCAGTAAATAGTTCAAAAGCATTTACAGATTTTATGCTTGTGACCTTAATTTTGAACATGTGTGTATCTTGTATACATTCCTTTAAATTTTTAATTTGCTAAAATTAATAATATCTTTAATATTGGTAAATTATTTAGTAATGCAAAATACTTAGATAACTATTTAGATAAATTAAAAGGAAATATTTTTTTTATTTCTATAAATAACACTTAATAATTACAAATCCCTTAAATATTTATTGGCCTGTAAAAAAAAGTCTTCTAAAACTTCATTACAAGATCTTCATTCTTATGCATGTGGTAATATGGAAACATGATACTTAACAAGTTCTATAATTTTACGTATTTAAAAGTCATTCCTTTCAAATGAAATATTAAATAGCTTACAAAAAAGTAATTATTTTTCATTACTGTCGTTTTTATTAATTTTTAGAACAATTCATTCATAATCCAAGTAAAACTTTTCTCTCCATATTTCTTATTCTTAATATCTATGGCATAATAGTTAACCTTATGCAGTGTTTAAATGAATTTTTAACTTACTCTTCTTATCACTTCTTTCTTTAAATTAGGTTTGACTAAAAGAAATTAAGTCTTTCCTCGCACTTTAATTAATTTTTGAAAATAATTCAAATTTAGATAACTAAGTAACAAATTTGAATTATTATACAAAATTTATTATGTACAGCTGCAATGAGATATAAAGGGAAGAATTTAGGAAAACTACATCTACAATGTTGCAATATAAGTGTTAATATTGCTACGTTATTTCAGGTACATGCAGATCTGACGGATATGCATTCTCAAAAAGTACAATTCATTTCCTGTGGTCAGATAATATGGTGACTTAATGGATTTTTTTGTTTATCAGAAATAAGAGATGCAATTCATTACTTTCTTTTTCTTGGGAAATACATTCTATCACTCACATGAATTTCTGAAGCTTGGTACAAATGATGTGAGAATGAATGACCATTTGTAATTAACCTTGTTTAAAAAAATAACTATGGAGAATAAAGGCAGAATGAAAGAAGTAAGCTTTTTACATATCAATAGACTCAATTAATGACGGTCACGTGATGAAGACAAACACGTGTTCTTTGAATTCAAAACAGACATCAAACTAATTGTACTCGTTGTTCTATTTGTAAAATTTGGGTAAAATTTCAAATTTTATAATTGTGCAAAAAGGTTCGAATGTTATAAAAAATTAATTTCTTCAAAAGATTTTAAAATTTTAAAAAAATCCTATTTTATGCATGTATTTCTAAATAAACTGCATTTTGCCTGCCTATGTGTGTTATTGCTGCTGAAAAATTTGTATTTTTTCAGAGAAAATTTCTTTAAAGATTAAAAGTTGGCATAAACTGATTAGCTGGGAACACATGATTGCTTTTATCGTGTGATTATGACATCACATAAGTTTTTGAACTGATTGGCTAAAAACACGTGGTTAGCATTATCATGTGACTGTGACGTCACATGAATTAAGCCTATTTATAACATCTTTCTTTTTGTCCTGCAAGTCTTTTTTTTTAGTATTTTAAAAACGGAGAAAGAATTCTAAGATGAAAAAGACGAAGTTTTATCTTTTTTAAAAAATTATTCAATATCTTTTTTAATTCTCTTTGTCAATATGGCTATCCACGAGAGAAAGAGATCTGTCCTCTCTATCTCGAGTTTTTTCCCGTCTTGCCAAATTGAAACTTAAAACTATAATATCACCAATAACTTATCTGTTTCCCCCTCCTTCCCCCCTCTTTTTCTCTTTTTGGTGTCTTAAAAAATATAATTGGAGAGGAAATCTAAAAAAAAAAAATCATCTTTCCAGTGCTTTTTCAAAAAAAAAATCTAACGACAACAGGAAGTGTTGGCACCAACTGGAATTATGGTTCAAATATATATATATTTTTGTTTCCTGTTTATTTTTCTCTTTTTCACACCTCGTGCCCTATGTCTGTTTCAGGAACTTTTCTTCTCCTTAGAAGATAACACCTGTGTGTGTTCTTGTCTGTGTTTGTTAAGTGTTTTTTTTTTATGTATTTGCATTGTAATTGTTAAGCGTTTTTTCTGTATTCTTCCCCCAATTCTCAAGAATTTTGGGGAAGGGACCTTTTTGTACATGTTTTTCGTTTAATTTGATAATAAAATACTTCTCGGAGGGTCGGATGCAGCTCTAAACCCTTTGGGTGAGCTTGATTCTCTGGAGTAAGTAAGTAAGGGGCGGCTCTAGCAATTTTGCCACCCCGAACCAAAAAGGAAAATGCCACCCCTCTTACTATACATATTGAGAGTCTTAAAAAATTCAAAATAATTTGAATTTAAATGCATAATTACTTGTTATTATTTCAAACGAGTGAAATAAAAAAAGAAGGAATCGTCTATTTAAGCAGGCCAATTCCTTCGAAAAATAGTTTATTAATGTTGAGGATAACAAGCACTTGTTTTGTAACTTATAGTAACTACACTCAAGACTAAAATAAAATATCTATTGTAGCTCTCTATCTACCAAAATTTCTTATTACCCTTGTCCCCTTTTGGATAACTGAAACTGGACATCGTTAGGGTGAAAGGAATGTCCGTAGTGACCTCACTCCAGGATGGGGAGAAAGTTACTAATGAAACATGTGTAAACATATTAAATTTCATGCTTTTACATATACTTCCGCCTCGAACCCTTCAAATTTCTACAGAAAAGAAAACTGCTATTAAATATAGAGTACAAAATAAAGAAATAAGATACGTTAAATGAAATACCAAATTCACATCCAATAATACACTCATGTCCATAAATTAAGGATAATTCAGAATCACACAGAAATTGAACTCTAAAATAAAAATTTCACCTGTAGAATTATCACACACATCTTGAAGAAGAATGTGCAAATTACAGGAAACCACCAAATGGCGTGGATAGTACGTCACAATGACGAAAGTGTAAGAGAGGGGTATATAAGGAATGGTGGCAAAGAAGTAAAATTGTTCACAAGGCCTTTCTTTCAGTGCAATAACCGCATAGTTATGGCACAAAGGAAGCATTTGGATGATTTTTTACGTGGTAGAATTATTGGACGACTGGAATGTGGACGTACCCAGCTGAAAGTATCCGAGGAACTAGGAATCGCCCATAGTGTCATCTCCAGGCTTTGGCAACGATTCCAAGATGATGGTAATGTGAGTAGATGTTACAGCACAGGTCGCGCCTGAGTTACAACGCCGAATGAGGACCTGTATATATATATATATATATATATATATATATATATATATTTGGTAGTTACCACCAAAAGAAACAGACGAAACACAGCATAAGACCTGTCTCGTCAGCTCTCTTCAGCTACCGATACGACAGTTTCAAGGCAGAACGTGGACAGACACTTAGGTCACATTGGTATAAATGCTCGTAGGCCTGTCAGATGTGTTCCACTTACCGCAACTCTCTGTCGCCTGCGATTAACCTGGAGTAGAGAGCATGCATTGTGGACACCACAACAGTGGTTTTGTGTGATGTTTTCCGACTAGTCCAGGTTTAGTTTGCAGACTGATTCTCGCCGGACTTTAATATGGAGAGCTCTATGTACCCGTTACCACCAAGAGAACACCATTGAAAGACACCGTTACGGTGGTGCAGGATGGCTCGTTTGGGGAGGAATTATTCTTGGTTCCAGAACTGACCTGCATGTTCAGAGTGTAACGATGACAGGTCACATCTATTGGGATGTCATTCTGGAACAACATGTACGTTTGTTTCGGGGCGTCATGGGGGCTGAATTTCTGTTTATGGATGTCAACGCCCGTCCTTACCTTGCAAACATTGTAGACGAATGCCTTCAATCGGTGGATATCACCCGTATGGATTGGCCAGCATACTCACCGGACTTGAATCCAATAGAGCATGTGTGGGATATGTTTGATCGACGAATTGCAGCCCGTCAACTCCCTCCCACCTGTCTACCGGAACTTCGGAGTACACTGCTTGATGAGTGGTGTAATATTCCCTAAGATCAGATTGATAATTTGATACTCAGCTTGCCTAGGCATTGTAAGGCCTGTATTGCATCGTCCGGGAGACATACTCCATATTAACCATCATACTAACCATGTTATACTGTTTTTTGTAAATAGGTTCTTTTTTGAAATTTGCTCCTGGGAGTAAAAATCGCAGTTTTTGTTAATTATGTCAAACATATAGCACCTTTTTTGCTCTTTACCTTTTGTTTAATAAATATACTTTACAAGTAAGTCAAATTTGTTTCGCTTCTGTCTCTTTCTTTGCCTGAACTTAATTATCCTTAATTTATGGACATGAGTGTATTTCAGAAAATATATCAAATTTTTTGCAACAGAAAAATATACTTTTCAAATTTGATCCAAATGCCGCCCTTAAATTTTGCCGCCCCTGCAAGGGTCCGGTTTGTCCAGCCCTAAATTCGTCTCTGACATCACCACACTTCAAATAAACGTCATTACTGAAAATTCTATAAATATAGTCAACAAAGTGTATGATTCTAAATATTAGGCGATGACTAGATGCTTGTGAACAATATTGCCACATTATTTTGAGCCAGAACCATATTTGCGTAGTCCCTTTTATGATACAATATCATAAAAGAGGTTGAATTGAGTGAGATGCAAGAGGTTGCATCTCATTCAATTTTACAAACTGATTCTTCCCCTTTGGCATGTCTTCATGTATCGTAGGCATTCCAAGCGTTTAACTTAATAAAAATTTTATATTACAAAACAGTAGTTTTCATTTCGAGTTCAATTTAAAAGCTCCTTCACACACATTGCGTTCGGATATTCCTTAACTCAAACTAATGTGCATGATTTCCACCTCAGTTAACGAGGAGGTATAGCGACATCTTTTATTAACTTTGAATAATACACAAATGCATGTTTCCTATTATGTAGCTTTACAGATGGTATGAATTACGTGATTAAAATAAGATATTTCAAAAGAAAAATTCAAAAAGTTTAATTAAGACTTAGATAAAAACATTTATAATATTAAGATAAAATGTCCTTTTCTATCGGAATGAAATCCGATGAAATGACAGTAAAATATAATTTACTATTATATTACTTTAATGTTATACATTATGTGAGATCATTATAGATGTCAATAGTTGAAATGAAGATTATCATTTGGTTTAAATGAACTTCGAATTATTATTAATATATATCTTCAAGGAATCTCCCATCCAATAAAAAAAAGTATATTGACTTAAAATAATGCTTTCTATATTCTATCCTCAGTACTAAAAATACTAGTACTTATGTAATGTCACGCCCCTACCTTTTTTGTGATAACTCCCCAAATTTGCAACTCCGATTTCGCATGTGTCGTGGATACTAAAGTGGCAACCATGTGCATCGTTTCGTATTTTTCCGCTGGCCACCATTCTAAGCATAATCGTTTGTTGGTATGGTAAGTTCGAATCTGAAATTTATCGAATTCTTAAATAATAAGATTTAATGAAATTATTAATAATAATATAATTATATATATACATATTTTTTTACATTATTATAATAATTATAAATAATAATAAAATGAGAATAACATATTATAAACGTAATAATAATATGAAATAAAATAATAATTATTAGTTATCCTTTTACTTTTATTGGGTATTATTTATTTAGAATTACTTATTATTCACGTAGAGTTTTTTGACTTTGCACTCCACATTATCGCCAGCGTATTCCGTTTTTAGAATTTGTGGGGTTTTATTCAATGTAGCCAAAACGGTTGCGACAGTACGTATGTTGTCAGTATAGTTGTGATAGTATGAAATAACCAATATTTTGATAGGTATCACCCTATATGTTATATCATCTACGGTAATAAATATAAAATTTTTAAATTAAAGAATAACACTAAAGAAAGTTGTATCTTACAAATTGAAACAATATATTTATTTATAGTTGGCTGTCGTGTTTATGGAAATGGAAAGTTATTTTTACATAGGACAGAAGGACCTATATAACACATGAGCTATGTATAGACAGTTATTCGAATACAGATCGTCCTGAGGGCAGTCACTAATTCGCTGCAGGATCGCCAGAATGGCAGGATAGGTGAACAGGTGGTCAGGGGTCAGTTCTGTGTCAGGGCAGTGCCTACATTGCAGGTAAGTTCTTCAATCTTTGTGGATTTTCAGCACTCTCAGACGGAGTGTCCTGAGTTTGGTGAGCTCAGAACCTTGTTGTTCATGTGTTCTTATATGTTCATAGTTGCTGAGGCCTGATCATGAGTGACTATATTTTCATTCACAGTAACAAGTCTAGTAATAATTTAGTTTTTAAGTATACACAATAAACAGCCACCCATCCAGTATAGTGGTTAGTGACGCTGACTCCTGTATTGTAGGACCTGTGTTCAAATCCCGGAGAAGGCATGGATGTTTGTAAATATTTAATGTCTTTGCAGTACAGGGAAAATCTAAATTTTCGTCTAGCAGCAAATTCTTTCGTGAGGCTAGTGTAAGAGGAAGAAAGGTGGAAGGCTGCTGACCACCCCTGAAGGGGTTCTGCTTCAAAATTTGGGGCGGAACCGATCCTAATCGTACTGTCACCTGCATGGTGTTCAAAGCTGCGACTAATGATAGGCGTTGAACTAGACCCTTGCCACGATCTGACAAAAATCGAGAATAAAATATGTACTCTCCTCATGTTTCCCATCCAAGTACTTCCAGCTAATTTAAATGGAATACTAAATGGTCGCGACGCTTCTTGCGGCAAACATTTTTATGTAGATTTGTTACCATTGTTATGTGCCATTGTTGCATTTTGCAAAATATATTGATCTAAAGAATCTATAGTCGAAAAAAAAAATAGAAGTATTTTTATTCGTATATTCTTGCATATTGTACAAATTACTACTACAGGTTGATCCAAGTTAAAACAAATTTGAAAAAGCTAGTTAAAATAAATAAAATTCTGTGCAATGAATTAAACTAAAGTGATCTAATGAATATTCAGGTTTGTGTTGTTTTTACTTAATTTCTTACCGAGATTACTCTAAAACGAAAGTTTTTTAAAGTATATTTTGTTCGATTATCCTTTGAATATCTCAATTTATTTTTTCTCATAAAAATATTTATAATTTAATTCGTTGTGTTTGTATAATTAAATCAAGAGTTTCTTCTAAAACGCAATAACTTATCCTTGAAAGCAAATATTTTTATAAAAATATATATTCATTTTTATAAAAATTTATTTTGAAAAATGTAAACATTTGTCAAGATAAATTTACTTTGAAGTTCAAACTCAAGAATAAGAAACGGGAAAATATTTTATAATTAAGAAACTTGTTTTTTTTAAAAAAAATTAAATCAGTTCAAGTTTCAAATTAATTATCAAAATATTTTTCTTATGCCTACAGATAAAAAAATAAAAGCTATGTGATGAAAGACAATACCAAAATAACTTTAATTTGTTTGAAAGAAAACTATACGTAAACTAAAACTATTTTTAAGTCTTAGTTTTCTTTTTAATGGGTAAAAAAACATTTATTATTTTATTAAAATAATAACATTCATAACCATAGTTTTCTTATAACAATTTAATTATAAAAATAAAATTATTTGATGAAAATAAAGTTTTTTTGATATTTAATATCATGGGGAAAAAGCATCGTAGCATTAACAGAAACTTCTTTTTCTTTGGCATATTAACATGGCGGTGAAAATTTTATTTAACTACCATTTTTAGTTCGAACTCTTCTGAAGACTAACACACGATTAAACACCTTTTCTATGATCAATTAACACGAAATAAATTTCTAAATGAAAAGTTCCTAAGTATGGATTAAATTACTCTCTCAAATGCGGACTTAAAATTACTTGACGAAACGACAATTCTTCGAAAAACTTGTTGGATGAAAACTGCAACCTCTTGCATAATTGTCCACATTAAAATAAAGAACTGAGAGAGGGAGAGGGAGAATTTATACAGACCTTAAATTTCATTTAAACTCTCTTTAAAAAGTTCCATCTTCATTCTTCATTCTAGTTAAATGATTAAAAAGCAAAAGAGATTTTTATCAACCCAAATACTAACTCGAAGAAATAGATTAAAAAGAAGAAATTGAAAAAAGGTTCCATTAAATCGTTCCTTAACTTTTTACTTTATATAAATTCTGGCAGCCATTAAAAACAAATCTCCTTGCGATTTAATCGCCGTTACATGTTTTTAATTTCAATCAGCCAGGAAAGAAAATCAAATTATTGTCTCTATCAAAGAGGTCATTATAAGAAAAAGTATTGCTTTCGGTACCGAATGTAAGGGGGATGAAGTAAAAAAAAAATGGCTTCGAGAGAACGTTTAAAAGGAATCATTCTGTACTTCTTTTCTATTTCTTCACATCATATCAGATACGAAGTTCTAACATTTTTTTTATTCTCCAGTGCGTTTATTTTTATTCGTTTTTTTCGTTCTACTTTGAAAAGGAATAGTATTTTCAAGTCGTATTTGAGGAATTTCCCGCAGGACTTTTACTGGGCGTGATTAGAATGGGCTGTTTCGAATAACGAGGGAATTGTTGGAGTCAAGACAAGGTACGGTGGTATATTTTTGATCCGTCTAAGAGGGGTTCTTCTTCAAAACGAAGGATTGAGCTAGATGATGACACTTCTTTTCGGTACATTTTTCAACTAAAAGATAAAATTGAATTTTTTTTAAAAAAAAGTCTAGAAATCTCTTTTAGAAATCCCTACACCAATCTTTCCGATGTCTGAATGAATAAAATTGAAGATGCTATTAGAAGAGACAGCCTTTGTGACTTGTCCATGACATATGGGGAGAAGGACGCGGACGCTTTTTCCTTCAATGGAAGCGAAAATGCAGTTTAAAAAGATATGACACCTTCTTAATTCGTTCTTTTTCTAATGAAACCTACTATAAATTTAATATTATGTGATTAATAAGTTTGTATAAAGTTGATTTAATTATATACTTCATAATATGATAAACATAAAGCTATAAAAATGTTCTTAGTTAAAACAAAAGAGGAGTGATTGTTATTTCACTGATTAATTAGTGTTAAGAACTAGTATTTCAATTGAATGATAGGATAGGAGAAACAGTGACCAAAATAACGTCCACTTACGCACCTTCTTCTTAAAAGTAGCACCATAAATTTGGACATTAACCATTTTGCACATTTAATACTAAATGCATAATTGCAAATATTACTATTATCATTGATAAGTTTTATCTGTGTACCTTGTGTAATTTTTAAATCGGTTTTAAAAAGAGATTTGTTTTAAGTTCGCTACAAATTTATAACTATACAGTGAACTATTAATAAGGGACAGTATTTTCGAACCGGATGACCATTTTAAGAATGTTAAACTACTATCTCACAATCCAACTTACCCGTTAGGATTCTTGAAGAATTAAAGGCAAATGAATTTAATGAGCAGCCTATAATTCCTTGTGATAATCTTTGATAGATCCGTACTTGTATTTATTAATGTCTATGAATTTGATTTACCAACCAGGCCAAAACAACAACTACAGTCAACAATAGTTGGTGCCACCATGAAATAGATCTCACATATGGGAACTTATCGTGTCTGCAAAGGCTAAGTTGCTCAAATGCATCCCAATAGGAAAAAGAATTACAAACATTTATAGGCTTTATTTATAATATATAAGAAAAGCTTTTATCTATTGGTAAGTGGATACTACAAATATAATGCAAATGAATCCAACAAATGAAAATAACTTTGAGCATTTAGCCCAGGGGTACTCAATCTTTTTTTCTGTTGGGCCGCATACATATATATGAGCTGTTTCACGCGGGCCGCATACATATGTTAATTATTTCACTCGGGCCGCAACATGATGATACATGCGGGAAGGGGGGAGAATTGCTTTAAGAGGAAGATAACATTGGAAATTTAAAATGTGGAAAATTGATTAAAATATTTTAACTCATGTTTCGCTTTTTTTAATTATTAATTTTAATTTTTTTACTTTTGACACTAACACTAAATTAAAAGCATTTAAGAAACACTCCTTCACAATTTTATCACTGTGATATTTCCACTGACCGAACACTTTGTTGCTGCGGCAAAGATTACTCAAGATAGCCTTTTTATCACCTCTTGAAGTAGATCTTCGAGGAAAAGTGTCATTGAATGATTCCTGTTTATTAGCATTTTTTTTAAATACAGCATTTTCGTGACAAATCAAATAATTACTGATTCATGTTTGTTTTTCACTACAAAATAGTCAACCTCCAAATCGTCTTGAAGCGATATATATTTTTCGAATATTTTTTGCTTGCAAGATATGAAAGATAGTTAAAAGTTAGTTCCTCCCATAAAACTGACGCTACTCCACTGTTTTCTGTTATCACTAACCACAACCGTACCAAATAGAAAGAAGAATATAAATTCATACCCGTGCGACACCGACATCAAAAAGCAAAACTGATGTATTTGATTTCTTGACAAAGAATTTCCCACCAAATTTTGAATACAATGTTCTTAAATAAGTAAACTTCTCAGAGCAATAGGCCATGACTGGGCCACTTAAAAAGGCTTGGTGGGCCACATGCGGTCCGCGGGGCAGCAAATTGAGTATCACTGATTTAGCTCATATTTTTCAAATCTCACAATGTGCTGAAGTAAAATCTTTGTGGTTTTCTTTCAAGAATCAATCTCTTATCTTAATTGTGCCCACAAGTTTACCATCTTATGCAAAATTAAAAATTCAGTTCACTATTCATGTACATTCATACATTTTTAAGCAACTTTGGGGAAATGGAGTGGCTGTAGCCTAGTGATCATGGTGTGAACTCATGGATGGAGTTTATTGAGTAGCAGATTCTAGTGCTGGTGCCATTGAAGCCCAGGCTTGTAAAGGAGTTGATGTACGTTAAGTCTGCCATTGCCCAAAATTCTCACATTACCTTTGATTTCTAATTCCCACATGACGAGGAACTTAGGACAGCAGGACACTAAGTTAGATGTGGTTTTTGTTACTTGGCTGTGGTTCAATATTACGAAGCCCGTCACCAATAGCTGCCGTGTTTCATTTAAGTGCGACGTCAATAAACACTCCCTTACGCTTGGAAAACTGAATATATGCTTCGTATAAGAATAAGTAGTATCCGTAAAACATATTAAAATTATTTAAAGACACACAAGTAATATAAAAAAAAGTTAAGTCAATTCCTACTTAGATCAACAAAGAAAAATTTTATTTTAGCTACTTTTTATTAAATAGTTACAAATCATATAAATATGTATATGCATGGGACAGAATCACAACATTAAGGGCTAATTAATTTTTATTTTTTATCATTAAAGTATCGTATTGTCATCCAAAACAATCTCGTGTGTATAAAATTTCAGCTCAACTGAATGTTTCACAACGTATGAAACCAACGTGGCTGTATCTGTATTTTTTTAAATAATTAGTTTCAGTCAATTAATTTTAATCAATTATAATTAAATTATCGTATTTTTATCCAAAACAATGGTGTATAGAAAATTTCAGCTCAAATGAGCACTTTAAAATGTGAAAAAAAAACATTTTCAAGTTTTGGCACAAGTCGCCAAAAGGATGCCAACTTGGCTGTATTTGCATTTCTTTGAATAATTAGTTTTAGTCAATTAGTTTTTATTAATTATAATTAAATTACTGTATTGTATTGTCATCCAAAATAATAATGTATATAAAATTTCAGCTCAATTGGCGCTTTAAAATGTATTTTATTTACCAGTGAAAATTCCACCAAGATAAATAAATAAATAAATATAGAGATAGTGTGAGCTATAATAATAGCAATTGATTAAAAAGTTTGAGATAGTAATGAACCTTTCAATAGCTTAAAATTGAATTATATAGTTATAGATGTGAGGAATTCCCCACCCTTTAATGTGCCAGTTGGGGTAAACTTCCTGCCAGAACAACTCAACCCACATCCCTCATAAGTATTTTAACTTCAATTTCGGCGGACTTAGTTAAACACGTTGACAGGGACAATAACCTTTGTTGCTCCACCCACAAAAAGAACAGCTGTAACTGTAACGGTTGGACGAACGGCATACTCACTCCTAATCGACGCTTGATATAGAATTCGTGTCTAGTCATGGCTTGGGTTACAGAATGATTTGCTGAATCATTGGAATATTGGAATAAAGTATTTTATGATAAAAGTGGCTGCACTTTTCCTTGTCCCTGTCAATCTCAAACGTGTCTACTTATAAGTACTCCAAGTCATGTTATATATATACATATTTTAGAAAAACTTTTACGTTATTCTATGACGATAATAAATTTGAAATGATTATTAATGAGATAGAGAGTGAATATATACACGTAAAAGCCAGTGAAATGCGTTTAACGCGAAAACGCTTGAGACGAAATATCGGTTAACATGGAATAATATAATGGTTCGAGACGAACTAGTATGTATTTTCATCCATTTGTTTCCTCTTAACACTAAACGAAAATCGTTTAACACGAAAAGATTTCTTTTCTGGGAATGAACAAAATACGGAAAACACCAGTCGTGCAGGCGAGAATTAAGAGTGGTGTGAAATAAAAAGAGAGGTGTTTCATATGTTTCGTAGAAAGGAAGTTAACGTGGCCTTTAAATACCCTCGGAACAGCATGCGACATGAGCCAATTTTGTTTATCCTAGCTGTTTTCCCTTTCCACTCGTACAAAAGCCATACAAAAGTATCTCATCAGTTGGCTTTGAAATTTGGCGAAGAGTACATCGCAGTGAGAGTAAAAATCAGTGAGTTTAGTTCGCTTTTTTTTTTTTTTTTTTTTTTTGTATTTTAGAACATTCTTTTTACGAGCTGAGTGATAAAGATCTCGTAGATAAAGCAAACTGTTATTCGTTTAAAATGAGGATGGAGCTTCTTGAGGCTGTTGCTCAAAAACAGAAGACGAAAGCAGAAATCTGCTAAGATTTTGATTTTGCTTACTCTACTTTATTAACAACAATTCAACAAGTATTATAAGAAAACAAAATTAGTCATTTCCTACTTAAATCAACAAAGAAAAATTTATTTTAGCTACTTTTTAATAAATAGTTACAATTAATATAAATGTGTATATACATATGACAGAATCACAACGTTAAGTGGTAATTAATTTCTATTAATTATCGTTAAAGTATCGTATTGTCATCCAAAACAATCGCGTATGTAGAATTTCAGTTCAACTGAATGCTTTAAAGCGTGAGAAAAAAATCTTTTAAGATTTTGACCCAAGTCGTTAAAAGTGAATCCAACGCCAAAATGGTCGCTAAGTTACCAAAAATGATGCTAACGTACCTGTACTTGTAATTTTTTTAATAATTAGCTTTAGTCAATTAATTTTTGTTAATTATGATTAAATTACTGTACTGTCTTCCAAAAAAACATGTATATAAAATTTCAGCTCAATTGAGCGCTTGAAAATGTATTTTATTAACGACTGAAAATTCCACCCAAGTTAAATAAATATATAGAGAGAGAGTGTGAGCTAATAGTAGGAATTGTAGTGGTAGGAATTGTAGTAGGAATTCAACAAGTAATATAAGAAAACAAAATTAGTCATTTCCTACTTAAATCAACAAAGAAAAATTTATTTTAGCTACTTTTTAATAAATAGTTACAATTAATATAAATGTGTATATACATATGACAGAATCACAACGTTAAGTGGTAATTAATTTCTATTAATTATCGTTAAAGTATCGTATTGTCATCCAAAACAATCGCGTATGTAGAATTTCAGTTCAACTGAATGCTTTAAAGCGTGAGAAAAAAAATATTTTAAGATTTTGACCCAAGTCGTTAAAAGTGAATCCAACGCCAAAATGGTCGCTAAGTTACCAAAAATGATGCTAACGTCTCTAACGTACCTGTACTTGTAATTTTTTTAATAATTAGCTTTAGTCAATTGATTTTTGTTAATTATGATTAAATTACTGTACTGTCTTCCAAAAAAACATGTATATAAAATTTCAGCTCAATTGAGCGCTTGAAAATGTATTTTATTAACGACTGAAAATTCCACCCAAGTTAAATAAATACATAGAGAGAGTGTGAGCTAATAGTAGGAATTGAAAAAGAGAAAGCAAATTACAAAAATGTTAAAACGTTTTTTTTACTAAACATATGAAATACATATATCTATGTAAATAAAACGTACTGCAATGAACTTAATTTTGTTGAATTTATGTTTTTTCTTTATTTTTGCAATATTCTTGAATACGAAAAAAAAATAAATTCAGTTCCCTCAGTTTTGTGGTAAACAATTTTAACTGTATTTTAAAATTTGCTTTAAAGTTGAATGTTTAAAGTGAAAGACTGTGTCAACATTATGGTACTCATGTTATTAAATGCATATGGAGACTATTGTCCGGAATACGACGCCTATCTTTGACAAGCATCTGAATATCTGGCGGAAAGCTCTGTCACTAATTCAGAGTTTGCTATCTAAGGCATCTCTCCGTCCATGTGCCCCCGTTTCGAGAAATGAGTTTGATTAGCCGTATATCTTAAGATAGGTCTGAATGCAGAATTTAGAACTGATGTTCATATTATATAACTACCTAATGTTTATGTCTGCTTAGTAAACAGTATGCAATGCTGCGATTTACTTTAGTGTAATGTAATGTAAAAA
The DNA here is from genome assembly GCA_019973935.1 of Trichonephila clavipes. NCBI lineage: Eukaryota > Metazoa > Arthropoda > Arachnida > Araneae > Nephilidae > Trichonephila > Trichonephila clavipes. Next base: position 1,189,858 of record BMAU01020564.1, read on the forward strand.
TATAGAAAAGCTGCAAAAATTTAAATATTGTAATAAGATAGATATGAAGATGAGAGACATTTAAATGTTCCGAAATACATGGGTAATTTCGAAAAAAACTGAACGCAAATTTGAAAGTCATTGAATAGAGCAGCTCTAGATTTTCAATACCCTTATTAAGTTGCTTAAAAAGAATTCGATTTAATTTAAATCATTATAAATTAATTGTTTCACTCAATGAAACTTTCATAAATTTTATATTAAAACTCTTAACATTAAATATTCTACCAAGTTTAATAAACTCAAACTAAGTGACACAACCGCCCATGAGGGCCAGGGCCTATTAGGCCCATCCCAGTATACGTAACCTTTGGGTGTTGAGGTGCATAAGCAAATGTTACTGTTACCTAAAATTTGCAGGTAACGTGTGAATTGACTCTGTAGGGAAGCACACAGTAGTTGAATTTTTAAGTTAAATAAAATATTTCCACATCAAGGTGTAGACTTTCACTTGGGGCACAAATGAGAAAACGATAACATAACTTAAATACGATTTCCACCAACTAACCTCTGTCATGGTAGCATACATCTCTGGAACTCACCTGATTCCATAAAGAAAAATACATGCATATACTAACCGCCTCTGACGTCAGGACCAATGAAAAACGAACACGATTTGCAATGACGTCAGATACGGTTAGCAGTTAATGCAGATAAACCTGCATGACGAAAGGAGCAAAGGCCAACAGTCCCGATCAGGTGGTCAGTCTGACGCGAGACACCGCCCGGTGTCTAAGTCCCCAAGAAAGCCTGGTACTCAATTATCGGGCCACTGCAGTACAGATAAAAGGCTGAGTCGACCTTGCCCAGCCCGGGAATAGAGCCCGGACCTGTGGTGTAGAAGCGCGAAACGCTACCACTCAACCACCGGGGCCTACCTAATATCTATAATGACAAGGAAATATATATATATATATATATATATATATATATATATATATATATATATTTCTATTTCTAATTAAATCTATTTTATTTTATTTAAATCTAGTTTTATTTTAGTTCGATATATATATATATATATGTTTTACTTAATATTTCTTCTCTCTCTCTCTACTTAGTTAATTTTTAAAAAAATATTTTAAAATATTTTATGCGTTTAATTTAATTGCAATATAACTTTCTAGTATATAATCATCCAAGTAAATTTACTTTAATACATTTCTATTTGATACTAACTATTCTGAACTTTGTTCTTTATTTTACTTAAAACTTCTTCTGTTTTGTTTACTTAATTATTTATCTTTGTGGTTAGTTTAATTGCAAAATAACTATCCAGATGGCGCTACGGTTTTTTCCTTCCTGCGCTGGCGTTTCAATCTTTTACACCATTTCTCGTAGGATCTCATTGCTGTAGGATGTATTTTTGAGCTCAGGATTTTTGTTTTACAAGCAAGTTTTTCCTAATATTTTCTATTTTAAATTTTTTTTATTATTCCTCTCCTTGATAGATTCATTATTGTTCTCTTTTCTCAATTTCTTTTTACGATTTTATTAGGTTCTACAACCACGTGCTGTATTAGTCTTAACTTTTCAACTTCGTTTTTTTTTCCCTATTAAGTCGAAAATTTCTGCTGTACGGGGAAGGTTGGATCCACAAAGCACTGCTTAACCCTAATTTGCTGGTCTAATTCAGCGACAGCTTTAGAAATCATAATAGGTCTCCAGTTTAGTCCAATGACTTTTTGTATATACATTTGTTGTGTCTGCTGAATTCCAATTTCTTACTTCTTTAGCACTGTGGGTTCTAGTTATTCTTCACTTTTATTTTATTATCCTATATATATATATATATATATATATATATATATATATATATATATATATATATATATATATATATATATATATATATATATATATATATACATATATATATATATATATATATATGTGTGTGTGTGTGTGTGTTTGTGTGTATGTATCACTTAGTTGAATGTCTTAAATGTTATTTTTAAATTCTTTATTTTCCACAAAAATATACTTGAATAATGAAAATTGTGTAAAAAGCACCATGAATGGGAAATGAAAATGCAATTATTGTGAATGCCATTACGATGTATTAGATCTTTTATCACACTTTCATGTGTTCAGTAAGCAGGAATAAGAATTACCGTAAAATCCGGCATATAACGCCCACTTTTAACGCAAAAAATAAGATCGAAATTTACGGGTGCGCGTTATACGCCGGGTATAAAAATGATAGCTTCAAAAATAAGCAATGAGGTGTGCATTAAAAAGTTTAGACTTCTACAAAGATAGGAATACTGTTTATTTGAAAGAAATGTCATATCTTATGAACTAAAAGGGTTATATTTCTAGAAATATACTATTTTTTTCAAAATCCTGGGGTAATACCTCGAATAAATGGCCTTAAATCAAAATAGCATTGCTTACCTACATTGCAGATTCATTCGTCAATAAGCGGGCACGCGTTATACGGCGAATATATCTTAAAATTAAAAAATACAGCTTGAAAGTATAGGGGCGCGTTATACACCAGTGCGAATTATACGCTGGATTTTACGGTAAATATTGCATTCCTGAATATTCTACTTGTCCGTAAGGCATCATGATCTTATGAAGTAGTAGTAGCTTCAAAACGCTTCAAAAGTAGAAAAGTGGATACGATTCGAAGTAGAAAACGCTTCAAAATTATTTCGCGTACGTAGAGATCCTATAGGACCAATGGCAGCGTATCGCGCTTGCACACCGCAGGTCCGAGGTTCTATCTTCGGGCTGAAAAGGTCGACTCGGCCTTTCATCCCTTCAGTGGGTAGATAAATGAGTACCAGGCTTGCTTGGGGACTAAATACAGGGGGCTTTCGCTTCCGGCTGACCACCTAATTGGGACATCTGCTCATGCATCTCAGCACCCTATGGTCAGGTATACTGATATTGTGCCACTGAATTTAGTTTAGAGACCATATAACTTGACGGATTATTGTACGTCATATATTGTGCAAGATAGTTGGAACTTTTTGAAGTTGTTGTTGTTTTCTGATGCCACCTGTCTGACGTAGTCAGATCGAGGCCCACGAAATTCATCGTGGCATGGGCAAGAGGTACGCCTGTCGTTGGCCTTGAGCACCATACAGGTGACAGTGCGATTTTAGCTCGGCGAAATTCCCCGAAGGGACGATAGATGGCGACACCACCTCTATCTCCACCTCCACAATTTCTGCATGAAACTGAAGGGGAGGGAAATATTCTCCAGTCCCTGCACTCGTGAATAAGCCCACAAGACTACGGACCCACTGATTTAACGAGCACGTACTCCGTGTGTACTCGGTGGGTGTTTGGTGGTATCGGGCATCGAACCCAGGCCTTCCGGTCTGGAGACCGATGCTCTAACCACTAGGCTACCCAGGGCCTACTTTTTGAAGTGAATTGTTGAAGAATGAATGAAAATTAAACGTCAGATTCGGCTGTGTTCAATTGGTTTTATTCGACTCCAGTTGGCAATCATGCTCGAGTGGGAAAGTCTCGCTTAGTTTTGAATTCAACTTTTAATGCATTTTTTTAAAAGTAAACATTGTATGCACACTTTTCCCAAGTGGTTTTATTTCCTTTACATAAATATTACTGACATACAGCCCACTTCCACTCAACTCAACGAGAGTACGAAAGAAGAGAAGCGCAAACGAAAATAATCGACAAAAAAGGTTATTCTTATGTAGGAGATTGAAGAAGAAACGAGATACATGGAATCTATTTTTTGATCCAGTAGAAAGAGCATTTAAGCACAAAAATGTGCAAAAAGAATTAAAATCCGAAATTTTAATGAATTTAATTTACACGAAAGTTGCCAATATTTTGGTTTATACCAGTGATGAAAACCAAGAGATTACGATAAAATAAAAGCATTAATTGGGAAAAAGTACGAACCCTCTCTTTTTGTCTGTTTAGAGAATTTTAAGAAAAGTAAATGGCGGGGGCTCTAAGAGCATAAGCCTTACAAAGTATACGGCGTTATATAAGTTACTAGCTGACCTGGCCACGCATTGCAGTAACTTTGTTCTAATACGTTGATTTAATATATTATTCTTAGCTATTCAATGTAGTCAAATTAATCTTTGTTTACAATTTCAGAAAGTATAAATTAAATATATAAAACAGTATGTTTTTAATTTTAAATTTTATTCGCCTCATATTTGAGTGTAGTATAATGCATGAATTACTTACGAAGTTGTTAAATAACAACATATGAAGATTTAATTTTATAAATGAGGTGAATAAAGTTGATTTTTTTAGTAATTTTTAATATTATTTTTATCAGTCTAAATTATAACAATAAGTAATTTTAATATAATTAAACGCTAATCGGTGCAAAATATGTTTTGTCTTTTGCTTACACTAATAGATTCGGTGGTTTCCTCACACGTAAGCATGCAACATATATGTAGTTGCACATACGATAAACATGAATTTTCCAAGTCCAAGCTCCAAATAGACATTGTATGGCTTTAAGATTTATTTATGGTCATTACGAAAGCCAAACGAATTGTGAATTGAATCCTTTTGAATGGCATTGGTGATTCTGACGGTATCAGTGGAATACTTGGCAACAGGACGAACCTTTAAACTTTACAATCAAAATGGTTGCTTCAAAAAGATTCCCAGTAATTCTTTTTATGACCAAACGTGTACCGTTACATAATATTGGTAGATTTAAGTTACACAGTTGAATGACCAGTGAACCAATCTTCAACCAAAGATTGTGAGGTGGCATTCCTCTAATATATCTAGAAAATTCAAAAACTTTACAGTTTTGTTTTCATCAACAATAGTGTCGATTGATTGAAAAGGCATTAGATCACCTATTAATAGCTCTGTATTTGGAAGTTTATTTCATCAACACGAAAACATTTTTCTATCTAAAGTAACAGAATTACAGAGCCAATCATTACGTAGATAATTATACAGTGTATCCGGAAAGACACTCTAAATCGGTTCCTATTTTGTCTGAACAAGAGTACAGAAATTGTCTGGCAATTTGATACATTGTATATTTTGATGCAGTTCTACTTCACTGTGTGTGTGTGTGTTTCCAATATCTAGCAGTTGATAAGAAAATATTTGCGCCAATTGATCAATTTGCAATTGAACTCGCGTGTTTATAGTCAATCTAAATGTTTCAACGTTTCCCCATAAAAACGATTGTTTTAAACTTATGTTTATCTCGTGAGTAAAAGTAGAGTGAGAAACGACTTGCAATACCTGTCCGAAATCACCAGACTTTAATAGGTCAGCACCACCGAATATTTTCAGGTTGGCGTATAAATCTTGCAAAGTTCTATGTGAAATTTCGAGTGAGTGTGTTTAAGGGCCATGGTACACTCATTGCAGATTATGATTGAGCTCCTTTGCAATACCGTACCCATTTCGCTTTTTTTAATGTTATTGCATCTGTTTTTTTAATGAATGTCCAATGGCAAATGAAATACTGAATGTGCAGTTTGTGCCCATCCCGAGACGCACCTGGTGCCCACTTTTGCCGCCCCTGCTCCTACAAGTTCCGCCCTTGAAGAGGGGAAGTATTATTGTCTTGCATTATCCGGCAAAGTTACTGGAGTTTCAAAAGTCCGATTTCAGATTATTGTTCCCCGCCCAAAAAACACCTGGAGCGCACTTTGCAGACTGCAAGAATTTTGAAGTAAGCCGCTGCCATGGTTTGCTTAAAATACGTTCATCTGGCATTGTTTGACATAGTAATGGGAGTTTCTCGAATTGTATTGAATATTCGGATCAACTGTCTCAAAATACGACAAAGATTCACTTTTTGCGACTAAACGTCCAAATGTCACACCGACACCACTGTATATGTATATTACGGTCGTCCGGCATTATTCGGTAAAGTTAGCGGAATTTCCACAATCCGATTTCAGATTCTCATTCCCCGCTCTAAAATGCACACAGGGTTGATTTTCGATGCCACGACGTGTGTAAATTCAGCCGCTAGAGAGAATGAAAATTCGTAAGAGGGACTCGAACGCGAAGCTATTCCACCTAATTCCGGCAATATCCAGCAAATTTATTGGGGTTTTGAAATCTGATTTCAGATTCTTGTTTCCAGCCCCTAGACACAACCGAGGACTACATTCGGCTATCCTGAGCCTGCAAGTTCAGTCGCTGGAAAGGGTCATTATGGTCACCCGACATTATCCGGTAAAGTTACGGGAATTTCTAACATCCGATTTCAAATTCTCGTTCACCGTCCCAAAAATGACCGTAAATGTACTTTTCCGCTCCAAAACCTTTGGGAAAAGCTCCTGTCAAGGTCTGTGTAATAGACAGTCATCCAGAATTATACGGCAAATTTGCGACAATTTCTCATATTGGATAGATTCAAATTGTCCGTCTCAAAATACGTCAGGGGCCACGTGTTCACGCCCCAAGGCTTTTAAGGTAAGCCCCTAGAAAGAGTGAGTCTGAAATTCTGTCGTCAGACATTATCCGGCAAATTTGGAACAATTTCTCATGTCTGATATCAGATTCGGATTACCTGTCTCAATCTGTCAGGGATTAAGCTTTCGCGCTCCAAGGCTTTAAATGTAAGATTCTGCCAGGGTGTGTGTCTAAAATACGGTCGTCCAGTATTATCCTTCAAAGACAATTTCTCATATTGGATATCAGATTCAGATAGCCCGTCTTAAAATACGTACGGGACCAAGTTTTCACTCTCCAAGGCATTTAAGGTAAGACCCTTCCAGAATGTGTCTAAAATACGGTCATCCGGCATTGTCTGGCAAAGTTACGGGTATTTTGGGGGATTCAATTGAAAATTTGGATTTCACGCCCCGAAATACACCAGGTACTAACATTTCATGCACCTTGATCTACAAATTCCGCTTCCGCAGGCAAACGCGCATTCCGCTATTTTGCGAGTTTTCCCGTTTCCCGGATTCTATGAATTTCCGGCAATACAAAAATAATGATGTCAAAAATTGAGATAAAAACTATCCTATATTTTAAGTAGGACGAAATGACACACAATTTGCAAATTTATGTTAGAATCGGTTGAGTGGTTTCGGAATCCATCGCGGACAAAAACACTGTAATTTTTATATATAAAGATATAAACGGTACTTACGCATTATCGCAGTGGCATTGGTGACATTATAGAAAGGAAGCACATGGTTGCCAATTAAGTGCGAATCAATCATGGGAAATCAGGGTTGCCAACTTGGCGAGTTATCTTGAACACTGGCATTGTTGCTCGATTGTACGTAAGTACAATGCATAATTATTTAAATATCGTCTACTTAACGCCAGCGTGGAAAAATGTCGTAAAAGAAAACATAGTACTTCTGAACAATTGGATTCTATTGCCCAGAATAAATTATAAGTTTTCAGATCAATTGTACTTGTATATATATAGTCATGAGCACACATTTATTATTATTATTATTTGATTGTATTGTTGTTATTTCTAATGCCACCTGTCTGGTATAGTCAGATCGAGGCCAACGAAATTCCTCGTAGCAAGGGGCTGGAAGTACGCCTGTCGTTGGCCTTGAGCACCATACAGGTGTCAGTACGAATTAGCTTGGCGAAATTCCCCGAAGGAACGATAGATGGCGACATTACCTATCTTCAACTCCATAATTTAGACATGGAATTGAAGGTGAGGGAACTATTCTCCAGTATCCATCCGAACCCAGGCCTTCCGGTCTGGAGTCCGATGTTCTAACCACTAGGCTACTCACGGCCTGTTATGATTGTTATACACTGTATCCACTACAATTCAAAAACTATTTTTCTACTTTTCAGTATACAAGTTGCTTAATTATCTTTTGAGAAAAATGGTAACAATACGGTTATTATTTAAAAACAGTTTTAATTTTTGACTTTTTCAAAAGTGTTGTTGATAATGTATATGCTTCCCTATTTATATTACTTATGATCTGAAAAAAACCCCATTTAAATCAAAACTTACATTATACAATTAAACTGTTGTTCATTTTGTAAGATTGGTCTCTACAAAAAGTCATAACATAACTCAGTTGTTAAACACACATTCTGTGTTTTTCGGAACATATTTTTTACTTATTTTTCAACTTATTTTAATCTTGACTTTGCAAGGAGCCATTTCTTTTTAATTCGAACGACGACATCAGCATTAAATCATAAAGATTTAATGCCAACATTCATAATACACTGATTACAGCGGATATATGACATAAACTGGTTTGTTTTATTTATTTATTTTGCATCTGCCTTCAGTCAAATTCATAATTATATATTTTTTAAGTAACTCTTGCTTCGTTTAAGTAAAATTAAATTTCATCTTGTTTAACGAGCTAAATGATTTATTTGAAATGCTAAACGATGAAAGAAACGATGAATGAAACGATTAAATATAAGGATATAATTTCCAAAGCATGAAACAAATATATCATAATGTCAAATGAAATATCACTTCCACGTTAGAGGACTTTTTTTTAAAAATCGTTGTGCCTTAGAAAAGTTGATTTTCTCTAGGTAAGAAAAAAGATTAAAACAATTTTTTTGAAGTACCTTTCACGAACGTGCTTCGCAATAAATTTTTTTAAAATTTGAAAAAAAAAATATTCTGTATTTTTTTTCATTTTTTTATAATAGTTTAACTTAGATGTTGTTATTTTATTGTTATAAATGTGAAGTTTAGTGTATAAGGAGTGAAAAAAAGAATTAAAACCTATGAATTCATCGTATTTAGTATTTGAGCAAAAAGTATTTGTATTTGAGTATTTATTTAGTATTTGAGTTCGAAAAACCCCAGTTTTGTAAAATGAAATGTATTCTATAATTTTAGACCCAACTTTATTTTTCTCCTTTAATAAACAAAATTTAGTAAATTGTAAACATATCCCACAGTTCAAATATCTTAACACTATATGTGGATTTATCACTAACCATAGTTTGTAAAATTATTCAATAATTTTATTCAGGTAATTTGCTTTAAAGTCAGATTTTTAAGAAAGTTAGGGTACAGATCTTCATAAAACCAATAGTTCTGATAATGCCTTACCTTCCTTCAGCACCGCGCTTTTCACACATTACCTCTGTCTAGTTTAGCACAACATTCAATCACTTGGGTGTGATAGGGAATAGTTGGGAATCTATATGTAATTTAATGTACCGTAACACTGAATGACAAATGATACGATCGCAACTGTTGCTCGATTATATATATATATATACATTTAAACAGTTTTATAAGCTTGCACAATTATACATATATTATAGGAACCGGAAAATTATGTGTTTTTTTACAGTAAATTCGAATAAATCAATTTTTTACAAGTTTTTCTGTTTAGTCAATGGTGTAAGCACCCTCGTTGGCAACAACCTTTTGCGATCTAGTGAGCAAATTTTCAATGCCGGATCGATACAAATAAGTTGGGTTTTCAGTAAAATATCTGGAGATGGCATTTTTCATATCATCCAAATTTTGAATTTTTTTGTTTATTAAGAAGTGTTGCATTGAAAGGAATAAATGGAAATCCGTTGGCGCAATGTCAGGTGAGTATGGTGGGTAGGGCAATACCTCCCACCCCAATCCAATAATTTTTTCCAGCGTTTTTCTGGGGCAGTGTGGTCTTGCATTATCGTGTTGAAAAATGATGCATTTTCTATTGATAATCGCTGGATACTTTTCGATTAATGATTGATTTAGTCCAGTGCTTCTCAAACTTTCAATACTGGCGCCCCCTTTTCAATCACAATTTTTATCGCGCCCCTTATACATAATAATTTACTGAATGCAATAATAATGCACTTTTACGATAAAGCAACAATATTTATTATTAACCGTACAAATTCATGACATAAGTATTAAATTTTGTATATGTTACTTTAAGCAAAAAAAAGTTAAGTAATAGGATAATTACTAAGTTATTTTTCCTTTCTCTGATTTTTAAATTGGAACATATTACAAAATGCGGTGGTTGCTTAGAAGACAAAATATAGATATCAGCTAAATATAGAAAATGAACTCAGAGGGTCAATTTCTTATCTTAAAACTCCTTTCAAAAACTTTGCTCTGTAAGACAAGCCCATGGAAGTAGCTAATAATTATTAAACTTGTTCTTAATTTAGTATTAATTAATTAGTCATAAAATACTCTGTGCACCACTCATACATTAAAAGCAGTGTTTCTCAAACTTTTAATACTGGCGACCCAATTTTCAATCATAATTTTTGTCTCGCCCCCTGTACAACAATAATGTATTTACTGCAATAAAAATGCACTTTGAGAGAGAGACGCTACAGTTACAATACGATCTTAATTATAAACCGTACAAATTAATACGATAAGTATATTAAATTTTTTGTATATGTACTTTTAAGTAATATATATTTTAAGAAAATTACTTAAAATATATATTACTTAGAATTATGTTATTTTTTTTTTCTCTAATTTTTAAATTGGAACAGATTTCAAAATGATGTATTTAATTAAAGATTTATTTCCTTCAGCATTCATTTCTCAAAGTACAAATGTCATTAGAAAAATAGTCTAGTCAAAATGTCGCTCTCTATCATATCCATCACATCTGGCATTATAGGGTACGTTTGCGTGAGTCTAGGCAAGCTATCGGACGTCTGCGCAAAACATGTAAAAATGCTTTTCCTCGTACAATTCCAGTCAGTTTTGGTCGACTCGATACTCCTATAGTTACCGAATCTAGCTTGAATGTACATTTTTTTTAATTTCCACGTTAATTGTAATTCACGGTAATTAGTATTTACGGCAGTAGATTAAAACAATATCATACATACATTTTTAAGTCGTATGCAAACATTCGACCATAATAAAGAATCAACAAGTACACAGACGAACGAGCATGGTTCCGAAAATTAAATCAAGGCGATCTTCTAAAAATACTTAAATTTTGGATTTACCACTACTGAAGTAAATGATGAAAAAAAAAAGCCCCAGCTCGCTACGTGTTAAAACTTACAAATCTGTAGAACAACATGTGAAAGTTGTTTTTAAAACATGTAAAATCATTTAGCTATGTTGGCAAAGAATTTTAAAAAAGTATTTTCTGGATGAGGACAGCTTGGTAGCAAGTTAGTATTAGGGATCTATTTCAAGATACAGTTTTTTCACATCAGTGAAAATTAAAAGGCAATTTTGTAATAAATCGCTCTTTGAATTTGGGGTAGAGGTGGATGAGGAATTATCTGTACTGAAAACAAAAGCACTTCGTATACTATTACCATTTTCAACATCCTACCTTTTCAAACCGGATTTTCTGCAGTGGATGCCTTGAAGACAAAATATAGATCTCAGCTAAATATAGAAAAATAACTCTTTAAGTGTCAATTTCTGATATTAAACCTTCCTTTGAAAAACTTTCCTCTACAAGACAAGCCCGTGGAAGTCCTAATAATTATTAAATTTGTTCTTAATTTAGTAATAAGATTGATTGATTGAATATTAACGTCGCACTGTTCAGCTGCACGAGGGCTTTTGACGATGGACCATAATTTTGAACCATGGTCAAGCGACGTGGATTGAGCTGGCACCCCTCTCTCCTAACTACCACACCAACGGGAAAACGTTTCAACTCTCAACAGATTTAACGTGCGTCGCTGCCCTACACGGCGAGTCTTTTGGTACTGGGCTCGAACTCGTGAAGGCAAGCCACGATCCGATACCTATACCCACTCGGCTACCGCGGCCAAATTAACTAATAAGAAATTATTTATAAAATACCTTCTTCAGTACTGATATATCAAACGTATACTGGCTGAAACACCGACTCTTCGCACGAGTTCATTTTTAAAAAAATAAAACATTATTCTTGATATAATAGCTGAACTGTAAGGAGAGTAAAACTGTGTGCACGACATTGTATACAAAAATGTAAAAATTTTTTTTTTTTAGATAAATGCTATAATTGTAAATAACTGTTTAAAAGAACTGTAATTTTAAACCTCACACAATTAGCATTTAGAATTAATGTTAAATTATGAAAAAGAATATAAAATTCCGATGAAGAATAATTGTGTTACTTTTAACATTTAAAAAGCGAGAAGATTCAAAATGTTTTAACCCGGGAGCAGGCGCGTACTCGATACTAACATTAATGGTAGTGCGGAGGAACTCAGTCACCCCAATCATTTGTTTAGAATTATTTTTTACTGTACACGATACAAATGAATTCTAGTGAATATTTTAATTTATAGAAAGTATACTTACCTTCTTTTAAGGACTATTCAATTCTTTGATGATTTGAGAAAAAAACCAATAAAACTGAACTAAAATGATTCAAAAGCACAAGACCATAATAAAGGACGCAAATCAGACACTTTTCAATTATCCTACAGAAATGTTAAACCAATCAATTCTTTTCCAAATATCGCAAAACTCAATTATTTACAATTTCCTAAGCGAAAAGCAAACGCATAAAAGATGGGAGGGAACTAATATTGATAATATAACCATACCATAAGATTGAAGGTCAATCAAATGATTAGCAAACGTACTATGCAGCCTGGCTGAAAAGTGAATCATGACTTCCTTTTCTTTTCTACAACTAATGTACAGTACTTCAATAATAATTACAGTGGTGAATTGTTTATGTTCTTAGAATTTTTCTCAGAGTCTGGGTTTCGTTTTTCTTTTAACGAGTAATATTTTATGTTAAAACGTAATAAAAAAATCTCTCATTGAGGAAATACAGCAAATAAAACAAAATGTTTTTTTCTCTTTTAATTTGGTTTTGGGATCAAAGATAGCTATTTGACGGAAAAAAGCCAGATAATAAACATAAATTATGTCAGTGTTGTTGTGTGTATTTTTTTTTATTATGGAAGAAAGCATTTTGTTTTACTTCTCTTTCAGGTTATTTTTTTAAAAAAATCTAAATTTTCGATACGCTGGCCCCACACTTTGAGAAACGCTGATTTAGTCGATCTAATTGTTCACAATAAAGGTCTGCATTAACAGTTTCTCCAGGTTTAAGCACTTCAAAATGGATGATTCCACGAATACCCCACCAAACGCACAACGCTTCTTTTTCGGATGTAAACCTGGCTTGGTAGTCCTTCGTGGTGGTTCATTCGGAGAGAGCCACTGTCTTTGGCGTTTTAGATTATCATACAGGGCCCATTTTTCATCTGCAGTGATCAAGCGATCAAAAAACGGTTCTGCATTGTATCGTTGAAGCAATAAATTGCATGTCGCAGATCGGTTATCTCTGTTTTCTTCCGACAGATTATGCGGAACCCAAACACCTGCTTTGTTTGTTTTACCAATATGTTGCAAATGTTCTTGGATGGTCGACCAAGATTGGTTAAGAGCATTTGGTAGTTCCTCGATTGTCTGACACGGATTTGCTTCCACTTGCGCACTTAATAACGTCATTGTCTAAAGTTGTTGATCTTCCTAATCGACGTGATCGAAATTACTGAATCTGAACTTAGAAAACCACCTTTGGCATTTACGAACATCTAAGACACTTGGGACATCGCAAATATTTTTGGTTGCAACTATTGCATTACTACCCTTGTGAAACTCCAAAAGCATGCAATGGCGGATATAAATATCTTCTGGTATTTGGCTAACCATTTCACTCAAAATGGGGAACGACAATTTAAGGTTTATGTTTTCACAACTAATCAAGTCATTTTAACTTTAAAATTTCTCTGGCACGACTTTCAACTACGCAATGAACTCATAAACGGTAAAGCAGCATTGGCATGAGCAAATGTTTTTACAGTTTTATAGTTTACAGTTTTTCTTTAATAAAGGTGAAAATGCAAGCCAGATGGCTGAAATTGCGCATGGTGTTTATGGTACCGATACTGTAACAGCTAATTACGTGCAATTTTGGTTTCGTCGATTCCGTTCAGGCATTTTTGGTATTAAAGATGCACCTCGCGCTGGCAGGCTCGTCGTCAAAAATGTCGATAAAATCACAGAAATAATGGAAGTTGACCAACATTTTAGTAGTTGTAGCATCACCCAGGAACTAAAGATCGACAATAAAACAGTTTTAAACCATTTGCGCTAAGTTGGATTCAAAAAGAAGCTCGATGTTTGGGTGCCACACCAATTAACTCCAAGAAACGTGATAGGTTGAATTTTCATCTGCGAAGCCTTTGCCAAACGCAATGAAATCGACCCATTTCTTAAACGGATAGTGACTGGGGATGAGAAATGGGTAGCATACGACAATATTGTGCGAAAACGATCGTGGTCAAAGCGAAGTGATGTAGCTATAACGGTGGCCTAACCAGGACTAACAGCCAGGAAGGTTCTACTGTGTTTTTGGTAGGACTGGAACTGAATAATTTATTAAGAGTTGCTTCCATATGGCCAAACACTAACTTCATATCTCTACTGTCAACAACTGGACCATTTGAAGCCAGCAATTGACTAGAAATGGCCAGAATTGGCCAACAGAAGAAGTGTTGTGTTTCATCAGGACAACACTAGGCCCCACACGTCTGTAGGGACTCGCCAGAAACCCTGCGTGCTTGGTTGGGAAGATTCAATGCATCCAAAATATAGTCCAGACCTGGCACCAATAAATTATGCCCTTTTTCCTGAGTGATAAGAATTTGGAATTAAGAGAAGATTGTGCAAATCTCTCTCTCTATTTCTAGAGTTTTTCACCAATAAGCACCAAGACTTCTATGATAGAGACTTTATGAAGCTACCTTTAAAATGGCAACAAATTATACAACAAAACGGTGCATATTTGACCTAAATCAGACAATCTGAACATTTTAAATAAAGTCTTGAATTTCATGCAAAAGTAATGGATTTCTTTTTCCCCAACCCAATATTAAAACATATACTTCCCGTTGGTAGATTATTTTTATCAAATTGAAAAAAAAAATCAATTTTAAACAGAATTTTGTTTGATGTTCCATTTAAAGCAAGAACTTAATAGTTTTGAATTTTACACAATTAATGCTTTAATTTTAGTATATCCTTTTTAAATCGACTTACTTTCACTTCCTTTCTGTTATTTTTAAAATTATTACTTTACATCAAAAGATAAAATGATGTAGAACTGTTACTTTCTTTTCTTCTTCAGTGCCTCAACAGCCCTGGGTGGACCCTGGACTTCTCAAGAAATCTTTTCCAGACATCTTTAATTTGACAACTGTTTTCCAGTTTTTAAACTTTAAAGTATTAAGATATTTTTCAATACAATCAATCCATCATAGCTGGGGTCTGTCCCGTTGTCTATTTCCCATGGGCTTAGCCAAAAGGACTTTTTTGCATCAACGATCTTCATTCGTTCTATTCAGATAATCAGCCCATTTAAGTACATTGGGTGATCGGTTAACGAACATAATCCGTTCCAAGATTATGTGTTCGCTATCCGAATTGTTCGTTAATCGATCATCGATTCACCATAGACTTCTATGTGAAATTGATTAATTCGTTCTGGACCCTAAAAATTAAATTTTAAAAATGTATAATTTCTTAGTAAGTTTTTAAAAAAATAACACATACATATAGTCTTGCATATTAATCAGATCTTTTCATTTTTTGCTTATGGGGCGTTGAAAAACATGTCCAATGTCGATTGATTTTCTCAATTTTTCAGGATATTCTAGGAAGTAATTAATAGCATTGTCGTTGTAAAGATCTCCAACCCTACTGGCATCAGCTTGGTTTGGGTGCAATTCTAAGACCATTGTTCTGACAGCCTCCCACTTTTTCGAAATATCTTTAAGGGGTGTTGGAAAGCTAAAATCTTATTTTTTTGACAATTTGAGATTTTTACATTTTTAAATTGTATAGATTTTAACCTTTTTAAAAATACTTTACTTTAACCTCTAGGGTATTTAGGAAGCCCTTAAAGCGTATTTTTAAATAATCGTTTTAATAATCGTTTAATAAATCGCCCATTTTAATGGCGAAAATTGTAAACAAATTACTTTGTTTTTGCTTAAAAGTGTAACGACTCATATAAACCAAAACATGTATCTTTTATTTTAAATCGAGCCTTTTATTTTTTTATTTCCTAGCCAATTAGAAGTCTGACTGTATACATTAAAATCAATTTATCTCAAAACGTAAATTTTTATGTGCGATGTACCTTTTCTGAGAAACTACTGTTCCCAGGTATGTAAATTTTTTATGAATTATTTATAATGATGTCTAATATATACTAAAATGAGCTTTTTGTAAAAAACTCAAAAATTTAATTTTTACAAATTTTTCAAGTAAAAAATGGGTCAAATTTCGCAATGTTTGATAAAATATTTCATAATTTATTAAAAAATTCAAAATTAGCTAAAAGCTCATTTTAGTATAATGAGAGAGGTGTACTTTAATAGTATGAAAAATTTCAAGCATGTACATAAAACAGATTTTGAGAAAAGGTACATCGAAAACAGCCAATTTAACATTGTCAGTATAGAAAGAGAGAGAGGTTTACAACACCCCTTAATGGCATATGTCGGCATTGGTCCTCTTTCGTCTTCCTCTTGTTCAGAAGGAGACACATTTCATTGTGTTTCTTGGTGCTCTTTATTCAAAATTACTTGGAGTTCTTCTATCGTCAGTTCATCTTCATGTACCATTATGAGTTAGTTCTTCTATGTCATCCTCGTTCACCTCCAATTCCAGATCTCTAGCAGTTGTCAAAATTCCATCCATAATTTAAGGGGTGTCTCCCTGATCACCTCCGAATATGTGTTCGTAATCCGAACACAAAAATCTTTCGTGAAAGTGTTCTTTAACCGATTACCCACTGTATCTGTAATTTGACGAATTTTACAACATCAGGTTGTTTGTAAATTTTATATTCTAAAATAGATCTTCTTCAGGATCCATTCAGTTGTGGTCTCCACCAAGAAGGCAACTAAGTTCACGAAAATTCATAAAACTTCCTCATCGCGTTAAGTCAAAGCCCAATTCTCTGATGCATAAGTCCGGACATATTTTATAGAACTTTTACTTTATTGTTTTTAATTCTATAGAAGATTATTACTTTATTGTTTTTAATGAAGTGAGTGAGTGAATATTAAAGTCGCAATGATCAGCTACACGAGGGCTTTTTGTTTTTATTGGAATAGAAAACTCGGAAAATTAAGAAATAAAATTCATCAAAAACCTTTGATACATTTCCTTTGATAATACCATTAAAATACGAGAACAGCTATTCTAATGACAAAAATAATGTAATACCAGTTGTTCATAAATTAAATTAACTTCAAAATAAAACATAAATGTAATAAAGAATAAATTAGATGCTACTTTTAAAAACACAGATGAAATTTTTAAAGGCATAAATGATTAGCTTCATTGAAATCATTTTATATCCCACGCGCATTTAACTTTATCCAAAAGCATGTGCTTGAATTCATTTGAATATTTATTGGTGGTTTATCTCTCTAAATGGAATAAATTTAAGTGAATTCAGAATTTATTCCTAATCCAGTAGTCAAAAGCTCTTTGTTATATCGCTTACATTGTTAAATCTTTCATCAATTGCTACACAAAAACATTCCAGTTTTAAAACAAGAAGCTGTGTATTTCAACTGTTCTATTAAAAATAAACATGTATTAAACGAACAAAGCTACTTTAAATGAATCCTATTAATTTAAATTCTCTCGAATAAAACGCTATGTTTTTGCTCTATTTATTCGAATAAAAACGAACACTGTGCTTCCTTTAATTTTATCATTGGTCCCTCTTGGCATAGAAAAGCGAAAATTAAATGTTTAAATCAAACACACGCATTTGCCGATTTATCTCTGGTCTAAATGAGTGACTTTGCTTGTTCAGGTAAATAAATTAAATCACACAAGCAACCATTAGAACAAAGGTCGCAATGTACCGAAATTAATTGATATCAAAATGCAATTAATTGATTTTGTAATTAGAATTTATGGATTAAGCAATTCTGCCAAATCTATACGCTTGTCTAGATATGATTTCTGTGGCTCGACAGTAAAGTGGTTTGTATTTGGTAAGTGTTAAATGTGTGTAGCCATGTGTATTTGGGATATGCCACTAAATTTGATTGATGCGTATATATTTCACATTTGTTTTTTAATCAGAGATAATGCCTTTATCGTAATGATTTGGATTTTTGTTACAGTATTTATATTAGCATGAGTTGCAATGCATGGAAATTAACATTAATTAACTTCGGATACAAACTTTATAAATAAGACTTGTTTTTTAAGAGTGCATTTTACTTGATAAATCAGTTTTACTGATTAAAGGAAGGGATTTATGAGGAACACAATGCTCTAACATATTTTTAAAAGGAACTAGGTTTATGTGGGAGGCTGTGCGTGTGTGTTTACTTCATTAGCTGTATCAATTTTTTTCATTTATATTTTGAAGTAAAAATCAAATACTGAAATCATTCAAAGCTTATACTATTGGACAGCATTCGTATTTGTCAATGAGTTGTTTATTTCTTTATTTCATAGGGTAAGGTATAAGGTTATAGGTATAAATGTAAACAGCTAATCTGATAAGAAAAGTATTACCGTAAAATTCTCGGCATATGACATGTTCACTTTTAACACACACAAAAAATGATCATTTTTATGTTGTTGTTTTACATGGTAGATACGTTTACGTAAAAACAATCATGTAAAACAAAGATACGATTTGTATATTATAAGCGTGTGTTTCTACCATTTACCTAAAATCGTGTAAATTGGAATAAGTTACTTTATTGAAATCGAAAAATCGAGAAAACTGCAAAAAATCAACAGAATGCTTTAAAATATAAATTAACATTTACGTATCTAAGACTTATATATTTAATATTTATGCATTTAGCATAATTTTACAGCGCAAATACAATTAACAGAACACATACATGTAGGATTTTCTCTTTGAAACATTTTGTTAAAAGGTTGAGTCATATTCTTTTCAGAGGACCATTAATCTCCATTTTATTTATTACTACATTCCGAAGCAGCGCCGTCTAGTGAGCTTTTGTAGCTCCGGCTTGAATAATTTTTCGGCAGAGGCCTACTAACCAGCGCCGGTTCAACACGTCACGACTTTAGCGGAGTTCGCTGCCTGCGCGATACCAGTCCTAACGTCCAAGCATGAGAAAGGTAATTAATTTCCCCGTCTTCTAAAGGTATAACTCAACTTTCAATTAACCTAATTCCTGCATGTCTTTCTCTTTGTAAATATCCTCTTTTGTAAATACTTCCCTTTAACTTTAAATAAATTCTTTTTTTACTTAAATGAAGTATATGTGTTTAAATGACTTTTATTCAATTAATTCATCACTCACCCTTAAATACTTACTCCTAGACAACCACCTCGCCAATCTAAAATCCCGCCTTCTGAAGAGTCTGATTTTTATTCGAAGATTTATTCGGACTCCCACATATATATATTTAACATTGATATTAAATGTATGCATGTTTTACTCAGTAACTAAAATAAAAATAGAACGCATACATATTGCCTCAAGAAAAATTTTAAAAAAACCTCAAAATAAAAAAAAACTGGAAACAATAATAATTAGTTACTGTCGCCAATTTTTAACCATCAAAAAATCACATTTCCTTAAGGAGAAATGAAGCAAAAAATTGCTGTTTGCAATAGAAATATCTATCACATTCACTATGCTTGAATGCAAAGAAGATTTTTGTGCGGTAATAACGCTTTTTGCAGGATATGAACTGCTTTCCAAAACCTTTTTTTGGCATTTTCTTTTTTAGAATTTGTTACTTTTATTAATTAATTAATTTATTTATTTTGATATCCTTGATTTTTCATTTTTTTAAGAAAATTCTTTCTAACCAAAAAAGCAAATATTCGCATATTTGAATTTTGAAGCACATTCGATATTAGAATCAATGTTTAAAAATAATGTTTCACACTTTTATTAAGTTTAAATTTCTCATAAATTAAACCAGAAGATAATTGATGAGATTCCTCGTCATTCTTTATTAAAAATCAGCAAAAAAATAAAAAAATAATGAAAAAAAATTTAAAAAAAACACTTATCTATGTAAATCGTATTAGAATACACTCAAGACCATTGAAAATAGCGACCCAAGAAGGAAGCTAAGCACAATCGCGAAACTTTGCAAATAAGTACAGCGTAATGTGATATGCAAATGATCCAAGTTTTGTGCCAATACGCATGCTCATACACGCTGAGGTGGCGCTACAATCAGGAAGAGGGTGCTATATAAGCCAGCGCAAATTCGAAGATTCATAAACTTGATGATTACCCGCCGATTGTAGGAAGACTTTGGTAAGCGAAACATGCCAGGTAAACGTGCTAGAAGACATTTCTCTCAGTTAAGCGAGTTTGAAAGAGGCCTGATCATCGGGTTGAAAACTGCAGGTTGGTCGACACGCCGTGTTGCTGGCCAGGTGGGACATCCGGAGTGTGCCGTTAGAAATTGTTGGGAGCAGTGGACACGAGAAGGTACCCACGCGCGGAAAACCGTTTCTGGAGCGACCAGGAAGATCACGAGGAGAGTGGATCAAAGGATCGTGCCGCAAGCAATTTGGACCCCACAGTGACCCGTTCAACGGTACGAGCAGACGTAGGCGTAGCAATTGTTCCACAAACAATTTCCAGACACCTTGCAGAAGCAAATCTTAAATTAAAGCGCCCTTTCCGTGCACTCCCTTTAACACCGGAACATCGGCAACTGCGTCTACAGAGGTGACAAACCAGATCAATGTGGAATGTCACAATTGGCAAAAGGTTGTGTTTAGTGATGAAACCCGGTTTGTTTGGGGGATAAATGATAACCGTGTACGGGTGTGGAGGCGCCCTGGTGAGCGGTGAACAATTCCCCCCACACTGTTCTACGTCACACTGCCCGCACAGCTAGTGTAATGGTCTCGGGGCCATAGCCTGTGATAGCCGGTCCACTTTAATTGTGATGCATGGATCCTTAACGGGCCAACGTTACGTTGATGATATTCTTCGACCCCATGTAGGACCTTTCCTAAATGGTCTCCCAGGGGCAATTTTCCAGCACGATAATGCACTTCCGCATACAGCAAGAGTTGCTCAAGACTTCCTACGTCGTTTTCAGGCTCTTCCATGGCCGGCCCGCTCCCCCGATTTCTCCCCTGTAGAGCACGCATGGGATCAGCTAAAATAGCAGATGCCATCGTGTCACTCTGCACATGATTTAGAGTTGGCTGTTCAAGATTTGTGGGCACATTTGCCTCAGGACAACGTAAGATATCTAATCAACTCAATGCCGGACCGTGTGGCGGCATGTATTGCAGCAGGAGGTGGTCCAACGCCCTATTGAAGTTGCCCAGTATTTGTGTCGTTGCACACCCTGTATTCGTTTAATTGTCCTGTTTTTGAGATCATGTGAATCTCTCATCTGTGTCATTATGTGTATTAAATTTCATTTCAATCCGATGCTTTCTTCTTGGGTCGTTATTTTCAATGTTCCTGAGTGTATATCAGTTGATGATGAGTTAAAGATGAAAGTCTTTTTTTCTGACAGTTTTAATTCAAAATTATGCGAAAAATTATGTATATTTCTGTCATTCAGCAAAAATTTAAACCCTGCTAAAACAGCTTAAGGTATCCGACTACGTTCGGAACAGTCATTTTAAAAAAGCGTATAAATGGATAATTTTCATGATATTTAGTATCACTCAGATTAGAATATATGCATAAAATTGTTTTAAGGACATTTTGACAAGAAAAATTATTTATATAAAATATTTTGGCAAAAAATTAACTTAGAATAATCTTTTTTCAAAATGCTCTCCTTTTGGGACAAATGCTTCTATTATAATAATATATTTTGCCTGTATATAGCTCCAACCTCTCTACACAGGCTCAACAAGAATGTTTGAAAAATTCGCATTATTTTCAGAGATACCATCAATTGCAATAATTATTGGAGTTTTTTCTTAAAATTGCTCCCCTCTGTTGTCGTAAAACATGGATAAACCCATTTCTAAGTTATATATTTCAAAAATTCTAGTTGAGCCTCTGTACAGAGGTCTGAGCTATATACAGGCAAAATATTATTATAATAGTAGCATTTTTCACAAAAGGAGAACATTTTAAAAAAAAGTTTATTCTAAGTTAATTTTTTGCAAAAATTTTTTAAATAATCTTTTGTCAAAATGTCCTTAAAACAATTTTATACATGTATTCTCTAATCTGAGTGACACTAAATATCATGAAAAGTATCCATTTATGCGCTTTTGCAAAATCATGGTTCCGAACGTAGTCGGATACCTTAAGGATACAATATAACAAATTAAAGCATTTTAGCTGGAAACTAATCATTGTAATATAATACAAGAAAAAGGGTATGAATACAAATTGTAATCCGAAAATAAAATAGAGAAATTAAAATTCATCAGATCATTATTTCAAAAACTCTGTCTTTTATATCAAAACTGAGTGTGAAACTGTTTGTATAACAAAAGTAGAAAAGTTTAGAATATTAATTTTAATAATTATTTCTCTTGCGAATATTTCTATACATGTTCTTTCCAATTATATTTCCTTTTATCAGAAGCGTAAAAAATGTAATGTAGCAGAATGTACATTTTATTTTATAATTTTTATACGAGATTTATTTCATTTGTATTATACGAGTAAGATCATTCACTTTTACAGTAGCTGAAAAAAGTTCACTTGATTTTGTTTCTAAAACTTTATAAAAATAGTGTATTTTGTTATTGCTCTTGAATACTCTTGTTGAAGTGTTTACCTAACAGATTTAATATCCCATGATTTTTTTAAATGTTTTCTGAAAGGTTTTCATGACTCGTCTATATTTTTTTTTCGTATTTTATTAAAAAAAGTAATTTTTGTTTTCTATAGAACATAACAAATATAATTTTAACCAAGTTATAACAATTAAATAAAAATATTTATTCACGTATAATAATTTCTTCATTAAAATAAAGCCTTAATCATTTTTAAGAACAAATACATTATCTAAAAATCATACATTTATCTAAAAAAAATCATTTTACATTATTGTATACAATGTCACACACGCAGTTTTACTTTCCTTACAGTTCAGCTATTATATTAAGAATGTTTTATTTTTTAAAAAAATGAACTCTTGCGAAGAGCTGGTGTTTCAGCCAGTATATGTTTAGTGTATCAGTACTGAAGAAGGTATTTTATAAATAATTTTTTAATACTAAATTAAGAACAAGTTTAACAATTATTAAGGACTTCCATGGGCTTGTCTTGTAGAGCAAAGTTTTTCAAAGGAAAGTTTAATATCAGAAATTGACCCTCTGAGTTATTTTTCTATATTTGGCTGAGATCTATATTTTATCTTCAAAACAGCCACCGCAGAAAATTCGGTTTAACAAAGGTAGGATGTTGAAAATGGTAATAGTATACAAAGTGCTTTTGTTTTCAGTACAGAGAATTCATCATCCACCTCTACCCAAAATTCAAGGAACGATTTATTACAAAATTGCCTTTTAGTTTTCACTGAAGATTTCACATCCAGTTCGGAAGTTGAGAGCCCTTCTGGAGTATCTTGAAATAAATCCCTAATCCACTCGTAACTTGCTACCAAGTTATCCTCATGCAAAAAATACGTTTTAAAATTATTTTCCAACATGGCTAAATGATTTTACATGGTTTTAAAAACAACTTTCACATATAGTTCTTCAGATTTTTAAGTTTTAACACATAATGAGCTGGGGCTTTTTTCCCCATCATTTACTTCAGTAGTGGTAAATCCAAAAAATTAAGTATTTTTGAGAATATTGCCTTGATTTAATTTTCGGAACCATGCTCGTCTGTGTACTTGTTGATCCTTTATTATCGTCGAATGTTTGCTTATGACTTAAAAATGTATGTATGATTTTGTTTTAATCTACTGCCGTAAATACTTAATTACCGTTAATTACAATCAACGTGCAAATTAAAAATGTGCATTCAAGCTAGATTCGGTAGCTATAGAAGTATCAAGTCGACCAAAACTGACTGGAATTACGAGGAAAAGCATTTTTACATGTTTTGCGTAGACGTCCGATAGGCTGCCCAGACTCACGCAAACGTACCCGATAATGCCAGATGTGATGTATATGATAGAGAGCAACATAGACTAGACTATTTTTCTAATGACATTTGTGCTTAGAGAAATGGATGCTGAAGGAAATAAATCTTTAATTAAATATATCATTTTGCGATCTGTTGCAATTTAAAAATTAGACAAAGAAAAATAACATAATAATAAGTAAGTAATATATATTTTAAGTAAAAAAATTTTCTTAAAATACATACTACTTAAAATTTACCTATAAAAAATTAATATACTTATCGTATTAATTTGTACGGTTTATAATTAAGATCGTATTGTAACTTTAGCGTCTCTCTCTCAAAGTGCATTTTTATTGCAGTAAATACATTATTGTTGTACAGGCGGTTGGGGCGCGACAAAAATTATGATTGAAAATTGGGTCGCCAGTATTGAAAGTTTGAGAAACACTGCATTAATGGTTAGAAAATAAAAAATTTTGATTATAAGACAATCGAATTGTATTTGCATAATTTTCGTATAAAACTTATAAATAAATTTCTCTCTTCCCTTTAAGCTGTTATAAAATGATTCAGACATTTTTTAGGATTAATTTCAGACATTTTCTAATTGTATTTGTTAAAACCAAAAAACTTTAAAATTAGCATCTCATAAGAAAAAACACTTTTTACATGTATTCTGAACACTTAAAAAGAATTAATATTCGAACGACAAAACTTATTTTGCATCGAAAGTAAAATTATTTTCAAAAAATATTTAATTGGAATTTGAAGATATGAAACTTCTTCCAAAATAATAGAAATTAATTTTTGAAAAAAAATGAACATAATTTAATTGAACAAACATACCTCCCGTTACAAATTGCTCTTTCTTTAATTTGTTAGAAAATATTTAAATCAAAATGTTTATCGTCAAAATTGGTATTCATTCATTATTTTGAACTTCAGTAACTCATCTTTGTTCCAATGAATGTTCCGTGTTATATAAGTGCAAAGTAGTTGAATAATTTAGCCTGGAAATCTATATGATAGTTTTAAAATAAATTTAAAATTGTTTTCTAAAGAAATTTGTTCAAGTATAAAATTACACTCAGTGCTCCAGTTTTCACAAATGAAAACTATATAGATATTCAGTTTAAAGCTTCCTCACATTCTTTAAATATTTTCAACCAGTATGAATTTATAAATAATTGTCATGTTTATTATTATTTTTATTATTTGTATAATGAAATGAAATATAACCTTAAATGTCTAAATTAAGAATGGGTTCACCACAATTTTTCTTGCTTTAAAATCTGAATCCTTTTGAATTCTATTAAAATTCTTCGGATATTATAAAGAGGTGTTTAGTAAAATAACATTTTTTTTTTAAAATTAGCACAAAAATGTATGTGCAAAATAAATTAATTTATTGAAAAAGTAGTTTTCATATTCTAGTTTTTATTAATGTAAAGGAGGAGAACAATTTGTTAATATGAAAATCACATATTAAATTAAGGAATATTCATATTAATACAAAATGAATATATTGTATTTAAAGTTTAATTAATGTTTGATTTGTGCAATGTCTTAAATAAGCTATTGCAATTAATGTATGTAAATTCAGAAGCTGTACTCAATTCTGCTGCACAGGCATGCTTTATTCCTTCCTTTATAAGTGCTTGTTTTAACACATAGATATACATAAATTCAGAATTAAGTTTATCTCTTAATCGAAATTATTTAATTTTAAATACATTATCATTTACTTGTCAATTTTTAACCACAATAAAACATTTTAGTTTCCCAACAATTAATGATTAGTTTCAGCGATTTTTTGAAAAGTATTTTAGGAGCTGAACTAAACAATAAAATAAAATGATAAAAATAGATATTGAGGATATTTATATGCGTTACTTTGTTATTATAGCAAAATTATTTCATAACAAGTTTAACTTTACTAAAATTTATGTTATACATACCAGAAAGTGACAAAGAGTAATAGAAATTCATAAAAACAACGCTGTAAAATCCATATAAAACTTTACTAATCGAAAAATAAAATATTTCATAACCAAGTTGAAATTGGGTGCAAAGCAAACAAAATACAAAAGTTTGTGGTTCGAAAAACAGTTTCTTTAAGAAAACATACATATATTTATAATAACGAACTCACCCACAGTAATGCGCAAAAATTTTTCTTTTCAATCAGAAAAACAATGGGGAAAACTGTAATCTTTTGACGGAAAATAAACTATGCTCTCGGGGAGGTAATCCGTCGCTGACAAATTGCTTCCTGGAAAATAATTTGCTCCAAGTGAAGACACGAACTTCTGCAAGAAAAAAAAAGAAGAGAAACGTTCCTTCCACAAAAAATAAGGGAGAAATTCGCACAACTTTGTGACACTACATGAATAACCTCTATTGAGAGACAAAAAATATCGCAAAAACATTGTAATTTCCTAACAAAACACTTGTTTTATTATTACTTTCCTCAACCTTCTCTTGTCGTATTTTTATTTCTTTGCCCGTCTGTGCGAATGGAGCTAGCTGTTCTTAGTGTGTTTTTTTATTCACTCATTATGATTCCTTCTTAATTTAGACCTTCACCGCAGGCGGGTACTAGCAGAAAGCAGAGAAAATTGTATTATTGAGAGGGAGTGACATTTGTTCAGTGCTTATTCAAGGATAAGTAAATGAGATATCATTACTTTTTCGCATCATTAGATCTTCATTTGAAGTTTCAAAGTCTGGTGTTGGAAATAGCATTTGGTATCTGATCGTTGCGTACTAAATTACAGTGCGTAGTTATGGTTTGATCGTAAAATTACTTTTACACAGTAATCAAAAATATCCACACTTCGCAAAATTGGAATTCTGAAGTAATGGTATTTATTATGTAGTATTGTTCCTTACAGGTAAAACAAATCATATAATTCTGGCTATACTTAAAATAATAAATTAATTTTTCTTAAAAATATGCAGTGAAGGAAATTAAAATTGGAGTATATATATATTATACATTTTAGGGGAGGCATTTTTAGGTAAGTTACCTTTATATCTTGTAATGGATTTAGACATTCTATCCATTATTTTCAATAGGTTTTTTTCTCAGTATTATTAACATAAAGGGTAAAGGGGGAAGGTTGACGGGCCATAAAACATGTTCAACCCCCTTTTATAGAAATTATTTTATATATAAGCTGTCCTAAGTCAGTAATGTTTAAAATACTATAGCATCATATATAATATATATATATATATATATATATGTACATATATATATATATATGTATATATATATATATATATATATATATATATATATATATATTCTTAACCCTATTATAATTTTAATTTCTCATATATCTTTCTATGTTTGGTTTCTTACAAACTCAATTTTTTTCGGTTTTGTTACATTAATGTTCATATCTCATTAGTAGAGAATTTACACTATATATATGTCAGATTTGAAAAGTTTACTTTCAAATTTAAGTAAGTAATAAATAAAAATAGAACGAAGACTATTTAAAGGTAAAGCGAGCGCTAACGAAAGAGAGCATATTCGAAAAGGATTAGCTGGGGACTCTTCGCCGAGATGTTGTCCTTTGTACCACCCGGCTGCGCGCCAAAGGACTGCCATGTTGAATTTCATGTGTTTGATCAACAATAAAGAAATTATTTTAGAGATGATGCTCTCCTCATTTTACCAGTGTGTGTGTGTGTGTGTGTGTGTGTGTGTGTGTGTGTGTGTGTGTGTGTGTGTGTGTGTGCAAGCCTGGGGCCTGACACATATATATGTGTGTGTGTGTGTGTGTGTGTGTAATAGATTATGGTCAGTAGGGAGAGTGATTCTATGTATTTATTTGCACATGTTGTGATCTAAATCTAGCTGTTGAAGGCAGGATGCATGGTTTTGGCTTCAGGACATTTTATTTCTTCTTAAAATATGGACATGATGAGCAACAAACACATAAATAGAAGTAACACATCATAATTTTACGGCGATTAAAAACAGTCATATAGCAGTAGAAAAATCTGTAGTACTTTTTCACAAGACGAAGGCAAAGACACAGGTATACAAAGGATTTGGACTCTACATAATGAAGACAATGAAGACACAAGGGACAAAGAACTCTTGCTTTATATATGAGTCGGAAATTCCGCGCGATTTCTTCTTACGGAGGTTATGACCGTCGGAAAGCTATCGCTCGATAGTTTTTGACGCAATCTTATTTATAAAAGATGCAATTTGTTAACTTTTAAAATTCGATTATGGTTAAACCCCGGTTATGCGGGTAAGCTAGTTAAATCTTTAAGCGTGAATCCTGAAGGTAAGGACCATTAAAAATTAAAAAGTTATTCAGGATGAAATGAAAGGGATTTATTATTATTATTATTATTATTATATAGGTAATTTGTGTGTAATTAAAATATCCAATAATTTACTTACAAAAAAAAAACTAGGAATGGTATGAGCATGTGTATGTGTAAGTTGCGAAGTAGATTTGTAGTACGCGTACAATAACTTTATTGTTTGGAAAAAAAATTATTACATAATGAAAAATTTTAAAGATCAATTAAAGAAATAAATTCAGAAAAATTTTTCGGAAACGTTATAAAATGATTGAAGAGTCGAGGTATTATAAGAAATTATTTGTTAAAATTGTTTTTCGATAGTTTTTTTCCTAAAATTATTTAATAATTTGTTTTGTTTATAAATTATTTCTAAAAATTATTTCAACCTTAGGAAGAAAATTCTAATTATTTCAGTTATTAATTAAAAGAGTTCACCCATGGTTCAAAAAATCAAAAAAAAAATTTTTTTAAATGCTTCCTTAACATGTCTAGAATACGGTAGTAAATTGTCGAAGTCGTTATAAAGAAGCAGGTGTTATAAGAACAGCTGTTCGTAGCACTAAGTTAAGATTTTCATTGTTTTAATCGAACTTAAAACTTTTTAAATGCGTTTTTTCACAACTGTGTTTTTCAGACTTTCCTCCATGAGATCTCAAGAACGGTTTGAGTGAATGACTTCAAATTTATAGGGTTATAACTCTCAGCACAAATATACGCACCAAATGAACTACAATCATTCCGAAATCCAAAATCTTTCAGTTTTTAATAACAAAAACATAATACAAAAAAACCATGAAATTTGAAACTTTTTCTTTAGAGGTCTACCAATAGTTTTTTTTTCTTTTTAGATAAGTTTTCTTTTGAGATAAATTTTCTTTTAAGAATCATGGTGGAAGTGAACGTCCATTTTTTCGAGGCGAGTGTGCTCAGAGCGCTATAACTCACGTTCTATTGGATATTTTTGGCTAAAAATGTGTACACACACTCTTAAGATACATATAAATAAATGATAAGAAACGTAAAGTACTATCATTTTACTGGTCGTCAAAAACAATTTCCCAAAAATGCTAAAAAAATACGCCGTCACATGGGTAAACCCCTTTAAAGTTATCTAAAACCAAAAAAAAAATATTATTTATAGCAAAAATTCTTCTTTTAATTAATTTTTATTGGTCTATAATTTTCTGAAAATAATATTTTCTTATTCTTAGACTTATTTTTAGATTGAAATAATTAAAAAAAACCAAACTAAATGATTTGATTTTCATATGTTTATGCAATGTTATGGTGTTATTAATAGCAAATAATAACACAGGAGTTAAAATTAAAAGAAGTAATTGTTTGATTTGCTTAGAAATGTACATTCCTAAGACGAATTATCTTTATCATTCCCTTTTGTTATTTTTTGAACTACAATTTTTTTTAGATTAAATAAAGCGTATTTTTATAAGTTGCTTTGGGAATATGACACTTATTTTCATTATTGATTCTTTTAATGGATTTTTAAGACTTCTTTATTAAATTTCAGAGAGAGACCTCCCTATTGTTTAATTTCCTTAAACTCTGAGATAATTTATTTCAAAATTTTTACGTTTCTAATATTTATCGGAAGTCTATCAATCCACATTTAATCATCATAAAACTAAAGTACCACAATTGAATTTTAGAGAAGGATTTATATTTCATTAATTTTTAGCTTGTTAATATCCTATCTACCCACATAACTGGGAATCCAAGATGGATGAAAACAAACATGTTTATGTTTTCGAATATTTGGCACAAGAAAGCAAAATCAGCTCAATCTCTTGTCAGCTGGTGCAGACAGCAGATTAGAAATAGAACTAAGCAAGGACAGAGGTGGAAGGTTTAAGCATTTTGACATCTTGATCTGAAATATCAGGAAAATGATTTATCAGTTATTTAAAATTCTGTTATAAAAATGTCATTTTTAATATTTATTTACATACATAGTTTTATTGATATTAAAACGAGATTCATGAATACCATATTTTTTTCAAAATATTTAAAAGATAAGTCTTTCAAAGTTTAAAAATGTGATTATCGTTTTGATAATTCAATCTTAGTTTTAAATATTTATCTTCATTTATAAAATGCTTTTTTTTTCAAAAAATAAATTTTAAACATAGTATATCAATGTTCTTAAATTTCATCATATAATTTAGTGATTAATTTAATTCTAAAATAAATATTTTTACTGTTTTGTTGATTTTCTAATTAGATAAATTTCATAGATAGTTTTTGAACGGCAAAGTTACAGCAATAATTTTTCTTTTAGTATATATCGGGAAAATGTAGCATAACTACACAAATACTATACAACTGAAATAAATATTTTTGTCTCTTTGGTACTTTTCTAATGGGAAAAACTAACAGTATTTTTAGAGCCGCATTATACAGTGTACCCGCTGAAGTCCGTTGCGACCCCATTAATTTGTGAACTACAAGAACTACAGTCATAAAAATGATGTCTAAGTTTAGTAAAATTGCCATGCGTTATACAAAAAAACTGTTTACAGGAGCACTTGGTAGATAAATTTGGAGTTAGCGTTCTCTCTCTGATCTCAAAAACAATCGAGTTACATGAAAAGTCAATGTTTAGCATCAAAATGTTTAGCATCATTGATTCAGTAAAAAAAGACACCTTCCATAAAATAATGTTGAAAATGGAAGACATAAAATGCATATTTATTTGGGGATGATCAGAGTCACAATGAATGGGGTAACTTCATTATTAATCGCTTTGAGTTCCAGCCAACGTTTCTTGCCGATTAGATTAGATTTCTTGCCGATATCATAGGAGTGAACGAGGTATGCTCAGTGCGTACTATGTACACTAAGCAGAATACCTATTTTTGATCAGTGAATAATCCTAGATTTACTGTCAAAGTTCAACATCAAGTTCGTTGGTCGATAAATGTCTGGCGCTGAATATTGAAAAACAGACTAAGTGTCTAGGTATTTTTTGCGGATGCATTAACGGGATCCCGACACTTGTTATTACTGAAGGACATACTATCCGGTTTTCTGGAGGATTTGCCGTTGGGTGACCTCCGGCATGTATGGATCCAACACAGCGGCACCCCGTTGCACAAGATATCACGTGTTACACAGAATGTTCGAGACCCATTCCAGCAACAAGTCATCGAATATGGTGGTTGTGTTGAATGATCTGCACTGTCACCTGACCTGAGCCCATGGGACATTTTTCTGTGAGGATACATCCAACAAATAGTGTATGCAGCCCCTCTACAACACTACAGAAACTTCGAAACCGTATTACGGATGCTTGGGCGAGTATGTCACGTGCCATGTTGAAGAAAGTGCAGCAGGAAATGAAACACCCGTGTCTCGATGTGTATTTTTGCTGAAGGACCCCATTTTGAGCGTGACATATTGCTGGGTCTCATTTCCGGAAAGTGCAGTTTAGTTCAAAGCGATCAAACATATGTGTATTTCATTTGTATCATTTTTGTTCGTGAGATGTTTTTCAATTCCTACTATTAACTCACACACTCTCTACATATATTTATTTGTTTGTTTGTTTATTTATCTTGGTGGAATTTTCAATCGTTAATAAAATACATTTTAAAACGCTGAATTGAGCTGAAATTTTATATGCATGATTATTTTGGATGACAATACAATACTTTAATTATAATCAGTAAAAATTAATTGGTAAAAACTAATTATTCAAAGAATTACAACTACAGTCACGTTGGCGACTTAGCGACCATTTTGGCGATTTGTGTCAAAACTTGAAAAGGTTTTTTTCTCAAGTTTTAAAGCATTCAATTGAACTGAAATTTTATAGACACGATTGTTTTGGATGACAATGCGATACTATAATGATAATTTTAAAAAATTAATTACCACTTAATGTTGTAATTTTATCATAAGTACATACATAAATATATTAATTGTAACTATGTATTAAAAAGTAGCTCAAATAAAATTTTTCTTTATTAATCTAAGTAGGAATTGAGAGAGAGAGAGACTTAAAAACAATTTTTTATTACTTGTTTTTAATTATTTAATGATGCAGAAGAGCATTTTTTTTTCAAGTATCTCCTTCTGTTTTTGAGATCAGAACGTTAACTCCAGATTTATCCACCAGGTGGCGCTGTATGTAGTGTGTGTGTGTGTGTGTGTGTGTGTGTGTGTGCGTGCGTGCGTGCGTGCGTGCGTGCGCGGCGCATGGTAACTTTACTATACTTAAACACTGCTTTTACGATTATACCTCTTGTCGTTCGTACATTATTTGGGTGATAATGGACTTGAGCAGGCACATTGTATTTCAATATAATTTTTCCTTTAGTATTTTTTGGAGAAAAATAACACATCTATACAAATATAGTGCATGTAAAATATATCTGGATATATTACACTCTATGCAATATGTTTAAATCAAATTAAAATGTTAATTTTCTGCTTTTACATTCAAAATTTTAAATAAGTTTTTTGTCGTTTGGAATACTTTGTTATTTTTAAGGAAGCAACGTAGATAAGAAATTCTAAACTTTATTTTTATTATATCTTTCATTTATCATTTAATTGCATTTGTTTTTTATTCCTTTGTAATATTTAATTTCTTTTATTCATTTCTTCGTTTATTAATATTTTATTCACGAAAGGAAATTCATAATAAATTATTAACTATTTCCGCGCATTGCAAGAAATATTTCCTGAATGGTCCTTAAAATGCGTGGAATTCTTAATGCACTAAAAATGAACCAAAATTAATCTACATATTTCTCATTTTAACCACATTCCTCTCAACCATTACATGATGTAGTCGCATGTCATTAATAAAAACATTCTTCTTAATGCGCATTATAAGCATTCTGGTATGTGCCTTAACTATAATAAAATAACACAAAACCTAAAAAACAAAATGGAATGTTCCATATAAATGTAAAAATATGTATGATAAAACGGAGTCAAATATAATCTTTATCAATCATTCCTGACGTGAAAAGCAAAAGTAAGAAAATGTGCATGCATGGAAATTCTTTAAGGGATTAGTTATATTATTGTTTGGGAAATCGATGGCTGAAGGACATATTGAATTTTCGCAGAAAGGAATACAAAAAAAAATCCATATCTTGAAGTTTAAAGCTTTTTCTTCTAACGGATGAATTTGTTATTTCGCATAGTGTGCACGGTATAAGTTACATGAGAGCTTTTTAACATGTTGGAACATATTTTACATGTAAACAATTTTATTCGAAGAGTGAATTTGCTAATAAGAAAGGATTTTGAAATTAAAAGCTTATATTATATATAATTTTTCCAAGCACTATATTTAAGTGAGTTTAAAAATAATTAATACATATAAGAGAAAATTAACATTATATTCCTATTATAAATAGTATTCACAGACCTTTTGATGTTCAGTCGAAAGTAAATGTTTATTTTTTATGAATAAAAATTATTAGCTCTAAAAATCTCCAATTCTAAAAGAAGTTTAGGATGACGTGATTTTAAAAAAAACCAGTGACTTTTTAATATTTAGTGACAGTTGAATTAAAATATACATATAAGATTGTTTTAAGAATATTATTACAAAAAAAATATTTGTGCCATTTTCTGGCAAAAAAATAAGAAAGAATAACATACTTCCAAAACATCCTCCTATTACGAAAAATGGTTTTGTAATTATGTTTTGCCTTTTCGAGGTGTGACACAAAAAAACGAGACTGGCCCAATAAATCATTGTACTTACATAATCAGTACTCCGTGACAGTATCACCTACAAGGTAGTTCCCTTCAGCCTTCACACACTTCTGCATTCGGTGCTGCCATTGCCGATAACAGTTCTGGAACGAGGTTTTTGGAAGACCCTTCAGGAGATTCACCGTTTTTGCCTGAAAATTTTCAATTGCGGTAAAATGAGTTCCGTTTAAGCAAGAGTTAACTGTAGGAAATAAAACAAATGTCGCATGGAGCCAAATCAGGTGAATAAGGAGGATGCGCAATCACAGTAATGTTTTTGCTGGTCAGAAACTGTAGGACAGAAAGGGCCTTGTGAGCGGGTGCCAGTGTCTTGGTGCAACCGCCATCCATCACTTCCGAATTCTAGACTTTTTTCCCTAATTTTTCACGAAGTCTTTTTAGTATATCAATGTAATAGTGTTGATTAATAATCTGACCTCTAATGTGAGTGAGAACCGATTCCTATCCCGAATTTTGGCAATGTTTTGGTCTGTAATCGCTGATCTTGGGCTCCTTGGAGGTTCACACACCATCTTCCACACAGACTCTTCCCCAGAAAATCTCTTATACCATTCAGACACATGTGCACTAGACAAAGTTTTATCTCC
Source organism: Trichonephila clavipes (assembly GCA_019973935.1). Classification (NCBI taxonomy): domain Eukaryota; kingdom Metazoa; phylum Arthropoda; class Arachnida; order Araneae; family Nephilidae; genus Trichonephila; species Trichonephila clavipes. Next base: position 1,224,543 of record BMAU01020564.1, read on the forward strand.
ATAAGCCTTGGTTAATATTTGATATGTTTTTGTTGCTGATTTTTTAAGCTTCACAAGAAACCTAAAGTTGATTCGACATTTTTCCGGCAGAATGCAGTTGCACATGTTCACTCAATTACGAGAGACTCCCAAATTACATAATAGATTAAGACGAAACTGGTCACATGAATAGAGGAGGTGTGTGGATGACGTCACCAAAACAGTTATTGCCAACTCATTTTTCAAGCTACACACTTAGTCTCGTTTATTTGTGTGTGTGTGTGTTCACACCTTGAAAAACCCTACCCAGACTTTTATGCCCCCAAAAATGCATTTAAATATTTTTTTCTTGTAAAATATTTCTCAATTATTTTTTTATGAGTTTTCTAATTCAACAGACGTTGTTTTCTACAAATTTCAAACGTACTTTACCTTAAGCAATATACTACTTTAATTTCTTTCACATCGTAACTATTATACACTTTAATCATTTTTGACGTGCAAAAAAGGACACATTGGAGAGGATTATTTACATTATGATCGGCGTGAATACGAAAGATAAGTTGTTAAAGAATAAGGGAAAAAATATATAGTTTGAAAAATTTCATTTTAATACACGAAGATATACAATAAAACGATATAAAATTAAAACAATACAAATAATTCTAAAACTCACTTCATGAAGTTATTGCAATTAAATATGATTCCAGTACCAAACGATTTTGATCAGTGTGATTATGGATAAAAAACAGTTGAAGAATAAGAGAAAAAGTTTTTAAAACTTCCCTCTTAATACATGAAGATATATCGTAAAAGTATAATTAATATAATTCTAAACAATTCAAAAATCCACTTCATTAATATTGAAATTCAAAATGATTCCAACACCAAACGATTTTGTGTGTGTGTGTGTGTGTGATCAGTTCGATTACCATATAAAAAAAATTAACTGTTGGAGAATAAGACCAAAAAATGTTTTAAATTTTCTTAGTAACGCAAGAAGATATAAAATAAAACTATAGTTAAAATAATTACTAAAATTCATGAACATACTGAAATTAAAAATGGTTCCAACGACTAATTTTAAAGTATATTTTTAGCAGTTGTTATAAATATATCCAACATTATTAAACGAATTTATAAATAATGTATAAAATAAAGTAATGGTATAAAGAAATTAAATAAAAAAGCTATATATCTTTCGTCAATTCAAAAAAGTAGGTCTAGATATTAGGTAGCCTAAAGAATTTAGTTTAGTACTTAAAGTTCCGTGCATCTGGTAATATTTCTTTTTAGTAAACTATTTTTTAATTCAATACTTTACTTCAGTGCTTCTCAAACTTTCAATACTGGCGTCCGCCTTTTCAATCACAATTTTTATCGCCCCCTTATACATTAATAATGTACTGAAAGCAATAATAATGCACTTTGACGCTAAAGCTACAATCTTTATTATAAACCGTACAAATTCATGACATAAGTATTAAATTTTGTATATGTTACTTTTAAGCAACAAAAAAAATTAAGCAATAGGATAATTATTATATTATTTTTCCTTTCTCTAATTTTTAAATTGAAACATATTACAAAATGCGGTGGCTGCTTTGAAGACAAAATATAGATATCTCTCAGCTAAATATAGAAAAAGAACTCAGAGGGTCAATTTCTAATCATAAGCATTCCTTTGAAAAACTTTACTCTGTTAGACAAGCCCATGGAAGTCGCTACTACTTATTAAACTTGTTAATTTAGTATTAATTAATTAGTTATAAAATACTCTGTGCAGCACTGAAACATTTAAAGTATACCGGCTGAAGTGTCCGCTCTTTGCACGAGTTCATTTATAAGAAAATAAAACAGTATTGATATAATCGCTGAATTGTAAGGAGAGTAAAGCCAAGTGCACGACAATGTTTACAAAAATGTAAAATGATTTTTTTTAATGATTACTCAAATTATAATTTGTTTTAAGCGAACTGTAATTTTAAGCCTCACAGAATTAGCATTTAGAATTGATGTTGAATAATGAACAATAATAAAAAATTCCGATGAAGAATAATTATATTATTTTTAATATTTAAAGCGAAAAGACTTCAACATGTTTTAACCCTGGAGAAGGCACGTACTCGCTACTAATGGTCGAGCGGGTTTATTGAGTCACCCCAATCTTTTTTTTATAATTATTTTTATAGAACACAATAAAAATCGCCACATTCCAGTGAATAATTTAATTAAGAGAAAATATACTCACCTACTTTCAAGGACACAGAAAATATTTCGGAAAAAAAATTATCACACATTATTATATCAGTGTAAATGTGTACTTTTTATTATGTCAGAAAGTATTTTGTTTTACTTCATTCCAGTAAATAAGTTTTTTTTAATCTTTTATTGTCGATATGCTCGCGCCCCCCTTGTAGGTTTATCGCGCCCCACCAGGGGGGCTCGCCCCACAGTTTGAGAAACACTGCTTTACTTCAAATACTTTTCGTAAAAAAATTTTAAGTATTTGTATTTCTAGTACTACATTAACAAAGTTGTATACATAATATATCTGGAAAACTTTTGAGAAAATAGTTCTTTTTGTTGGTTATAAAAAATATACATAAATTATTATTCAAAAACAAAATTTTAATTGTTTTTTTTATTATTATTTTTCAAAGCAATTGATTTTGCAATTTTTTCACATAAAATAAGACGTTTAACTAGCAATAATCATTACTAGTAATTTTAAAAGTTTACCCATTCCATAACCATTTAAGGACCAGCTTCCATGCTCGTACTGGAACACTACACATTAAATGCGGGGGGGGGCGGAGCAAAAATTAGTTTTATTATTATTTTTCCAGTGTCCTTTGGATCAGTATAGAGTTAATGCCAGATGAATATAATATTTAGAGATAAAGGGATAAGAATATCTAACCCGCACAATTGAGCGGGCTGGTTTTTGTAGCATCTATCATCTATCATGTTACCTCGTAACATGGTAGCCTTGGGGATCACACAACTAATTGCTAAAAAAACATCTTATTCTAGGTTAAATAAACAAAAAGAATATTCATTAATAAATTATCAAAGTTTAAAGTGCTGCAGAAAAGTGCTTGTCCTAAGTTCATTTATTACAGGCGTGTCTCTGCCGACTCCGGCACTCTGCTTTTCAAAATTATGTTAAGTTCATTTTCATTGATCCTTGAAGTTCAGTATCACACTCTGGGACCATACAGCTAGATGCTTCAATTGTTGATCAGTATTGTAGAGTTTTGTTAAAACTTAGAGCAGAAAGTAGGAAAGCTTGAAGGAAAAAACAGCAACAGTGAATGCTGGATTAGGAGCCCCCACAAACTCGAACTTTGAAGAGTGAAAAAAGGAGCAAAAGAAGGAGATCAAGAGGCACCGTCAACTTCCAAGCCAACTCTTTAAACTACCTGGGCGGGTCAATTGCATGCTCCCAATCACCTCTCACTGGTGCGTGTAACAGGTCTGCAGCCGACTTTCCTTACTAAAGTCCTACTCCAGTGGTGCTTGGGGACAACAGGCCGGCCCGTCTGATTTCCCCTTCGAAAGGAAATCTTGTTCACCATATGGAGGCTATAACTTGTCTTGTCACATTTACACTGAGGGAGTGTCTTTGTCTCGACCGGCCAACATTACTCTTCATTCAAGTTGTTTGTGGCCCAGATGTGTGAGGGGAAACCAACACTAAGGAGACTGTTCCTACACAGCGTTGCAACAAAAGATCGCCTGTATGTTGGTGAAAGAAAAGGAGTGGCGACATCAAAGCCATCTTCCGAATCAGTTCCCATAGTTCCCTAAGCATGAAGAAAGGATAGTAAGCCCTTTTTTGGAGATATAATGTTCCATCTGGACAACTTGGTCCCCTATAGTTCAATTTTGTATATTGTTGGAGAGAGTTCTGCTAATGAGCAGATGGCATAGTCTCAAAGGGATAAACATCATATAAAATGAACTATAATTAACATGGATTGTGAATCACATCGTTATTATAATTATTGTAAAGTTTACATTTCAGTTTCAATGTGTTTGCTGAATCCTCATTCACATTTCATTTAGATATACGTAATTAATACAACAAAATAGTACTAAGTTATGCAACGATTAATAGTGAGAGTAAAATTACAATTCACAATTACGCATCATATTAGCTTCAGTCAATTATACAAATTTCATGATTAAAAAATAAACAACTTAATGAATAAAAATGTTAAGTCATGATTCATTTTTTTTTATTTTTCCCCAATTAAGAATACTAGAAAACAATAACTTTAATAGTTATTTTAAAATTATATACTACACTTGTTAATTAGTAAAATTATTTCTATCGCTACAAAAGGAAAAAAACAACTTATAATTCACCAATTACTATTTTCAGAGTTATCAAGAAAGATTCGAATAGCCTGACTGCGAATAATCGCAGATGCTAAAAATGACATTTTTCTCCATTCCAGCTGCATATAATTGGGAGGAGCACTTTTCTACGAATAATTTGTCTTCACTAATTAAATTAATAACCTTATCAATATGTTACCTTGGAAACAGATTGCCTTTAACGAACTCGATGTAATTAGAGGGTATAAAAGATGGGAAGTGGGGATTCAGTAATTTCGTAAAGTTGTCAGCAATAAAAACCTTAGTGCGTAGGCGGTGTGAATATTAGAGTCATAACTTTCTCTCTTTGTGCTTAAAAATTAAACATATTTTGTAAAAGAAATAAGTAACCGCTGCATTTTCAATAATTTGTCTTGATTTGCACCTGGATATAAATGGCTTTAGTTGTATTACTCCATTTATTATCTTTTATCGTTACAGTATTAAAAATGTTTTTTAAGTACAACATTCAAATATTCATAAAAATTTAAAAATGTTATAACGGATCGTAGAAATATGTTATGATAGTTAATTTTTAGTAAAATTAACAAAAGTAAGTCGACACTTAATATAATTTAAATTAATTTTTTGGTCAGATTTCATCTCAAAACCTGAAACTATTGATATATTCTTAATAGCTGAATAATCTGCTGTTGAGATTTTTAAAATGTTTTGATAATGATATTCATGAGGGGGGAAAATATACACTGCTGGACAATTGCTAAGGACGGATCACAAATTGCTATGTAGCATAACATTAAGCGAGACATGAGGCCTAGTAGGATAAAATATAGTTGCCACACTGTTCAGACATTAGAATAAAGAATATTTATTGTTCTGGAAAGTACAAAAGCTGTGAAACATCTGAAAGAAAAAAATGTTCATTTGATCTGCGTACGGAGAAATGGAACAATGCATCTAAAAGTCAGCAGGCACCTTAAAGAAAGGTATCAGTACGGGATATGTCCACCGTGGAGTGTGATGTAACATTCCACACGTCGTACCATACTTTGCACAACATTATCCAGCAGCTGTTGAGGCAATTTATCCCATTCCTCTGTGAGTGCACGGATGAGGGTGTTCTTGTTTGTTGGAGGATAGTTTCGACCAGCAACTTGCCACCCCAAAGCACCCCACACATTTTCAATGGGGTTTAGATCTGGAGAACGCGCTGGCCATACGAGACGTTGAATACCCTCGCTGTCTAGACAATCCAGAACAGCGAGTGTTCGATGACAAGTTGCGTTGTCGTCCATAAAAACAAATTTATCACCGACAGCACCACGGAAAAGACGAACATGAGGAAGTAGAACTTCATCAATGTATCGTTGGCCCGTCATAGTCCCATTCGCAACCACATGTAGGCGCGTGCGGCCATTGATCATGATGCCGGCCCACACCATGATACTGCATGTCGGATATCGATCCTTTTCCTGGATATTTTCTGGACGATAAGCAGTACCACTCTCGCGCCAGAACAGTTGGCGTCTACAATCCGATGACAGACTGAACCTACTCTCATCTGAGAATAGTACGCATGCCCAGTCCTGTTCAGTCCAATTGTGATGCTCACGACACCATTGCAAACGGGCAGTATGGTGCTGTCTGGTCAATGGGACACACACAACAGGTCTGCGTGCGTATAGTCCTCCTCCCCTTAAACGTCTGGCAACAGCTTTTCGGGAGATCTGCTTTCCTGAGGCAGCAAGAAACTGATTTGCCACCTACTTAGCTGTGGTGCGACTGTTCCTTTTTGATGATAGGACGATATATCTGTCTTCTGCAGGCGTCGTACTTCTAACACGACCTCCCCCGTGCCGTCTACTACACATTCCAGTAGTTTTAAATGACTTCCACAGCCGTGAAACAACGCTGTGAGCGATGGCGAACTCCCTGGCAACATCTGTTATTTTTCGCCCTTCTTCGATCTTTCCAATAATTCGGCCACGCATAAAATCATGTATGTGATGTCGGGAAGATATGCCAAAAATTTTAAGTTCGTCTATTAAATCTTTCCTGTAAAACTTTGACTTGAAACAACTGTCCACACGCTTCAAAACCTTTAAAGCTCTTATGAACGCTATCACGTGATGAACAGACGTGGAAAAAAAATTTGCATACTCATACTTCTTCTTACTAATATCCCGCACTTATTCTAACTTTCCACATTTTGCTTCCTTTCATTGTGTGGTTGCTATGGATGATAGTGTTATCCGTCCTTAGCAATGTCCAGCAGTGTATGTTCATTCACACAGCAATTTGTAACATTTGTTTAATTTGGGTAAAACTTAGATCAAGTTTTTGATAATTTTGAAAAATTATTCAAAGTTATGGGTAATATGAAATATATGGGATATAAAGTGTGTTTTTTTTAGAGGTATAGAACTTTAAATTGCAATAAAACAACGATGTATTATTCGATTGACATGAATTTTTTTTATTCGAAAGTTAATCTTGTGGCATTACATTTAAAATATGATTTCTGGTATAGGACTGCCACGGCTGGCTCGGATGTAGTCCAATCTGGACGTCCAATTTTCGATGACTTTTTCCAACATTTGTGACCGTTTATCGGCACTAACACGGCAAATGTTGTCTTCCAAATGGTCAAGCGTTTGTGGCTTATCCGCATAGACCAATGACTTTACATAGCTCCACAAAAAATAGTCTAGCGGTGTTAAATCACAAGATCTTGGAGGCCAATGCACAAATCCAAAACGTGAAATTAGGTGGTCACCAAACGTGTCTTTCAATAAATCGATTGCAGCACGAGCTGTGTGACATGTTGCGCCGTCTTGTTGGAACCACAGCTCCTGTACATCATGATTGTTCAATTCAGGAATGAAAAAGTTAGTAATCATGGCTCTATACCGATCACCATTGACTGTAACGTTGTGGCCTTCATCGTTTTTGAGTACGGACCAAGATTCCACCAGCCCATAAAGCGCACCAAACAGTCAGTTTTTCTGGATGTAACGATGTTTCGACATACACTTGTGGATTAGCTTCACTCCAAATGCGGCAGTTTTGTTTGTTGACGTAGCCATTTAACCAGAAGTGCGCTTCATCGCTAAACAAAATTCGCTTATGAAAATCGACCATTATTTTCGAAATAAAATTGCACAATTTGAAAGCGTCGTTCAGGCGTGAGTCTATTCATGATGAATTGCCAAACCAAACTGAGAATAAATCACTTGACAGCTGTTAAATCGGTCGCTATCTTGGAAAGTAATGCCAACTTAAACTTCTATACCTGAAAAAAAAACACTCTGTACTTTATATTTCTTATTGTTTTATATTTATTTAAAAAAGGATTACCTATTGGAATAAATGAAAACAGTTTTATGATCAGTTTTGCTCTTTAAGAGAAATTTTTTTTACATGTATATGTCAGTATCCATATGTGTATATATATATATATATATATATATATATGCAAAGGCAGTAGTGCACACAGGAATTTTTCAAGGGGGTTCCGGGGTCGAAAGTTCACCATTCTTGTATCATGCTCCTTTTGATTTTGTCGATTTTAGGGAAAAAACACAGAAAAAAACTAATTTTTGAATAAATTAGCATTAACTAATAAAATTAATCATTAATAACAAATAATTAATTAAATTTTATGTACTGTATTCCTAGAATTATAATCATTTGGGAGAAAAATCAAGGGCTTTGGGGGTCCGGATTCCCAGCCCCCTTGTGTGCGCCACTGCATAAAGGATATATATATATATATATATATATATATATATATATATACATGTAATAATTCCCTCTAGTATCCTTTTATTAACTCTTCGTACTAATATTTAAATAAACTTTAAGTCTTTGGTTAAAAAATAATACTGTAATCTTAATCGTAATCGGCTAGTCCGAAATCCCTGTCCCGCCCATTCTATCCAATCAGAACTACTATTGCGTAATAATCGCGCTTGCACTGCTGGTTTAAAAGCAAAAATCCTGTGTAATCGCTCTCTTTGTCTGCTTGCCTTCATCATGTAAAAATGTAAATAACTGCATGACTTTATCTTTGTGTCCTCCAACATGCCGCTGCTTATTCAATGTGAAAATGTACCACAATTGTGTTTTAATCTGCTGTGATGTGTGCTTCCATAATAAAGGAGGTAAAGTTATTCGGAAGATGTATTCAATGAACCAGATATGACAACAAACCAACTCCGGCCAACTCTGCTACAATACTTAACATATATATACGTATATACTGAAGAGCCAAAAACCATAGGATAGCATCATGTAAATATTCAGATGGCAATAGCATCTTATAAGAAAGTATAAATGAAAATTGCATTTGTACTCACTGATTCATTTTAAACGCGTTCTGACATCGCCATGGTTGCTCTATGGGAAGTGAAAATGAAATGCTTGTTGAAGCATTCATGGACTTCATGTATCTGTTATGTGTGTGTGTATACTAGATCAATATCATTCACAATGGGTTTCATTCCAGCTGGTCATACATGAATCCCATCGAAAATATATGAGACACGGATGAAAAATTAATTTGTATATAAACTCCTGCCCCAGTAACACTTTCACAATTGGGGATGACCGCAGAAGAGGCAAAGTTAAATATTCCTTGAGACCTCTAGCGAGTTGTTAAGTCTATTCTGCATTGATTCGTTGCACTTCCTTTGGTAAAAGGACGTCAAATAAAAAAGGCAAAATCAAGCCCTTAGTGTGAATATACATATATTCAATTTATAGCGCATGATATGTATGTATATGTGTTTGTGTGTCGGAGTGTCTGTGTGTGTACATAAACTGAAGAGCCACAAGTAATTAAATATAAGTCACTTATTTCGTGAGTCAAAAAATCGAACAAATCGTTTGATCCGAAAATCTGCAAAAAGAAGAAAAAAGCCAAATAACGAAGAAACAGTTTTCAAGATAAAAAATAGAAACTTCACAACTGTCGTAAAATTCTTGATAATTTCACAACATTTGAAATCTTTCTTGAATTTCTGATTACAAATAATGTGTTATAATACATGAATGAATTGATGAAAACTTGCTTAATGAGTTTAAATTTAATCTGATATGAATTATAAAAAATCTTAAAAAATAATATAGTAAAATTTTCTTTTGTTAATATAAAAATCTTAGTTGTTCCAAATTATTTCAATGTGGTATTGTTTTAATATAATTCACATCGGTTTTAGTAGACAAATTGATCGTACTACCAGTTAATAACAGATGATCGTATCCTTTGGACTTGTTTATATCCACCTATATTGAAACTTTTATCTACAATCTCTCTTAACAACAATATTTATCACATGATAACTGCAACTAAACTATATAACTCCTTTTGACAATGCCGTGCATATATTTCTTTTACGGAGATGGGGGAATATTTTAAAAGGCATATTGATGTAGGCCCCGAGACGTAATCTTTGTATTCGGAGTTAAAAATCTCTTAGTGTATGGATGGGGGGGGGGCAAAACCCCCAAATTTCATTCTTGTGTACGTCACTCCTTTTGACAGCCTCACAATTCTTCCCCTTCTCACATCTCACCAACAGTAGCAGACATAAGGGGGGGAGGTCCTTGGGTCCGGAGCCCCCCTCCCCAAAGCCCTCGACTTTTTTTCGATTGATTATAATCCTATGTATATAGAACGTAAAATTATTTTATTGTTATTTAAAATTAATTTTATTAATTAATGCTAATTATTCATTAAATCAGGGGTATCCAACTCGTGGCCCATCAGTGCGTAAGTTGCGGCACACCGACACTTTTTTAAAAAATTTTAAATATCAGATTTTTGAAGTTTTTTCACTTTGAAATTTTTATTTGAGTGGAAATTTATGTTTATATACACAATGTATTTGCCTATTACCTGTTCTTGTTTCAAAATAAATCCTTTTTGATAGTAGAAATGTAGATAGATTTATAGAATAAGATAGATTTATAAAATAGATTTATATTTTATCAAACAGTTAAATTTGATTTTACTATAGTAAATTACTTTTTTAATAAAGCTCGAATTGCATTATGTATATCCTTTACTAAGGATGGTACATGATTCTTTGTGTGTGTGACTTTCGTTTTTCCTCCTCCTTTTCTGTTTGGGTTGCCCAAAAAGCAAAAGACGCAGTCAGAGATGTCTTTTAAAGTTTAAAAAAATATTCAGGAGGTTAAGATAAAGGGCAATGTGTACTCAATCGTTTGCGAATGACAGCACTATCAAATTTCAACAATGAGTAACGAAATATCAATTCAATTGGAACACCGTAATTTTCGAGATAATGGCAACTGTAATATTTTAAGCATTATTTGATCATTGCATTATTATATTATATAAACATTATGATATTATCTATGTCTGTATACATGAAAAATAATGAAAACGATAATAATAATTCATTTAGTTTTAAATTTTAACTCCAATAAATGTTTTTTTTGTTTCCAAATCTGATATAAAGGTACATATTTTTATGTGCGGTCCGCAAAATTATAATGTTTTCCCAAAGTGGCCCGCAAGATCATTTAGGTTGGACACCCCTGCATTAAATAATTAATTTTTTACTATTTTTAATTCCCGAAAATTGACAAAATCAAAAGAATATGATAGGCGGCGCATTGAAGCAGGACACGAGAGTAATGGACTTTCGACCCTTGACCCCACCCCACTTGAAAAATTCCTGCGCGCTACTACTCACCACCATACTCTTTTACACCCATACTCTGCTATGGATACGTTTATCACGCAGTAGTTAGCCACCCTTTCGGTGTTTAGTGGTTAGTGACGCTGAATGCTGTGCCGAAGGGCCTGGGTTCGAATCACGGTGAAGGCATGAATGTTTGAAATGTATAGTGGCTTTGCGGTATGGGGGAACTCCCAATAACCGTCGATCCACATGTCCTATCATGAGGTTAGTGGAAGGGTAAATAGGTGGGAGGACCTGCCCACCCCAGGATGTTATCCCTCAAAACTGGGGTAGAACCGAATCAAATCGTATCGTCTCCTCTTTGGTGCTCAAAGCTACGGTCAATGACAGACCTACAATTTAGCCCTTTTACATTAATTTCATGGGCCCCGATCTAGCCTTTGTCTATCAGGTGGCATTAGCAACAACATCAACGTAGTAGTTAAGGCTGTCTTCGGCTAATGTTAAAGAATAAGACACATACCCGGAATATTTTTTCAAATATAAATAAAAGTACTCACAAACGTTAATATTTCATTCTGGCTTCGCTATTCTGTAGAGAATCATTTATTTTATCGTACTACTTATATTTATCCGAGTTGAGACAGGTTTTCTTTTATAAAATCTGTTACCCATTTTTTTTTTTCCTTTTACCACAATGCTAAACGAACAATTCCTTTACGTGATAAAAGGAAAACACTTATAATTTATGAAATATTTTGAAATTTTAAAAGAACTATATTATAAAAAAAGGCATGATTTACGATGTCACAAATTATTATAAAAATTAAGGCATATTTTTTTGTCCCAAAATGTGCTGCGCGTTTTCACGCTCTCGTACATACGGCGAAAATAGCCTTAAAACAGTGTTATCTCTCATCTACACATCCTAAGGTTTAGTCAGTAATGTGACAGTTCAGTGACTAATTTGAAATAAAAAATTTTACCAGAGCGTGAGAAGAATGAAATACAATCATTCACAATTAAAATTAATTAATAAGTGACACCTTTATATGCTTGGGAATATTTCATCTAAATTGTATGAATCTAGATTTGTTCTGTGAATAATGCCCCTCCTCCAATGTGTTTAAAAATTTGTCGAAATCTCAAAAGAACAAGTTAATTGAAAACCACAAATTAGTTTATACTAAAAACTTAGTTCACAATACCTTTAATTAATTAAAATAAATTCTACATTGTATTCAGCAGAACATGTCACAATAAGCCAATCATAGGTATTAACCACTTCCACTACTAAGTTCCATAAAAAGAATATATAAAACCATCATCCTCTTCGTTCGTTGAAAACCGGCTCAAGTTGTGTTTATTTAACTTCTTTTGACAGATGAGTCCTCCCCTCCCCTGTCCTTTACGTAAATTACTGTCATCGGATGGGGGCGGGAAAAGAAGAAGGGAAGTAAATGGGCGACAGGGGGTTGAAAGAATTGCCGATCGTGTGAAATGGTGCATAAATCTCGTTCTGTAAACACCAGGCAGAAAATAGAGCATCGTATGGGGACATGAGAAAAACTTGAGGACATATATCCCAAGGTCTATCATGTTTTTGAAAGATGTTTTCCGGAAAGGGGAAAACTTGCATTTGAGCCAAAGGTATTCAAAGCATAATTTTGTAAGAATATTTTCGGATAACTTTCGGTTAATTCCCCTTTTTTCAAACCTGGAAGGATATATCTGTCATTATACATTACCAGTGCAGAATTTTAATATATAGTTATAATTTTTTTAAAAAAATGTTACTATAAGCGTTAATTTAAATTAACTGCATAGTATTTAATAATTAATTTATGTAGTTCATCTTCACGGTTTTAACAACATTATTTGAATTCTGTAGTAAATAATAATAAGGCCTAAATAAAATTATTTATATATAATTGCTCTTACCTTTATTGAACCTTTACCTCTTATCTTTACCATTTTGATATTACATACACACGCTGTTATATATGTAAACATTAAAAAAACATCACGCTTTAGAAGATGTTATTGAAAAAATATGCACGTATACTATATACTAACAGTGAGCATTTTTTTATCGGTCACTATGTTTTTTACAATAAATTTATTGCCTCTATTGCCCTTTCATGTAAGATTGAGGAGACATGGTACGATTTACGCAAAAATTTTTAATTTATAAGTATTTTCAAAATTTTTTTGGTTGGCTCCTATGTGTGTATACAATGTTAAACAGAGATTTTGTGCTCAAAATTCCATAAAAAGCTAGCAATTTAGTATTTTAAGGAAAAACTTAAAATTTTTGAAGTAATTTTAAAATGCTACTCCTCCTACAAAAAAATTACGTACATGCATGAAATTTAATTTTAATTTTTAAATTTCTTTGGTATTAGTACAATACCTCTTTTTATGAATGCTTATTGAAAATTCCTTAAAAAATGTATAAATTCTGAGTTCAATTATTTTTTTAAAAAATAAGTATTGCTTTGATTCAAAAATGCATACTAACTTTTGTTACATGTACTACTAGCAATAGGTAAAAAAAAATTCAAAGAATTAGGCACAATAGGAAAAAAGCCTTAGCATTTTAAATGAAGGCAAACTAGTTATTTTATTTTTCTGAGATAAGGAAGTTTAAAATTTTGATTTGCCATAGAGATGTGAATAAAAACGAATGTAAAAGCTATCATAATTCTGCAATTAAGAGCTTTCAAATTTTGTGAGGTTATGGAATAGTATATAAAAAATAAATTAGGCTAAAAAATTAAATTTGATTTTTTGACCGATTTTTGTCAATTGAATCGTACTGTATCCTCTTAAAAAAGAATACATTTTCTCTTTATATTCACGTACATGTATACATGTACACACATGCACACACGTATGTATCTAATTGTTACTATACTCTGCTTGAGAGACAGAAACTACTTGAATATTAAAGATAAAAATGATCATTGAGGTTTTGGAAACATGGTCACTTTTTTGAGCATTTCTGATTGAGAACAACTTTAAAACTTTTTAAAAGGGAGGTTTAACCAGTTGTATGGCTAGTCAACCTCCCCTCTTTTTGTTTAAAGTATTGGGTAAAATCCATTATCAAAATAATTAAGTAACTTAATTAAAAATGCATTCGAAAATGCGTAGAATTCATGCATGAATCAATGATCCAAATACATATCCAAAGCTTTAAAAATAAAATTCAAGTTGCAGCTCTAACAATTAGTGCAAAATTATTTTTACTAAAATAATTAAAAACTAAAAACGTGAAGTAAACGCTAAATTATAGGAATATACAGGAAATCATGGGAGCTGAGTAATTTTAATACCAATTTCAGACTTAGGGATCGAATAAACAGGGTTAAAATAATTTGATGGTACCCACGTTCCTTTTTACTGCACGAATAGGAATAATGCATACAAAAATTTTACTTACAAAAAAAAAATTAATCAATGATAATCACAAAACAAAAATAAAGCGATTTTCGATTGACCAGAGATCATTGATTTAACTTCAATTTCCACAGATCTAAGAATATTTTAATCAACCCTGTTTTTATTTGAAAAATTTATTTTTTCCCTTTTTTCACATACATATCCTCTTATTTTTTTTATCTCAGTTTAAAATCTCAACCTTCATATCATTTCCGAGCTGCTGACTGCTTGGACTGATCGAATTTTTCCTCACTATCAGGATCAACCAGGCATTAGTTTTACAAGCCTTTTATCTTTCTTAAAATTTTAATTTTGGAGAAAAAGTGTCGGAGAATAAATCATATTCTGTATTTTACAGTTGTGATCCTAAACGGATATCTTTGGCACAAGATTTGCTGTTAACAGAAGGATTAGACAACTTATTTTAGATTTTAAATCAGAATCACGCAGATTATGCAGAATTGGAATAACCACCTAAGCTGCTTAAAGAAACGGATGTCATTAAATCCATCAAGATTGGTCATTTGAAGCTTGCGAGCTACATCCACTATGTGGACCCTCATCCTCAACATTCAGAATTTTAATCTACAAACTTGCTGGATCTAGAACTAGGGTGTAGGCCCAAATTGAGATGGGATGATTGTGTGGGGGGGGGCGATTTAAAAGTTTTATAAGTGAGTAATTGGAGAACTGTTGCTAAGGGGAGATTGGAATGGAAGAGGGTTCTTGAGAAGGCCTTTTCCCAATCTGGGCAGTTGTGCCAATATAAGAAAATATTAGTTATATTTTAGAAACTTTAACACAAACAGGAATGTCTTTAGGCTTGGAGCAACTGGTCCTGTATTCAGGGCCTCGTTTCGTACTCGAATCTGCCTTAATAAGACCATGATCCGGATAATTTTAATGGTCAAATAAAGAGTGTTTTTTCCAGGTATAGAAGTTTAAGTTGGCATTACTTTCCAAGATGGCGACCGATTTAACAGTTGTCAAGTGATTTATTCTCAGTTTGGTTTGGCAATTCCTCAAAACGATCATCAAGCAAGGCGCAGATTCGTCGAATAGGCCCAAAACGAGATTGCCGTTGTTCCCGATTTCCATAAGCGAATTTTGTTCAGCGATTAAGCGCACTTCTGGTTGAATGGCTACGTCAACAAACAAAACGGCCGCATTTGGAGTGAAGCTAATCCACAAGTGTATGTCGAAACACCGTTACATCCAGAAAAACTGACTGTTTGGTGCGCTTTATGGGCTGGTGGAATCCTTCTTCAAAAACGATGAAGGCCACAACGTTACAGTCAATGGTGATCGGTACAGAGCCATGATTACTAACTTTTTCATTCCTGAATTGAACAATCATGATGTCCAGGAGCTGTGGTTCCAACAAGACGGCGCAACATGTCACACAGCTCGTGCCACAATCAATTTATTGAAAGATACGTTTGGCGACCGCCTAATTTCACTTTTTGGACCTATGAATTGGCCGCCAAGATCTTGTGATTTAACACCGCTAGACTATTTTCTGTGGGGCTATGTAAAGTCATTGGTCTATGCGGATAAGCCACAAACGCTGGACCATCTGGAAGACAACATTCGCCGTGTTATTGCCGATATACGGCCACAAATGTTGGAAAAAGTCATCGAAAATTGGACGTCCAGATTAGACCACATCCGAGCCAGCCGTGGCTGTCCTATGCTAGAAATCATATTTAAAATGTAATGCCACAACATTATCTTTCGAATAAAAAAATTCATGTCAATCGAATAATACATCGTTGTTTTATTGCAATTTAAAGTTCTATACCTCTAAAAAACACCCTTTATTATTCCAGCACATATTTTCCAAAGAACAGAATTTCAAAGTGCATGCCAACTGGCAAAATTGGCAAGATCATACTATTATGTGATGACTGTTGCCCATGTCTAGGCCTAGGCCTAATACCATAAGCAATCATTCAACTCATTTTGTCGAAATGCGGCCATTGGTCAAGCCTGGTTTGTAAATGGGTTTGTGAGATCGAGAGTCAGGCACATTTACTTGTTTCAAATTACCGTTTGTAAAAGTATTTGACAATACTTGTTTAATACTGTTTATTTATAAAACCCACTACTTTTTATTAGGGCCTAGGGCCTCAAAAACTCATGAAACGTCCCTGAACTCAATCTCTACACTCACTTTAATATTCCCCAATGAGCAATTTGAAAGTAATACTGTCACTTTAACCTATCAAAAAAAAATAATGCTGGAGATAATTCCGGAGTAGTCATGCGCTCTACACTTCCATTCTCAACCTAAACATATGGAAAGTAACATATCACCATTACCTAGTTTATTATTGGATGGTTGCGTAAAGAGAAATTTGTTAAGTGGGTAAACTTCTTAAGAATGAATATGTGTGCCAAAGAGTGCTAACTGTGAAAATAGTAATTTCACAGCCTCCACACATAGACATCTAATGCGTCTGTGTTCCTGGTGGTGTGTGGTGGATTTTTAATCAACATTTGGAAGACCATCAATGTACTTATAATATTTATGTATATAGGATAATAATAATCCAAGTAATTATAAAGGCAATTGTAAATATTTTTTGTGTTTTATTTTACGTGTTACATTATAATAGTAAAAAGTAAAAATTTAATATAAATTTTCTATAAATAGAGAGATGCAATTTTCTATTTTAAGAATACATATAAATTGCTTAGAATGTAAGTGTGTATCTGTCAACTTGAATATTACAAAATACTTTATTATACTTTAACTTCTGTAAATCCAAATCCAAAAATTTTTTTGTTTGTGTGAGCTATAGTTTGTTTCAAACTTAATTAAAGTAATTCGGGTTTAAAGTAGTATTTGATTTAAATTCACTATTTTTGCCAAAATAATTAAATAAATCTATGTAATGGCAGAGAGAATACAGACTTCTTTATCACATCAGTGAATTTCAAAAAAAAAAGAAAAGAAATACAGAAGAAGGTTGCCGAAAATTTTCAGGAACAGTCATCCGGAAACAAGCATTTTCTTGTGTGTGTGTGTGCTTTTAAGAAACTTAAATAGAAAACAATAATTGTTTCTTTTTGGTAGTACAAGTTTAAAAGAGGATCCAATTTCCCAGCTTTATCACATTATATATTGACTCGTTTTTTCCCCTAAAGTATGTTTTTCTCGAGATTAGCTGATCCATACATAAGCCGATTCCCGTACTTATACTTAAAAAAGCTCAGAAAATTATCGGCTTATGCATGGAAATATAAAGTAAAAGTTCGAGTGATAAGGATACGTGAAATTAGAATAAGTATTTAAAACACTAATAAGTCAGCTTAATTCTGAAAAAACTAACTCTATAATCAACTATTGCATATTGCAATTTTAGTGTTCTTAAATTTTTTAGCGACATTAAAGCTATTTTTACTTCATAATACATCCTTCCTTAGCATTACACGAGAAAAACCTCTAATTTATACTAAACCATACGTTACACAAACTTTTAATTTTTCCTCGACAAAAAATACAAGGGTAAGTCAAAAAGTTAAGGAATTTATGCAATTTCTCTTTACAATGTTTGGCAACAGTGCTAATGTCCAGCGCAGAATGAGGGGTAGTCGACAACACTTCTATACAAGAAGTCACTTGTCTTTCCTTGTAGTCGTTAGGGTGTAGCAGACCGTTCAGCAGGGTAGCTCAATTGTAGATCTGTACCAAAGAGGAAAACTGAACATTGATTCGTTTTTTGTTTACGGAAGGTGTGGTACCTACGCTGGATACTAGCAAGGTTGTATAGCCTTGGTCAAACTCGGGGAGAATCGTCCCTTCTTTGGTCATGTGACTGGTTTTGGGGGGTTGTCTGTCGCAGCCTGAGAATCAAGATTACCTTGATACTAGCCATCCTTTCCATCACTATACCTTAAGCGACGAAGACCCTCAGAAATTTACATCGATATGTACTGCCCAATCTTTCATCGTCAGATAGACAAGTTCTTCCTTGTTTGAAGCACTATATTCATGTGGGAAAT